>OY728162.1:1172762486-1174012486 GCA_963277665.1 Viscum album
CGGTCAAGATTTCACACTCTATGTGACCTCTCCCTTCACAATTATATAACAACCACTCTTTGGTATACCCTAGTCATATTTTCATCCAATAACCTTGTACTTTAGAATGATAATGGGGAGGTATCTTTTGTCGTGATCACGTCAATGGGATACTTCTAGCTGATATAGATAACTCATCCCTATAATTACCAACTCCATCACTAGATTCATGGGGTCCCTCTGACACAAAACTCTATATTATTAGTAACATGTAGAACACAACGGAATTTGTAGGAATTCACAAGGGAAACATGCTAGAAGGGATATATCTACGCAGTACCCTCTCAAACATCCTTTCTCAGAAGTACAAATCTTTGATCATGTCCAAGGTTTACCATTTAAGATATTTGAACCACATGGAATACAAACACGATTCATCCATCTCTTATGAAACTCCAAAAATTCTTGAATCCAAGTTGTGCACAAGTATTAGGTGTATTTATCCTCACATAAGAACTACTTGATTTTATTCCATGAAAGGGTTAATTGATCATGAATTTTGTTTATAATAATCAACCGGCGACTAAAAAATATGTGGAAAATTCATGATACTAGTGAAATCACCTGAAATATCAATTTCGAAATAATCCTATAGAAATGGACAACTGACTATGTCCAATCATTTGATTCTTGGGGAACTTTCTCACTATGAAACATTGGAGACCTCTGGTGCTAGAACATGTAGAGTGTGCTAAGACTGTGTAAATTTTCAGCCCACTTTACTAGTGTGATATAATTATTGATAGTTGGGGGGTGCTACTACCAATCCAAATGGATGAAAGATCTCACCGAATGGAATATAAACTAAGGCCTCATCACTCATAGAAACTTATTTTTGATTCATAAATTGTATCCCAACTGGCTATCATCATAGAGGCATCCTAAATATTTAATCAAGGAGTACGACCATTAGATGAGAATATGTATATAACCAGGTAATAACCTAATAAATAATGTAAAATTATCAATATTATATTATTTAGGTACCATTGATCCCTACCACCAATGTCTTAGTATCCCGAGTTGAAAATTTGTTGGTCATCGTCCTGGTGAATGAATATATCGTCCGCCCTACCATCACTTGGTTTCCTATTATGAGAGACACACAAGAGTCACTCTAACACTATTTCCTTCAATCCCATCCAAATTAGTATAATGGTACAATACCAAATATCATTGTAAGGAATTAAATTATATGATATCAATCATTCACGACCAATAATAACCAGGGTTCGAGCTGTAACTACACCAATCCCACTTCTATAGACTAGGATGTGCCTCCAAGAACCTAAAGGGATATCTAAGATGGAATTAATATACATAATGTGCCTATACTCGGACACCCAACCATATCCAAGCATAAGTGTATTGGAAGAAAATTAAAAATATGAAATATCTAGAATAAAATTTTGGAATGAAAAACATTTATGTTTTACAAGCGTAAGATAGTAAAAACTAAAAAGTAAAGGGAAAAACTACATGTCAAACCAAAGGTATTTATCAACCTAAAAAATACAAGGTATTAAAATATTGAGAGATCATAGATACTAATATTAATGGTATGACCTCCATACATAGTTCAAGCACCTCGTATCCCTAGCCTCCTATTATTTCACTGCTGACCTGTCGGTCATCAGCATAAGGAAGGATACATGCAAGAATAGCCCATTAAAGGGTGATTTTATACATACCTAGTAGGATGACCTAAAATATGATGCGGGAGTAGTGGAAGAAAAAATTGGAATACATAGTAAATAGATCATCCATATGAAATTGAGTGAACAAAACCCAACACACAGATTCAAGTATATATATTTGTTAAAGAAAATGTAACCCAAATGAGATATGAAGGGATGGCTATCTAAAAACTCATCCTAGTAAAGGGTTTTTTCAATTCCATATGTACATGAATGAATCCTATAGTCTATCACATATTTAAAGAAGTGATTGGGTGGAGGACACACCTCCTCACAATGTCAAGCAGTCAAGGAAGGAAATCTCCAATTAGAGGACCTATGCCCATGTGTGTGAAGGTGTTCCACATAATATGTATCAACATATGACATGCACCATAATACGTAAGGGGTTTACACTCTATAGGTAGAGGACCAGCACCCTGATGTGTCATGCGGGTTCCACATTATAGTATTAAGACCCATTCTATAGTGCATTAGTGGTTTCCACTCTGATGTCATTAGGACTCATTCCCTATCTAATAGGGGTTCAACTTAGTATACTGAGGCCCCTCTCCCTAATCTATAAGATGGTTTAGGATGAGGAGCCACAAACACGTAATTCATGGGGGTTCCATTATATTTTAATGAGGACTTAAACCCTATATGATAGGGGTTCTGCTCGATAGATAAAGAAATTGTTCCCTAGTGCATTGAGGGGTTCCACTCCAGTGCCTCCATGGATCCTCTTCTATATAAAATCGGTTTTTTGGTACCACCAAAATAAAAATCATGCACAAAAAAATTACACCATATCCGGAAATCCAAAATATATTCCACATTTACATTAAACATGGGAAACACTCCAGATAGGTTATAGGTGGTCTCAGATCTCTGTCTATACATAGGTGATACTAGAGGTTAATGTTTCCTAAAAAACATAAAGGCATACATGGCGTATGAGGTGACCCACATGATGTTTGGTCCTAATCAATATCATATCCATGTGCCTATAATATCATGTATTTATTTCCATTAATCTCTACATGGTGTGTAGGTGGACTACATGGTGTGTATGAACCACTCAGGGTCCTGCACGTGCCCTCTGGTCCTGTCTGTGTGAATTTCTGGTGTCTGTGTTCATTGGTACATGGCATGTGTCTTGCTGTTCCCATTCCCATGAACATATAGAGTACATAGAGTGTGTTCAACCACATGTTCACATATCTTGTGTGGTCCCAGATGGTGTCTGATACTTATCTCACCAGAAACCCAAACAATTATAGAGAGTGACCTAGAGGCCTTGTGCTAATCAGACTACATGGGTTATAGTCATGATTTCATTAGAAGTTGAGATCTGGTCTCCGCACACCATATCCTATATTTACTACTTCATAAATCACATTATTTAATCTAAACATATGGTGGATAAAACTCATTTCGGGGGATTCCAATCATCCAGTGGCTAGAACTCAGTTTCTAGTACTTCCGATGTGAACTCGAATGCATCATCACACCTCCACTCGATCTAATCATAGAAATAATTATTTTTCCAAAATATATGATAAAAATAACACATTATTTGATGATTCGTCCCCAAATTCATAATGATCACTAATACATTCATCACATATGAAACTATCTTGATTTTGGTTTTCTGATCGCACTCGGTCCAACTCAGCAATGTCGAATCACAACCTTGTGTTCCTACATTGACTAGTACAACGAAATTTAGAGAGAAAGAGTGAAAAAAATGATTTTTTAATTTTTTTCAAATAATTCAATCCAAATATCATGATCATATATATATATATAGGATTGGAAAAATATTTGCTAAACATTTAAATTTCAATACATCGGCACATGAAATTGTCTCCAATTATCAGAGATCAAAGAAATGGATTAATCTCTCACAATAATTGAACAAAATGAGTAAGAATCTGTACTTGAAGAACCCTACATGGATATTGGGTCATTCATCCTTGAGTAATATTCTCAACAATGATTTAGAGGAGTTGTTGATTTTTTTGTGCTTTGATCTACTTCGATCAAGAGTTCTATCATCGATGGATCTTGATTAGCCAAAAGAAGGAGGAAGAAGGTCTCTCAATCAACCGATGATTAATGTGTCTAAACCTAGAAAATTTTCCTATATTAATTATTTATAGGTGATTTATAAATTAGTTCATTTAAATAAATAAATAAAATTAATTATTTTATTATATAAACAAAACCTCCCATGACTGCTTTTATCAAAACTCCACGTGTCGACCTATTTTAGGCTTCGCCTGGAGTAAACATCAAGTTATGGTCTCAAACATGGTAACATATTTCAGAACAGAGGTTAAATTTAATATCTATCCTATTTTCATTAATAAAGTACATGTGTGTGATATAAAATATATTTTATATTTTTATAATATTAATTCTAGTCACATCAGGCCTCAGAATATCCCAATCCTCACCACTGGGGTCTGAAAGTATTTATAGAAATATTTCAAATTTATACAATGAAAAAACACGTTATCTACAAGTAATTTGTGATAAATTAACTATATAATTATAAAATTCTCATAATTATCACATATAAAAAATAAATTAATCCGTATAGCCATTAGAGAGTGGTGGTAATTGAAAAACGAATGACATAGGTTTATGAGGTAGTAGTACACACTTCCCATGACTGAATATTTCAAAATGCATTTATTAGAAGTGGATATAGTTTTAAATAATTACCATAACAAAAACACATATCAGAATATGGTGGTTATGTTTTTATTACATAATAGTGGGAAAATATGATTTGAATTATGTGGTGGAATAAAAAAACAAAAACAGGCATTGATGAACATTACCTATTCTTTATTTATCCTCCTTAGGTATGATCCAGAATCCTTACTATGATGGATTATTATACAAAATAATGAATCTAGGGTAATGGGTGGTAATTATTGAAGTTACATGGTCATATATTTTATGACTGAAAGGGGTTTTAAGATGTTATAAAAAGAGGATATGGGTTTCCATTTATAATTACAGAAGAGGATAAACATTATATTTTTTAACAGAATAGAGTGCTACCACGTTTTTCATATGTCACAAGTTTTCAAAATGGTCTATTATATCATCTATGGTGTTTAATGTTAAAAATATGCTAAGAAAATAGTTTTCTAAATAGTGTTTTGGTTATTTTTCCCTTATATTTTTAATTTGACCACTGATAAAATAAGTTTCATCTTAAACCAAATAATTTGTTTTTACTACATTCACTAGTCATTTTTTCCATTAAATAATTCATACATACTAGATAATAAAATTTTTATGATAAAAAATATTGAATCTATATTTTTTCTAATCAATTCCTAATCTAAGAAATTTTTAATTTAAAATTAATCACGCGGATGCGATAATAAATTACATTATTAATGAGATAATGTTCAGATGTTTGCAATTTTTAGATCGAAATTAAAAATATTATTGATTCCAATGAACTGAATTGGAAAATTATATTTATTATTGAAATAATTTTGTTTCAATACTAATTTATAATATAATTTTACTTTTGTAATGTCTCGGTTCCGGAAGCCACCCAGAGGCGCCCCGTACCCGGTTGGTCACATTGCCTCAAGCACGTTTCCCCAAATGATAGAGGCTACTAACTAGATGCGAGGGCCTTGGGTGTGATAGTGGGGAAACTATGCCCTCATTGGCAGAGTACACAGTGGAAGAAAAATAAACATGCAATAGGGGAAGCAGTAATAACAAACAATATAAACAGCGGAAGACTAAATCCACAAACTGGAGCACATATGTATATATATATGAAATGATGCATGATACATAACTAGGAAAGCATCCAAACAAGTTACAATGTTGGAAAAACTACAGTACCAAACAATAAAAAAAATGACAATGTAAACAGCTCCTCAACATCGCAAGCCAAATCTTGGTCCCATGCTCCCCTTCTCCAAGCAATCAAGTTCCAGATGTCGAAGGGTGCTTGCCCTTTTTTATACCTGCAAAAACATAGTCTTCTTGGGCCCAAAAGCATGTCCCAAATATGGTGTGAGATAAAATCCTAGTAGGCATTCACCTGAAGATTTGTTCCAAACAGTCAGTGAGTATATGGCAGGTAGAAGTACAATAATCAGTTAACAGCAACAGCAAGCAATAGGCAGTAACAGTAAGTAGTAAAATAGGATGATACATAGCAGAAAACTATCCACAACCAATCAACAGCAGTGAAACAAACAGATAAGAAGCCGGAAACCCTCTATGAAGTACTCACAGCCTTCCCCTCTAGTCCTATCCAAGAAGCACCACAACCCTCTGGGTAGTGCACTCAGCCTAACCCATATGGCTTGGTCATAAGAATTTATGAGACTCTCTGGGGAAGCTCACTCGGTTAATTCCCATTATAGTCTAGGGCAGTCAGGGACTCTCTTGAGGAACATCACGCGGTCTAACCCTCTTAATCGCATGGTCTAGAGACTCTATGAGGAAGCTATCTCAGTCAATTCCTCCTATAGCCTCAGGTATACCACTGACTCTCTGAGGAAGCTCACTCAGTCAATTCCCCCTCTAGCCTGGGAAGGTTCTTAATGAGATTCCAATAAGATAAGACTCTCTGAGGAATCCCACTTGGTCTACCCTCCTATAGTCTATAAAATCAATGACTCTCTGGGATCTCACTCGGTCCATCCCCTATGTAGTCTATAATGTCTAAGACTCTCTGGTAAGCTCACTCGGTCTATCCCTTATAGTCTATAGCACTAGCTTCTCTCAGCCACGAGCCAGTCATTTCAAAATAATGCTATAAGGCTAAAGTACACCTATAGATATACTTGGCTAACCAAAGTTCACCTATAGAGGTACTTAGCTAAATAGTCTACAAGGAAACAAGCATGTCATGCGATTCACTTCAACCTATAACCACAAGGGATGAAATAGGTGTAGCAGCCAAAGGAAAAAGAGGCCCAAGGTCATAAATAGTTCAAATAAAGGCAAAAATACAGCCAACCACAACAAATTATCCTCTAACAAGGTCAATTTACTTCTACACAAGCATCCATGAAAAGCAGGAAAACAACAAAGGCAAAAGGGTAATACGCGATACCCCATTCACAGGTATCGGTGGAAATTCACACATAAAACTCATAGACATTGAATGGTAAGTCACAAACCACCTACCTCGATCCAAGGAGATCGATATACTTGATCAACGACGGCTGATTCTCCCTAGAACGTTGTAGATCTGAGAAAACTCACAAACCGTTCAACCTTAGATAACATAAGAAAGAGGAAGAATTGGAAAACAAGGTTCATGCATAAGGGAGAACTCACCACTGCATTTCCAACGCAATCGACCGTACTCGAATCAGATAACATACAGAGAGGCGGGAGCTCGGTGAAGATCTGGCGGCAAGGGTCGCTCTCGGACGAACTTGACCTAGATGAAGACGTTTATGACGATGAGGCGTGACCCCGGTCCGTTTAGTGAAAAAAAAGTACACGGCTTGTATTTTTAACGTACACGGCGTGTAGTGGTGTTTTCCATACTTCGCCAAAATCGGCCCCCACATCACCCCTACACACTGTGTGTGTGGTCCAGACATAGCCAGTACATGGTTTCGAGCGGGAAAAGAGTAAACAAAGTTTACTCAGAAAGTACTTGCTGTGTACTTCAAAAATATCTCGAAACTCCAAAAAAAATTCTCTAGAACTCTAGAAAAGGAAATACATACCTGAAACGAAGATCCGGGTTCTTAAAAACTTCCACTCTTAAAGAAATTTGTCCTTGAATTTCCCTAGAGAGGTGTAGAAGAAGAAATCCCGAACAGCTCCGGCCACTGTGATCGAACCTCGGCCTCCCTCTCCCAAGTGTCGTCATGTACTAGGTCGTGCTGCCATAGCACCCATAATCGAGAAACAGACCAAGATCGAAGAACCTTTGTACTATGATCGAATATCCAGATAGGATTCTCCTCAAACGACGCATATGCCTCAAGCTCAACCTCCTCGGGTTGGAAGACGTGAGATGGGTCTGAGAAGTAATGTTGGAGCTGAGAGACGTGGAAGATGTCATAAATAGACTGGTAACAATGAAGTATTTTCAACTAATAGTCAACCAGCCCAACTCTCTCCAGTACCTCAAATGGTTCAACATACAACTGTGAAATCTTACCCTGTCTCTGAATCCTCTTGTTTCCCAACCTCGATGCGACACGCAGGAAAACCTGATCTCCGAACTCGAACTCCAGAGGTCGTCTCCACTGATCAGCATAAGACTTCTGTCGAGACTGTGCTGTAGCCATCCTCTTCTGAATCATCTCTATCTGCTTCGAGGTCTCCTGAACAAGACGAGGTCATAGTAATGCTTCTTATCATGCCTCCAGCCCGCATAAGGGTGATCAGCATGGCCTACCGTAGATAGCCTTTTATGGTGCCATCTGAATGGTCTCCTGAAAACTATTGTTGTAGGAGAACTCTAAAAGTGGTATATGCTTTTCCCAAGAACCTACAAAGTCTAGAATGCAAGCTTGGAGCATATCCTCAAGCACCTGGATCGTGCGCTCGGACTGGCCATCAGTCTGGGGATGGTATGCTATACTCAAGAGTACCTGTGTGCCCAAATCATTCTGATGTCCCTTTCAGAACCGAGAGGTAAAGCGCGCATCCATGTATGATACAATGGAGTGTGGAACTCCAATTAGACGTACAATCAATCGGATGTACATTCATCCCAGATCATGAACACTAAATGTCTCCTTGATCGGCAAGAAGTGTGCTACCTTCGTAAGACTATCGACGATGAACCAAACAACATCACTTCCCCGAGGTGACCTCAGCAACCCAGTCACGAAGTCCAACGCGACATTGTTCCACATCCACTCCAGAATGGGTAACTACTGTAAAAGCCCTGATAGTCACCGATGCTCTACTTTCACCTGCTAACAAGTAGAAATCTCATGAAAAAACCAGCAACATCCCTCTTCATACATAGCCACCATTACTGGTGATGGAGATCCCAATACATTTTGGTGACGCCAGGATAATCTTCCCAAACAGAGGAATGAAAATCCCACATCAGCTCCTAACATATGTCTTCTGGCACCCATACGCGTCCCTGGAAATGCAAGATCTCATCCTCGCCCACTGTCCATCTAGGAAGAGTGTCCCCTCCTGACACACTCTCCTGTCGGATGAAGGCCTCTGAGTCTGATAGCTACCTCATTCGTACCCGATCAAGAAGTGTAGAGGTAACAGCCATAGAAGATAATACAGTCTATCCCTGCCTTTCATGCACTTCCAAGTGCATCTTAGAGAATAGAGCCATAAGCTGCCACTCACTACTGACCTCTTGAACTGCCTGAATCTGATTTCGTCTACTCAACGCATCTGCCACTACATTGCACTTTACCAGCGTATAGGGAAGCTCTAAATTAAAAGACTGAAGATACTCGACCCACCTGTGTTGCCTTAGATTCTGATCACGCTGAGTGAAGATGTACTTGAGACTCTTGTGGTCATTGAAGACCACAAAGTGATCTCCTAGAAGATAGTGTCTCCAATAGCGTAAGGCATGAACAACTACTGCCAACTCCAGATCATGCGTCGGGTAGTTCTTCTCGTGTGGCCTCAACTGCTGAGACCCGTACACAACGACTCCATCTCCCTACATAATCACATCGCCTAGTGTTATACCCAAAGCATTACAATAAATAGGGTAGCCCTTTCCCAGCTCTAAAAAGACTAGTATCAGTGTTGACATCAACCTCACTTTCATCTTCTTAAAGGCTGACTCACAAGAATCTGACCATAAAAACTTCACCCCCTTCTTGGTCAGACCTATCAACGGTGCTTCCAGGCACGAGAATTCTTGAATGAAGGGTCTGTAGTATCCGGCCAGCCCTAGGAAGCTCTACACCTCAATGAAGTTCTTTGGCTACTCCCAGGAAACTATAGCACTCACTTTCTTTGGGTCCACTATCACTCTTTTCTCTAAGATAACATGATCCAGGAAGTGGATTTGATCCATCCAAAAGTGGAACTTTGAGATTTTAGCATATAGACGATACACTCTCAGTGTACTTCGAACGATCTCAATATGTGTGGCGTGGTCCTATTGAGTGTGAGAGTACAACAAGATATCGTCAACGAAGACCACGATAAAGGAGTCCAAGTACAGATGGAACACTTAGTTCATCAGTTCCATGAAAACCGCAGGCGCGTTCGTAAGACTGAACGACATGACTGTATACTATTAAAGACAATACCTACTCCTGAAAGCTGTCAGAGGTATATCTAATGGTCTAACGCGCAACTGATGATAACCGGACCTCAATTCGATCTTTGAGAACACCCAGGCTCCTCAAAGCTGATCCAAGAGATCATCGATCCTCAATAAGGGATATTGTTTCTTGACAGTCAACTGGTTCAGCTTTCAATAATCCACCCAAAGCCGAAGAGTACCATCTGCCTTCTTCGCAAATCGGACAGGTGAACCCCATAGAGAAGTACTGGGTCAGATGAAAACCTTTTCCTACAACTCCTCCAACTGCTTCTTGAGCTCCTGCAAATTATTTGTAGCCATCCTATAAGAAAGAATGGACACCGGTGCCGCTCTTGGCACGAGCTCAATCGATATGTCTATGTCACACATCGGAGGTAAACCTGAAAAATAGTCTAGAAAGACATCCCTGAAACGATCCACCACTGGAGGAAAGTCTAACTATGAAGTCCCCTTGTCATCTAGATAAAGACTGGAAATATAGGCTATAACTTCCCCTATACCATGGTGCTTTGGTTCTGCTCTACCCGCCTGGACATCCTACTCGCCTCTATGAAGGATAGATCCTCCCTCAGGTGACATGAAACCCACCCTGCGGCGATAGAAATCGACGACTGCCTGGAAATGAACTAACCAATCCATCCTGAGAATGACGTCATAGCCCGTCATCTCTATGACATAGAGGTCCCATAAGAAATTACACCCCGCAACCTCGAGAGGGCACTCCTTGAACTGTCGTACGCTTGATGTACTCATTACCAATGGTGTGCCAAGTGTCAATAAGTTGGCAGACGAAAAGATCCAGAGCCCAATGCTCTCCACAATTGTAATAGAGATAAGGTTGTGGGAAGAACCAGTATCGAAAAGTGCTGAATATTATACTTAGTCTACTAGGATTGTACTTCGAACTGTAGAATGGTTTGGATCCTGCTCCTGATAGGTCTTCTCCACGGCGAAAGACTGTCCTACACTGCGGCCCTGCGCCCCTGGAAGACCGCTCTGAGATGATCCACTCTACTGTCGCTGATGACCTGGTGACTGACCACCATGGTCGCGACCTCCACCTCGGCCTGAACGGCTGGAAGAACTGTAGTTCTTAGACTGGTGCGAAACTGGAAAAGCATCTCCAGAATGAAGGGTCATAGAGGAACCCCTACCACCAGCTGAATGTGATAAGATGTGACAGAAACACTAGAATATGTCCCATCTTTCCGCAAGACTGGCACTCCATCGGATCCCTATGGCACTGAGGCCCAGTATGCCCACTCCTACAGCACTGGTAGCATACAACATGGCATCCATAAGATGCATCCCAGGACCTCGATCTCTTCGAGAAGACTCTTTGCGATGATTAATAATGTCCGTAGGAGGAACACTAGCTCTAGATATCAAACCACCCGGGTTCACTGCTCCAGAATCTCTCAGATTGCGCTCCGTGATCAATGCATAGTTGGCGATGGAGGATATCAAATTCTACTAGAAGATATTCACCTAGGAATGGATATCCTACCTGAGACCATCCTTGAACATCCTAGAAAAGAACAACTCATCACCTGCTGGGATCGGTGTGAAACACTGCAGCTCAGTGAAACGAGATTAGTACTCCATAACAGAGAGAGTACTCTGCTACAGACTCATAAACTCTCTGGATAGATCGGCCCTCAGGGTCTCCATATAAAAGTATTCATAGAAGGTGCATTTAAAATCATCCCAAGACATATCCTGATGACGCCTTGACCGTGAGATCACCTCCCACCACCTCTTGGAAGTGTCCCAGAGCATATAAGTAGCCAGCTTTACCCTTTTCTCCGGAGGGATCTCTATGTGCTCAAAGATGGTCAGTGTGGCCTCTATCCATGACTTTGTAGACTGAGGTCCTCCATCCCCTGAAAAGGTAGGAGGATGATGCTACTAGAAAACCCATGTCAATTCAGCCATCGACGGGGCAGGAGGTGGCGCTCCCTGGAGGGTCTGCATCATCCTCAGGAAGTCCTCCATGAACTGTGCCTCGACGCCTGTAACGGGTATGACAGCCGGTGCCAAGGCTGGCTCGACTGGAGGATCGGCTGGAAGTCCCTAATCAGCCATATCTGGCGTCTTATAACTGCTAGAAGATAGACGTACAATAGGAGGACGTCTTAGAGGCATATCTCTGAAAGATCAAAAGTACACCTTAGATCAGAAAAACAAGGACAAAGAACACAAGTGTACAAAATAAGAGCAGAGGAAGAAAAACACACATGTTTACAAAACATGACTACACGACATGTATAAAAACTACACGGCGTGTCTTCTTATACAACTGACACGGGCGTGAACCCATTCCCTACAGGTCGTGTGACACCTCAAACTACATGGCGTGTTGACCCAACACATGACGTGTACTTGAAGACTATTTCCCTCCAAGAGTCTCTTTACACGGCTAACTCACACGGCTCAAACTAACCTCGATCTACACTGCATTTTCCCTAGGGACACAACATGTACTAGACACTGAATCGGCGGCCCGTGTTGTTAGTTACACGACCATCTACAAGGCAGCCCCTTACATGTCCTATTCTGAACAAACATGGCGTGTATAGGAGAAGGTGACACTGTCCCGTTTGTTCATGACACGGCCGGGTACCCTGGAATGACTACACGGCATGTTCCTTTTAAACATGGTGTGTACTACTCGAGCTTCCCCAACCCGTTTTGTTAGTGATGTGGTCGGGTACAAGTCTCTACACTACACGGTGTGTACATACCGTACATGGCGTGCTCCTGACGTTATTCTCATAACACAGTGTTCTTGCACACACAGTCAGTAACACGGCCTTAAAACTACACCGTGTGTAACCAGAAAGTACACGCCGTGTATTCTGGGTTTTTCTGGGCAGTAGCTCAGAAACTACACAGAAACCCAAAAACACAGAAAACTAGGCAAAGAGGTTCCAAATTCCGATCCGTGAGGGCCCATACTCCCAGCGAATCAAAGCTTGGCATCCCCTACAATAATGTACAAGAGAAAACAGGATCATAATCCACCAATTTCCCATTCAATAGGGGCCATAACACCTCATGAATCAAAATTATGTGTTCATTTAAACAAAGAACAATACAACAAAATTCTCTAACAAGCAAGAGAGATTCTATCAAGCATCTATCATAACAGCATGCATAATCTACACAACGTCTATCATACTAGCCTGCAATCGCTAATACACCCTAAATGGCATGACATGAATGCATGGGATGTGATTTATAAAAGTGCCTATATGATGCATGAGATGGAATACCCTCATCTCATTGGGTAGCGATAGAAATAGAACTGTAATATCTAAATAATAATAGTACAAGGCATGTGAATCACTCTAGGAGAAATCGTATCAACTGTAAAATCTCAAAACCGAAAAACTAAAATAAACGAGGTAGTATGGCTTTTCCTTGTACACGGGTTAGCTACTCTTGGTCACAACTTATTACCAAGTACCAAATCCGTCCTATCCCTGGATAAAGTCTACAAAAAGTAATGAAAGAGAAAAGAAAGTCCTCTGATACCACTTTGTAATGTCCCAGTTCCAGAAGCCACCCAGAGGCGCCCCGTACCCGGTTGATCACATGGCCTCAAGCACATTTCTCCAAATGCCAGAGGCTGCCGACTAGAAGCGAGGTCCTTGGCTGTGATAGTGGGGAAACTATGCCCTCATTGGCAGAGTACACAGCGGAAGAAAAATAATCATGCAATAGCGGATGTAGCAATAACCAACAATATAAACAGCGGAAGACTAAATCAACAAACTGGAGCACATATGTATATATATGAAATGATGCATGATACATAACTAGGAATGCATCCAAACAAGTCACAATGCTGAAAACACTACAGTACCAAATAATAACAAAAAAGAAAATGTAAACATCTCTTCAGCATTGCAAGCCAAAGCTTGGTCCCATGCTCCCCTGCTCCACGAAATCAAGTTCCAGAAGTCGAAGGGAGCTTGCCCTTATCTATACCTGCTACAATATAGTCTGCTTGGGCCCAAAAGCATGTACCAAATAGGGTGTGAGATAAAATCCTAGTAGGCATTCATCCGAAGATCTGTGCCTAACATATAGTGAGTATATGGAAGGTAAAAGTACAATAAGCAATAAACAACAACAACAAGAAATATGTTTTAACAGTAAGCAGTACAACAGGATGATACATAGAAGAATACAATGCAAAACCAATAAGCAGTAGTGAAACACACAACTAAGAAGCCGAAAACCCTCTGGGAAGTACTCGCAGCCATCCCCTCTGGTCTTATCCAAGATGTACCACAACCCTCTGGGCAGTGCACTCAGCCTAACCCCTCAGCCTTGGTCATAAGAATTTATGAGACTCTCTGGGGAAGCTCACTCAGTAAATTCCCCTCATAGTCTAGGGTAGTCAGGGACTCTCTTGAGGAATATCATGTGGTATAACAGTCTTAGCCCCAAGGTCTAGAGACTCTTTGAGGAAACTATCTCAGTCAATTCCCCATTTAGCCTCAGGTATACCACATACACTCTGAGGAAGCTCACTCGGTTAATTCCTCATCTAGCTTGGGAAGGTTCATAAAAAGATTCAAACAAGATAAGACTCTCTGAGGAAGAGCACTCGGTCTACCCTCTTGTAGTCTATAAAATTCAAGACTCTCTAAGAGATCACTCGGTCCATCCCCTTTGTTGTCTATAATGTCTATGACTCGCTGGGAAGCTCACTCGTTTTATCCCTTATAGTCTATTTCACCATGTTCTCTCAGCCCCATGTTGATCAGTGCATAATAATGCTATAAGGCTAATGTACACCTATAGAGATACATGGCTACCCAATGTACACCTATAAAGCTACTTAACTAAACAGTTTACAAGACAACAAGCATGTCAAGAGTTTCACCTCAACCTATAACCACAAGGCTTGAAACAGGTGTAGCAGCCAAAGGAAAGCAAGACCCAAGGTCGTAAATAGAACAAATCCTGGAAAAAATACATCAAAGCACAACAAATTATCCTCTAACAAGTTCAATTTACCTCAACACAAGCATACAGGAAAGGCTGAAAAACAACGAAGGCAAAATGGTAACACGTGATACCCCGTTCATGGGTATCAGTGGAGATTCGTACATAAAACTCAGAGACTTTGAATGGTAAGGCACAAAAAACCAACCTCGATCCTAGGAGATTGATATAATTGAAACACGATGGCTGATTCTCCCTAGAACATTGTATATATGAGAAAACGCACAAAAAGATCAACCTTAGATAACTTAAGAAAGAGGAAGAATTTGAAAACAAGGATCAAGTAGAAGGGAGAACTCACTGATGCGCTTCCAATGCAATTGACCATGCTCGGATCAGATAACGGAAGGATAGGCAGGAGCTCAGTGAAGATCCAGCCATACGGGTCACTCTCGGAAGAACCATACATAGAAGAAGACATTTATGACGATGAGGCAGGAACTTGGTCCATTTAGTAAAAAAATTACACGACATGTATTTTTATAGTACACAGCGCATAGTGGGTGTTTCTGTACTCCGCCAAAATCGGCCTCCACGTCACCCCTACACACTGTGTGTGTGGTCCGGACATGGCCATCACACCGTTTCGAGCAGGAAAAGAGTACATGACGTGTACTCAGAAAGTACACGGTGTGTACTTGAAAAATTTCTAGAAACTCCAAAAAAAAATCTCTACAACTCCAGAAAAGGAATGACATACTTGAAACAAAGATCTGGGTTTTTACAACATTCTAAACAAATAAAATTACAAGGAAGTTTTCAATTTAAATTCAATAATTTTCACTATTCAGAAAATAATAAACATGTTAGAAAAATAAAAATATATCACTCATTGATATTATTGACTCCATTTTACAAAAGAAATTTATTTTATCATACTAATTTTCAAAAAAAATTAAAGAAGTAATTTTTGTTATTCACTAATAGTTAACTAAAAACATTTTTTTGTGAAAATGGTATTTTTAAAACATAAAAGGACTTAAATAAAAATTATTCATTTGGTTAAGAATATTTATAATTAATATAAAACTATTATAATTAATTTTTAAACGTAGTTATTACTATTCAAATTACATTGTCCAATGGCTATGATATAAGAGTCATTAATAAGTTACTATATTAATAATATATCATCATTTTATTAGAACACATTTTCCTGTATAATGGATGCTATTCTAGTGTCGTGCAGATCCCAAGCATTACTTCTGTTTCATGTGGCAGAAAAAATTAGATATAATTAATTTGTTTGATATAAATTCCTAAAAAGATTATTGTGTTACATGGTCTTTTAAAAAGAGACGATATTTTTATGTTTCATATGATATAATTGTATGTCTAGTCTTCCAAATAACCTAGACCTATCGATCTTCATTATGTATTTATTGTTAATGTTTGTTAGTAATTATGAAAAAAATAATTAATAAGTATTGGGTCATAATAGTTGGTACAATATGTATTTCTAGTAATTTTTTGAGATACTATTATTTTAAAATATTAGTGAAAAAATTATCGATAAACCTACGAGTTAATCTAATGAATATGAGAAAATCATAAAATTTGGAAACTATGGATATTATGTTGTTTTCCATGAAATAATTTCCTATTTGGGAACATTAATATAATTTGGATTTTTAATATATTCATCTAGGTGTAATAAAACAAATATTATTTGGTCATGTATATTCCGACATTCATTCTAGTGTATGGAAATCCTTCCCTTACCGCTCTCCAGTTTTGGGCAATGGAGCTTCAGCCTCTCTTGTTGGTCCCTAGATGTTCACAGAGGTAAGGGAAAACCTCTTGTTGTAGTTTGGATTCACCTTTTAGGGCTTCCACTCCCTTTTCAGAATAGAGGATTCTTGAAGGAGATAGGCGATGCCCTTGGAGGCTTTATGTGCTCTTAGGCCAGAACTTTTTAGCGGTGTGGATGTTTCAGTTGCATGTTTATGTGTGGAGATGGACATGTCCTGACCTCAGCAAAATTTGATTATGATATGGGTTTATGTTGCCTACTGTTAGAGTCAGGATATATTTTATCCAGTCTTCCCCAAGTTCTGCTCCCACTACCTTCTACATGGCCACTCTCTGTAGGTCTATAGAATACGTCATCAAAATGATTGGAGAGATCCCCATAAAGTCTCGAATCATAAGGATATGTAGGCGACCTCCTCTAGCTACATCCCTTCCGAAGATGGCATGGAAAAGAATGATTTCGATAATGCTTCAGAGATGGTACCTTTACTTGTTCCTGTTAGTTCGTCTTGGAGTTCTTTGTCATCGCCTAAAGTAGTGGAGGCGTCTAGCCAGGATTTTTTTTCTCCCAAAAGGAGGACTGGCTCTTCAGGTTGGGCTGAACCTACCCCCACTCCATGATTTCATGTACCTAAAAGGCTTGTTCCTGGAGGTGTGCATGCTAATCTGTTTACCCCATCCCTCGGGCTTACTGGCCCTGCCACCCACTCCCTAAGCTCTTCCCTACTACTTTTGCAAAGTCTCTGATCCAGGTGGGTCCCCCGATGGTGCGCGTCAGGATACTTTTACCCCTGAGTGGGTGCAAAAACCGGTGGCGGTAATCTAGTGTAACAGGGAGTCAGTGAGAGCCCCCTCTCATACCCCCAAGGTCAACTATATTCCCAGATCCTACCCCCCAGTTTCTGTTTCTAATACTGGTATGGAGTTATCCAACCTAGAGAGAGTTTTGACGCGATCTCAATCAAATAATCTAAAGAGAATCAATACTCTCTTTTCAAGAAGGCCACCAGATAGGGAGCCAAAGCCACGACTATATCCATTCAATGATTTCTCTCTCATATGGGACACCTGGGGCCTGAGTTCCCCTGTCAATAATGACTTTCTCACCTCGACAATTAAAAATCATAAAGGTGGTTTGGTAGCCATCATTGAGCATAAGAAGAATCCCATCAGAATTAAATATTATGCCTATAATCGTGGGTTGTAGGGATCCCTACATGCCAACCCAGCTAACAAACACATTTGGTAGTTTCAGCACAAGGACTACATGGTTGATATAGTCCAAGCGAGTTATCAATTCATTACTGCCAGGGTCTCCAAAGGGGATATATCTTTCCTCATTACAATTGTGTATGAATGTTGTGACCCTTTTCAAAGGGAAAATAAATGGAGGGATTTAAATGATTTTGATCCTATCGATCTTCCATGGTTTATTGGTTGTGACTTTAATGTGGTGGATTGCCCTGAGGAATGGAATGAATGAGGTCCTTTACAGAGGAAAGCTAGCAGAATCATTGTTTAGTTCATGGCCAACAAAGTCCTCATTGACCTTGGCTTCTGAAGAGACTGTTTCACCTGGTGAAGCAACTGTTTGGGACCCAATCACTCGTGGAGTTGGCTGGAAAGGTTCAAGGACAACGTGCAAGTGAAAGCCATGTTTTCAAATTCCATGTTGAGTCACTTGGTTCGATGGATTTCTGACTACTTCCCATTGTTGGTTTCCATCTCTTCTGGGTAGGATCCTCATGAACTTTTTTATTTCTACCAAATGTGGGTTGAATGTCTGGGGTATGAGGACATGGTTCGTGAGACATGGAAAAAGGCCTAGCAAAGTCACATTTGTATTTTCATTCCTGAGAAACTGAAATTCCGTAAAACCCACCTTCAAACATGGAGGAATGAAATTCTGCCCAGAGACAAATGCTGGAATGACGCCATGAATGAGGTGGAAAGCCTCGAGTCGAAGCCGAAAGAAGCATGGGATGATCAAACCATTGAGGATCTTTCTAAGAGTAAGGAGGTTGTGGTAGAAATTCTACTGCAGCAAGAAATTCTGGAAAGGGAATAATCAAGGATAAAATTTCTTAGAGAGGGAAACAAGAACATTGCATATTTCCAAGACTGCATCAATGAAAGGAAGAGACCTATTATACCTAACATTATTTTTGAAGATGGTTCTTATACAGATGGTCGATATATTGTGGGAAACTTGGAATAATCTTTTTTTAAATACTTTCTTGCTTGTCCTAATTCCAGGATGCCGAATGGGTATACATGAGAGTAGATTGAGATATATGAGGTCATTCTAAACTATGTTTCTAATCTAGACAATGAGGAGCTGAGAACTGTACCAGAAGAAAAGGAGATATATAATGCCATGATGAACCTTCATCTGGAGAGTGCTCCGGGTCCAGATGGCTTCCCGGGTACCTTTTACAGGGCTTCATGGGATGTGGTGAAGGCATACATCATGCTGGCAATCCAAAATTTCTTCAAAGGAGGTAGCCTTCTGAGGGTTGCGTGTGCCACCACTATGGTTATTCTCCAAAAAAATCGTGAACCCCTCCTATATCATACATTATATACCGATAAGTTTGTGAAACTACCCATATAAAATTCTCTCGAGACTCATTAATGTGAGGATATCCTCCCACCTCCCTCGAGGGATCTCATTGGAGCAGCATGGTTTTGTGAAGGGTCGGTCTATCCAAGGGTCCATCACGCATGATCAATAAACGATAAGAGATATTAACCAAAAAACATGCGGCTCCAACAAAGCTATCAAAGTGTATATGTAAAAAACTTTTGACCATGTGTAGTGGGGTTACATCAACAAAGTGATGGAGGGTATGGGATTTTACTCAGGGAATATTGCTATTATTTTCAAATGAGTTAGCTCTCCTTGGATGGAGGTCTCTTTCATGGGAAAGTCCTATGGTTTCTTCAAAACTACTCGTGGACTAAGTCAATGAGATCCTCCTTCTCTAAGAATATATATCATGGCTCAAGATGTCCTTAGCCATCTCACCCATAAGAGCATCAGCAATAGAGAGATTATGGCCTACCAGAAGAGTTTGTGAGCTCATTCCATCTCTCACCTAATGCTTGTAGATGACACTCTAATTTTCATTAATGTTTGGAGATCCTCGCTTAAAGGCCTACACAAACAGTCAGAGTTGTATTTCCACTGGAGTGTCCATGTAATTAATAAATATAACAGTATCTGTTACATTTCAAACAAATGCACCCTCAATCGAAGCATGGAGGGCATGCAGTCTCTTTCCATGCAAGGCTGGATTTTCCACATGGATTGCCTCAGAGCCCCTGTTTCCCCTGGAAGAGTCAGGATCTGAGACATTGAATTTCTATGCAGTAATATTTATGATCACTTCCTAAATTGGAAGAATATGTACTTAACTTTTTGTGGTCATAATTACCTAATCAATAGAGTCTGATTTCCCACCCATGTTCTTGTCCTCTCTGATGTTCAAGCCCTAAAGGGTGTCCTGACCAATATTGATAAACATCTGTCTAATTTCATATGGGACCCTCTTGTGGAAGGTTAACATAATTAGACCGCATGGAAGAGGATGTAAAAGGCCAATGAGGTTAGGAGGAATCAATTATCACATCCTTAAGGAAACAATATCATGCATGCACACGAAGTTACCATGGGATGTTCTGGAACAATGCTCTGTGTGGGGGAAAACCATGTATACGCAGTACGACATTCAACCTATGATGGATAATTAAAGCTCTCCCTTCAGGTCAAAAATTTATCTACTGTCCTATGATCTTATTTGACATTATAAAAAGATTATTGGGTTGGAAGGCATCTCATTCTGGAATCACAACTTGGCGGGGGAAGTGAATGGCTTCCCCAGCTACCCGGCTCATTATCCTACATTCAGGGTGGCTAGAGAGTACCTGGTCCTCATCAAGGTTGTGCTAGAAGATGATCACTAATCCACTTTCAACCTCATTGAGTTGTCTCCATATCCAGGCTGATGTGTGTTTACTCTTTCACAGTCGGGGGTCCACACTACGCAGGACTACCACCACTCACGGGCAATGAAGGAGAATGAGGTTTTTTGGAATGACATACTATGGTATAACGCCATTCCATCCAGATATAATTTTTTGTTATGGCGGTTCAAGACCAGATCCATTCCAATAGACGACAATGTTAAACACTATGGAATTCCAAATGTGTCCAGATGCTCATGTTGCAAAACTGGCCAGGAGGAAAATTCATCTCATTTCTTCTTCTAGGGAGATTGTGAATGAAATGTGTGGAGCTAATTTGGGGAATTCACCGGCTTCTTAGATTTCAACATGGTGGACCTCTCGTTTCTCGATAGGTGGTTTCATGTCTTGGGTAATAGGGGCCCGGAGAAGCTGGCACATACCTTGATCTAGCAGGCTGCCTGTTGGTGTATCTGGAAGTAATGGAATATCCGGAGGAACGAAGGGGTCCAATCCTTCGATAATTCAATCATCATCCACATAAAGACCCTTATTCTTCATCTGGTTTGTGTCTTTAGTAAGTGGCGAGGTGCTCCTTCAATCCGCTAAATGCATGTGAGGAGGCAAGGTGCCCAGGCATTGGAGACAACTATATCAGGCAATTGGGTCCGATGGAAACCACCATCCAGGGGTCTCAAGCTAAACACTGATGGCTCTTGTAGTATGGTGGTCTTGCGAGGGGTTGGGGCTGTCCAGGACTCTAACAGCTCCGTCTGGATGGCCACCTCCTCTCACCTTGGCAAAGGTTCTTCTCTTCAGGCCAAAGCCAAGGCTTTGATGCTGGGTCTCTCTCTCTCTCTACCACAAGGATGGTAGTTTCATTTCTGAGATTGAAACAGACTCAAAAGATCTCCATAATGCCCTTTAATATACATTTCCCCACTCCTTGGTCTATCACCTATGTCATCAGAAAATGTAGAGGTATGATCACCAACACTACTAATGTTATTCACTCTTGGGGGAAGGAAATAATGTTGCAGAGTATCTTGCATCATTGGAGGTCATCATTCCAGACCTGGTTTTTGTTCATAATATCCATACTCTCAAAACCAAAGGGGTGAATGTCATCAGGGGGGATGCCCTTGACCTGCATTATTTTAGACCTCCATATGCCCTCTATTGAAGGGTTGTGGGGTTGAGGGTTTGGTTTTTACTTTTTATTTCCTTAATAAAAATGGATATGATGACGATGATGATCCATCATATTTTTTATGATGATTATCAAATTTCTTTTATTATGATATATTTATTTACTAGTGTATGGAATTGTTAACTAGTCCTTGATTACAGTAGTTAATTTTTACTTTAATTTTTTATTTAATTTTTTTATTACTGTTCTAGATATTAATATTGTTTTTAGAAAACTGTTTTTTAGAGAATATTTCATTATAACATATTTATACATTAATATATGATTATATAAATGATATATTTCATATTAGAAAAAATAAGTAACTTAATAATGCCTTAAGATAATAAGGTGTATTTCATATTTAGATGTTAAATCTAGAATTCCAAATATGTTATAAATATATACACCTTTATTAAATAGTTATATGTAATTGAAATTGAAAGGATTAAATTTAATTAATGGTATTAGAATGTTATGACTTAAGATTCAACTATATATTTTCCCTCTAATTTAGTCGATTATGTTATATATACTTCCTTTCAGGAAACACCAGACAAAAACAAAATTGTTTTTTGTTTAGAACATTAAAACAAATTTATTGAATTAGTGGGTACGGATAGGAGTAACTAAAATTTTAAATATATTAATATATATTAATATATATTAATATTATTTTACAGTAATTTACAAAAATTATTATTGTGTACAGGGATCAATATTTTCATAGTTTTTACTTTTTAAAAAAATATTAACTATGTATATTATTGTTAAAGGACGATCATAGCCAAATTCAATGTTTACTTACTAATACTACCATAATATGGTATTTATAAAATTTAAGAAAATGAAAAATTATTTGAAATAACTATTCTCTAATAAAGATAATTTTTTATTTAATATAATGATTTTATTTAAAATAAAAAATAAAAAATTATTAAAAATAAAATTGAGTAAAATATCATTGATTGAATTTATAACTTCAAAAATATCATATTATAAATTTATCATTTCTTATAAAATAAAAGATATTCATATAAATATTCATGCACATAAATTTTTTCAAACACTGTCAATTCAGTTATATTTTGAATTTATTGATTATGAAGAAAAATTATTATAAAATATATAAATTATAAATTTCAATGAATCAATTGAGAAAACATTGTTCGATATTGTAAAATAATTGTATGCTATTTTAGAATATTAATCAATATTCACTATAATATATTTTACATGTGTTTCTTTAATTAAGATTTAACATGTGGATAATAATTTTATGATATTATTTCACTGTCAAATAACTCTTCTCGAGTCTATAATAATCATTTTAATATCATTAAATTCAATAAAAATTTAAATTTCCATCTATACATAAAATTTACTAATAAATTGTTATTTGTATAAAAATATGTTGATATTTGTTACATGTATTAATGTTATAGTTAATTTCCCAATAAAAAAACATTACATAAAATTATTATTATATTTAATATAATTATGTTTGTATTATTTAATACTTCCAATTTTACTCTCAGTTATAAAGTTTAGATTATTTGGGTTAAATAGAATTACTAAGATAATAGTGAAATAATTATATTAAATTTCTTGTTTTAAAAATATCATTGAATTTATAATAATTAAATAAAACTAAAATAACCTAATTATTTAATATACAGTGATGAATAAAAAGAGGAAATATTAAAACTAATTTAATTTCTAATATATAAAAAATAATCATATGTATTCATAATGATCAAAATGGTATCTTTCTTCGAGGAAAATATTTCTATAATTACTTATCTTAATATAATAGTTAATTTTATAATTACAAAAAAAATATTTTGATTAAATAAGGATTAAATGTGGTTCTTAAATGCCTTTATTTGGGAATATGGTTTATGTTATATTTTTTATATAACAAAAACTCACATAGTTAAGATCTAATTATATAATTTTAATGTAAAATTGTAAAATGTCAAAAATTTATTGGTGATACCTGTTTATGACATATGGGTAAAGCCATATTTGATTATTTATTAATCCAAATAAAACCTAAACACTATTATTTTGAAACAATTGAATCATATTCTATTGACATGTGTAATGTTATCATGGAATTGTAAAGTGTAATCCAAAATGTATCATTTTGTTCTCTTAAAAAGGGGGTAAAAAGTTGTTAAAAATATCATTCAGATTTTACTTTATACACTTTGAAAATTAAATCTTCTATAATTCAACTGATCATCCTTTAACTTCACGTCTCTAGAAGAAATCTTAAGGCATATTCATCCATGGAAACATCAAAGAAAATATTGTAACTTTAACGTAAGTATTTCCTTCATTGTTAATTTTTACCATTAATAATCCTAAAACCTTTTTAAATTCCTTAAAATATAATTATTTTTGTTTAATTGAAATATATTTATGTTATTATATTAATGTAATTACAATTTCGTTCTCCTCCTAGTCATCTAATAAATATATTAGTGTTGTTAGTTTGATGAATGGGTTACCCCCTCCATAAAGTGATGTCTTCCATTTTGGACACCACCATTCATGGATTACCAAATCAATATAAAGAATTAATATAATATATAAATATATTATAAATGTGATTTAGAAATTAAAAATGACCATACCATTTATTTTCCCTACTTTTTTTTATAAATGGAATCATTTATTTTGTGCATATGTGAACTATTCCCTTCATTAATAGTGTGATTTATTTAATATCACTAGAAAATATGTTTTGATTAAAAAATATATTTCACAAATCCTAATTTTTTAAATAACACAATAAATATTTAGGATATTATGAAACTAATTGTCAATGTATTCTACCATGGTCAATTTACATAAAAAGGTTTGATGAATTGACTGAAAACCTCACGTAACGGATGTAGATAAGAAAACTATACTACAAATATATAACATACAATAGTGAATTTTCCATGTAATACTAAATATAGAAATAAAATATTATAAGTTAAATATTAATCATAAATTATTTTTATATTCCAGAATATTGTTCTGTTCATAAAATAAATCGACATCCTAAGGTAAGGGGTCTTATAGACCTCCTTTATGACTTGCTGATTAAGAATTCCCTTTTGTTTTCTATATTTTATGTAATATTATTCTCATGTACCTTTTATATTTATACTAATATATCCCTTAAATATATATGAAATTAAATATCTATTTCATTTTCAGTGATATATATGTTTTTAGTTTTTTTTTAAATTTTAACTTTTATTTATTTTTTCTTTCATAGATCTTTCATATTTCATATCTCATATAGATGACCACCCCCATATAATGTTTTTAACTATTATTAGGTTTTATAATCCATATTTATTTTTTAGATAACCCTCCTAATATGATTTTCTATTTATGGAAAAAATAAGGTCACTTTTTCATTAACAAATAATTTTAGTCATTTCATAGAATATTCACATGTATGGAATGTTATTATCATTATTCTCCCAGATCCCATTCATGAATTATCTATATTGAAACTAACTATTTAATAGAAATTTTTATTTTTTAAATTTGAAAAAAACAAAGGATTTAATTCCTTAATCTCTTGGTAATCCTAATGTTTTGTCGTTGTGTTATTCTATGAATCATAGTTATGAAAACCAATTTCTTATAATGGTATTGATCATTTTTATGAATTATATATTCCCCTATACATCACTAATATGTTTTATATCCATTATACAATTGGGGTAAATCTAATTATACAACCCTCTAATTCATTGGGTATATTTTTATAACTAATGAGAAGTTACGTTAGTTATTAGTGATCATACATAAATCAACCATATGAAGTTTTCCGCATTATAATGATAGTATTTGGAGTGACCATTGATTAAATTTATGAAATCATGTTTTATATTTTATCCAAATTCTTATGGAATTATAAGCTAATTTATATATGAAATGTATCCATTAATATGATCATCATCATTATGATATCATTTTATTCCACAAGACACCAATGTTAGTCTTTCATACCATATTCATTTCATTACTAGGATTTCTAGCTGACCATTTTCCTTGTATATTTTCCCTAGGGTATCTTATACAGTTTTTGATGATGCATAGGATTTACAAGAACTATCTGCAGAGCTAATTAATTATAATTTTATTTATTTTTAATATGATGTATTAATATCACAACTATTAGATATACACTATACCTCTCGATTCTATGTTTTTCTTTGATGGAAAAATATATTAAATTTTATAATACAAATTGTGTTTAAGGATTTGATCAATATAAGTAGGAACCCAATACCAAAAAGGTTTATATAAATCCCCATAATTTTCATACAATGATATTAAATCAAAGGTAAATAATATTCATTACATGATTTTAAAAATAAACAAAATTACCATATAGGTATAGTCTCTTTATAAACTGGGAAACCTAAAACACAGGTTTATAAGAGATCTTCATTATCTCTAAATTATTTCATCATTACTAGACCCCTTTTCGACATATCTTCCTTTATAACCTTCTTCATGATATTGCGAAAATAATCCACTGAAAGGGTGAGATCAGATGCTCTATAATGGTAAAAAATTTGAATATGAATCATATAATAAATATAAAGCATAAGGACATTACATTTGAAAATCATATACTGCATTTGAAAGATTTTGATAACATGTTGTAGGATAAATCATTAAAGATCATAATAAACCATGAACATAACCCCAAAATTCCTTACATAGTACATGATATCTTGTGTCATACAAAAAACAATTGTTTGTTTTTTCATATTACACTATGCTCATTTACAAGAGCTTCGTAGACAACAATGTCCATTACTGAACCGAGTTCACTCCATATTTAATCCTTGTATTACTGAACTCAGATCATTTCCCATTATAGAAATGTATATCTCATGAGATATAAATCTATACCCAATGATTTGGAGGGATATATAGGTCCCAAAAATCTCATAATTAAATAATTCTTACATGTCCCATAAAAATTAAATCATCCATCATAAAATAACATAAGAAATAAAATTGATTTCATAAACATCATTCGATCATAATTCATATAAAACAAATATATTTCAATAATATTATTCTATAATAAACATATTCAAACCGTAGTAATAATAGGGATAAAAACATAACCCTAAAAAATAGTGCCATCTTAGATGGAATATAATTTTGATAAAACAGTTGATATTAATTTTTGTAGATAATATAATTTTCTTTAAAAATGTTTTCTTTTCTCTAAATTTCCCCCAAATTTAAAAATAAAAGAATTTAATTGAACATAAACATGAAATAATATATAGGATTCTTGATATATATATATGTCATTACTAAGTCATAAAAAGCCATTCATTCCATATAATTCTAAAAAAACATTCTCCCTCTACTTTTACTAGAAATGTCAAAAAGTACATCGTCTCGAATAATGATAATAGTTTTCTTTCATAACATTCATAAAAATTCACCAATTCAATGAATTTAATTTATAGAATTGTATAATAATAGATATAGTATCTCATATTAATGTAACATGGATGTGGATGGTAAATATACACTAGTAAATAATTACGAATAATAAATCTCAGATAACAATGATATTGAAAAATTATCCCTTACATTAGTTATGATATCCTTCATATATATTTCAACCTCTTGTATAATAATTTAAATATTTTCATGAAATTTTTATAGAATGGTATTATTTTTATGATAACATATATGATCAAATAATCATCTATTTTTTAATAATATTTCATTGTTACTTGTTATTCGTGTATTAAAAACTTCATTTGATTATTTTTCATCTTATAATTTATGTTTATCCTTCACATGTCATAGTTATATAAAATCATATTAACATCTTATATATCAAATTTATTCATTTTAAAGATTTATATAATCATGAATTGATTATGATAATGTAGAATGAATTGCATCACATCATGGTGACGGCAGGACTAACGGATGCACGAGCAGTGATATCATTCTGATAGTTGTTTAAAAGTACTAAATTGGATCATGTATAATATTTCATAATCAATATCATGATATAATAATCATATACAATTATTATTTCCATCAGTATACCCATCTGAGTATGGTGATGGTGAATAAACGATTACCCCACATTGAGGAAATGGTAAGCCGTATATATGCATATGTGGTGATTCAATTTTATTATGATGGATAGAAGGTTTCATATAATTTTATCATAATTAAAATAATATTTCAGCATATAACTGATAATAGAGTTATTAAATTATAATTAAACCCATCATGAAAAGGAAGTTGAAGAAGAAATAAGCTTCAATGAGTGGTGGAAGAGATTACCTCTTCTTCGACATGCTTCTTCTAAATATCATCATACTGCACCAGATGCGGTCTTTTAAAAATTCCAAAACCATTATAATGTAACCACGGAAGTTGGTAATGTAAAAGGGAAGGTAATGGCCGATCTTTAAGGCTCAATTTGATGTGAAGAGGTTAGGGGCACTTTAGGTATCTCTAAATATATAACTTATTATAAAATAAAAACCTAAAAAACCGAAAATTTCATAATTGAGAAGATGAGATGACATAGGGTTGTTATCACATATACCAATAAAATTTAGACAAGTTTTTCTGTCAATTTAAATATTCCCATTTTAATTAAGAAGTAGTTATTCTATTTTATTTAAATTAAGATAAAAAATGGTTCAATATTAAAAGGATGCAATAATTACATATTTTATGTCACCTAGACCATAAATAAGTAACCTAGAAAATTTTATACCAGATAATAATTGTAATTTATTTTTTAAAAATGTTTTATGATTCTTATATAATTTAATAAAACATTATTTTGATAAACATTCAACTATGTCAATTTCTATACTATTCAATTCATTGATTTTTAACAATATTAAGTTAATAAGTTAACTTAAAACCATATATTTAATTATATTAATAAGAGGTCAAGGTAATATATAAAATTAATTAGAAATATTAACTAACATTAATTTTATTTATTTTAATATTTTTAAAAACATTTATTTGATATCATTATTAACAAAATAATTACTACATAAATATTGTGTAATTTTTTAGTATAGATATTTATTTAATAAAAATTAAAACAAAATAACAATGACATAGATAAATCTACAAGATGTCAGAAGAAAATAAGTAGTCAAATATATCTTCAGGAAAAAAAATATAAAATGTTATAGTTATTAATTTATGAATGTGAAAACATTAATATCACGATAAATAAAATAATCTTAATGTCACAATATCATTGATAAGACTCAAAATGGTCACTAAATAGACCCTTAGATGGTTGTGGTTGAGTTATACTTGACCAATAATATTTTTCAAATGTATGGGCCCTTTAACATTTATTAAAATTTTAATAAAAATGTTTTATTGATTTCTCATTAATTAATGAATTTTTAAATCATCAAATTATAAATCTTTAATGTAATTAAATATTTTCTAAAAAATAAAAATATATTATCATGATAAATAAAAACATTTTATCTTTTATATGATTATTTATAATCGAATTCATCTTCGATATAACATTATATAAAAGAATATTTAGTTTGTTTGGAAAAAAGATCTCAAGGTGTTCTCATGGGATGTTTTGGATGTGATTTTGTTTTTTGACAAAGCTAGATGACGAAAAATGAGTATCATTGGTGTTTTCTGAATACATGTTTTTAAGGTGGCACAGTTTCCTAGTGTTTTACCAATTTTAGGGGCTCAAAATCGGGAGTTTGGTGTAGCTAATGAAAGGATTTATTCATAGGATTGAACTATGTGGACAATGTTAAAGAAAATTGGCAAAGTGTAAGAACCATGTACCATAATACATTGGACGCATACCATGTTCTAGGAATGGTATGCAAAGTGGTGTAAACGGTATGTGAGTGAGGATCATGAAACTAAAAATGGTTCACGATTGAGCGGTGGTGCGGTATGCAGATGGGCTGAAGTCGGTGAAGGAAATAGACCACGTAAAATAAAAGATGATATGAAGAGAACATATGAAAATGGTTCGCAGATGAATTGCGGTACAAAGTGGATGAATAATCTATAAGCGGTTGAGGCTAAATTAAAGATTTTGTAAATATCGATTCAGCGGATTAATCAGGTATGATTTCCTACATAAGAAACACTTATGCCTCAAATTACTATGGATATTGAAAATCATTAGAAAGTATAATTTGCTACGGGAATTTAGTGAACCCGGTAACTCGTTTACTCTGGTGGTTTATGCGGGGATAATTAACCCGGAAAAGAGGTCTAGTATGTGGAGGAGGATGCCCGGTATGCGGAAGAAATTGACTCGGTGCACGGAAGAGGAATCTTCAGTACGCAAGAGGGATATTTCCACAAGTTGTACGTCGAGGGGATACCCGATATACGTAAGCAAGGGAAGTGATAAAATACAGAACAGTTTTCACACAAGAGGGGTTTCACAGAAGGGGTTCACAGAATCTGTACGCTTCAGTGGTATGTGATCATGAAGGCCGAAGTAGTCCACTGACGAAGGGAGGTTCACGGTAGTAGTTGTGGTATGCAAAGAAGGTGTCCCGCATACTAGACACAGTTCTGAGTATGCGGGAAGATTAGGTGGTTCACAATTTACACAAGGAATATTTCAAATGAATCAATTCAATTTGATAATGTATTTTGAGTACCTAGAAGTACTTGAGAAGGTGGACTTCATACATGGGTGAAAACAGAACATCAAGAAAGCATCTTCCAATAGTTGAGGATGCAATAATTCATGAAAATGAAGTGTCCCACATGTACATAAACTGTGTTTGAACTACAAGTTGATAAAATGTGAGTGGATTCCATTCCAAGAGTAGTGAGCGAAGGAAGAGGAATACTATGACCTTTTCTACTGGCAGTGAACCAGAAAAAGAGGCATAGGGAGTGGCCCTTTGGAATGTAGTGAGCATAACCAAAACCTTTAAAGGATGTTGTTGGGAAAAAATCCCTCAAGGTAACATTGCAGCATTTTTGGGTTGATTGTGTTTGTTGACAAAGCAGGTTTCCATGGATATTTGTCGAGTTCCCAAGAAGTTGTTAACAATCCATGTTGACAAAGAACGATGACAAAGGAAAGGACGATCTGGAGGCGGTACAAAAGAGCAGTACAAGGTGGCGTCGTTTCCCAGTGTTTGCCAAATTTTTGGGGTCCAAAATTTGGAGTTTGGTGAGCATCGCGAAACGTTGATTTCCATGAAGAGCATAATTTCATATGGCAAAGGCATGAATTTCGCGAAGATAGGATGCATGGTTTGGAAATCACGAAGTCCAGAAGAATGGAGGCGGTGATGCTTCGCGATTACGTCAACCGTCGCGAACGACAGAGGCTGAAGCGCATCGCGGCGGTGAAGGGCTTTGCGAGTGAGCTTCGCGGCGAAGGCATGATAGAATGTTGTGCTTCGCGAGGGAGATTCGCGGTGAAGTCGCGAAGGTATGTTGACGGTGATTCTTCGCGACTACGTCAAGCTCCGTGAACGGAAGATTGTCGTGGAGCTTCGCGATTTGGACAAAATTCTAGCAGAAACTTTGGAGCTTCGCGATTTGAGATGACGTGGCGTTGACATCGCGCCGAAGGGATGAGGGTCGGTGGAATCGCCTATAAATAGAGGCCGACTCCCTCGAGAGAAGCAGAGAGCATTTTCATAGAAGATCATTCGCTCTCGATTTGCGAAGGTGGTTCGCGGAGCCAGTGTGCTTCGCGAATGAGGTGCTTCGCGGTGGCTATTGTAGCTCCGCGAAACCTGTGAGCTCCGCGTTGGCTTACATAGCTTCGCGAGGGTCGTTGCTTTGCGATGGCTTGAGCATCGCGAGAGTGCTTCGCGAAAGAGCTTCGCGAGAGAGCTTCGCAAAAAGGCAGGAGCTTCGTGAAGGCTTGTTTGAGCTTCGCGAAATTGGGAGCCTAGCGAGGTAGTGTGCTTCGTGAAGGTCTTTCCAAAGTGAATTGCCCAGTGTTCAGAGGCAAAGAGGTATTCATCTACGGGTGAAAGTTTAACTTCAACAGAGCATCTACATATAGAGAAAGATGCATTACTTAATGGAAATGAAGAGACCTACAGGTCTATAAACTGTGATTGGATTCCCTTCACAGAGCAGTGAGCTTAGGAAGAGGAAGAAGGTGATCCTCTCCACTGGCAGTGAGCCAGAGAGAGAGAGAAATAGGGAATGACCCTTGGGAAAGCAGTGAGCTGACCCTAAACATTGTATAGGCAGTGAGCCTGGGCATAGAAGTGATATAGCCCAAACTTTGTAATCCACAGCTAGTGATGTTTAGTGGACTTGGTACGACCGGCAACCTGTCGGCGTATGCTCCTTGGACGTAGCCCTTAGCGGTGAACCAAGTAAAATTGTTGTGTCCTGTGCTTGCTTTACTTTCTGTTTATATTGTGCAGCAGGAAAGCGAGAGAAGAGTGTTTTGCTTAACAGCGAAACAAGATCAGAACGGGCTTTAATTTTTAATTAGTCATACCCTGATTCACCCCCCCCCCTCTCAGGGTATTCAGCCTAGTGGACCTAACAAGTGGTATCAGAGGGAAAGGTTGAAAGTTGGTCTTCTCTCAATGGAGGTCACTAATCATAGAGGGATTCCGATCTTCGACGGATGTAATTTTCAGATATGGAAGAATCGAATGCAACACTATTTCCGATCTTTGGGAATGGATGTGTTTTCAGCAGCTATGCATGGTATCACAGCTGATATTACTAGTGGTGCATTATCAGAAGCTGAGCACAAAGAGTTGGATGCTGATTCCAAAGCAATCAACGCCTTAGGGGGATCCCTCTCTAATCCCATTTATACAAAGGTGATGTCATGAAAAATGTCACTTGCCATGTGGGAATAGCTTTTCAATATTTATGAAGGGGATACAAAAGTCAGAGAGGCAAAGATGCAAGTGTTGTGGAACAAGTATGAAGATCTCAGAATGAACCCGAATGAGTCTGTTGATGCATTCTTTGACAGGGTAAATGCTGTGGTAGAAGACATGCGGGGTCTTGGAGAAATTATCGAAGACATTAAAATCGTAAAGCGCATCTTGAGAAAGCTACCACCTCGGTTCAATCTGAAAGTTTCTGTGTTGGAAGATAAAGATCCGAAAGAGCTAACATTGGATAACCTAGACAGCACTCTTGTTGCATATGAAATGAGAAATGATGACAACGATGCTGTGGAAAAGGGGAAATCCAAAGAGGTGGAATTTAAGGCCATGAAGAGGCTCACTATTGAAGATTCTCATGAGGAAGAAGAGTTAGATGAGTTGATGTCGTTCCTTTCTTCAAATCTGCAAAGAGGAAAAGGATAGTTTAAAGGGAAACTTCCACTAGCATGCTTCCGATGTGGAAAGGTTGGTCATCTTGCTGCAAGATGCCCCAAAAAGTTTCAAGAAGAAAGCGATGAAGATGAAGTTGAGATTCCGATGAAAAAATCTTCATCCTATGTGAAAGGGAAGAAGCAGTTCAAGGGAAATTTCTTTAAGAAGAAGAATCTTCTTTCCCAAGAAATTGACAGTTTAGCTGAGTCTGAGGGTGAAGAAGTTGAAGAGATATAAAACTACAACGATCGTGGTCAAAATGCGATGGTGGCTGTTGCCAGTAGTGCTCTAGAAAAGAAAGAAACCGAAACTGATGAAGAAGAAGAAGAAATTGAAGGGAGAGTTGACATGGAAGCTGAAAAGAAGAAAGAAGAGCCTAGTAGTTCAGTAAGAAATAAGCCGCAATTGAACTCAGATGTTAAGGCTGATTCATGGCTTAATCAGAAACAAAAATCTGTGGCAGTTGTAGTTAGACCGCAAGCACCTGTCCCGAGATTGAAAGTGGATTTGAGCACAAAGCAGAATCAGAATACTCAGAGATCCAAAGGGGAAACTCGTAGTGCTGAAGTAACACGAAGGAATGCACCTTATATCAGGTGTTATTGTTGTGGAAAGATGGGACATTCATAGTATGTGTCTTCCATAGAAAAAATATATCGAAGGGAACAAGAACAGAGATGGAAGCCAAACAGAGAACGGTTTTCCAGAACATTTTTTGAAGGAAACTGTTTTTGGTGCGGAGGATTTGGACACATGGCTAGGTACTGCACTCCGAACATTCAGAAAAATGTGCAAAAGCAGAATCAAAATGTTCACAAGCAGCAGATCTGTAAACCGACAAGTGATTTAAATGTTCAGAATATATTTGCAGTTTTGCAAGATGAAGCTTGTCCATCATACTCTGAGAAAGAATGACTATTCCATCTTTTCCTTTAACAATCCCCATCTTCTTGGTAAATAGGATAGAGTGCCCAGAGTCACATAGTTGACTGATGCTAAGCAGATTATGACTGAGACTCTCTAACACCAAGACATCAGCATGTCTCATTTCTTCTTCCCCACATACCAGGTAAAGATTCCCCTTTGTTCGTTTTCCCTGAAGAATGACTATTCCATCTTTTCCTTTAACAATCCCCATCTTCTTGGTAAATAGGATAGAGTGCGCAGAGTCACATAGTTGACTGACGCTAAGCAAATTATGACTGAGACCCTCTAACACCAAGACATCAGCATGTCTCATTTCTTTGCCCCCAAACATGGATTTTCCTGAGCCAACAATCTTCAGGCCTTCATCATTTCCAAACTTGACAACTCCTTCTTTGTCATATTTTATTCCTGTAACCAGATCCTTATTACCCGTCATGTGGGATGTGCAACCACTGTCAAGGATCCAAACACCAGAACGATCTGATGCTTTAAGGGTAATTTCAATAACTACGACATTCTCAGTTTTCTTCTTCCCGGTCCATACTGTTTCTTTCATACTCGGCGTGGATTGAGGCTTATGTTCTTTATCAGAGTATGATGGACTAGCTTCATCTTGCAAAACTGCAAATCTGTTCTAAACTTTTAACTCACTTGTCGGTTTACTGATCTGCTGCTTGCGAACATTTTGATTCTGCTTTGGCACATTTTTCTGAATGGTCGGAGTGCAGTACCTAGCAATGTGTCCAAATCCTCCGCACCAAAAACAGTTTCCTTCAAAAAATGTTCTGGAAAACCGTTCTCTGTTTGGCTGCCATCTCTGTTCTTGTTCCCTTCGATATCTTTTGGCTATGGAACACACATACTGTGAATGTCCCATCATTCCACAACAATAACACCTGATATAAGGTGCATTCCTTCGTGTTACTTCAACACTACGAGTTTCCCCTTTGGATCTATGAGTATTCTGATTCTGCTTTGTGCTCAAATCCACTTTCAATCTCGAGACAGGTGCTTGCGGTCTAACTTCAACTGCCACAGATTTTTTTTTCTGATTAAGCCATGAATCAGCCTTAACATCTGAGTTCAATTGATGCTTCTTTCCTACTGAACTACTAGGCTCTTCTTTCTTCATTTCAGTCTTTGTAACGACCTGATGTCCCAAGAATGTGTTGGGATTCCAAGGTTTTTCCTAGGCTGAAGATATATTTATTCGTATCATGCATGATTTTAGGTGTTAGCCTTCCACCCAGAGACAAAGGATTTCCGTGAAGTAGAAACCATCATGAACTTCATGTTTATGTATTTTGTTCTTACAATGTGGTATCAACTGACTATTTTCAGGATAATAAGGAGTTGTGAAATAATATCAACAATGTTTCAACAAGATGATTATCGAAAGTGATGAAGTAGTAAAATAATTAGGAGGGGAAGATGTGAAAATGTTGATTCAGAATAAGGCTCAGATGATGAGAACAAATCAGTGTCTTCTCATAGACTAGCAAGAAGATGTGAAATTGATAGGAAACACATAATTACTGATTAAACAACACCAGCATCGACAAAAAGGTTGATGTCTCTACAGAAAGAATCATACTTATCACAAGTAGATCCTAAATTCTTTGATGAAGTAGTTGTAGATGAGAATTGGCTTCAAGTAATGAATGTAGAGCTTGGCCAAATTTAGAAGAATCAGACATGAGAAATTGTGACCAACATACAATAATGTTATTGAGACAAAATGGGTCTTTCGAAAGAAAAGGAATGAATACATTGTTGTCATTTGAAAAAAAAGAACGAATGATGTGCAAAGGGAACACTCAGATAAAGGGTGTAGATGTTGATGATACATTTTCACCCATTGCAAGGCTATAGACAATTATATTATTAAGGTCCATAGTAGTGAAAATAATGTTTATGGTTTTTTAGATGGATGTCAAGCCAGAATTTATGAATGGAGTTATGGAAGAAGAATTTTACATTAAGAAACCATATGTTTTTCATACGCATGAAGATGAGAACAGTGTTTGTTGGCTAACAATGCTTGCACACAACTGTTGTGGATAATGCAGAAAGTTGAAGATATGGGAATTGAAGTGAAATATCCATTCAAAATACATTGGGATAATTCAAGTGCTATAAATATTATCAAAAATCTAGTCCATCACTCAAGAACAAAGCACAATTAATTTAAATATCACTTTACTAAATAGAAAGTGGAACAAGGGATTGTGAACATGGAGTATGTTCCTACAAAACAACAAGTTGCATATATTATTACAAAGGACTTACCCAACAAAGTGTTTTAAATACATCGATTGGATATAGGTGTCTAGTAGACTTCCCGCTGATGAAAAATTGTGGATGTGTATCCCCCACTCCATGAGGTATGATGTATCTTCCCCAAATGTGCAGATATGGTTTATTTACCCTGTTGTATATATCCTGGAAGTTTCCTTTGGGTTCGTTGAAAATGGGGGAGAAAGTTTGAAATCCAGGGGAGAAAAATGTTGGGAGAAGATGTTAAGTAGAGCATTGAGATAGGGGGATTTTAAGTTGATCAGAACAACTACATGGTAGGGTATCATTAAATCGGATGATTCTACAAGTGATCGATCAATGATTAGATATCACGACGGGGGATGTTCGTGGTTAAAGCAGTTCATTGGTATTAGTGTATTAGTATGGTATCAGTAATTGGTGATTAGAAATGATGTGATTAATTGATAAAATTTTCATTATACATTTTTTTCTCAAGCCAGTCATGGATCATGTGGGATTAGAGTAAGAGTTGATTAATTCCTTGATCACTATGTTAATCGCATGAAGTGAATAATGGTTGAAGATGGTATAAGCAATTACGAGATATCAAAATGCAAAGAATTGTATTGAGAAAAGTTGTCAACAAACCCAAATGGGGATATTGTGGTGAAAAAAAACCTCAAGGTGTTCCCTACGTTTGTTTTGTGTGTGTTTTTGTTTTTTTGAAAAAACCAGATGACCACAAATGTTTATCGTTGATGTTTTCCGAAGATAGGTTTTTAAGGTGATATTGATTCCTAGTGTTTTCCAATTATTAGTGTCTCAAAATTGGGAGTTTGGTGTTTCTAAAGGACGGATTTCTTCATTTGATTGAATGGTATGGAGAATGTGGAAGAACATAGGAGAATGGTGAGGAATGAATACTATAATTCATAGGCCGCGTGACATTTTCTGGGAACGGTATGTGGGGAGGCATAAATGGTACACCTGTGAGGTTCATGAAACCAAAACTGGTTCGTGGCTGAGCGGCAGTGTGGTATATGGATGGGTTGAATTCGGAGAAGGAAATCAACCATGTAAAGGCAAAGACGGTACATAAAGCATGTCATAAAATGGTTTCCATATAACTTGCACTTCGCTGTGGAAGATGAATCGGTAACTGGTAAAGGCTGGATTAATTATTTGGTAAATCTCGATTTAGTGGATTAACATGGTATCTTTTCCTATTTAAGAAATTCATATCACATAGATTAATGTGGATATTGAACATCATTAGAAATCATATTTTTCTCTAGGAAGTTGATAATGACCGAATGTGGTTCATTCTCATGGTGTTTGCGGGGATTCATAACCAGCAATGGAAGTACGATATGTGGAAAAGGATGTCCGGTTCATTGTATGAATTGACTCGGTACGTGGAGGAGGAATCTCCGGTACATGACAGGGAAATTTCCGCAAGCGGTACATGGACTAGAGCACTAGTACATGAAAGAGAAAGCATTTCGCGAACATAGAACCATTTACAGATATGAGGGGTTGTGTATAAGGGGTTTATGGAATTGGTACGCGGTAGTGGTACATGATCATGAAGGCGAAAGCAGTCCGCGGACAATGTTCGGTTCGTGGTAGTAGTATTGGTATACGAAGACGGTGTCCCACCTACCAAACCCGGTACTCAGTATATGAGAGGATCAGGTGGTTCATATTTTACACAAGGATGCTTAAGAAAGAATCAATTCAGTTTGTGAAAGTATTTTCCAGTAACTAGCAGTACCTGGGAAGGTGAAATTCATCTATGGGTGAAAATGGAACTTCTATAAAGCATCTACCAATAGTTGAGAATGCAATAATTCATTCAATTGAAGGGACCTATATGTCCCTTAATTTTGTTTGACATACATGTTGATAAACTATGAGTGGATTACATTCCAAGAGCAGTGAGAAATGGAAGAGTAAGACAGTGACCCTTCCCATCGGTAGTGAGCCAGAGAAAGAGGAATAGAGGGTGACCCTTGGGAATGTAGTGAGCATACCCTAAACATTGTAAAGGCAGCAACCCTGGGTATAGAAGATCTAGCCCAAAAAATGTACTCATTATTTTCTGTGATCCTTAGTGAATTTGGAACATCGGCACATTTCCATTGCATTCTCCTAGGACATAGTCCAGTGAGGTCGAACCAAGTAAAAATTATCGTGTCCTATGCAAGATTTCATATCTGTTCAAATATTTCTACGGGAAGAAGAGAGATTTGAGATTTGTCATACAATGAAACAAGATCTGAACATGATAATGTTTTAATCTATCAAACCCTCATTCACCCCCTAGGGTATTCGACCTAGTGGACCTAACATTGTTATTAAAATTTGAGTTAGACATATTCAACATTTCATTAAATAAAATAAACTAAATGTCCTAATCCCATCCAAGTGGCTTCAAAAGGACACCATTTCGAACCAATTGTGATTTAGGTCGATACACACACATCCAATAATATTATTACATGTTTTAGGGTAATTTTATAATAGTATTGTTTCCCTCAATTACTTGTTTTACCCTATTATCGTATTAATAAAAATTTCCGAAGGTACTATTCATAAGGCCTAAAAATAAAATAATGTTATTTACATAATTTGGACCTACTAATTCCAAATATAGACTCAAATATTTGAAATTAAAAACACATAAGAAATATTAATTAATTAAAATTTATCTTTTTGTGGTAAACAGAGAAAGGGTATTAAAAGTTAAAACATTACAAAAGATTGAAATGTTTTTACATTTGAATTAAATTTCAGATTAATTATAATGTAATAAGTTATATTCCATGATAAAAATAAATTATATTTATAAATTAAAACCATGAAATATTATAATTTGAACATATAAATTATTTTGTTTCAAAAAGTTGCTTTCAATTAAAATTTAGTGTATTTTTACTATTCATCAAAATTTGAAATTTATCAGAAAGATATTAAAATTTCATCCAAGGAAAATTTTTATATCCCAATTACAAAGATGATGTTTAAGTTTTCATATAAAAATTTATTATTTTCCATGATCTTAATTTAAGAGGGGTTCTCTAATAATAGATGACAAATTACCCTTTAAAAAAATAAAGGTTTTTATACATAAAATTGGTTTTAATCATACCCTATGATTAAAATATATATTCGATTAATATTAGAAATATTGTATTAAATATATATATATATTTCATTAATTTTGTTTAAAAATAATAATTCACAAAATTTATTAATAAAATATAAAAATATATAATAGATTTATATCTTTTTCATAAATTATTGGTAGTGAATGACTTCACCATATATTTTCATAAGTTAGTTATATTTATTAATTATAACCTAATGGGTTGGTGAATATGGTCATTTTATACTAATGTAATCTTGTGGTTCTATTAAACTCATGATCCTATGCAATGAATGCTATTGAAGTATTAAAGTTATTTTGAGAAAATATTTCATAAAAACAATAGGGTGGTACATTAAAACACCCTTAAACTGGATATCACCATCAAAATTATTCACAAGGATAAAAAAAGATGAGGATGTATATCCCTCCTCATGTCCCCATGTTCCCACATAGCTTCCTCAAATTGGTCGTTCTACCACAAAACTATAAGCAAGTAAGTGGCGTTGTTTTAATGAATGTTTTCGCTATGATATAGAATAACTATTAGTTGTAATTCAAAAGAACGATATTTCTCCATAGGTATGACTTCTGAGTTTAGTACATGATAACGATCAAGTATGTACATTATTTGGAGAGATACATGGAAGACATCATGAACTCAAGAGAGATTCAGGGTAAGCACCAATCAGTTCACTACCTACCTTACACGATCCAGAATTTTTAAAGAACCATTATACCTAGGGCTGAGCTTGACCTTTTACAAATCTCATTTAACTCCTCCAAGGATATATTTGTAAAAACAACATTCCACACACTTCAAAATCTATTAATTTTCTTTAGTTTCTGTAATAAATTTATTGTCAAATTTTAGCTACTCTAACGTGTTGTCGAATAGATCTAACGGTTTCTATCATAACATCGATAAGATCATGTACTTATAGATTTATTTCACAAACTTCATCCTAGTAAGTCGGAGTTCAGCACTTCTTTCTATATAAGGATTTATATGTAGCCATTTGAATATATGATTGAAAGATATTTTTGTAATAGAATTCCACTAATGGTAGGTGTTGATCCTAACCACTATTGATATCTATATAGCAAGCTTGGATTTTGTCTTATATTGTTTGAATTATCCTATCAGACCGACTGACAATCTAAGGATGATATATAGTGCTTAAATATAACTCTATATCCAAAACATTCTAATGACTTCTCTAGAACAACGAGGTAATCATCAGATCCCAATCGAATATAAGAGAATGTATTACTCCATGAAATCTTACCACTTCTTATAATCATATCCAGAAAAGATGATAAAGAGTGAAATAATCCTTAATAGTAATGAAGTGTGATGACAAAGTAAGGTGATCAACTATATCCCATGAAGCATTATGTCCATTATATGTTTTTGGGATGTTTGATGAAAATGTTTGTAATGTTGTTTCCCCCATTCCATTCTGGTATGGGTAATGGTCGTAACATACCTATAGACTTTTGTCTCTTAGTCTTAACATGTTAAAAAACCATGCACCAGGAGACATATTCGACAACATATCTTTTCATTCCTTCCAACCAAAAATAATCTTTCAGGTTCATGTACATCTTTGTGCCTTTGGGAGGAATAGAGATTGAAGCCCTGTGGGCCTCATCCAATAGACCCTTCTTTACTTCTGTAATGAGAGAATCAAAAACCAGATTCCTAAAACTTATTATTCGATCACAATCAAGGATAAATTCATGAACATTTTTCACCATAACATATAGATATACATCTTCATTTTACACCTCCTTAATCATCATTTTTATAGATGGTTGAACATTGATTTTTGAACTATATGATTTTCCCCTTCCATTAAAATATCATGATCTATCCTCAGAAAATCCATAAATATTGGATATTTTTTTATCCTCACAATGGATTGACTAGAATGGTTATTTTGACTCAAAGCATTTTCCACAATGTTCATTTTCTCAGGGTGGTAATGTATTGATCAATCATAATCATAAATCAACTCCCACCATATTCTTTTACATATATTAATTTCTATTTTTCTGAAGATATACATTAATCTTTTATGATTTGTATAAATATCATGCATTTCACCAAAAAAATAATGCACCTATATATTTAATACAAATATTAACATAGTAAACTCCAAATCATGAGTTAGGTAATTTTTTTATTGATTTTCAAATGTCATGAGGAAAATTCTATCACCATATAAGTTTGTATGAGGACATAGCCTGGCCCCATTTTGGATGCTTCACTATATATCACAAACCATTATCCACTACAAGGAATTGTGAGCATAGATTCATGGGCTAACCTTATTTTGGGCTCTTTGAAATTCACTTCACATTCCTCTTTCCACATGTACTTAACTTCTTTCTAAGCCAACATGGTGATTGGATTATATAATCATGAAAAATCTTCCACAAAAACGTTGATAGTATCCACCCAAACCATGAAAACATCATTTCTCAGTTATTATTGTTTTTCTCTACCAACATCCAATTAATTCTATTTTTTGTTGAATCCACAAATATCCTTTCATTCGAGATTATGTGACCCAGAAATGAATATTTTGGAATAAAAACGTCACAGTTGGTAAATTGTTCATAAATATTATCCTTTCTCAGTGTCTTCAGAACAATTCTTATGTAGTCTTCACGATCTTCCTTTCTCTTCAAATGGAATAGAATATCATCTATAAATGCTACCATAAACTAATCAAGTCACAAAATCCGCTATTCAATTTCTCCATGAAGATAGCAGGGAAATTAGTAAGGCCAAAATGAATCAATATGAATTCATAGTGTCCATAACTTCTGTGAAATGTCATATTTAAAATATCCTCATTCATTACACTTTATTAATTATATCTTGAATGATGATCAATCATTGAAAAATATTGAGGTCTATGTAGTTGGTCGAATAAATCATCAATGCGGGGAAGAGGATATTTTCTCTTCATATAGATATTGTTATGATATGGATAATCAATGAAGAGTCTCAATGATCCATATTTCTTCATAACAAATAGAATAGTTGATCCCCAATGTGACACACTAGGGTGTATGAATCCTGTATCATGATTATCTTGTAGTTTCTTCTTTAACTCATGCAACTCAATTGGCACCATTAAATAAGGTGTAAATGAAATAAGAATAGCAGTTGGTATGAGTTCTATTGAAAACTAAACCTCATTATTTGGTGGAAGACCTGAAACTTCTTCCGTAAAGAAATCATCAATCTCTCGTACAATAGTTGTATTCTTAATAGTGATTTTATCCCCAACCATTTGAGATAAATAACCTTAATTTATAGAAATCAAGACCCCGTATATGGAAGACATTTATACTGGAAGGTTATATTCATCCTTGTACTGATCGATGATCATAGAATGATACCAAATATGATATGTTCCTTACCTTCCTTAGAAATTGATATGATCTCCATATAGAGAAACCGAATTCATGCCATGAATCACATCAAATTCTACAATGGGAAGGATATCAAGAGTAGTAGGGAGCACATTCCGAAAAACTTCAACCGAGGAAGAATTATAAAATTATGATTAAATTGTTCTGACATAGTGAGTTGTCAAAACTAGATCAACATATAATTGTTTATATAATACAGAAATACACTTAAAAACATCTTCAGAAATAAAATAGTGTATGGATCCAAAATAAAATTAAACATTTCCTACATTATAGTGGATGGTATGTGTACCTTTATCCACACTATTATCACACTCAACATCACCGATAGTGATCACATGTTGCTTTAAATTGTGTTTGGCCTCATGAGTTTTCTAACATCATTCATAACACTATGATTAGGGAATTGATTAGCCTAATGACCCATTTCATTTCACTTGTAACATTGAAGATTAGGATGTGCATTTTATGTAGAATTATCTCTATTCGCATCAGTAGTCATATTTTTTCCATCACTTCGACATTAAACTATATAATGAACATATTTTTCATATTTACGAAATATACTAGTCCGTTTAAGACAAGTCCCTCCATATCTCATTCCACAATTTGAGTATAAGGGATAACTAATCTTCTTTTCTTTGGGGTCTTTATATTTTCATGTGACTTCCATTTTTCTCTTCTTATATAACCGATAGGACTAATGGGTAACTCCAATCCCCATATCAACAATTAGAGCACACCGAATGATTTCTTCATAGCTATTGAATCACAATATGTCAAATTCCCCTTGGAGACTTGGTTTTAAGACACTAAAGAATTGATCATATTTACTCTCACGTAGGATAATAATTCCAGAAACATACCTTATAAGTCTTGTAAAATTATCTTTATAGGTTCCAATACATTCATTATACTTTTTCTTAAAATTATGGAAATCCATATACATCATTATTTGAAGAGTACGAGGAAATTTTTTTTGACAAATAAGTTCGTGAACTTATCCCATTCCATGGATTCAATTTCATAACTTTACCTTGTATTCTTGATAAGGTTACATCGTTAATAACCATCACCATCTAAACAAAAGACTAATAAAATGAATTTATCATGTTCTGAACATTTTAGAACTGAAGATATATTTTATTGGTACTGATACATTTCTAAAAAACTAAGGGATTAGAAGACCAGCTGAATGAAGGTTGATGTTTCCTCATGAAGGACTCAACAGAATGTCGTTCCCTCATTTTATTGTTTGGAAATCCTTCATGATTCATAGAGGGAGAATGTTGGGTGAGCATAGATACATGAATTTTTCATTCAAGTTCCAATAACATATGGTTTTTCAGTAGGAAAACCATTGCATTTCCCATCGCATTCATCACAACATGGTTCCTTCGGGTTCCATCCATTGACTAAAACCAAGAAGAATATTGTAACATTTACATAGGCATATCTTTTGGGTTTGTTATAAGGGTTGACCAATATAGTTTCCTATAGTTAACTATAGATTTCCTATGATACTAACTGCAACACCCCACACATTACATACATTGATATTGCATCAAAGTTGAATAATATTCATTAAAAACATTACAAATCCACAAAAAGACTGTATAAGTAAAGTGTCTTTTACAAATTTGGAAATATAATCAACTGGTTCATAATAAATTTTCATTGTTTCCCACTTATTTCATCATAACTAGAACCATCTTGTCTTATCTTACAAAATACCATTCTTCGTGACTTGGGGAAAATAAAACATATGAAAGGGTTATCATAGATTCTTAGTAACAGTAAAAAATGTAAATATCAATCATATCATAAACATAATACATAAGATCCTAACATTTGAAAATATACTCCTACACATGAAATAGTGTGATATCATGCTATAGGATAAATCATAAACATTTGTTATAATCAATGAATATAATCACAATAGTCATAACATAATACATGAAGATTTGTAACATATAAACAAGCATTGAAAATCACTTTAGAAAATTCAAGGATCCTTTTCAAGACCATCATAGTTGAAAAATTCAATTACTGAACCATGTTTACTACTCATTCTAGACCTATATTAAAAAACCGATATCAATTCACATTCCATACATGTTAATATCATGAGATATTGATCGTTACCCAGGGCCTTCTATGTAGAAATAGATCCTAAAAATCTCATAATGGAATCATTCTTTGTTGTTCCACAAAAATATAAATCATCCATCATAACATAATGTAAGAAATAAAATTGGTTTCTTAAACATCATTCCATCATAATAATTATAAAACAAATGGGTTTCATAAATAACATTCCATTATAAAAACAATCAAACCATATAAATAATAGGGATAAACTCATAACCATATTAAATAATTTCTTCTTAGATGGATTTTTTTTGATAAAATGGTTGATATTAATTTTTGATGAATATAACGTTTCATCATAAAAAATGATTTCATTTCTCAAAATGAAATTAAATTTTGTAAAAATAATATATTTTAAAATAAACCTATAGTAGTGTAGATTAAACTTCACTGAAATCAGGCATTATGAACACATAGTAATCCATTCATGCCCTATATGTTGAAAAACAACATTCTCCACATACTTTTGAAGGAATAATAAATTATTACCTCCTATGAAATAATGAAAAACCATTCCTTTCATACCATTGAGTAAAAATTTACATATGGGTAAATATACCCCATTAAATACATAAAAATAAATAATCTCGGATTAAAATGAGATTGCAAAATTATCCCTTACCTTAGGTCTAATATCATTCGTATGTATCTAAACATCCTGTATAATGATTGAAATAATTTCAATGAAATATTTGAAAATAAGATTCATTTTTACGATATCAAATATGATCATATTATCATCCATTTGTTAATAACATTACACAATTAATTGTTATTTGGGCATTAACAGTGTCATTTTTTATGAATATTTTCTAGAATAAGATCTGTTTATCCTTCATAGGTCATATTTATATCATTCCAAATTAATATTAGCGTAATATATATCATATTTATTCATTATATAAATTAATTTAATCATTAATTAATGATCATAATCAATAATGAATCACATCTCATCGGGGAGACGGTAGGTCAAATATACACACGAGTGATTATATCATTCCCACAATTGTTGAATGATACTGAAGTGGATGGTTTATAATATTTAAGAGTAAATTTCATGTCATAATAATCATATATAATTATTATTTCTATAATTATACCAATCCGCGTAAAAAGGTGGTGAAAAAATGATTACACCACAGTGTGGAGATGGTAAGTTGTACGTACAGATGCGTGGTGATTTCATTTTCCTTAGGATGGGTAGAAAGTGAAATATGGTTATTTAAAAATTATAATAACATTTTAGTATATAATTCATAATGGATTTATTACCTTATAGTGAATCAACTCATGAAGAGGAAGTAGACTAAGAATTTTTTTGAAAGATTTGGTAGAAGAGATTACCTCTTCTTCGTCGTGATTCTTCTAAATATCCTCTTAGATCACTAGAGTTGGTAATTTAAACGTATTAGAACCCCTATAATGTAACTAGTAATGTTATTAAGGAAAAATTCTAGGGTATTTCATAGATTTAATGCTCAAATGGAATTGAATAAGAGAGGGTGTAGAAGTCTTTTTATAATTGAGGTGAGGGGCACTTTTGGGATGTCCAAAAATAACAATTTAAAATAAAATAAAACCATATTAAAAATCATCCAAAACTTCCTAATTTATATTATTATGTTATATAGTATTGTAATCTCATTAAAAAATAAATTTTATACAATATTCTATATCAATTTAAACAATATCATTTTAATTAACACTTACTTATTCTCTTTAATGTTAATAAAGATAACAAATGTTTCAATATTAAATGGGTGAAATATTTAATTATTTGATGTCAATTTGACCATAAATATCTACCTTATAAAATTTTAGACCATATATTAATTACAATTTATATTTTAAAAAAAGTTTGGTATATTTTAATAATTTAATACAACATTATTTTGATAAACAATCAACAGTTTCAATTATGAAACTGTTCAATTTATTGATTTTTAAAAATATTAAGAAAACATGTAAACATATAAAAATATTTCATTATTTTAATAAGAGTATAAGGTAATACTGAAAATTAATTGTACATATTAACTAACAAATAATTTATTTATTTTAATATTTTTAATACAAATTTTTGATGTCTCTATTTATAAAATAATTACCACATCAACAATTAGTAATTATTTAGTATACTAATTTCTTGAAAAACAATTAACACTAAAATAGTATGATAATGATAAATATATAATATTTTATAATAATTTATGTATTATAATATACCTTCTGGAAAATCCATCATTTAAAATATTATACTTATTAAATTAAAAATCTGACAACTTCATCATTACATTAAATAAGATGATATAAGGGCCATAATCTCTTCAATAAGGATCCATATGGTAACTAACTCAACCCATGGATTTTTATGGTTGATATATACTCTTCCAATGATATTTGGGAAATTTTTTGGGTCCTTTAATGGTTATTAATATCTTAATAAAAAATTTTGATTTCCCATCAATTAATTATTTTTTACATCATAAAAGTATAATCATATCTGGTAAATATTTATTTTCTAAAAATAAATAATGAATTACCCAGATAATGAAAAAAATTATATATTTCAAATGATTACGTATAATTGAGTTTATATTTTTATAAACTTAAATAAAAAATGATTTAGTTATTAAAATGAGATTGAGACATATATAACTTTTAATTAAATGAAATAATTTATCTACCCTAATCTCATCCATGTGGCATCCAAAGGACACTATTTAGATAGAAGGATTATTTAGGTTGAAAAATACTGATCCGATGATATTAAAACAAGTTTTAAGTTAATTTTATAATAGTATTCTTACCATTAATTACTCATTTTACCCTTTTATCGTATTAATAAAATTTACTAAAGTAACTGTTCATAATACCAAAAAAAAAACAAATCTATTCACATAATTTGGACCAACCGATTCTAAATATGGAATCCATTTTTGAAAATTAAAAAAAAAATAGAAGTTTCATTAATTAATTAAAATTTATCCCCTTCTCAGAAAAAGAGAACATGTTTTAAAAGTCAAAACATTGCAAAAGATTGAAATGTATTTACATCTGACTTCAATGTAAAATTAATTCTATTTACATAGATTATATTTAAAGAAACAAATATTTTCAATTTATACATTAAACCCATTATATATTATAATTTAATCATTTATATTAATTTGATAAAAAATTTGTCTTCAATTAAAATTTATGTCATTTTTATTATTCATCAAAATTTGAAACTAATCCGAAAAATATAAAAAATTAATCCATTGAAAAATTTATATATTTAATCTGAATAACATGTTTATTTTGTCATATAAAAATAATTAATGTGTCAAAATCATAATTTAATTGGGGTTCTCCACTAAAAGGGTGAAAATTATCATTTTGAAAAATATTGGTTTTTATACATCAAATAGGGTTTATTCTTACCCTATGATAGAAATACCTATTGCATGAACATCAGAAATATTTTATTAATAACATATAGATTTCATTAATTTCTTTTACTTATAATAATAAACTCAATTTATTAATACAAAAATACAAATATATAATTGATTTATATTTTTTTCATAAAAAATTAGTAGCGAATAAATTCACCATACATTTTCATAAGTTAGTTATATTAATTCCTTCTAACCTAAAGGATAAGCTAAAATGTTCAATTTATACAAAGGACATATCGTGGTTTGTTTAAAACCATGGTTTCATGAAATTCAATCTACTAAAGAATTAAAATTATTTAAAGTAAATATTTCATAAAAACAACTAGTTGTTATAGTTTAATTGTAATATCCCATGACAAATGATATAACCGAGTTTTTTTAACTAAATAATATGATGGTATACATGTTGTTATCCCATGTCCACCCCCAAGAGATTATAGGGGTTTTAATCCTAAACCATTATGTTTTTGAGAATCAAGTAGCTATATTAGTAACCGAACTAATGGGGCCCAAATCGCAACAACACCATGCCTTCCTCAATAATCCAATGTATAGATAAACCTCCTAAAGGAATAAATAATATGGATTTCTATTTCTTAGTGTACCTATATTCTTTCACCAAACTATCAACATCCATAAATATAGGGGAATAATATAAAATGATGAAACTTCTACATAAAAACCTAGTATGTGAAACTTCTAGGGGGTATAAGAGTATGAAAGGATAATATGAAAAGTCGTATAGTTAAAATACATTCCAAACCACAAATAATTCCCATCCTAAAAAAATGAGAATGATGCTAAGAGGTCCCAACTCTATATCTCTAATCCCCGACCATGGGACATTATATAATGCACTAGGATATATCTATATTCAAATGTAATCATCATCGACATTTCCATTGGCATCATAAGACACAACACATGCCGAAAAATCCCATGCAAGGGTGAGTATATACTTACCCAATAGAATACCCTGAATGTCGAAGAGTGAGCTTAAGGATTCAAAAAAAATGTGGATAGACCAACCCATATTAATAGAGAAACAAAAATCAATCAACATGGATATTTACTCACAAAAGAACCCATTAAAAAAAGTGGATCTCCATCACACAGACCAGCTTGATAAATGAGTCTTCCATCAGTTCTACGAGGAAAATCAATGATCCACACCATCTCGTGAGTCTTTAAAAATAAGACTATGTGTCAAGAAAACCCTCTCAACTATATTGCAAAGTATAGGGGTAGATAATCTCTATATAGAGGAACGATTCCCTATTAATGAAGGATGGTTCCACTTAGATGGTATTGGAAGCTTTCTGCGATATAATATAATGGTTCCACCTTAATTTTATAAGACACATTTCATGAATCCACATGATGGTTACACTCTAATGGTAGAGGACTCATGCACTGAATATATTGGAGGCTTCCACTCTAACAGTAGAGGATCAATTTCCTCCCTCTATAGGAAGGTTCTACACTAATGATAGAGGACCCACACACTAACTCAATATGGGGTTTCTACTATAATAACATATTGATAGAGGACCCATGCCTAGGTATATAAGGAGGGTTCAAATGTAATGTATGAGAGAGGGATGACCCAATCCCTGTTATAGTAAGAGGGTTCCACTTTAATACAAATAGGTCCCATGTCATATCTTAACATGATTGTTCCGCTTTTAATATCTTACCTGATCATCACCATAATAGAGTGCCTCAAAAAGAAGAATCACTATTTGTAAATCTCATATCATATATCAAAATACACTATGATGTGAACCATCAGTTTCTCCATTAAAAACACAAAGGATATGATATTCACGTGAAAAAATTTGTGTCTAAAGGAAGTAGATACAAGAGATTGAACTTATCCAAAAAAAGGATGGTACACACCGTTTAAGAAAACCCATGTGGTTTTTGATCCCATTCCACTTACTAGTGGTGTAATTTTATTATAAATGGATCACTATCCATATAACCCATCATGGAATCAACAAGGACTACATGACATGCCTCAGACACCTGCGGTCCTTCCCATTCTCCTGCTCATATCAATGTACCGTAGAAATTTACCATAATCCTTCTGAGGTATTTATACTCTAAAAGTACATTATGGGTCACCAACAGCATGTCACAATGTGTTTTGGGTTCGCACTTGGTTTTTGATATTTATAATCTCTAAAATTCCTATTACTGTGTATTTCCAAAGAATACACCATGTGTTCTTCTGCACTACATGACATGTAGTCACAATTTTAATAGAATCCCATATATGAAACATGTTTCATCATATCATCCAACAAAACCAATATTCATGCCAATATCCCACACAAAATTGAAGAAGAGATCTTTCGTTAGACGATTATATACATTCGGTTGTCGAAAAATGAATTCTACAGATCCAAGGTGGTTCTTCATATGCCATGATAACCTCTTGATAAATATTATCATTACTAAGTCATATATCAATGGGGATAATCATAGAAACTCTAAAAATCATATCAATCCATCCTCTAATCACTGATCTGTTCACCACTCACTAATATTCTTTGAATATGAGGGTCCAATAATGCTTGGCCCTATCTAGAAATAGTTTAATTATGACCATACTATCCAATGATAAATTACACCAAGATTAGTTTTGAAAATTATCATAAAATATGTTTTAAAATTCATTGTTCAGTCACTATTTTCCAAAAAATTCACATTAGGGGCTGTCAGGGTGAGAATCATGGAACAACAATAACTATTTGAATAAATTAATTAAAACTAACACACAATTGCTTGAAAAGGATCAAATTTAAAGCAGATTATGAACATATTAATGATGACAATAAATTATATAATAATAAGGTAAAAATCCACATATAAAAAGTACTACCTAGTGGTTAGATCCTTTGATGATGAATAATGATGCTGCCAATGGAAGATGCAGACCTGTTGAATTCATTACATCTCGATTTTCCTAGATATGGTTTTTGATCATTGCCCGATCTTGATCCACAGATGAAGAATAGTGGATTCTCCTCTAAGTGATCCTAGGTTTATATGACTAACTTTGTATATCCTCCATAACAATTGTAACACCCATATATTTTAATAATCATTTCTTTTTAAAAAAATTGAAAATTATTCAATAGCTTGTATTGCATGCAATCGTGAGTCCAAATGAACTACAAGACTAAATTAGTATAAAGATAACCTATATAACATAGTTTTAAAATTTTCATAAATTAGTATAATAAAATAAATTATAAATATAAAACTAATTTGAAATTTATTATTTTCAAAAAACATTTACTTTTAAAGACTTTTCAAAATACGAGTTTTTATTGAAAACTTTTTTTTATAAGGTAAAATTATGATTTAGATTATTTTTAAATTTTAATGATTTCATTTTTATTTAAAATATCCATATTATGGGTTTTAAAAATTATTTTAAACATATATGTTTTATAAAAAATATATATGTTTTGAAAGGATATTTTTTTGAAAAATATTTTCCAAACCATTTGAACAGTTTTATTTTGAATTTATTTGGGAAACAACTACATTTATAATTATAAAAATTTATTTCAAATTTGGATTAAAATGTAACAAATTTAGGATTTTATCCCCATTTATTTTATCCAATATTAATAGTAATAATGGGAAATGTTTTTACCCCAGTAAAGAGTGAATTAGTTAATTTAGGTCAAAAATAAAATTATAAAGATTATAAAATAAACTTAACAAAAGTAAAACAAATATAGTACAAATTAAATTCTCCACATAACACCTAGGAATGAATAGTACATCATTTAATGCACCCAAGTCCCTGAAATTTTCATTTCTAATATTTTATTCAATGAAAGACATAATGTGTTTCTTTTAATGTTTATCACCTCCCCTATGTGTCCTCTTGGAGAAAATTTTAAATTATGAACGAATCTAAACGAAACATTTCAATCTGAGAAGAGTATTTTCATGATAGGAATTTATTTTTGATAATTTGGGCCACTTGGGTGATATTATGATGTTTATTAGGTTTTTTTTATTATGATTATAAAGATTTTGCATTTATGTTTTAAATAGTATATTATTTTTAAAATTGGGTTATGAATCATGTGAATTTGACAGTAAATATTTACCTGAAATCTATAATATTTTTCTCCATCAAGTTATTTTCTTATCAGTTTTTAATAATGAAATGGGTACTTTAAATAATTATATAATTTTAATGTAAAAATTGTTCTGTAAATGGAAATAACAAATTAATGTTGTTACAAATATTAAAATAGATATAAATTGGAATAATTAATATATAAATTGAATTTCATAGATGAACATGACCTCTATGGTATATAATTATTTATTTCTTTATATGATATCTTATTATTTCGAAGTTTTTAAAAATCAATGGAATGAATAGTGTCAAATAAATACTATTTAAATAATATAAAAATATTGTTTTATTAAATTATTTGAAAATCTTGATGTATTTTTAAAAAAATATAATATAATTATTATAAGGTCTAAAATATTATAAATTATTAATTACTTTCTTTATTAATAAAAAAACGAGGCTTCAGCCCCATCCTTTTAAAAAATTATAAATTATAAATTAATATTCTAATTGTTGTTAAAATTTTAAAAATTATTCTCTTTTGATATTGAAGAATTTGATACCTTATGTAATATTACAGTAGAATAACTAAGGGTGAATTTAAATTATAATGCTTAAATTGAAAAGAAATGTCCAAACATTATTGATTGATTATATAACAACCATATCTCATCAAAAATTAAAAAATATGATGTTCTTGTTGTTTTTGTATTGGGTTTGAGTTTATTATAAATTAATATTTTTGAGACCCCAATAGTTCCCCTAACTTCAATTAAAAAAGGGCTACAACTCCCTCACTTATTCACTACACATTGATCTATAAAGATCAGAAATACCCAATCCATTTTCATTCTGAACATACATAGTGGAATTATAATGTTTATGGCATTCTCTAAATACCCAACTCTAGTTCTTTTAGATGAGATCTAGAGTTAGCTCATCGAGGAAGAGTTAAACTCCTCTAATTATTATTTCAAAGTTATTTCATCTTCTACTTTATCATCATTATCTGTTTCCAATATAATGTAATAAAAAAGTATCATTTGTATATAGAGATGTTATTATGAATATGGAACAACCAAATTATACATTCTATCCATCCTACAAAAGCTGAAATCACCATGCATGTGTAAGTTTGGCTTACCGTCTCCACGCTGTGGTGTAATCTATTTTCACCACCACCCTAATTTGATGGGTATAATGATGGAAATAATAAATATATATTATTATTATACAATATTCGTATTATGGAAGAAAATATATATACCATCCACTTCAATAACATTTCACAATTATTAGAATGATATCATCGCTCGTGCGTACGTACAACCTACCATCTCAACGATGTGATGTGTTTCATTCTATATGATATCCATTAAAGGATATTTATATACAAGAATATAATGAATAAACATGAAATATATTATATTAATATAATTTTAGAAGTTATATAATTATAACCTAATAAGGACAACTATAACCAATTCGACTAAACATGAAAATGAAAATGAAGTAGTTAATACCCGAATAAAACGAAATAACAAAACATTATTAACAAAAAAATGATAATATGATCATATACGATATCATAAAAATGAATATGATTCTGGAATAAGTCAGTAGAATTATTTTAATCATTATAATGTAGATTCATATATATATATTGTATTTCAAGATTATGTTAATGAATAATTTTGCAAACTCATTATTTTTTTTGAGATTGTTTAGACGTTACTATTTAATAGGGTACATTTTTCATCCAGGCCCATGCTTCCTAAATATGTATTCAAAAATATTCTTTCAATTCTTATACAATTATTTAAACACAATTTTACCCATTTATTTATTATCTTAAATGAAATGAATGGAATCTTATATCGATTTCGATTTTATTGGGTCTAGAAAATGTTGAAGAGGGAAATAAAATACTCTAATTAATTTGTGAAAGGATGAAAAACAGATCGAAGTATTGATGGAAAAATATTTAATGGGGAAATACTAGAAAAGGAAAATAGTCAGGCCATTATGGGAAGTGTCCCCCATAGATCTCCAATGTGCATGGTGATCCGCATCGTGTGGACACCCATGAACTAAATGGTTCACAGATGCAAGACGGCGACACTAGCGCTGCATATGTTGTCATTCATGGGTTGGATAAGGGTAAATGAACCCCTCGTATTACATTTTCAGCAGACTAAAATAGTTTACCTGCAAGGTGATTCAGATCTCCTTCACTGACCGATGCTTCGCACTGCGGTCTCTGTCACGAGGTTCCCACAAAACTATATAGTTCATGGGCTAATGATGACGACCATGTCCCCTCGCAAATGAATTCATTCATGGAAATGTGCTTGTAATTTTCACTACCAAAGATTACTACCCCAACCCCACTGAACAAGACATCAACGGGCCGTGTTTCTTTCCTGGTCTTCCCTAAAATATGTATTGCAGCCCATCGATCTAGCTCTTCTACCTCTATATAAAAGGACCCAATGTTTGACTGAAAATAAAGGAATAAGAAACGATTCGTGGAGGACTTGAGTGATCAATGGAATAGAAGAAGTGATCATCTAAAAGTATTTACTCATTCAATGATTCCCTGCATGTATAACTCACTGCATAACATTAAAATATGAAACCTAATACTTAGTAGCATACCACAAACCGTGTTCACTACACGGACGCATTTCTCGAACATTGAATATCAATTCCCCTTCTCTAAATCTACATCCTGAGAAGCCACATGCTATGTAGATGGAACCCTCCACCATGTAGAAAATATCTACATGGATGGAACTTAGTGTCACATACCACCACAATATGTGGATGGAACTCATCACTGTGTTCCACCATGATACCTGGATGGAGCATAGCATCGTGTACCACTCCAATATGTAGACAGAACCTAGATTTACATAGAAAAAATCTACGTGGAAAAAATCCAGGTCTGCGTACCATTATGATACCTGGATGAATCCTTAACCTTCCTAGCAATGCACTATCTGAGAAAAACCCATCCCACATAAATAAATGGTAAACAAAATGGGGTATTCTGGGAAATTCCACCCTCTACCTTCAACCATTTCCTTCTAGTCCCATCTAATAATCCGTATACCTCCTATAAATGATATTTCAAAATGATATATATATATATATATTAATATCACTTTTCCATTTTTTTCGTTCATATAACGGATAATGCATATGGTCGATGTCCAAATTTTCAGGAAACATATCATCAGAAGACTCCATGGAATAATGTCATGAGAGTTGCAAAAATACCCAACTATACGTCGAGATGGCCAAGTTCACATCGTCTACTTGATGATCACAACCAGCATCAATCCATGACCAAACACGACGACTGAAGAAATTTCTATTTCACATCGTGACTCCCTCCTACACATCGTGACAATGGTAAACCAATATGATGTGAAAGCCGTTAGGATTCAATGCGGTAAGCTACCTCACCATGTGGTACACATCTTGAAACACCTATTCATGATGTGACCATGGTAAAATACAATTAACCTAATGAATATCCACATTCCACGTTGTATTTCCTCATAGAAATAATGGAGATTTAGAGTTCACGATGTGATGATCATGTACACAACTGACCAATTTCTCTTATATAAGGAACAACCCAACATCACATTTGAATCATTCTTAGATTAGCTCTCTCTCCCTTTTAGACTCCTTTCAAGATTTCCTTCTCTTCTCCCTCTCTCAAAAAATTTCATTGTATTTTTTTTTAAATTTTCAATGGAAGAGTCATGGATTCCATTCCATCAATGCCTTCAATTCTCACATTTCATCATTTCAGTTTCCTTCCATTAAATTAAATTTTTATTTATATATTTATTCCATGGTCATTGAATATTTATTCAATTCCATTAGAATTGTTATGATTTCCTTTACCCCTTTTATTCCTTTAATTACCATCATGAGTAGTTAAATAGATCAGGATAGGGATCAAGATTCGATGTATGTAGACACTTAACTAGACCTCTAGTTCTAAACCTGGCATACCTAAATGGATTAGTAATTAGGATATAAACCAACGCTCAAGCCTCCTTTGTGCGACTGTACCATGACCATCAGAATGTCAAGAAAAATACCCAATACTAATTGATGTAAACTATGAAAATGGTTATTAGCTAAGAGAAATTTCTGTAATAGAAGCTGAAAATAAAGAATCTAGGACTATAGCTATCCTCCTTAACATAGAATAGTTACATCATATGTAAAACTAGAAGACTGGAACTAGGTTGACTAGAAACTACATCTTTCTTTGTAGAATAACCACTTAGGACCTTTCCAAGATTATAACTACGATCTAATTTATCTAGATACTCAGACTTGATCTAGTCCCCTATTTAATCACTTGAATTCAAACCCAAAATTAGTTAGGGAACTCCATAACATTAGTCAACTTGTATGGAATCCTACATTGGAATCAAGAATAGATTTATTCTCCCTATAGAACAACATCCTCATCATGGGATTGACTTAGGACTCCTACTATACTACTCCCTAGTAGTTATAAAATGTTGGGACACTGATAAATTTCTAATTTTACTCGTGCCCTGAGAAATTAATGACGCTCATGGGTGGCCGATCAAATTTTGGCACTGTTGATAGGGAGCTATGATATTTCTTATGGATTAGGACTCTGGTCTAGATCTATGATTACCTTCCCCTCAAACCCTTTCTTTTGTTTATATATTCCCTTTTGTCTTTTCGTTTTCCTTTTTTCAATCACCCTGTGCATGTAACAGGGTCCTTTAACACATTAAAGGACTCTTGAAACACAATATCTTTTTGACAAAAATCCAGAGATCGAAAGGCATCTCTCTCCTCTTTTCAGGTCAGAAATGGATGAAAAATTCCACCCTAAAGGACCTAACCAACCAAACCCCAACCATCAAATAATTCCGAGAGATCACCCAATAATGAACCAGGAGAAAATGGTCACTGAATATGGCTTTCCATCAATCCATTGCTCAAATCCTAGTATTGTTTGTCCCCCTATCCAAGCCCACACATTTGAGACAAAACCGAGACTCGTTCATATGATTCATAACATGGGAGAATTTAGCATTATTCAGATCAGAGATCTTTATGAACATATTTCCAAATTCTTAGAGTTTTATGATACATTTCTCAACTAGGGAGTTTCATCTAATGTAATAATACTCCATGTCTTCCAATTTCCATTACGATAATGAGCAATGGAATGGCTAAAAATTCATGCTCCCAAGTCAATTATGACTTGGGATGAACTAGCAATGAATTTCTTAGACAATTAATTCCCACACATTTGGACCTAGAAGCTTTGAATGGGCATTCAAAATTTCAACCAAATTGATGGAGAATATTTCTAGGAAGTGTGTTACCTTTTGAAATAATTATTGAGTAATGTTTCGCATCATGGACTAGATATGTGGATAAAACTACAATCATTCTATCAAGGACTCCAACTAGCAGTACAGAATGATGTCGATACAGCTGCTGATGGAGGTCTCCAGTTCATGACTTCTGATGCCAAAGAGCCATTTTAGATGAATTCTCTCACAATTCTAGTATGTGAAAGAGTGATCATGGAACACCATGATGTGGAATCCACCAAACTGATGAGACCAAAAGGCTAGCAGTGCAAGTGGGAGCGGTCCCTGAAAAGTTAGAAGCATTTCAAATACAAACTACTCAACACTCTCCAGTCCCAATAATGGAATTAAAATCATGTGAGATGTGTGGTGGACCAAATCTATATCAATATTGTAAAGCTGGATGTTAAGAACTACAAGAAAATTGTAATTAAATCCATTATAGTGAAATGAACCCGCCATTCCAGAAACAACAATACAATCCACAAAGGCCTGTTCACCAGCAACCTAATAAAAATTTGTGTTATTTTCAACCGAATGGAGTACAAAACCAATTCAGAGCTCATGGACCACCATTATCCCCTCTGATGAACCCTATACCAGGAAACAAATATCAACAGAAACCATTAACTCAAATACCACAACAATTTTAGCTGCCTCAGCAAATACCTTAGCATGCATCTATGAAAAGAAATATGGAAAACCTCCTTGTTCCATTTTAAAAAAAGTCTAATCAAATAATGACAATCCATGAGATAGATATGCAAACCCAGAGAGTTGTTCTACAAAACCTAGATGTGAAAATGGGTAAATATCAAAGGCATTATCTGAGAGATTACCAGGTACACTACCTGGTAACAATGATACATCCCCGTGATAAGAAGCTAAGGTAGTGGTGCTGATAAGTGGAATGATTCTGGACCTCAAACAACTGAATGAAGGAAGGCTGCAAAAAAGAAGAGATGAGAAACAACCAGTACCTGATGAAAAAGCTGATGATGTCAGTCCCACCTTACATCATAAAGAAGAACAAGATGAGAAGGAACATAAACCTAAGAAACAGAATCAACCTTTGTATGTTGAACTACCTCCATATCGGCCACCTCTTATCTATCCAGATAGAGAACGAAAACCTAGGCTGGATACACAACAAAAGAAGTTACTAGATATGTTTAAGCAATTACATATAAACATCCCTTTTTCCAAATCTATTTCCCAGATTCCAATTTATTCCAAATTACTAAAAGACCATTTATCAAACAATAGAAAAATAGAATTCCAAGGATTCAACTGTTTATGTTAAGAATTATCTACTATTGCATATTATAAAATTCAACCAAAGTTGAGAGACCCTGGTAGCTTCTCAATCCCCTGCGAGATAGGAACATGAAAATTTAGTAGAGAACTCTATGATCTTGGAGAAAGCATTAACCTCATTAAAATGTGTATCTTCCATATGCTCAGACTCCGAGAGCTCAATGATTCAAGGGTGGATTTTCAATTAGTAGATCACTCATTCAAGTACCCCCACAACATTCAATAAGATGTACTAGTAAATATCGGCCAGTTCATTTGCCCAGCTGGTTTCTTAGTGTTAAACATGGAAGAAAAAGGTAATGTTACTATTATTCTTGGAAGACCATTCCTAGAAACAATAATGTAAGTAATTGATGTTTACTAAGGACGTCTCATATTCATAGTAGGATAAGAACATGTTTTGGTTAATCTAATTAGAGCAGTGCAAACCTCATATGACAACAAGGACTATAATTTCTATCTCTTACACAGAATGAGGACAATTCAATGACCAAGATGGAAGAATGTGATGACTAAATTACATAAAAAAGAATCTATAACATTAAAAATACATGTTTATTGAACCAAACACCAGAGAAGTGGTGCCTTCATTAATTCCATCAATCATTCCGCCCAATTCTTCAATGTACTCATTTCAAGGGGAACCCTCATCCTTACCCATTATTTTCCACTCTGAGTAATACATCGACAGATCACCATAAAAAATACATGATCTTGTATTGAAGATTTTTAATGAACTATTCTACAAGAACTATATCTTCAAATGAGCCTTAATTGAGTACAGCTCTCGACTATGGATGAAGTGCTGATTGGGAGGCAGCCCAGGTTAGGAGTAATTAATGTTAGAAGAGGAGAAATGTTTTTTAAAGTCTTATTTTCATTTTAATAACATGGAAGGGAATTAAAGGATGCATAACCAGAGGAAAACATCGATGTACACATCATGAACCCAAAGGTCATGACATGACCCGTTGTTACTCTAAAACCTGTTTTTTTTTCATGGTTCATGATCTGAACATAAGATACATGTCATGACCAGGATTTGGTCCATTTTTGAATAAACCAAAGGTTCACAACTTATGAACCCAACCCATTTCAAAACCGCATGTGGCCCTTCCCATCATCTCATCACAAAGTGATACCTCCACCCTCTATTCTTCACGACAACCTCAACTAAACCTTCCTGCCCTTCTTCCAGCATGAGACCTACCCCTCTTCCTCTCCTTGGAATGCATCAATAGGCTGAAAACCGAACCTTCTACCTCATCATAAAGATCTTCCTCGACCTCCACAAGATAATATCCTATTTCTAAGAGCTAGAACACTCCTACTTTCTCGCAAGACCTGAGAACCTCCCCGTCTAAAGACGATAATCTTCATTTAGTCATGGTGCTCTTCTTTGCAAACCCACAACACTGGGTAATTCTTATTCAGCTCCAAGCTTAACCCATGAAGACCAACATGAATCTAGAAATGTTTCTTCTTGAATAGATGAACGTTGTGGACACTTTCCTCACCTTATTGGTGAAGCTACACAGTGATAACATCATTGACGCCAGGTAGGAGACGTACACAGAGTTGTTTTTTCAGTTCCTAGACACCTTTGACATATCAGTGGATTCCCTTCACTTCAGACTTGGTGGTATGCCACACCAGATCACCATGGCCTAGTTTGGTGTAGGACTCAGTACACTAGGGAGTTCATTATCAGACATTTATCCTATGTTACATAGGAGGATTTATCGAGAGGATGCACCGAGCCTTTGGATTCTTATTTCTTGTGACCCCCAATATTCTTTTGACCCTAGCCTAGCAAATTCCTCCCAGCTGAGGACACTAGCCCTGCATATACTGCCCCGAGACATGGCACTCATATGGTTCATGCGAGGCAATAACCATGGAAGTTTCATACACCTTGATGATCATATCTTCATTGCTGCCATGGGTGACCTCCCATAAACATGGATGCCCAGTTTGCCTCTTACTATAATGTGTTGGAACAGAGGCGGCAGTCACACTTATGGGTGGATCATTCATCTGATGTTTTGATAGATAATTTTATGCTTTATATTATTTATATCCTATAAATGATGTAGGACCATTCGATCTGATTGATATTGTGATCCTACATAAGAAGAGGATGCTGGTGATGGAGGAAGACATCTATTTCCAGCTCCTGGAGTTGAAGATCCAGTGCCTCGGCCAGATGCACCATAGGTAGCTCATCCGTAGGAGATTCCACCGAAAGTAGTATAAATCCTTCTACCAAGACACCATTATCCCCGAGAACCACCCCATCCACCAATCCTTCACCTACCCATCCCACTCCTTCTGATTAGTGGGTACTACTCCAGTGCGACTTCGCGAATCAGCGCTATGTCACTACCCACCTCCACCTTCCCATCATTGACCCTTCATCACTTACACCTCCACAACCTATTACCGTTATTCCTTCCAAATCCATCCTTCCCCCCTCACACTCTCTACCCACAGTCCTTCCTCCCGATGTCACATACCTGGCTACTCAGCAAGATTTCTTGTTGGAACAGGCCTGGATGGGTAAGTGACCAACCACCGAGCCCACTCCCGAAATCCCCTTCATTGATCAAGATACCAAACACACAACCAGCGTACGGATCAGGGATTCCCCAACACCCACCCAATCCCAGCAACCCAACTTCAACACACCACCATCAGCCTCAGCCCCACCTACCACTGTTTCTGCTACTGATGGTGATTTAGCCACCCATTTCATTCCATCTTCTAACGCTGGTCTGACAATGGAGGAGATTTTTTTCCTAGAGCACAAATTTGTATTCACAAACTTTTTTGGGATTGGGGAAACATTTTTTATGGACATGAAACTTTCTATCTCATTATTTTTTACAACATTGGAATACTTATATAATTTTTTGTCTTTTATTTCCCCTTTTTCACGTGTGGTTACTTTTTCATCCTTTTCTTTTTTCCTTGCCAATGTGTAGCTCTTCTGTGTCGTTTGATGTTATCGATGGTACCATTCCACTATCATTTATTATGCAATGATTAAACTAGTGTGTAGTAGAGATCTCTCATAAAATTTGGGTTTTATCATTGGAAATCCACCAGCAACAACAACCACCCCCACTAATGATTCCATTTCTACCACATTTAATTTTTGGATAAGTTGCACATGATTTTGTTAATCTTGTTAAGAGACCATGAAAAATCAATGACATGATGACTGATAGCTACAAGGGAAAGAGAAGTAACTAATCTGGTGGGCCCACTATTTGAATTTTTGGTCCACCAGTCTGGATGATGATGATAATTTAGCACTTTAGGGAAGGTAACCCATTTTTTTTGAGTTTTTCATAAATCGTGGAATTTTTAGTGTTTCATTTCTGTACTTTTTAATAACATTTATTGAGTAAATTAAAGGGAAAAAATATTCTTTCTTTTTAAAGCTTCTTTATTTTTCATTTATTCCAATGTTTAACCAGAGGATTAATGTTTGTTCTACAGTGCATATTTTACAACTAACATATTCTTCATGTGCATAAAAAATTAAAAGTTAAGACCACTCAGACACCCCCATGGAATACCAGTTCATCTTAGGGAGCTCTCAATTCCATTTGGTTAAATTCTATCATCATTTCCATGTCAATTAGATTATAAAAAAATTAACAGCCACACCATTCCCACACATTATTTCAAAGACAGTGGGGAAATTGTCTCCTTTTAACTTGGGGGGGGGGAGGTAATTCTCAAATTTTCACTGAGATAAAATTGAATTTTATCCTGTTATAATTTCTCTAGGATACATTTTTCAAATTGATAAGCATGAATAAATGTAAATTAAATATAATGATAAAATAATTATGTTAAGAACCATGTTTCACTTCTGATTAGAATCATAGAATGATTTCTGATCATAGAAGTTTAATTCAAATTCAAAATCATTGAAATCATTATTAATTGACTCACATCATTAGATTTGTGCCATTTTTCATTTCTAGTTTTTTATTTGATTCTAATTACCCAAGATAACTCTAAGCATTCAATCTCATTTTCTTTTCTGGGCATATTTCATAAGAGATACCGGGGACATGAAAACCTAATAGAACTTGCAATAAGATCTTATCAAAATGATGATAGAACAATTGCAATTTTAAATTTATTGAGGCATCCTTTAATATCCATTTTACCTGATAACCACCAAACATTAATCCTTCATTTATCCCATAGATTCCCTAAATTAATTCTAAGAAGAATTGAAATTTCATGTCTATTTCCATTACTACCCTTCTCTTTGTACAATGCTTAAAGATTATTTTTTACATGTGTGGGGATGAATTCAGACAGCATGGATGATTTCCCTTTCAAGATGTGTGGTGTACTCACCTAACTAATACGATGTGATCTATATTCCTTTTTGTTATATGTCATTCATATTCTGTTCCTTTTTAAAATTTAAAAGAAAAGAAAAAAAATTGATGTTGGTTGTGTAATAGGAGGGTCAAAAATCAGCATTTTCCGAACCGATGAATCCCTCGATGGAACATATGTGGTTAGGTGATGGATTTGAGATCTATCCTTGAAATAACTTTCAAAAATTAAAAATTACAAATAAAAAAGAAAATAATATAATAAATTATTTAGCTACATACTTTCTATACAAAGGGATCTAACCTGAGATGATGGTTTATGGACCTGACTCACTAGATGGATAAATTTTGTCACACACATCTTGTTAGATATATATTTTACTTTAGATCATACACTCTTTTTGAACCCGATTTTCTCATTTTTACCTACCTACCAATATCCTTAGAGTCATCATAACCTTGTTTATAAAAGTCCTTAATATTATTTTTATACTTTTTTTACAAAGTGGAGATGATAGAACCAATGCAAGACTATGGTTAAAAACATGGACTCAGGGTACGATCATACCTTACTTACATTTTAACTTGAGTGGTTAGAGAAAAGAATGGTGAGGTAAATTACAACAGGGCATATAGCATGATGAACAGTAAAAGGTTATGACTAAATGAATAGAATTTGTTTTGAAAATATGAACTGGGAGCCATGACTAATTTACTAGGCATGATTAAAACTGAAACATAACTAATATTCTTCTTTCACATATTTTAATTGCATGGAAATAACACGAATTTCATTCTATGAAAGTTTCTTATCCTTTTGAAATCTTTATTAAGATGTTCTTATTGAGGACATGAAATGATTATAGTGTGGGGGATTTGTTAAGTCTAAATGATATATATACGTTTTTGTCACTTTTCCATTGTTTTTCATTCATATACTGGGTAACGCATGTTGTAGATGGCCAATTTTGCAGGAAATAGAGATTCAAAAGATTCCAATGAATAAAGGTGGAAATTCTTCCCTGATGGCCAAGTACATGTCGTAATGGCCAAGTTCACATCTTGTATATGATGATCACAACCTGCATCAAGTCGTGATGAAAAGATGGGACTAGCCATGATGAATGAAGAAATTTCTATATCACATTGTGATTCTTTCCTACACGTCGTGAAAATAGTAACACCAGACGCTAAGAGTGACATGAGGATTCAAGGAGAAAAGCCAGCTTGCATGGGGTACACATGGTGTGCCACCTGTACACAATGTGATCATGGTTAAACATCATTAATCTACAGAAGAACCTCATTCCATGCTGGAGATCCTTGTCGAAATAACGCATATTTAGGGTTCATGAAGATGACATTCAAGTACATGTCATGACCAATTTAACCTATATAAGAAACAGCCCTGAATCACCTTTGAAGCATTCTTAGATTAGGCCTCTCTCCCTTTTAAACTCATTTCGATATTTCCTTCTCTTTTCCCACTATAAACACTTTAGTTATTTTTAATTATTTGAAATTTTCAATCAAAGAGCTGTGGATTCCATTTCATCAATGCCTTCAATTCACACATCGCTTCACATAGATTTTGTTCCCATTATGTAAGGTTTTATTTAAATTCTTCTTGCATGTTCTTCATATATTTATTAAATTCCATTAGCATATTTATGGTGTCTTGTACCCCTTTTATTGTATTAATTACCATCATTGTAAGCTAAACACATCGGTGTAGGGACCATGATTTGATTTATATACACAGGTAATTAGACCTCTAGTTTTAAGCTTAGAAAAGCTAAATGGATTAGTAATTATGCCATAAAACAATGGTAAAACCTCATTTTTTCAACTGTACCATGACCATATGGAAGTCAAGAAGATGACCTGACCCTAATTGACGTAAACTATAAATATGACCATTATCTTAGGGAACTTTTTTCAATGGAAGCTAAAGTTAATTCCTCTTGGACTGTAGCTAGCCCCTTGACCATGGGATAGTTACATTCTTTGTAGAACTAGAAGGATGTATCGTGTTTGACTAGCGACTACCCCTTGCTTCGCAGACCAAGATCTTATGACCTTGCCAAGGATCACATTTATCTACATAATTAAAAATGATCCCGACCCCTCTTTAATCACTTGAATGCCAACCCAAAATTAGATAGAAAACACCTATGCATTAGTCAACTATTAAGGACTCGTCCAAAGGATTCTAGAAAATATTTCATTTCCCTACATAATAATATCAACCTCATGGCATCAACCCCAAACACCTACTATACTACACCCTGGTATTTAGTAATGTTTGGGACACTTATAAATTTCTAATTTGACTTCTGCCCTGAGGAATTAACGATGCCCGTGGGTGGTACATCAATGAACTAGTCCAAAAGAACAAGGCAGAAGACTCTTCCAATGCAACCATAATCATATGATAAAACCATAAAGTGCATGAGTGTGACATTTTGAGTTTACATGCCCATGGTAAGCGGAGTAATGTGTGTAATACCATTAATAAAGAAGACCCCCAGAATGCCTCTATGTTTTCATTCCAATGGTATTGTGGGTTCTGACCTTAATAGGCTCACATGTACCTCCACATTCAAGGGGGTAAGGGAAATCTATTTCCATTCCTTTCGATGTTGATCTGGGATATATAGGGTAAAATCAAACTTTCTTAACCCATTGGTGAGGAATGCTCATCTAATTTACTAGAAAAAATCTTAGGGAACCCCATCTTATGTAAGCCCCTAGTCCCTCTTTAGGGATGTTCTTTTTCCCCAACCTATCCATCCATCCTCCTCCTCTTTTTCCACCAATGGATAAGGGAATGGATTTGGTTTTATAGATCTGATTCTTATTATAATTTATCATATCGAGCATGACTCGTGTGGGCTTAGACATTAGTGGCGATCATGGTATCTCTATGATACACTAGAATGTTGAACTATGAGATCTCATATTCCTTCTCAAACCATGATATATAGGATTCATGTGTATTACCTATGATCAAATGGGACTTCCCTATGAATGTAATCCCCAAATCATTCCCCTTTAATGGGACGCTTCCATGTGTAATCCCCATATTTCATAACAACACAGAATTTTATTTCCAATTAGTGAGGATATGTAGGAAAGCTCCATGAGGTTCAATCCTAACACCATAAAATTCACATCGGTTGGCTATGTCTTTGACACATGGTAATAAACTACATGGCCAGGTTCTTGTTGGAGGGAATTAAAAGGTGACATGTCTAGTAAAGTAACACCAAACTATGTGGGTTCTAATTCCACTCATGAGGATACATGGGAATCCCATATTGTGGGTACACTACCAACATTGAAACAATTCATGTTCCCCATGGATGACTTAATACTCTATAGAACCATCCCATATAGATCAAACCAGCATTATCATAGTGAACAACTGAGGAATTCCTAGTCTATACAATAAGAGTGTAACATTAAGGAAGAACCATGGATACATACAGATGATTTTCTACCCATTCATATTTGGTGGCTGCTCTTGCAACCTTCGAGTAATCCATGAACACATCCTTGGGAATAAACCAATGATTCAAAAACATATGAACATAGATTAAATCTGTAATATATTCCCAGAATTTAAAATAATTCCCCCCAAAATGGTTGGTTGATCCTTATTTATTATCCTATTAACCAATCAGAGACCTCAATTGAACTTCACCCAATCATCCAACGAGTGCCCAAATTTTGAATGAAGGTCCATGAATCACAGATAAGGTGTGATGTGGGGTGTTTTTAGATCTTCCAATAATTCTATTAGAGACCATCAGAAGACATTGTACTCAACATGGGTTGATTTCACAAACACATAACCCCTTTCAATCATCCACTAGGACCAGTTAACTATGGAATCTCGCTCATAAGATAAAAATGATATATTACCGAGTACCCATCAGCCAAAATATTTTTCATTCTGGGGGTACAAAACGATTCGGGAAGAATCATGAATGGTGACCCTAATGTGAATATTTAACAAATATAGTGGTGTTACCCCACCTAACACCCCTTTCACAACCAAAAGGAAGAGGGATATGAAAGATCATCAATTATACATGCGGTCATGATAGGAATCAATAATGGGGTTTAATTTTCTATACATGTTAAGTATATTGCATATCTACCGAGATACCATCAATCCAATGGAATCGCGACAGTTCGCTTAGACACGCATGTCTACAACTACACACATGGTCCAGAGCTTAACAAAGAATTTGACCCCATCATTGACCCAACATCTTCAATGTTGGGTTTCAAATGCACTGATTGGGTAGTACCTTCAATGTAGTACACTCCCCACCATGGAGGCTTGAAGATGAGAATTACAGGTCTTGGAGATAATCCAACCACATATTTTTCTGCAACTGGTATTATTTTATTGGGCGGCCCCTCTATCGATCTCTAATCATTTTAGGAGTCTGTCCCCATAATGTGACAAAAACTACCTCCATTATCTTAGGTAGGTAGATGATGTTTTCACTAATGAATTCACCATTAATGTACGAGGGTATCAATCAAGGCCCCCTGGTGGTAGACATCACCACCAGTGATGTGCGAACCATTATCCTCATTTTGAATTGGTTACCACACTGAGGAAACCTGTTGAGGTTCAATTAACACAGGTCCCTCGGGCATCCGTCCATGGGCGGAAAACATATGATCTCGTGTGGGTCATCACCCTAGTTTCTAGGGAAGGGATATTCCATGAAAATACAACGTCATACTATAGGAAGACATACTATCCACCCCGATATTCTAAATCCGACCAAGAGAATATAGTGGAAACCTATCAATGGAAAAATATCCCTATTCACTCTTATGTAGCCCACCACAAGCATATGGAAGCACATTATAAGAAAGAGAAAATTCCTTCTAATTCTCACTAGTATCTCCATACATGTAAGGTGGAATAATATAGGCATATAAAAATCCCTGGTTATGGAAATGAATCCCTATATCAAAATAGGATGACAAACTACATGAAGGTGCACATACCGACCAATGAATATGAGTCCCACCAGTCAAATACGATTGCAACGAGTATGGGTAGAGTAAAATTCATGCCCCCTCATATCAAGAAAATCCATCACATATGATGGAAATCAAATATAAGTAAATGTAAATTTTTTTTGGATTCATATGAACCCCATGATACAAGTACATTAGAAAAGGAGAAGATAGAAGTCCCTTCATGAAACTCTAAATCCCAACAGTCAAATACAGTGGTTACCAAATAAAATTGCTGGGATAACACAACAATAAATGAGGGGAAGAATCCTTCCTCTTCCCTGATACTGGATAACTTACAATACCCACTGACATACCATGGAGGATGAGAGTAGGTACAAAGTCATGCTCAGACATAGGAATGGGAATTTTTCCCCATTCATGGAAATGATTTCATCTCAATACATCCATGAAATGATGGAGGATTAGTCATTGAGCCCACATCATATCATCTGTACTTGTCAAGATATAATCATGTTCATAACAATAACATATATTTGGGACCACAACCCCATATCCCCAAGTGGGCGAATTATTCACAAAATATGATAGTAACTCCATTTCATACTGGAATCCCTACTCTATTCCCGGAGGGTTGACGACCATATTCTTTGATACAAGGACAACCATATCGGGAACGAGCTCTTTTTCTAGCTGGGGTACACTGGACCACCACGGTGGCCACTCCAGGGAATGAAAATATCCATGTTAGATCTCAATATTACCATTTTTTATCTTGGTGTGATCATAGAAAACAACCAAGTAGGTACTAGAATATCAAGGTTGTTACCAACAGTATGTGGCCCAAATTTCCCACAAGAGACTAAACTAAAATTTAATTCACCAAAGGCAATCAGAAAATGAAGAGAACATTCATGATCATGCTATAATAGAAGGTGGAGTTCTTTATGTCATAGAGAAACAATCAATAGAGGCACAAGATCATTTAAACCCACTAAAAATTATGGGAGTGGCAGTAGATGTTCTGAACGTCCTTCCCAGAATATTGTTACCAGTAGTTTAGAAGTTCCTTCTCAGATCACCCATGGGGGATTACATAATGGGAATGAAATGATTGATCCTGGGAACATATCTCATGATGAGTGTCATGGTATCCCTTTCATGAATAGAAGATCATACAACAATATTATCTTCACCTTCCAGTCATACACCCTGATGGTCATCCCCTAGGTATATACTCCCCAAAGTTTCCCTGCAGTTGGACGTCAATCTATGATGGTACTCCTCACCATGATGACGGAAACTACAAAGGCCTTCTGCAGAGTGAAATAACGAAACCAGAAGGTACTCCCCTTATTTTTAGCATATCTTGGAGGTCCTTCCCAGTATATTCACTATAGATATTATCCCTTCACCCCGAAATCCATCTATGATGGTTTTCCTTTCCGTGAAGGCTGTCGCAGTGAAGGCCCACCCTATAGTGACCTTGTGTAGAAAGACGGTCATTCCATGTTTCGGACCACCCCGAATGTCCTCCCTTTTTTTTATATCGTTTCACTTCTCTATATGGTCATTCATTAAGATGTGATGGTAGTCATCCCCACCATGACAACATCTACGGAGGTTCTCCCCATATCCAATTTTCACAAGGGCATGAAGGCCCTCCCCTCGTTGAGCCACACAAGAAAAAGGTATCACATTATGAGGAACTTGGAAAGAGGGATTCAGACATGTTTTATAATCTATAATTGACAAGAGACAACCTTTATCTGTCATAAGGTGTTTCAGGGCCATGCATATATTCTGATACCCATACCATTCATATATCGATGAAACTTTTGCTACCCACACTGCTTGGAACAATGAAATCAAGAATCATTCTATATGGGAAGAAAAAGTACAAGAGTGTCTAGGAAATAAGAAAAAGGATATATTTATCATGAGAAGAAAATTGTCAATGTTTGACATACCAGTTATGATTTCTCCTGCAATTACTTCATAGTTAAACATACCAAGAGAGTTTTCCGAGTATTGACTACATAACATTTATCTCAATATATAGATTACTCTCTATCATCATAAAGAAAATTATCTACCCTATGAAAGGTATGTAGGTGATGTCAAAATAATTGGGGAGCTTCACCAAAAAATTGATCTATAAGGCCTTCCTTATATACGATATCCACAATCCGAGAGGCGAAATAATGATCTCGAACTGATCTTCCTCCCCTCCATATCAATGTTGCATTGCCTTATTAGTGATGCACCATCTGCTGCTCATATTCACGGTTGGGGAGAGAATGGAGCATTTCACCAAACACCACCTCCAATCCAGAAAAACCTATTAGAAATTACATCATATAATTTAATTAGCCAATGATTAATTGTAAATGACATATCTATCATGGAATGAAATCATTCTTGATGGGGACCTTTATTGAGTATGTCTTATAAGCATCAAGACCAACAGAAATATCCATTGAAAAAAACCTCAACCAAGAAATCGATAACATCAAGAATGCTGCTCTCCTAATGGAATCCATTCACCAAGAAATGGTCATATCCTCAGAAACAAGTAATTCTCATCCAGGCCCAACACCATATCTAGATCACCATTAAATGGTAATGCATGAGATCAAGAAAGCGACGATAGTAGATGAAGCATTCGCAGTACGAGATCAGCCCCGAACCAATAGGGGTGGATTCATTTTAAATATAAATTCCTCTGTAATACCAACATATACAGACTGAGGCATGGTAATAGAGAATGGGAGAAACCCCATCTCAAAGGGAATGGGGTATTTTTACCTCAACATCCCGCACAAGGAACGTCAATCATTTCCCATCTATGGAGGATAATGAATGAAGTGGTCACCCTTTACATCTTATATCATGAATTAGTTTACCCACAAGGGAGGTGTATAACAAGTTTATATAAGGGATCACTCTGATTTACCCTTCTCTAAAATACTTGAAGTTGATATCATAATAGAAATATAAGATCAAATAAATGACACATAAATCTCTCCTAACATTCGGAAACTATTATGAAACTGACCATGAGTTATGCATAAGTGAACTTCATGGAAATACATCATATAGACCAACCCCAATATGATGAAAATGAGGATGAACACTGAGAGGATGGTTTGACCCAGAATCCTATCCACACTGATCCAGAAAGTGTGCATACCTGGAAATAAAGAGTCACCCTAAATTTGGGTGTTCCTTCAGTCAATACATTATTTTCTCCTTTGGAAATCGCTATCTACCAGAAGAACAAAAATAATGTCATAAACGACTCGCCTCCCCACAATTATAATGACTCTCAGATGCTCGAAGAGAGATTCACTTGACATGAAGATGAAATTAAATAGTTGTGGTGTATCAATGTCAATCTACTCCAAGGAAGTCATATAGTTAGATATGTTCCCTAGGTGGAGTTTCAACATACCATTTTAGCAACTCTTCCTCTACCACAAGGTCTCATCCCGATAAATAAAGCAAGCCCAAAAATTTCATCCAAGGTAGCATAGGGACCCTAAATCTACCTGAACTCAATCACAAAAGGATATCATGATTTCCATCCCTTTGGGAAACAATGAGAAATTTTTTGGAATATTCGCAAAGGATTCCCCGGTTGAGTATCTACCTCATGTACCAACCACACGATCATAATTGGTTTTTCTCCAAATGTGCTCACCCATTCTTATGATCAAAAATACATACATCAAGGTCCAATGAATTCCATAAAGTCATGAGAATCTTTATTCGATGCCATGGAAGGGAGGAATGCTCTAATACAACCAGGATAGAAAGCCTTCCTTGATTGGGTGAGTAATGTTTTGGCGCAACCAAATTTAAAGAAACCAGTATTCCAAATATTCAATGGATTTGGTGACCCAAAACAACATCAGATTCATTATGCGTCTTATTGTGATAATGTGATGGTGACCCCTGAGTAACAGGAATCAGTGAATCTCCTATTCTTCATGTGAACCCTGCATGATTCATCCTTTATATAGAATACCATTCTACTAGATCAGTCAATAATAAGATGGGATGATCTCAGATGGAATTTAATTTCCTTTTTATTTCAAAATTTCTAAAAATTAAATTTAGTGAACACATGAACTAAAAAAAGTGGGAGAATGAAAGATCCTCATATTTCATTGCTAGATGGAAAGTTCCAAACTGTGCTTGGAACCAAAAGATACCTGATGATGATATCATTTCTATGTGAATCCATAACCTCCAAGATGTGTTGAGGAAGCCACTCATCCTGGTAAAATATATGAGTGGGTTTGGGGATATCTCTTCCATTACTCAAAGGATGTAATATTTATTATATAGGAATAACCTCAAGTCTTGGAAATCCCCATCATCCCTATGAAAAATACTGGAAACAACTGAAGTAGCTTCCGTTACATTTAAGACAACCCATATACAAGTCCCATCTCCAAGGCCTGCACCGAATCATATAGGACCCCAGGACATCCACAGCAGCCTCTAAAACTTAATGATAATTAGATGGGACCTAGGTGAAATCAATTAATTGAATGAATGAATAAATTTCATTTGTTCTTAGACGAAAAAATATGTGGCTACTTCATAGCCACCATGAATTGAAACTTGCTCCATCTACCAAAGACATATAATGCTGATGAAACAGGTCTTGACAACTGACCAGATTATTTCCCCTTACACTATATATTGGGACACACCATTTAGATGGTTTCATCCTCATGTACCTTCTACAAAGATTGATAGATTGTGGGAATGAAAAATTGAGACCACCAACATCACAAGTGTAATATGTTTCAACCACTCACTAGAATGATGATGTCGAGTTGGAAAATGTTTTTCATAAACGGTAATGGATGTTTGATAGATGGAGGACTCAAACAATAGTCAAATGTGTCAAGGGAATTCATCAAGCCTAGTTTAAGGAACCTAATATGGCCCAAAAATCTCCTAATGAAACACAACTGACACCCTCAGCCCCACAATCAACTAAGAATCAGTTGAAGAAAGTGAAAGAAGGAATATTTTTAACTTTTCCACAGCTAGATTTGATTGTCTAAGATTTTTGACCATCAAATCTAAAGTGACGGGAATATCCACACTAAAAGGATCGAACAGAATATGTTGATCGGGTTGATCGATCATCTGATGAGGAACTGATCATTGGATCAATTAATGTCATTTACATAGTGGATCCCTTATTTAATGAAACTAATTTTTATCAAACCAATTTTCCTACACTCAATCGAGAAGCCGTGGGAAGAAGCTGCATAATCCAAGGATAACTGAGAAGACACAGTTATAGTAGAAACCCCTTTCTTATCCCCACATCTGCTCAAATATTCAATGATTTGTAAAATACCAAGATATCCCTTCAGTAAACCCAATAGGAACAAGAAAATTCATCTACCCCTACCGGAAGATACTCTGCCAAGATCATCCTAAAATATCCATGTTGATAGGAAAAAATGTATAATTTCCAATGGAATGTAGGTAGATCTACTTGAAAAAATTCACATAGTACAAAATCAACACTAGCTCTAGTGCTGAGGACTGGCCCATCTTCATCTAATTATCAAGCCCCTAAAGCACCTATGAATTCACATCCCAATGTTAGGATGTGTAAGCATTTGTTATGAAAAAACAACATTCTAAAAGACATTGTTTTAGTACCATCCATGTTTTCAATCATGGATTCACTAAATTTGAAAAAAAATATCATTGGGAAGAACTTATAATTGAATTTATAATCACCTAGGAGTTTTAAGACAACGTAACTACTATCGAAGTCAATCAACCAAATAATGATCAAGTATAATTACATTCTATAATCGGTTTCATGGACTGAGATGAAGAATCTATCATTCATGGACACATAAAACCCTTATATGAGTCCAGAAAGGTATATGGGGTCGATATCAGGAAATTCTTTATCTATAATGGATCTGGTGTTAATCTCCCCCACTATGGACACATTGTAAGCTAGGGTGCAATGTGGATATCATTACACCCTTCACCACAACCCTGTTAGGTTATGATGAAATGGAGTAGAATCCACTAGACCAAATCATGCTTATAACTCGATTTAGTGACCTCATGGACAACTCCAAAATTATTTTGGTCCAAAATTAAACGGCATTCAATATCCATCTAGGAAGTCCCTTTTTTCCTCATCACGTTGTGAACCCCACATTATACCATAAATGTGTCAAATATTTCACAAATGGATAGAGTGTAAGATATCACGCTGACATTATATCATTCATACCATGATAGTCACAGAATATTGATGCATGATTATATGTGTAGGAATTTAAGAAACCCCCAGTGGATGTGATTTTTTTGTAACTACCACAAATAGCTTGTATTTAGTCCCTAACGACCCCATAAGGAATCTTAGTGATGAATTTGTACTACCCATCAATCAGGTAGTTTGAATGATTCAAAATTTTAACACATTTTCAATAGATCTCATATTTTTTAGGCAAATCACTGAGCTTAATATTGAAAAAATATCCATAGATGCCCAAATAGTGATGATACTTGAATGGAAATACCATCAATACATTTGTATGGCTCTATATGATCTTTGCCTCACCCATTAATGCATATAAGAAAGAAGACATTTTTCATTCCATTAATCCATCATCTCCAAAAGGTTCACTAACTTAAGTTAAATTAGAAGAAGTATCTCACCATCTATGGGCCAAAATTATGACCCTTATTTTAACTATGGATATTGCATTCCATTAATTTTTTCTCCTTTAGATGAAGAAAAATAGATTAGTGATTCCCCTCCATCATTTGAGGAGGGTTTCTCTACCATAATTGATCAATTTAGGGAATTAAACCATGGCACTGAAGAAGACTCACAACCAACTCTTATTAGTTCATCCATGTATTATTAATATCACATGGTCTACACCTCCTTCCGATGGTAGAATGTATATGTTTTTTCTAGGAACAACACAGAAAAGTCCGGACTCGATCCTGAAGTTTCCACTCAACACATGGTCCTTCTAGAAGATCATCATGGCTACAAGAAATGATCCAGAAGGATGCACCAGACACATGATAAAAAAATAGAGGTTAAATTAAAAAATATAGTCAACAAAACAATAATATGGGAGGAGTAATACCCCATATAATAGAATATATTTTCCCCGTAAAATAGAATAAAATTCAAATGAAATATTTCATTGACTTCAGGGATCTCAATCGGTCGTGTCCAAAATATGGCTACCCATTACCAATTATATAATTGATGATTGTTTCAACTATTGGATAGTAGTCCCTCTCCTCATGTGTAGATATTTGGGATACAACCATTTTTTAATGGCCTTATAATACAAAGTGGTTATCTCTTGAAAGGCCCCCAAGACGGTATTTTTCATCAATGAAATTCTCTCAGTTTTGAAAAATGTCAGTTCCACGTAACAACGTACCATACATCACATTTTAAAACCCTTCGTGGGAAGATTTATTAAATACTATACTGATGATATGGGGTTTAAATCATGACAATTCTTGGACAACTTAGTATACCTTGAAACTATCTTCAACATACTATTACAGAATAGTCTATAACTGACCCATTAAAACATTATTTCGGTGTTACATCATCTAAAATACATAAAATCATTATACACCACCATTGCATCGATGTTGAGTCCAATAACATGAAGTATTTCTTTTTCATGTCTCCTCCACACAACCTCATAGAGTTGAGAGGACATCAGGGACATCTATCCTAGATTTGGCGTTTTATAGAGAACCATGTAGGAAAATGTTTTCCCTTTACTGGGATTATGAAAAGGGTGTCGAATATCAATGTAATTATGATGATTAAGATAAATTTGAAATCCTCAAGAAATATCTTTTGATACCATCAATTATAATTCAACATGTTGATGGAAGACCCTCATTCTATATGTTACTGCAATGGAGCGATCTCTAGGCACATTCCTCTTACAGAAAAATGATGTCGGAAATAAGAATAATCTCTAATAACACTGCCGATAAATGATTTTTAATGAGGCATGTTATTCGAATATAAAAAAGAGATGTCCCTCAACATTCATTTTTTCCGAAAATATTAGGCACAATCTACTACCCCACGATGTAAATTTGGACTCTCTTACCGACCCGCTAAAGTATGTTGTCAGCCTCCAATCCTGACCGAATGCCTATCATGGTGGGTGGTCGTCCTGAAGTAGTTTGATATATAGTTTGTTATTTAGAAATCCATCAAAGTCCTTGCATTGGAAAACTTTCTGTCAGAACAACCCTTTATAGTGATAACTCCATTGGATTACGAAATAACTAATAAATAATTGTTCTCTACTCAGAAGGTTATCCCAAACATGTGAGATTTATTTTTATGGCACATCCAGAAGCCCGGCCCGGAAAATCATGGAAGAACCTAAGCTAAATAATGTTGGGATGGGATTCATACACATATACTTCAAAAATGCAGTCCTACCTTACCCCTTCCAGTTGTAGGTGGGGTACACAAACAATGATCAAGAGTACCAGACCCTCATTACAAACCTAGAGCTAGCACATCATGTACAATAAGAACACTTGAAGATAAAAGGGGAATTAGAAGTATTCATCAAGAAAGTGAATGGAGACTACGCTATTAAGAAGGAGTATCTAATCCCTCTTATAGACCATTCAGAAGAAATGATGAATGAATTACCATCAGATCCAACATTCACTCATTTCCCTCAATCATAAAATGAAAAGGTCGATGCGTTATAAAATGTTTCCACAACAATGGTTGACCCACACCCATATTAAATAATCATCAGCCTCACCCATTGTTATATTTGTCTACTATATATTCAAGCTATTATGTAAGAAATTTATGAGATAAGTCTCATCCTTAAGACTTATTGTCCTTCCACCATTTGGATGTCTCCCATTGTGGACTACCTTCAAAATGTCAAAATCCCACCTGAGAGAGTTAGAAGACAGAAAATAAGAATAAGAGAACCAAAATCATTCTATGTGACGGCATAAATCCTCAAAAGGACCTCTATAAGAGAGTCCTTGATGGTATAATTCTTAGATACATTGACAGAGAAGTGACTGATACCGTTATAAAGGAAGTGAATTCTAGAGCATGTGGGGAACACTAGTCAGGATCTAAGCTCTCTCATGAAATTAGATGACCTGTATACTACTAGCCCATTATGATGTAAGATTTCATCAAATTAATCAAAAGGTTCCATTCATGTCAATTTCATTCATATTCCATATGGGTAATGCATGTCATGGGATCGTAACCTCCCTCTATAGGCAAACAACACAATAATATTCCCACATTGACTGAAATCTTTAAAAATGGCAATAAGTTATACCTAAAAATGTTGTTATTAAAAGAATCATTTTCATAATTTATAAATTCAATATCATCAGAAAATTTTGTGTCACTCATAAAAGACTGACAAACAATGGCACCATTTCCTGCTCTGTTTTGCTGAAAAAATTATATCAGGAACATGGTATCAAGACCAACCATTCATCCAACTACCATTTAGTGGACAATGGACACATATAGTACATTTATAATACTATATCCAACATACACTAAATGATTGTATACAAGGACATGAAATCTTGGTAAGAAAATATCATCTATTCTCTGTGGGATTACATGAAAATGACTTTCACTTCTACACAAGCGACCCCTTACACTTTGGTATATGGGAAAGAGGATGTTTTACCTATCGATGTTCAACTACCATCACTCTATGTTGATATCCATGATGAAAAATCCATAGAATATCAATCCCAAAAACCATTTTATGAGTTGGAGCAGTTGTATGACAAAATATTTCACAATTTTCAACTTTTATAAGTTTACAAAAACTGAATTGAATAAGACTTCAATGAAAATTATTCCTTAAATATTTCCTTGAAGCAGAAATAGGGTTGGTCATCAGAACATCAATGATACATGGATTGGAACCTCTAAAATCTTGGCCAAATGGAAAGGACCATATGTCATACACAAGGTCTAATCTAATAGAGTGTGTTACTCAATTTCAATGGATGGGTAGCTCACCACAGCTCCCACAAATGAAATTTTCATAAATAAATATTTCATAGAGCCAATAGAAAACCATCAGGATCACATGATGGAAAACACCATGATAAATCATTCTGAACACATAACATTAAATTGCATGATAAATCATCCTTGTTGCAAAAAATTAAACTGCATAGTATGGATTCGCCAACCATAAGACGCCAAATTATAGGCCATAAAATTCATTTCCTTTCACGTTAGTTGATTCATGTTCTAACTGATATATGGTAAACATATTGGTATCAATCGCACTAACCACATGTCACAAAAATTTATAGGGATCATTGTGTTTCAATCAATGATTTGTCGCACATTAATCATATATGTTATAAATAAATATAAATTTCCGTTATTCTTATACGAGAGTCAGATCCACATGGTAACTGTCTTTCTTCTAGGACTATGTGGGGCTTGATTCATATATATAAAGGATACATAGAGAAGCCTCAATCCAAGATCATGGTCTATATGTCACATGGTACAAAATACCTATGTTGTACCTTCAACAACATCAGTATTAAGAAATAATTCTTTTATATTCCATGATTATCGCACCGATCATAGCTCACGTGAGCTTATGAATATTGGTAAGGGATTTAACCTGTATGAAGAAAGAGAAATGATACATGATAGACCCACTACCTCAACATAATGGTTTAAATATGACCCCTCTCCCTATGTATAGACCAAGCCAATGAAGGTGGGAATTCAACTAGAACAACATGTTGATTTATTCTTGCAATCACCGGATATGTAGTGATTCCTAGATTCTATAACTTTTGGCCAAACCACCACAAAAAAATACACATTTTCTCTTCATATGGAATAGACCTATTTATGGAAATTTTTTCTAGAACTACATGTGGCTTGATTCTTGTTCTCACATGATATGTATTGAATACTGGACTCTACATCCTTTATCCCATCCACCACTATATAAAAAATACCACTTTACCTTCATATGGACATCACATATTAAGGTAACTTCCTTTTAGAACTATGTGTGGTTTACTTCCATCAATCATAGGACACATAGAGTGCTCAGATTCTATATCCCTCAAGCAAGCCACCATCATAAAAAAATTATAAATTCAATTTTCCTTACGAATTGACCGTACCTACTAATGGATATTCCTTCTTGAACTATGTGTTCATTTATTGTTTAACTCATAGGATACACAATGATTCTCAGATTCTACACCCCGATCTGGCTTCCATTCAAAAAACAATTCTCCCTTCCTATACATGGGTTAGATCGGTATAAGGAGAATACTTATAGAAGAATTTTTGGCATCATTCCTATACTCACATGATACGTAGTGATTCCGGAATTCAATATCCAGTTCCATCCACCATTAAAAATAATTCCCCCTCACAATGATAGTTCAGAATGGTATAATGAGAATACATCTATAACTAGAATACTTCATGAACTACGTATGTCGTGATTTCTTCAATTGAAGGATTTGATGTGAAACCTAAATTCTAAATCATGTTCTATCCTCCATTATAAAAATCCCCTATATATTCATGATTCATATCAGTATAAGTATAATTCATTAAGAACTACGTGTGCCTTGATTCCTTAACATGTCGGGTATGTAGTGATGCACATATTCTAAATCCTCTCCAACCACCATTCAAAATAATAATGACCCTATCCCCTGCAAAAAAAGTGAACGGGGATAGGAGCTCCCAAACCATGATTCTTAAAGCAGTGATTTGATGAAAGATCATTCCCCCTATATACGAAATAGATATATGTGGGGTATTCCTGACTTCAAAACTAATCATGTTTTCGAAATTTCTTGTGTTCCCATATATACACTTTCCACCCATAAAACTATATACCCTAAGAAATTGTTGTTCCCCATGAACCTCCACAACCATCGGATATGAGAGTTTAGTGTCCTGAGAAAATTATTTTTTCACTATGCACACAATTCCCTCCATGTTGGGAAACCCACAGTCCTAACCGCATGACATGAAATGATGATGAACCCATAAGAACTATGTTTGGATTGATTCTATGTGTGAAAGATTATTAGTCACATATGGATGAAAGATATTAGGTCCAGACACCACCAATAGAAAAAAAATATAGCTAAAATTACCCCTCCCAATGTACCAACCGAACCTATATGGGGAATTTAATTTCAGGACACCGAGATCATCAAAATCAGGTCCATCTCCAATAAAGAAACTGAAATGTCCCACCCTACATCTAAATCAGGTTTACATCAGGAATTTATCTAGTTACATGGGTAATAATTGGAAAAATAGTTCTAAATATGTCTTGAAACTTCCTTCCCATCCATAAATCTATGTACGCCATGATACCTCAGATCCTCATAATCATCCATGGCCATTAGTAATGGAATGCCAGTGTGCAGGGGACACCTTTGTTTGACTATGCACATAATTTCAAGATACCATTGAATTTTTTTCCCACAAATATATATTTCATCCAAGGAAAATTATTCCTCTATAGAATCCTTTCCTATCTCCATGTGCCCAATAGTTTCTAAGTCCCATACCATTTCTCCCAATCCAAGAGCACTTGGAACCATGGTTTCAACATTCCTTCCCACAAACATCTACGAAATGTTGGGATATACTAATCTAGTTATCCTCATGTTACTCACTGATTATATATCAATACCAAATCACATGATAGTAAAAAATCATAACTCTTGATACCCAATATTATCTCTTGTGTCCAGACATGTCATGGAATATATTCCTCCCCATGTTCCTTTGTCCAAAATAAACCCACATATGAATGTTCAATGTGTATCCCGCCTCATTAGTGAGATCATATGCAAGACAAACCAACTCCATTCATATTCATGAATAATATCCCTATATGGATGAACATTAAACATTAAAATAATTATTTCAATCTAGATTCATATCATATCATGATATATAGTGATGCTTTAATCTCATATCTTGGGTCAATCAATGGAATAATTTCCCCCCTCCTTTTCAGCACAAGGTCTAGACCTGCGTAGGGAACCTCCTCATGCCTATGTAGGAAGAACTTTTTCACTCATTTCTGGTAAATCTAGAGGGATATTTATCCATTTAATGTTTAGGAACCTCCCCTCACAATCCATACATTTTTTCATGAAAGTTCTACATCCCCATAACTGTCCAAGGCCATTAGAAATTGAAGGTCATTATCCTGGGGACACCATTGTTTGACTATGAACAGAATTCCCCAATGGTTATGCATAAGTTTTCTATAATAAGGCATGTCATACATTGGAGAATTATTCCTCAGTGAATATTTATTCTAACTTTTTACGTCCCTATGATATTTATGTTCCACCTCACTCTTGGTTTAAAAAACCGTTGAATTATATTTTATATCCTCTCCACCATTTATTGTTAGAACATGATTCCAAATTTATGGTCATAATACCTTGAGAATGATATATATTTCTCCCCCTTGGTCAGAGAAAAATGACATTAAATCATATTTATCAAAGATCCTAGTTTCAAGATGATAAACATCAGCAAGCTTCAACACTCCTTTTCACAAGAAAAATATGTGTATGAGTTGTCTCTTATTCAGGATGACTATTGAGACAAATCAACTCTTTATTTTTAGACACCACTCCGTGGAAAATCCACCCATGGTGGTTTTGATACATCTTGGTTCCATTTAAATTAACATTTAATTAGATGTTGATGGTCAGTGTCCTAAGAACACATTTTTTAACTATGAAAAAATTCCCCGATGGATCTACATAAGTATTCCACAAAACAATGCCTATAAACCAAAGAAAAATTCGTCCATATGAAACAAATTTCCTACTTCCATAAACCCCATGGCTACAATGCCCCATATATCCTACTCCAAATACAAAATTATTATGGTCAAAAATAATCCATCATTTATGTCTGAATGATATTATGACATCCTCAGTCAATGAATCCAATATTTTTTCCCTTTCCCTGGAAATTATTTTCCATAATGTTAAACCTCAATCAAGATTATTAATCAGTTCTATTTGACTAAAAACGGAAGTCTTGGTCAATGGTTTTCCACACAAAACAAAATTAATGATACTCTGGTTTGAAAAAATATAAACCCCCAATGAAGAAGAGACACATCTCACTAAGATGAAAACTATATAGGGAATCCTAAATAAAAGTATAGTACCATCGTGATTAACCTACAAAATATACGATTTAGGAAAAATACCCAAAAATAAAAAATATTAAAAAATGACTCAATTCTTGTTAGGTTGTAATCCTTCAAATGGAGGCCTATGTTGAAGTAAACCAATAACCACTAATCACATAACATACTATGTATAGGAAAAAAGTATTGTATTAATTGAAAGAAACCCAATTTTGTATGGTTTTCCATGTAGCCCCATCAATAGTGAAACTACATTTGTTGGGTCTCTCAACTCAGGAAACAATTAGGGCATGATTTGATTAATTTAATTAAATATCCCTGGTTTGTGATTCAAATCAATATCACATGAAAGATTATCATTAAAATGTATTCAATTATAATTGATTGACATGTTAGGAAAATTTTATAGATAAAAAATAGAGAGAAAAAAATTTCATATCATTTAATAATTATTATAAGTGAATCCACACAATGTAGCCTCTCATTAAATGTAGTGAATGATGATAATATAAGATGTTTAGTAGATTCAAAAAATCATTTCAACATCTAATTTGATTTTATCATGGTGTGGAGGAGCTCCAAAAAAATCTACAACATCATCTTCTCATCTATTTGGAAATGGTGATGCCTCCTTCCTTGTGTCAACTCCAACTTTTCCTCCCTCCAAAACTAGTCAATTCCCCTTGTCAATCACTTCCACATCATGAAACCATTCCATTTTAAGTCAGTCTAGTTAATTTTTCCATTAATCCACTTCCTAAAAATGATTCTTGGATAAGGACCCATGCTATGTGAGTTCACACCGTATCCTTTTGATTACCCCAAACTAATCAGAAACTTCATTCAAAAGGATTGTTCATGTGGTTAAATGATGATCCACAAACACTGTAGTGGAAAGTCATGACTTGAGTGTACTAGTTTCCTCCTGGGAAGCAACCACCTACTTCACTATGTCTTGAATACCACTATAGCTTCACCCCATACATAATAAATGAAAACATATTAATTATCATGGGTAGGTTCATCGTCAAGATTGCAATTGGGCTTTTGAAATTAGCTTCCACATATCTCCCCACACATTCAAGATAATTGTATAGATGATATCTAAGCCCTCATAGTCTGCTTCAGAGTAACTCTTAGTTGAAATAATGATCTCATGAATGGGTTCCACCATATATGTTCTTAATTTAGTGGACCTTGTCTGATTGGACCCCTTAGTTATTGCCTCTCCTGTATTATTGGTAAGAGGCGTGATCGATGAATCAACCATATTCTCAAGTGCTTTTTTTATGATTGTAAAATAAAACATAATGTAAAATGTGTATTTAAACCCCAAGAGTAAAATTCAATTGTTAAAGAAGTTGGAAACTAACCTCCACATGCCAACGTACCAACTTCTCCAGCATCCATTATTGAATCCCCACCCGACAAAGTAGGTGTCACACACCCAATCTATAAAGGGACTTCAGGTCCTTCCAAAGACTTCTGTGGTGAAAAACTGTGCTTGGTTGGATTGGTAGACACATGAAGGTTACTCACTGAGATTGTGCCTAATGGAATGGCCATTATGGAATAAGGGGAAATGTCGAGATCTAGGATTCTGTGAGTTAGAACTACCCCTCCTCCATGGTCGTATCCCCTAGAGAATTAGGATTTGTATGCTCCATTGGGCATCAACTATTGAATATACCCCTTCTACGAAGGAGGAATCCATTTGGTTTGGGAAAATTGATATCTCAAGACATGGAATCTCCCTCATATTCTTTAATAATTGGAATTCCCCACCCATCTCAACCATTGACAATCAGATTATCCCAGTCGTCTATGAAAGGGTGGGATTTCCTCATGTAGATGAACTCTTTGCCACTAAAGAGTCAACCACTATTGGGATAGGGGTTGTTTAATCATGATAAAATGTACTTTGATGGATATGGACTCCCTCACCAGCCTCATATGGCATGTATTCTTCACCCCTTCCATCTGGAACTGCCGAAGGTACCTCCTCTACTTTAGAATGATCAGAAGCCACATATTCATAGGCAACGGCCTCCTGGTTGCTTAATGGTCCTATGTCTTGTAAAATTAATGACAATTGAAAATAAAATTGAGGCACATAGTCAGGAAAATCACATAAAAGTTTTTGTAAGTTACTCATAATACCCCATTTTATACAATTCGAAAAATGTTTTTCTTATCGACGATTCGTTGTATTCCTGCGCAATGACCCTCTAGAAAAAGCAGCATGAAAAACCGGATTTGGAAATACTCTAGTGGGCTTCATGATGACTTCCACCATATGATATCTTGCTATAGGATATCCCTCTGGAACAAACCTGACATCGGAAGGGGAAAACTCTCTAGTTGCACTGCCCATAGGGGTGAACACTGGAGATGTTATCTTCTCTAGATCCTCACCTGACTCCTACAAAAGTGAGGAATAATGTTTCTTATCATTAAAATGATAGAAAATGAGTTTGAGGTTAGAAAATATCACTAACTATCCTTCAGAATTGATTGGATCCATGATTATCGCCATGATTACCACCCAATCAGACAAATACGGTCTATATTTGGAATAATTATGGCGTGTTTCCATCTTGTTTTGGTGGAATACAACTTCACTCGTATAATCCTCAACAGGAATCCTTGTAGGTGAAATGGTTTTTCTGATACCTAGATGATAAATGTGTTATTTTTGAAGCTTATACCCAATGTTCTCATTGTAAATGATCACCAAAAAGTTATCCTAGATCTTCCAAGACTCTCGGAATGTGTGCATTATAGGAATGGCTAATGCGGGGGGATTGTTCTGGGGAGGCAGATCAGGTTTTAATAACCACAACTACATCTGAGGATCTTCTACATTGCTATAACTCTAGGGAGTTGGATAATTGAGAGGCTCTAGGCATGGGTGTGGAATTTCCAGTACTTCATCCACAATAGGAAAATCATCAATATTATCACTCTCTGAAAATTGACCATCATCATTGTTATCTTCATCCACCAATGTCAGCAGCATGTAAATTACTCAATGATAGTATTTACAATGATTTTTCTAAGCATGAATTAGTGTTTCAAAATACATAAGTAAATGATTCACCATTTCAGGATCATCATTATAGGAAATTTTAGTAGGTTTTAACACATAACCAAGATTGGTAAAATCACCTTCCCTCTCTTTATGAAAATGTTACAAGGTAAAGTGGGGATCATCACGAAATGATTGAATACACCTTAGTAAATACCACTACATTTATGCCATAGGAAAGGAAGCATCAGAATGTATGGGTTGTTGGCCCTTAGCAATTGCACCAATATCCCATGATGACAAACACCAATCATTCCACACCTTCATCGTAGGTTCCTAAATGAGAGAGTTTCGAGGATATTTCTCTATTCAAGAATGCTCAATGGTTCTCTTTTTTCCCATTAACACTATACTCTATAGGGTCCATGATAGTGGGAACCTACTCTACCAGATGGTCGTTTGGGCATGATTGAATCCCAATATCAGCAATAACATTTTTTTAGGGTGGGTACAAAACCCCCAAGATATGGAATCTTAATCCTACTCCATGTATCATCTTGGGTAAACATTATAAAAAACTGTTTGGCTATCATTAAATGTTTTTCCAGGCATGAACTATTGACGGTTAGAGGACACCACATCTAGAAATCGTTAAATTAATGGATAATCCTGTAAGGAGAATATCCCTGAAAGATAATTTCAGCCTCAATAATGGAATCAACGATATATTCTCTAAATGAAAAGGTGTATCATCAGTTAATAATGTCCTCTAATTTTTTATTCACTTAAACACTACTTGGGAAAGAGTATGGATTATATGTAAACCATTCATAATACTTGATTCAGTCCATCAATTCTCATTAATTCCATTCATTCCGATCACCCAACTTATCTTGTGTGTCCAATCCCTCTGGAATGACCATGCTAGTACTTTGAATATATGGTCTTAGCACAACATCAGCAATCTGTAAAGGATTGATAAATGTTTAACCCCCCCCCCCATATGGGATATTATCTATAACCATCGGTTTTGGAATGGCCTTACCATCCAATGAGATGGTCCCCCTGAATGATACAGCCCAACAAGTGATATATTTAAACAAATATTGGAATGGATATGTCGATACATTTTCCATCGACCAGATGATCCATCATGATAAAGGTTGTCACTCTGACCCTAGGTCTGGAATCACATACTGAAAGAATATATCCACATAAAAACATGGCTAGGAAGGATTCAAATCAAAATAAATAGTCAATATCAACAACATGTTCTCATCCCCATTTGTGGAACTAACCATCATCTAATACATGACACTAGGAACCTACCCACCATCAGGTGTCCAAGGTTCAGAAAGACTTGGATCTGTATGCATGACGATCATGACCATTTTTCATAGCAATGTAATTAATAAAATCATAAAATAGTATGTCTTTCTTTGGAAAAGGGTCAATATCCTTTTAAAGGGATATTTATTTTTCAATAAACTTCTTTTATTGGGGAGGATTCCTCTCCTCGCCATCCCAAGAAGAAGGGGATGGTTGGAACTCTTCATAAAAAACTCTAATGAATGGAACCCCCAAAATCAACTGAATATCCTATAGGCTAATACCAACATCCCCATTTAGTAAATGAGAAATATTAGTATCTGGGCTTTATCTATTTATATGATGTGAAATGACGATTTTGGTTTTATGAACATAGTTTTGGGATACCTAGATTTCAGGATACATCGCCACAGTATACAATTCATTTTGCAATTCCTCACAGATTTGACGAACCTAGAATGGACACCCCAAATCTAAACAAAATGAACATCTGGAATGAAGGTCCCCATTCAATGACCAACATTGCCCCTAATTTTATGTGGCATTCCATGAAATTATATGGAATCAATGGGATGATTTTATCTAGACATCATCGTGAATCCTCTTCTAATCGATGGGTATATATCAATATGGATTTGATAGTGATTTAATTTCATATTAAGAGTCCCTTATGTGAAATATAAGTCGGAGGGATAACACTATTATCAATGATTCCTGACTATGTTTGGTCTTCCTTATGTGGTTTTGGAATATCCTTATCAGATGGTTTGACAAATCCAAAAATTGGAAGCCAATCTGAAGATGGATATTACATTTGACAAGCACTAAGGATTGAAGCTACTAATTAAGGAACCATGGAAACAATGATCATATTGTCAACAGAATCTACCACGTATTTTCACATAACATCAGCTATTGAAAGGGAAGTAGAGCTAGTCATTTTAGTTTTTAATGGTTAGACTCCATCCTGGTCAACATTAAAAAACTTTTTATGAAAAATTTTAGTCCCACAATAAAATGGGGAATTGAATGAAAGAATTCTTCATATTGAAGAATCCATGTACGAATGGTGTAGGGGAATTACCACCTAGGAACTAGCGGGTATGGAAGGCTCACAAGGTGTTGGCCTAGAAAGCATTGTCTAGGGAAATGTTATTTCTAGAGGAATGAAAACTCAATACAAACCTGCGTTATGAGGAAAACCAAACTCATTGTTCATAGAAAAGGGTTTTTTAGTTCGCAGATGAGTGGTTCAGTTATCATGTGAAGGGAATCTGCAAAGGAGACGATTCACATAAATGTGGATTCCGAGAGAAATGCATATTCCCAACATTCACAAGAAAATATAGAAAATTGAAAATGACACGTTCACCTTATATATAGATTTGTTCCCCCCTATGTTTCCACCTTTATACGGAAAACTAGTTCATGTCAGGAGCATTTTCAACATCAGAATAGCCACCTCTTCCTCCCAATTATACCCCTTTAAAATGTGGGGCATTTATTTGGTCCTAAAAACATTGAAAAGGAAAATCAAATACGCACATTAATTTTGAAAATGAATAAAACAAAATGGAGGAATGATTGATGGAAAAATATTTAAAGGATCATAACTGGAAAAGGAAAAATGTCAGACCGTGAAAGGAAAAATCCATGATGGATCACTACTCCGCCTTGAAATCTATATCAAAAGGACACCCAAAAAATAAATTCTTCATGGAAGAAATATGGTGGTCCCATATAAATTAACATTATCCTTGAATATATGGAGGTGGATAAATTCACACTACATACAACATTTTTCGCATACTCAAATATAATTAATGTATGGTGATGTAGAGATCCTTCGCAAGCTGCTGCTTCACATAGTGATCCACATTATGTGGCACCCATGAACTAACCAGTTCGTGTGATGGTGATGAATAACCTATACCCTCGCAAACGATGTCATTTGTAGAATCACTATATTAATTTTCACCACCATGGATGACAACCCCACGCCCTCATTGGCTGAGTTGTCAGTGGGCCAGGTTTTATACATGGTATTCCAAAAAAGATGCCTGGCAACCCACTGATCAATGTCATCAATATTTCTATAAGAAGAACCCATGTTGGATGGATGAAAAGTAAGATGGGTGGATTTTTTGTGGACTTGAGTGATATATGTAATCTAAGAATAGATCACCACAAAGGACGAAATCATTCAACGACTCTCTATAGGTATAAGGTATCATATAGCATTAATGAAGGGAACATAATACTAAGTGGTAGACCATGAATGTAGTTACCTTCTGGGATGAATTTTTGTGAAGAACATAAAAAATTACCCTCCTCCGAAAAATCATCCCACATAGACACATACTATGGAGATGGTACCCCATACTATAGAGAAAATTTCTTTATAGATGAAACTCAGTACCACATACCACCACAATATGCATATGGACATAGTGATGTGTACAACCATAGTACTTGGTTAGAACTCAATGACTCATACCACTATGGTATGTGAATAGATCATGATTTCATATAGGAAAATATACTTAGAATGAATCAATGTTCGTGTACCATCATGGTACATGGGCGACCCCTTCACCCGCATTATAATGCACCATACAGAGGAAAACCCATCCTGAAAAATGAAATGGTATGTGGAATGAGGTATTCCTAGGAATTCCGCCCTCTAGAATCAAATATTTCCTTTCATTCCCATCAATTAATCCATAGCCCCTCCGATAACTAGTCCACCTTTTCTAGGCCATTGCTTCCTTCAATTCCACTAGACATGTATGGTAAAACCATTGTGCACATCTAGGTGACTTTATGAGTTTACATACCAATGGTAATTTGAGTCTTGTGGGTAATCTCTATAATAAGTTAGTCCCATAGAATGTCCCTGTGTTTATATTCCCATGGTAATTATGGCTCTGACCTCAGGATTCTCACATGTACATACCCGTTCAGGGTTCTAAGGTTAATCACTAGCCTTTCCTATTAATGAGGGCTAGTAATAAATAAGGGAAATTCACACATTTTTTCCCGATTGATGTAGAATGATCCTATGATTTCCTAGAACTAGTCTAAGTGTACACCATATGAGGTAAGCCACTATCCCCCATATTGAGGGAATTTTTTTATCCCTGGCCTCGCTCACCATCACCCTCCACCTTTTCCACTACTATAGAAATGGAAGGGCGTTGTTTGTTGGATCTACAACTTCCTGTTGTTTCTCACATTTATAATGACTCATAAGGGCTTAGAGATTAGTAGATAACGTGGTATCTGCACAATCCACCTGGTAGTTTAACTACAAGAACTCTATTTCATTCTCTAACAAGGGTACATTGTATACATGTATAAGGATCGAGCATAAATGGGTCTTCCCTCTAGATTTAATCCCCAAATCATTCCACCTTTAATGGGTGGCTTCCACGACTTATCCCTATATTTCAGAACTACATGGAATATGTTTCCCAATTAGCGGGGATATGTAGTAAACCATCATCAGGTTCAAGCCCAACATTGTCACATTAAGATCAGTTTGCGTATATCCTTTCCACATGATGAAAAACAGTATGGTTGGGTCCATGTCATGTGACCTTAAAACAAAAAATTTCCACTAATGTAATACTGAACCACGTGGTTTTTTATTCATCTCTTGAGGATATCTAGGAATGCCATCATGGGAGTTTGATCCCAACATTGAATCGTTTCATGTCTTCCCAGTATGATGGAAACCTCCAGTGTTATATACCATATAGAATACTAATGGCACTGTCATAGTGAAAAACTATGAATTTTCGAGTCTATCTAGTAAGAGTGCAATGTTAAAGAATAACCTCAAATACATACTAGAGATTCTGGACCCATGCATATTTATGGTTGATCTGGAGACCTAGTGCTAATCCCCAGAGATAGGATTGGGTATGATCCAATGATTTAAAAACATAAAAATATAGCTAACAACTATAAGAGTACTAGAAAAGACAATATTTACCCCCAAAAGGGTGCGATGAGACCGAGGTCCCATGCTCTCGACCAATGCGAGTCCTCAATTTTTGTTGGAGAAATAATCCAATGAAAAACTAACTTTTGAAGTCAGGTCCATGAATCATGGATAAGGGGGTTTTGGGTGTTTTTTAATCCATTAATAACCCCGTTATAGACCTTCCGAAGATGTTATACCTGGCGTGGATCGATTTCAAAAACACTTCACCCCCTATAATCATCTATCGAGATATATTAATTGTGGATCCTCCTTCATATGATTAAAAAGATATACTATCATGTATCATTAGACAACTTCTTTTTTATTCTGGGGTATGACATGATTCATTCCATAACTGATATAGGGTACTTTTTGAGTTATTAAAAAAAAAGTATGTGATGATTTTTTTCTTTTAACTTATACATCATGAAATTCTTTTTAGGTTTTTGTAACTCATTGTTTCCATGAATATTTATTTAAAATATTTCATGGTTATTTTAAATGAAATTATTTTATTTTAATATTTCATGTCATTTTTAGAAAAGAAAACAAATTACGGTGAAAATATATTTTCCTAAAAAATTGATTTCATGTATTTCATAAAAATTATTTTCCGTCTAGTTTGGATTTATTTTATAGTGTTATGTTTTACTTATTCAATCCCTTTTTTACTATTGTTTATTATTTTTAATTTCTATGATATTTATTAAATCTATGTATTTTTTCATTGGTAATGTACTGGTGTAATGATGTTTATGAAACGAATTTTATTCCCGGAGATATTATATGATGAATGATTTTTTTGTAGTACATATATGAATGATTCAATTATTTTATTTTTGGGACCAATATATTCCACTATATCACTGAGTAAATATATATATCTCAAGGTATATACTGGGATGGAATGAGAAATGATCTCACTTCAGTAATATTGGGATGTAACAAGGCGTGATCTTGGTTCACAAATTGACATTATCTTCTATGATGGTCATGGATATGATTCCTCATTAATATTAAATGTTTTTTTATTCATATGTGTATTCCAATAATTAGATATGTTATGCTATGACTTTTGGGAATATGGTCATTGATTGTTTAGGAACTATTATTTTTTATCCCATGACATGATATCATGATCTTTCATATGCAAGATAATATTTTTCAAATGTTATGATCCCATGTGTTATGATTATGATATATTTGATATCTCCCTTGAATTCCCCTACTACGCATTTGAGTGCACCCTTTCTTGTGTTTCAATTCCCCATGTTACAAATATGGTTATTATGTAAGATATGTCAAAATAATGGCTCTAGTTTTGAATGAAAAAGAGGGATAAAATGTAGCTGTATTATGAACCATGTGTTTATCTTTCCCAGCTTCTGAATACACTAATCGTATATAGTCCTAGTGTGGTATTTATATGTTTTATAATTAATACTCATTAATTTTGAAGTAATACCTATTAATGTAATGTATGGAAAGTTGTAGTTGTTATTAGAGAAATGGTATAATTAACTATTTGAAAATCTGATGTGAAAACCTTGGTAGGAAACCTAAGGATATGTTGATGTATAGATTAGAATAATTGTTATTAAAAAAATGATCATGATTAACATTGGATAAATCCTAAATTTCCTAAAACTAAAAATTTATTATTTATTATGTGGTTTTCCTATTATGATTAATTTTTATAACACTATGATTCATGGTTTTAGTAAATATAAGGGACAAGAAAGAACCATTTAAATGTGTAATGTGATGGGTAATGCAATGATATTCCTCCTATTAAACTGAATGATATGGGAGATTTTATGAAAAGTTAGGTCACTATGGTCACACAACATTCTCATCCTATGAATAATGCATGAATTACAAGGGATTAATGGAGGTAACAACATTATGTCATGAGGTTTCATCCGCCTTCTTTCAATGAGTCTTTAGATACACTGATGGTTGAAAAATGGATTATTACCACTGAAATGATATTTTTAGTTCTATAATTTTCATAGAATGATAAATTCATCTTGTAAGTATATCATTTCGATGGTGAAGCTGAACAATGTTGAAATCCTTTCAGGAATACAAGGCCATGAGAGGAAATTCACTCTATTGAATTGTATAAGATAAATAACTTATTAATCAATGAATAGTTTCATCACATTATTTGAACAAATATGGAGATTTATTTCCTTGGGCTTATGAAAATGGATGATAAATATGTTGGTAGCTATGGTTACAATTTCACAGCACATTTAAGGAATTATATCGTATTTTCATCCAACCAAAAAGTAAAATTGATCAATTATATAGTGTCTTAAAATCATGTCTCCAAAGGGAATTATCTATAAGGGAATTCAATAGATATGAGGAAATCATTCAGTGTTCTCTCATGGTTGATATAGATATTAGAGTAACCCATCATTCATATAGATTTAATACGAAGATAATAATGGAATTCAAAGGAAAATATAAAACCATAGTGAAAATAATATGTTTTTCCAATTATGCTCAAAATTGGTAAAAAAATATGGAAGAAATTGTATTAAAGGGAATATAAAATTTTTTAAGTGTTATTGAGAAGGTCATCAGGTAGTTGAATGAGGAAGTGATGAGAAAAATATTCCTGATGATACAAATAGAGAAAAGTCTACATAGAATGCACCTCCCACACATCAATGCTACATATGAAAGGAAATGGGACATTATTGAAATCAATTTCATAATCCAAGGGTTATCGTTGATGATCAACGTCAGCAAACTCTTAAGGACAATGATAATGAAAATTCACATGTGATCACTATTAGTGATGTGGAGTTTGATTATGATGTGGTGAAAGGTACATATATCATCCACTCTAATGTAGGAAGTATTTTATTTTATTATAGATCCAACCACTCTATTATTTATGATTAATTTTATAAATTTATCATGGTATTACCTAAATAGTTTGATATTGAGTCAGCTATATCAAATTCTAATGGGCTAACGGTCTTATACAATGTTCCTAATTATTCTTTAGTTGAGTTTTGTTTGAAAGATATTCTTTAAATTATTTTGATACATCTTTTAGTGCCATTTTATGTGATACTTGGAATGTATTTTATTTTTCTATTAGGAGATCATATCAATTTCCATGGAATGGAAGTCTCATTTCATATTCTAAATAAATCTATGACCATCTATCAATGAAAGGATGAGTATAACCTTATAGATGAAATTGTTCAATATTATTGGTATTGATTCGATTTAAAAAAGTTTATCTATATAAACCAGTTTAGAAGAAACTAACTATTATGAATATATATATTGTACAAGATTTTGTTGTTTTCATTCTAGAAAATTTCAATGTCTTCCACCGAAATGGGTAATTATGTTTTCTATATGACTCTTACAGAATACTATGCCTATTTAATATATACCTTATCGAATTTCCCCAATTAAGATGCAGTAATTAATCAAGAACTACAAGAGAATATTGACAATGGATTCACAAACCCTAGTGATACACCATGAATTACACCTACTTTTTAAAGATGTAATATAGATTAATGAGACTCTTAAGTGATTATTGAGAACATAAAAATATCACTATAAAGAATAAATATCTTATCCCCCACTTAATTAATTATTATACCTGCTATGAAGAGCTCACTAATTTTCCAAGGTTAGTATAAACTCAAGATATCATCAATTAATGGTCAATAAGCAGGATTTACTAAAGACTTCATTTCTTACAAGATATGGACAAAATGAAATTACAGTGATGACTTTTAACTAATGAATTCCACCACTATCTTCATTGAACTAATGAAATGATTCTTTAGACTTTAATATTCAATGATTAAGTAAGAACATGAAGATCACTTGATAATTTTACTTAATACACTGATAATGGATAGCCTTTATGAAAAATTTACAATGTCTGAATTTTTTCATAAAAAGGATTCATTTTTAGGTCAAATAAGAGTGGATATCTGTTGACTTATTAAAAGTAGAAGTTATTAAATTTTGGAGTAGACCAATAATGGTAAATGATATTCGAAGTGTTCAAGGTTTTTCTGGATATTATCAATGTTTTGTGAATGATTTTCCATGACAATCTAATCCACCCACTAAATTGACATTCAAAGGAGTTACGTTCATGTGGATAGAGGAATGCGAAGTGAATTTCAAAGATCAAAAAAGAATGTTATCCACTGCACCTATGCCTACAATACCTTGTAGTGGAGAATGTTCTGTGGTCAATAGTGATTCATCCAAGAAGCGGATGGGATGTGTTTTCCTGAAAAATTATATGGTGATAGATTTCGACTCATGATATTTTAAAATCCATGAGAATAATTACCCAAATCATGATTTGGTGTTAGCTGCGAAAATATTTTTATTAATGATATTGAGGTATTATATTTATGGTGAGATATGTGATAATTATACTGATCCAATAAAGTTTAAATTATATTTTATTATAGAATTATTTTAATATACTCTAATGAAGAAATTTTTAGTTCCCTAATGATTATGACTACTCAATAGATTACCTCCATGGGAAACCGGACAAGGTGGAAGATGCTTTGAGTCCAAAGGAACATATATTCATATCAATGATGATGATCACAAATGATCCAATATTTATGGATTTGAAAAGGATGGATCTTGAAATTTTAAATTATGGGGAGAAATATTATCTTTCTCAAATGAATGTTGAAACAAATATAGATGCGACGATTAAAGAGGCACAAAAATAAGATGTCGAGATAAAAATGATGATGAGAAATGTTCTTGAATTAAACATTGATTGTGATGGAATAATAAGGGTCATGGACCTTTTTAAATTCCTCTCATAATTTAAACAAAAAATGTGTAGTTGGATTGGGCTCATAGTTCTTCATTCTCAATTCATAATGGAGGATAAAATATGTACAACAAACTGAAAGAGTATTTCTGGTTGGTTGGAATGAAAAGAGTTTTTGTTGAATGTTACTTGATTTTTAGTTATTCATAATGTTAAGTATGGTGAAGGAAGACTAAGTGGAAGTTACAACCGTTACCCATAAAATAATGGAAATAAGAAAACATCACTATGAATTTTATCATCAAACATCCAAAAACATCCAAAGGCCATAATGCTATATGGGATATAGTAGATCACCATATGAAGGTTTCATAATTCATTTTTATTAGAGTTGATTTAAATCTAGATCATATTCTTATGGCATATGTAATGGAAGTGACATGATTTCATGGAGTTACATGTTCCATTATATCTGATCAGGATCCGATGGTTACATTTATGTATTCGTGAAGTCTTCAGCAAGCTCTAAATACAGAGATATGTTCAAAAACTTATTATCATCCTAATACATATAGTTAGTCTGATAGGACAACTAAAACTCTTGAAAAATGTTGATATCTTACTCTATGGATTTCAAAGGTGTTTCGAATCAACATGTACCTTTAGTTGAATGTTCAATCAATAATAGCTCTCACTCCAGTATTCATATGTCTCCATATGAATCCATATATGGAATGAACTGAAGAAATCAATCTTGATGGGATGGTAATGGTGAAATATAGATATTAGGATATAATATTTTTTATGTAATTGTAGATAAGGTCAGATCAATTCAACAACTCATAAGAACATTCCAAAGTCAAAAAAAATTATGGTGACAACAAAAAAAGACTTAGAGTTTCAAGATGATGACAATGTTTTTCTAGTAATATCTCCTTAGAATAGGGTAATGAGATCTTGAATGAAGAAAAATATAAGGCCTATGTATATTAGTTCTTTTGAAATTAAGGATCATGTTGGGAAGGTACTTTATCGATTATTGCTTCCACTAAATCTATCTGAAGTTAAAAATGTGTTCAATTTATCTCTCCAAAGAAAGTACTTACCTAATCTGTTACATGTAATAAAATCAGAAGTCATACCACAAGATAAAGATAATTCTTATGAAGAACAACTGATAGAGATTCTGGATTATAAAAATATGTTCTACGACATAAGAACACTCTCTCAGTTAATGATTTGTTACAGAACCAACAATTTGACGAAGATACATGGGAACCATATAATGTCAAGAGGAATAGGTATCCCTATATGTTTGTGTTTGAGAGACAATTTTTTTTGATAAATTCAATTTAAGATCTCTAGAATGTAACACCCTGATATATTAATAAACATTTCTCTTTATATAATTTCAAGTTAATCAATAGATTTCTTTCATGAAATCATGACATTAAAATAATAATGAGAAATATTATTATAAAAAATACCATTATAACCTAGTTGTTAAATAGAATCAAGTAAGTATGAATATCTAACTTATAAATATCCAACCTAATATGAATTTAATATTTTTTGAAAACATTTATTTATAAGGAATAGTTAAAATACTAGTTTTTATTGAAAAAATCATTTTACCTTACAAAGTCAAATTGTTTTTATGATTAGTTTTGTATTGTAATTATTTAATTTTGATTTAAAAATATCCAATAATGGTTTATAAAATATATTTTAAATGTAATTATTTTATTAAAAAATTTTGTTCTAAAAGGCTTTTTTTTTGAAAAAATATTTTTCATAACATTTTTACAGTTTTATTTTAATTTTGATACTGAAAAATATGTGTTTTCAATTTTAAAAAATAGATGTCAAATCAGGACTCATAAAGTCTATATTTTGAAATTATTGAACTTTTTTTATTAGAAATATGAATAGTAACAATGGAAAATTTTGTTACCACAATAAATGGATAAATTAGGCAATTTAGGTTAAAATTAAAATTATAAACCATATCAAATCACAATGAAAGAATAAAAAAAATTATTAGATGAATTAAATTCAAATGTTAAAACTTAAGGATCCATATTTGATCATTTAATGGACATGTTTCCATGAAAATTACCTATATAATATTTTACTCATAGAATGACCCAAGGTTTCACTTTCCTTGTCTATAACCTCCATTATATGCCAACATGGGGTGAAATTTATGTTATGAATGAATATAAATAGAAGAATTTTAATTAATAAAACTATTTTCATTATATTAATTTATTATAGGTGTTTTGTTCCACATATGTGATATTATGATATTAATAATGATTTATTTATTAAAATTTTAAAGATTACACATTTATGTTTTAATAAATATAATATTATTAAAATAGGGTTATGCATCAAAGAGTTTCGAATATAATTGTTCATCAGAAATCCAAAATATTTATATACATCATGGTATTTTATTTTCAATATTTTGTAATTAAATAATTATAGTGTAGAATTACAGAAATTTGATGTTGAAATTATTTTGACAATGGAAATATCAAATAACAGTTATTTGAAATACTAAAATAAACATAATATAGAATAATTAATATATCCAATTAATTTAATAGATGAACTTTACCTATTAGGGATATAATATAATATTTGGTTCTAGGTTATCTTATTATATAAATATTTTATAAAATCAATGAAATTAATAGTGCCAAATTGACACTTAATATTATATCAAAATAATGTCTTATTAAATTATATAAAAAAATTAATTGTGTTTACAAAACTTTAAAATAATTATGATATGTTAGAAATTATTATAAGTTGTCAATTTATATTCTAATCTATATCATATATCTAAAAATTATACTCTTTTAACATTGAAAAATTTGTTTCCTTAATTGTGATTGAAATAGAATAACTAAAGGTTAATTAAAATTATAAGGTTTAAATTGGAAACAAAACTGCTCAAAAAATTATTGGATGATGATATTACTAACATATCTCATATAAGCATCTAAAATAATAAATTTTTAGGATTTTTATGGTTTTTTAGTTTATTATATATTAATATTTTTGAAGATTCCAAAAGTTCCCCTCACATTAGTTATAAAAGGGAACCTCTCCCCTCACTACATCACTTCCCATTGGGAATTAAATATCATCCAAAAACTACACATTTCTATTCTAACAACCTCTAGTCACATTCTAGAGGTTATGTTCTTCTTCAAAGACCCAACTATAGTTCTTTAATATGAGATATATAGGGTGCATATCAAAGAAGATGTAATGTCCTCTACTGATTATTTCAAGCTTACTTCCTCTTCTACAAACTATTTGTGAGTTTATTACATTATATGGAAATAAAACCAGTATAAATAATATATATATATATTATTAGGATTATAGAATAACCATATTCTATATTTTAGCAATCCTAGGAAAAATAAAATCAGCATGCCGGTGTACATACGACTTACCATTTCCATGACGTGGTGTAGTCCATTTTTCACCCCCACCATAAATGGATGGGTATAATGATGTAAATAATAACTACTTAATATTATTATAACATCATATAGATATTAAAACTAAATATAAAACATCCACTTACATCACATTTCACAATTATGGTAAATATATTATCGCTCGTGTGTATGTATGGCATATTGCCTCCCCGATAAAATCTGTTTCATTATACATGAATACATGAAACAATGTTTATATAAAGGTATAATTTTAATAAATATGATATATATTATCATAATATTTTATTTAAATTATTGTTTTATAACATTACATGGATAATGAAATCTTATTTGAACAAACATGCCTATGAAAATGAAGCAATTAATACTCAAATAACGAGTAATAATGAAATATTATTAACAAACAGATGATAATAACATCATATATGATATCCTAATAATTACTATGATTCTAGAATAAGTTAATGAAATTATTTAAATAATTATTTATGAAGTTCAGATTTATATAAAGGACAACATACCTATGGTAAGGGATAATTTCTCAATCTCATTATTATCCGAGATTGTTTATATATAAGTATTTACTGGGGTAAATTTATCATCCATTACATGTTTCATAAATACGTATTCCATAATATTATTTCTATTCTTCTAAAAAATAAAAAATAAAATTATATCCATTGGATAATTTTAATAAATGGTATGAAAGGAATATTTTTCATTTTTGATATGAGGTGCATTTTAACTTATCAGGCAAATGTATGTAAATAATGTTTTGTTTTAATTTTAATGGATTGAATAGATTTATATGTTTTTATAATGACACATTTCCATAAATATTAATTTGCAATATTTCATGTGTAATTTGATATAAATTTTTTTCATTTAAAAATGTGTGGCACTGTGAGAAAAGAAAATTTTTTTGAAGAAGAAAGTATAATTTCTATAAGAATTATTTTCATGTGTTATATCAAAATTATTTTCCATATAAGATTGAATTATTTAATAGATTTATGTTTCAATTATACTATCCCTATTATTCTTTTGGTTTGATTATGTTTATTCTAGAATTATATAAATAAAATCTATTGATTTAACAAGGATTATGATATGATGGAATGATGTTTAAGAAACCCATTTTATTCCTTAGGTTATGCTGCAATAAATGATTTATGTTTTTTGGTACACGTATGAATGATTTCCTTATTAGATTGGTGGGGCTAATATCTCCCTCTAATTCCATGGTTAGTTATTTATATCTCATGATATAGGTAGGTCTAGAATGGAAAATGATCTCGGTTCATAAAAAGTGGGCTGGAACAAGGAGTGGACTCAATTCAGTAATAGGCTTTGTCTTATATGATAGTATTGGAAATGATCCTTAAAAAATAAGGAATGATTTTCAATGATTTTGTGTAATCCAACAATTCCATGTCATATGATATGAAATTTGGGAATATTTTCATTGATTCTTTATGAACTTTTATGATCTATTACATGGCGTGATATCATGAACTTTCTTATGTAGGATAAATTATTTCAAATGTTATGTTCATATGTATTATGATTTTGTTATGGTTTATATCCCCCTTGTTTACCATTAATTATCATGTGAGCTCACAAATTCTTATATTTCTTTTCCCTAGGATATGAAGATGTGTATTAAGTAAGACATGTCAAAAAGAAGTATTGTTTTGAAGTAACAGGCTAGAGACAATGTAGATGTTTTAGGATATTGTTTTTTAGGTTTCTTAATTTTAGAAGACACTAAACCTATATATTCTTGGTGTGATTTTGTTATGAGTTTTAATCAATATTTTTCAATTCTGATTTAATATCTAATTATATAATTTATAAGATTTTATAATTATTATTTTATATAATTAATTAAATTTTAGTCACTAATGAATGAATGAATTAAATATTTAATTAATCCACTGAATAGACCATCCAAATATCATTTTATCCTAACATCTCCTGCTAACCATCTTTACGTTGTGCCTAGGGTAGACCACACATTCTAGATTCATCTACGGTCTCAAATTTAATATTTGGCACTCTGTTTACTATATATCATATTTTTCATGAAATATGGAAGATAATAATTTTCCATCTCTAATACTAGATATGAAAATGTATCCTGATACATTTCAAATGATTTCATGGAAAAAATAGGTTCTCTACATTATTCTATCATTCACGCATCTCATCCTCAAAAGGAAAATCTATGAAAAAATGTTAGGACACTATGCCCATATATTGAGCTTCCCCTCCTTGGAGCTCTCATACATACTACCACATTGACACAAAAACAAACCAATATGATGGTTCTTATTTGCATGGTTATTAAATACTGATCCTTTATCATGAGCGAGTAATCCATGCAAGTGGATCCATCATCTATTTACATCGCACCCTAGTCAATAACTTATGTGGGATCTTGAATGTATCTCATCAGCTGCGATTAATTGAGGACATCATGCACTCAATCCTACTGTGGGGTAGGGAAAGGCAGTAGGAAACATCTCCAACACTCTACAAGATCGTGGTCATCCCAATAAAACTCATTTCCAAATGATATGAACCATTACAATCATCATCGTGGTTAGAATTTTAGGAAACATTTGTCTCCCTATTAAAACTCAAGGGGACTTTTACATTGATATGCATAATATTTGTTCCCTTTATTGGTTATCCTCTTATGTTTGTAGATAAAATAGTCCTTAAATTACATTGCATACTCCATCAAAAACCCAAAACGATAATTTTAACCGATCTCAGTCAAGAATACGGATGGTTTTTATGGTTTCCCTTTCATGGCCTCTATGTATTCAATTCCAATAGTAATGTGATAGAAATTATTCTATGAAAACTATAACATGTTTTACTAATGATACTAGTTAGGTAAAAATTCTAACATGAAATCCCCCTTAATATCCTCCATATTCAGGATTGTTCACTTGGTATGCCCATCTATCTGGGGGTGAAATGTTATAATCATCCTCATTTGGTCCCCTGATGCATCTTGGAGGCATCTTGACAACTGTGAACTAAACCAGGATTCATTGTCAAACATGATTGTTGAGGAAACCCCCAAAATGTTTTACGATATCTAGTATGTACAACTACACTAAAATCACTAATGAACTCTACTCCCCAATAACTAGGTAGTGCACCCACTTCATAAGTAGGTCAACTATAAATTGTAAGGCATCATAGGATATCACTATCCATGGAATCCCTATAACATAGTAGAATGATAATCCAACCCATTTCTACTTAGGGATCTTGATATGCCACTAAGAACCTACTATAATATTGTGATCAACATTTACCCATAGACTATTGAGTCATCAAGAGATGAAAAATGCCACACTCAACCTCATTCTAGCCCACCAAGATATCATTAAATTTTTATATAAAAATTTCTTACACCATGATACAATTACGAAGGAGAAATAAAAACTCTCTCACCATTTACTCCCACATCATAACTGATATCACCATCAATCCCGGAAAATTTATGATGTGATTCCCTTTGATAGAAAATCCTTTTGTTGAATTGCCTATGAATATCTGGTCACATGACACCACATAGTCAATGTATCACAATTGGAACTCTCTCACATAATGTTGATGTGAATGACTCAACGTCATCAACTGATGAAATGCTTCACCTTCCTCCTAACCCATAGTTAGCTGTACGGAATCCAATTACTCTTACACCTCCTACATCAAATGATCCTAGTAATTCCAACTAAGGGAATCTACAACCATGTTTCCCAGCACATGACTATATACAATATCAATGATATTGTCTTTCATGAACACCAACTAAAACCTTTTTCGAAGGTTCATGTATATAAACATGAGTAGATAACTAATACTATGATGGTCTTAGTCAATATCAATGTGATCTCCCATAAGATTGTTCCTCGACATCCATAGAGACAAGAATATCACTAACAAATCTATGTCTTGAGTAATGTAATTCGTTTTGTGTGGTATCGAATTCCATGTCCCATATGTGATCACTACCAGCCTCTTCATTAACATGAATCTAACACAACTCCATAAGCATCAAAATAGACTATGTACTCCAAAAGAACCTTAGGTATTCACAAAATAGGATAAAAATAATCCTTACACTCATCACCTTGATGACTCTCTAGAAATACTCATTCTAGGTAAATGGATTCACTTTTTGTGTTAGGGAAGGTGAAGGTTATGTAATCCTGGAAAATTCCTCCAAAAACCTCAAAGTGTACCACTCCAAGAAAATAATGGTTTCTACCACTTGCATGATATTTGTTGGATGCCAAGAATAACTATATCAATCTTCCCTAGGTCCACATATAATCCATGATCAGAGATGAAATTTCCCATAAATTGATCCCTTCGAACATGAAAATTTCACTTCAATAGCTAAACAAAATGTTGGTTCCCCCAATGTAAATATAGGATCATCCTCTAGTTCCCCATATTCTCATCCTCTGATGTAGAGTATACGAGTATGATGATAATAAGGATGGAAAACAATTGTACCAATTATGGCTAGAATATCCCATTCATCAAATAAATAAACATAGTAGGGTAATTACTCATACCAAAAGGCATCACTAGGAATATATAATATCAGTAGAGACATAAAAATCCAAGCTACCCAATATCATCCTTGTCAACTCTAAACTATTTGAAATTATAACAATGATAAATCTTCAAAATTAATCATCCTCCTAGGAACGGATCAAAGATGACTTTAATCCCTGAAAAAGGGTACATTTTATTTATTGTGTCCATGATCAGGAGACGATAATCTACAAAAAAAAGACCCCATCCAATTTTTTCTCCAATGGGATTGGTGATGCCTAGGGGGTTACAGTAGGTCTCATAAAATCATTCTGACAAAGGACCTCCAACTACAACAGAAAATCTTAGAGCCCCAAATGGTCCATCTGCTATTTCGTATAAAATATCAGAGTAGTTATGGGTTGAGAGTCAATGTAAAATATGATCTCCCACCATGATGGTTATATTATATTTTCCATTAGTGGAACATCTATACAATCCTCCATGAATTTATGAATCTATATTTTTGATGAGCCTACTACATAAAGGGATACACTCAAAAAATGATTGTTGTCGGGTGATAGCTACAATCTCACATAACCCACTCACATCATCATGATTTCTCTCTCAACCATAATGAAAATATCATCCCATTAGCATTAATAAACCTAATAAAATGTGGTGATAGTGAATCTAGGTTAAAACCATGGAGAACCAATCCATACCCAATATTATTTTTTAAGGTTCCATCATAAAGACAATTAGTTCCCATGAGAAACACCCTTGACCAAGTTGTAGCTCACAGGAACATAAGTCAATATAGATCAATGAAGCATTCCTTGTGGCACCTTAAGGAAAATATATGGGGATAATAGCTTAACATGGAGCTCTCTCTCTTATACTGAGAGTAAATATATGAAGTAATTAATTTCATAGTTGTTTACTTGTACTACAAAAAGAGTATAATATTCACATATCATACCTATAATTATCTTGTGAGATGTCCGGACATACACCCTCATTGCCTGTAGCTGCCCATGGCCCCAATTGCCTACTCCCTAAGCATGACATGGGCTGACTTGTGATGGTGGTGTAAGGATCAAAAAATGTCATCCACCACACACATATCCACCTCAAAGATCCCCACATTCATTTTTATGAGTTATTTGTTCCCATTGTCTTTTATTCCATCACATGGGAGTCCCTTAATGGTTCTTCCTCAACAATGTAAGTTCATCCACAATCTACCTACTCGCTCGAACATGAAAGGTAAGGAAATCGTTTTCCATATGACCATTCCTATCACATGCCTAGAACCATCCCTCTCTAGGATTCCCTAGTACCCTGGATTATCATTGTGTTACATTACCATATATTTGAGTCTTGTGATGAAAATATCTCATATGCCAAGATCCTATGGAATAATTACTTATGGATTTTGAAAAATAATCAACCACATGACCACCCCTACCACTCTAGTTACATGTAATCCCTATAATAGTAATCTATCTATCACTATACCTGACTCAAACACTACGGTATAAGTGAAAACTAATAGCGGCACCACATTGGTACAAAAGTCTATATGGAAACACTTCTAAAACATCAATTATCAGACATAGAAATCTCATATCATTTCAGGGGAGAATCAGATAAGATCATTGAACCTTTTAGAATACTCTGCAACTAGCATCCCTCCCTTATGACGATCTAGGAGCTCTTGAACCCATAATGAGAAATGTCATATGGGTTGTGACTCCTCCTAAAACAAGTGCTATATCTTATTCAATGAGAGTTTAAACTCATCATGAATCAATGGGAATAGAAACAACCAGTATATAGATACTCTAATGAAAATTCGTGCCTCCAGAACAACTACATGATCATTCAATACCATGATAATCTTATAATCTCAGGTCACCAACTCTATCCAATCCCCCACCACATATGGATCTGGAACCCAATGAAGCCTCAACAACCTCTGGAAATCAAAATCATTGATTTAATGGCTCGAACATGCATCCACAACCTATTATGATGGTACTATCTGCTGCTCAAAAGAAATGGGTGCTACTACAAATCCGCATGGAGGAATGATCTCCAATGGGCCCCCCCTAAACTGAGGCCTCGTTACTCATAAGATCATCATCATGATCATGAATCGGGAACCTGTCTGATTGTCTTGAAAAAAAGCATCTTGAATATTTAATCCAAACATACAACGGTCAGATAAGATTATATATGTTGTGAGCTAACTCAATAATTACAATCAAAAGAATAAATCCTACATGATTCATATAGCACTAGCTTATACAACCAACATCCATATGTTTTGTGTCAAAAAAAATGTATTCCAAATACTAGAGAATGGATATGTCTTCCACCACACCAAAAATAGGTTCCCAAGAATAAAATATACTCTCAAAACACTTTCAAACCATTTCCCTATGTATCACCTATATCCCCGTAATTTTAAAAATTCAAACCCCACACCAGGGGATGAACTGCTCTAACACCAATTTGTTAGGACTCGATCCAATGGGCTCGACTTGTAACTGCCCCTAGCCCTCCTCTATAGTTTAGGAGCTAGTGTAAAATAGTGATTTGTATAACTATTATTGGATTATATTCCTAGTGTATCTTTATGCATACACACAACCATCTTAATGATAAAGTTCAATGGAATGATGAAAATATGTAACATCTTCCTAACAACTATTAATGGAAAACCTCTAAGGTGTACAAGAGTATGAAATCATACTATGAAATGTAAAAAAAATGCACGCCCAGATAGAAATATTTCCATACCAAAAAAATTGTAAATGGAATGTGTTGATAGAACCTAGTTGTAGATCTCCATGCCCAGACCACTATAGGTAGTATAATTCACCAGCTTATTAGTATGATCCTATGTAATTACCACTGGACAATCTATTTTCTCCATAATCATGACAAATGTATGAAGGTAAAATTCATGAGTGAATATATTCAAACCTAGTATGACTCGATAAAATATTAAGGGGATAGTAAGGAAGTGATAGAAGTTGATAGGTCAACCCATAAGAAGATTGAAATCATGACCAATTGACATAGATATATTCTTATAAATAAAACCCATACGATATAGAATTGGGTTATCCATCTCAAATACAATCCCATGAGATGATTTTCATGTCTATAATATGATATTAATATTGATTCCCATTATCTCACACATCTATCCAAATAAGTATACATGTCAAGATGCACCACACCACTAGGTCGAACAATTGTGGGGAATAATATCTTGGTAAAAGAATCCTTCACTGGTACAACATGAGTGTTCCACTTAGTTGGTAGAGGATTCATTCCTTGTATCCGTAGGAGGGTTCTAGTAAAATGGTAGAAGTCCCATTCCCTAACTCTTCTGGAGGGATATTCTCTAATGGTGGAGGGCCTTGGTCTTATATATTTAGGAGGGTTCCACTATATTGGAAAATGACTCATTCCCTGAATGCATAATAGATTTTTACTCTAAAAGAAGGTAGATAGAGAACCCATGACTATATAAAAGAGGATGATTCCACTCTAATGGTATATATATAGATGGACCATACCCTAATACATGAGGATTGTTTCACTCCATAGGTAGAGAACCCATGCCATATTCCATGAGTAGGGTTCCACTCCAGCTATCCATCCTAATCACTATCGTTGTTGAGTGTTTCATAAATAACTATCACACTTACAACAATTTTTTTTATCATATCTCAAATCCTACTACAAATTCCATCTTTACATTATATATGAAAATACAATAATTGTACGCGATTCAATGTCCAAAATATGAGTCCTAGTGAAAGAGATATGATGGGTATAAATTTCCATAAAAAAGGAGTGTACATGGAATATAATGGGACCCACTCAGTATGTGGTCCTACTCTAATACTAGTTTTTTTCTTCACCAGTACATGGTTCACATCACATGTAACCCTTTAGGTAATGTAAGGGTACTAAACGGCTTGCCTCATGCACCTAGGGTCCTACCCATGATTCTGGCCATGTTTGTGTACCTTGTCTATATACTCTCAATGTTCCCATTTATGTGTACTCGCTGAGTAAAAATCAGGTCTCTATCATAGATTCACATAGAGTTTTGGGTTCCCATATGGTTGTTGATATTTATAATATCCCAAATACCAAAAAATCATGTATTTTAAAAAATATGTTGGGTGTTGTGTTGCACAACACAATGTACAATTGCAATTTTCACAAAATCCCAGATTCACTATGTATTCATCTAAAATACCTCTTCCACTAGTAATCATGACTGTATTTTTACATAATATCGAATTAGAGATACAATTTTCATTGATTTCATCCCTCAGATGATCGAGAATAAAATTTCATTGATCCTTAGTGGTTCGTTTTATTCCTTGCATGACTCACATCACATGAAGTCAGTCCCAAATCCTTGACCCGTGGAATAATCATCCACAATATAAAAACCATCCCCATTAATTCATTAATTTTCATTCCATTGGATAATTAGGAATCCACTATGAATTTGGAGGTTTGATAGTGGCTGATCCTGCTTAACAACAGTCGAATGATGACCTCATGGTCCAACATTGAAGATCATGAAGAACAATGATTGTAAAGAACAAGAAAGTGTAATGGTTCAACCATATTTTTCCAGAGTCATTGCATAATTTATTTACATTGGCATGATCAGAAGAAAATAAAATCCCAATGGACAGGTCGGTTTGGTAGCCTTGAAAATATAGATGTAAACATATGTTTTACATTACTTCTTGAAATTAAAAAATATATATTATCTCTTTTGGAAAAAACTCATATCCCTTATATTATCCTTAAAGGTCAGTCATAATATACATTTTCAAATCCTAAGGAAAATTAAACATAAGAAATGGGTGACCTCAAATGATCCTTAAGGATACATAATATAGAAGAATATATCATAAATAGGCACAAACACTTAAGGAAAGGTATAAAATGGAAACACACTAGTTTTAAACATAATCGTCAGTATAATATTGTAATAAGAAATTAAATAGTTCCATTTAAACATTCACAAGGATATTCTACTATTCGAATAATCATTGTAAAATCAGTAAATAACCTCATAATATGGAAATGCATAATGATGGACATCATAAACATACGATAAATTACTTTTTCCAAGACCACAAAAAACCATATCGTTATGTCCTTGTTCTAAGACACTATATTTAAAACAACCCAACTTTTTATTACACACTTAATCCTTATTTATTACATAAAATCCTCACTTGATAAAACATAGAAGACTGGGAGGTCTACTGTATTTGGGGATTAGGTACATTACATAATAGAATATAACATAAAACACACCACATCATTACTGAATAATTTCTTTACATTACCACTACATTCCCTCGTACTTAGCATTTTATGGTATAACCTGAGGACATGCATAAGAGAAGGGTGAGCTATAAAGCCCAGTAAGGGAATAAACATTGAATAACATGAGGAATTAAATACATGTTAGTTAGTAGGTATATCAATGGAGAAAAAGAGAAACATAAACATCAAGGCATGATAAAGCATGAGAATCATAACCAAGAAATGTGGTTACAACACTTGACATGGAATTAGCATGAGCCGAGTCTCATTGTACATAGAGCCTGAGTAAACCCTAATTGAACATGAAGCAAGAGTAACCCATTGTTACAATTGAATTATCATGAGTCAACACTAATTGCACATGATGTATCATGATAGTATACTTTACCTAATGCAATGGAGCGCTATCAGGGCGCACCCTTCTTAAATATTTCATTTCATGCAAAAGTGTGCGACATGGATCATATAACATGGAATAAATCAACATGACAAGTTATTCCATGATTAAATAATGTGGAATAAGTACACGAAAGTAAACTTCAATATGTATATGTTCATAAAGGTGAATACCCTTGATAGATACATGGGTATGGTATTCACTACCCTATGATCATGGCTTTGAAAAACACAGTGCAATTTCGGCAGCATAACGGTGTGACATAAGAAATCATAAAAATGGTTGATGATAGAGAAAGGTTTGTACCATCATATTAACATAAAGTGGACAGTAAGGTGGTCATATATATACATGTTCCAACAAATTTAATCGAAAATATGTAGATAATTAAAAATAATTTCTTGAATGTAAGTGAGGAGAGAGAAATTCATTTCAGAGTTTGGGCATAGTAACGGGTGTACATTGAATGAATTAATGAGAGAGAAAGGGGTATTCCCTAATTAAATCATAAATAGGGAAGTATGGGGGAGGTGAGAAACCATACCCCATCATTTATAATTGATATTAAAATGTCATAACAATTTAATGAAAATTGTACAAAATGAGAAATATAGAAATCTCATACTTGGATGTGTGCTTCCAAAGGCTTGGGGGGGCTTGAGAGTGGCATCATGGGAACTTGGGGTTCCTTGAGAGGATTATAGAGAGTGAAGGGAAGAGGTTGGATGAACTCCAAAGGCTTTGAGTGACGAGGAAGTGGGGTTTTGGATGGGTTTATATAGGAAAGGAGAATGAATTGTTTATTATTTAGGTTTGGGACACCTCAAATTAAACTAATCAAAACCACAAACCAGCCAATGATTTTTGCCTATGGTTATTTAAATAGGGGGTGGAAAACAATATTTTATAAGGATAATGGTTGAACTTTTTAATATAATAGGGTTTCTTATGTGGAGGTGAGTCTCTCTCTCAAGGAAAACAATTTAAAAATGCAAAAATGTTTTATAAGTCTTGAAGAGTCCACTAAAGCTTTGTAAAACAAATCAAAAAAACACAAAATCGCATTATTTTAATGGTAACACATATATTGGCCGAAAGTAATGTTTATAGTATTTAATTACAAAACTATTAGGTCATTATGATGTCATAAAACACATTATATATTTAAACGGTATTTAGATTTTACCCAAATATTCGATTGTCTCAGAAAACTATGAAATTATCACCGTTGGATAATTTCCGGATCCTCATTATAGAAATAATATTATTTTTGTCTATATTGTTTTCAAAAATATTAATTTTCACTTTTAAAAATATGGCATTTATCAAAAATTCATGGGGTTTGACGAAAAGACGGTTTTCAAACCTTGATAAAAATTACAATTCCATTCATAAAATGATATGATCATTTATATTTAATAAAAGGAATTTTAATAATAATAATATTTTACTAAAAATATTATTTTATTCCAAAATCTATTAATTATTTAAAATAAATTTCTTAGTTGAATATTAACTAAAAATACTATTTGCGCTTTAAAAAAATTTACAAATTAATAATAATATAATGAAAGTATATTCATTATTATATAAAAAAATAATGTTCATAATCATAGTACTAGGATGTTCTTATATATCCCCTTATAATACCTACATATGACCGAAGGGAAAGGTGTGCGATGGTGATAGACTCTTGGGGTGGCTCGGATAACATCACTCTGGTTGTAATCTCTATCAACTTCCACATCCCCTATAGTCGGTTCCTCTCATTATTAATGTGTTCAAGCTTGGCTTGGTCTTGGTCAAGAGAGAACCCCAATGACGCCACCTCTATTCCGAGTTCTGAAAAATGGGTTTTGTACTGTGAATGTCTACGGGATGAAGCCATTGGTTTGTTTGTCTGAGTAAATTGGATTTTTTAAAGCCCTATATTTTTATTAATAATGTGATCATTGTTCAACGGATATATTTGAAATGATCCCAATTATTAACAGTATTTTAAAATAGAGAAACATAAAAAAATATGTGTGTATATTGTATAACCATTTCGTATATTAAGACATTTAATTTTATCAAGAAGTATTTTCATTAACCAATATTTGGGTCATTACAATCTTCCCCCCTTATGAAATTTTTCCCTCGAAACTTATTTTTCTCACCCTAAAATAGATCAGGGTAACTCTGCTTTTTCACTTCCTCTGATTCCCACATTGCTTCTTCAAAATTTTTGTTTCACCATAACTCTTTCACAAGGGGCATTGTCTTATTTCGTAGGAAACTTTTCCTACGATCTAAGATCTTCACTCGTTGCTTCTCGTAAGAAAGATCAACCTCTTACTGTACTACCTCGGAAGAGAGTACATGTGAAGGGTCCAGTATGAAATTCTTTAAGAGGGTACATGAAAGACATCATGTACATTGGCCATGGTAGGTGGAAGTTCCAATCGATGGGCCACATCCCCAACATGATCAAGAATCTCTAAGGGGACGATGTTTCTAGGACTTAACATTCCTTTATTTCTAAACCTCATGAACTTATTCCACAGAGATATGTGTAGAAATACCATGTCTAAAATTTTTACCTCAAGGTATCATCGATGGATATCTGTATAACTCTTCTATCATCTTTGGGATTCCTTGATATGCTGCTGAACGGTTATCACCTTCTCAACCTTTTCATTGACCATTTATGGTCCTAGTAGCTTACGCTCACCGACAACATCCCAACATGTCTGTGTAATGAACCTCTTCTCATACAGGGATTTATAAGGTTCCATTCAGATGATCGAGTGGAAACTGTTATTAAAGGAGAACTCAATTAGAGGAATATGTTGTTCCCACCCTCCTTTTAAGTCCATTGAGCACGCTCTCAACATGTACTCACGTTTTTGGATAGTCCGCTCGGATTGGCCATCAGTTTAAGGATGATAAGCCGTACTGAAGTTCAACACAGTATCCATATCATGTTGAAGACTCTTCCAAAACATAGAGGTGAATCTTGGATCACAGTCAGAAAAAATAGATAGTTCCACTCCATTTTACCTTAATACATACCTGATATATATCTGCAACCGTTGATACAATGATAAATCCTCAACGATCTCCTTCTTCATATTATCCCACCAATAATGCTCTCGGAGATGTCGATAAATCTTTGTGTTTCTTGGGTAAATAGAGAAATTTAAACTATGTGCATCATTGCAAAATTCCTTCCTCAGCTCCGGGCATGATGGAACACATAGCCTTTTCCCAAGTCTCACAATTCCTTCTTCATTAACATTGAACTTTGAGGATTTACCTTTTCTGATAGCTTCCACATTCTTCCTAATTCCCACATTATCCTTTTGATCATCAAATAACCATTCAAAACGATACGGTTGAGCAATAATTTGTTAAAGGATTGATGATGTTCCCTTATTAATGATTCCCATGTCTATATTCATCAAATATAAAAAGATTTGATGCTTCTCAATTCTCATCAATGATAGAATCACTGGGTCCATTCTACTTAGAGCATCTTCCACCTTGTTCATGTTCCCAGGGTGGTAATGGATTGAGCAGTCATAGTCTTTGATCAGCTCTAACCATCTTCATTGGTGCATGTTCAACTCTTTCTATGTGAATATATACTTGAGGCTTTTGTGGTTCGAATATATTTTTCATTTCTCCACAAAGAGATAATGCTGCCAAACTTTTAAAGCGAAGATCACCGTAAAAAAATCTATATCATGTGTTAGATAATTCTTCTAATGATCATTCAATTGCCTTGAAGTATAGGCAATGCCATTGTCATTTTGCATCAACACACATCCCGGGCCCTTTTTCGAAGCGTCATTGAATACCACAAAAAGCTCTCCACTTGTAGGTAAATTGAGCACGTGCGTAGTGATAAAACTCCTTTTCAACTCCTTGAATGTTTCATCGCATACAGCATTACAAGAAAAATTTCCTCCCTTCTGATTTATCTTGGTAAGAAGGTTTGAAAATCGTGAGAAATTTATCAAAATTTGTCGATAATATTCTAGTAACCCCACGAAGGAATGGATATCCATTACTGATGTTGGCATCATCCATCCCTTTATTGTAACTGTCATGGAGGGATCCACAGATATCAAATTTCTTATGATTATAAGGCCCAATAATGAGACATCCTTCCACTAAAACTCACACTTTTTGTACATTTCATAGAGCTTATCCTTTCGCAAGGTCTCTAGTACAGTTTTTATATTCTCTTCATGATCCGCCTTTGTTTTGAAGTATATTAGAATATCATCTATAAATACTACCACAAATTTGTCAAGGTAATCTCTAAAGATTATATTCATCAAGTCCATGAAAATTTATGGAGCATTAGTGAGTCCGAAAGGCATTACTATGAATTCATAGATCCCATATCCTATACAGAAAGTAATCTTGGGGATATCATTGTTTTTCACCCTTACAAGATAATATCCCGACCGAAAATCCACCTTGGGAAGTATTGTTCTCCACATAGATGATAGAAAATTTCTACAATTCGTGAGATAGGATACATGTTCTTTATCATTATTTTTTTAAGATCCTGATAATTGATGCAAAGGTGCATTTACCCATACTTATTCTTGATGAAGATGACTAGTGCGCCCCATGGTGAAGAACTTGGGCATATAAACCCCTTATCCAGATTCTTTTATAGTTGTTTCCTCAGCTCCTCAAGATCTAAAATAGAAATTCTATATGGATTCTTGGATATTGTCAATGCCCCATGTATAAGATCAATTGAGAATTCAACATATATTCAAGGAGGAGACCAGGAAATTTCTCAGGAAACACTTCAATGAATTCCCTCACAATATGCGTGTATTTAAGGATGGTTTCCTCCTTAGAGTAAATTATCTGAGCAAGATACACATGCTCATAGGGATGTAATATCCATTCTTGAGATGATGGATCTAAATAAGAATCATCCTTTTCCTTGAACTTATAGAGAATTGGGGGTCGACTATCCACATAGAGAGTGATTTCCATCTCACGGCAATTTATGTTCGCTCTATATAAGGAAAGACAATCCTTGCCAAGATTTGCATAAAATTCCACCAGAGGGAGTATGAAGAGGTTCCTCGGAATGTTCAATCCACAGATTATGACTGGGGAAGAGTTAAATTCATGGGATGAAATGATTTTCTCATTTTCCATACTCACTAACATCTTTACTTCCATGATTTGTGGTGGTGTTGGGATTGTTCTACTAAACATTTGTGATATAAAGGAATTTTTAGACCCTGAATCAAAAAGTTAGTTCGTTATTCATTAATGAATAACTAGCGTACCTATATCCACTTATTTTGTGGGGTTCAATTCGGTGGTAGATATGGAAAAAGCTCACCCTTGCTGCCTTGGAGGTTATTGGTTGCCTCCAAAAACCCTTGGCATAGGACACTGCTTTTCAATACGTCTAGGTTCATTGCAGTTTTAGCAATGAACAATGCGTTGAGGTTCAAATGGATCATTCCTCTCCTATGTCACAACCATGGGTTTTTCTTGTCAGCGGTTAATGTCTAGGTTCCCTTCCATGCCACACCTTTAATCCCCTTCAGACAATTTCATGGGTGCTTCTTTCCATGCCTTTGGATAGTGGGGTGATGTATTTTTTAGCAATGTTGGATTTATCCATCGGACGGCCAGAATTGAATTCCATATTTTGCTTCTTATCCCCACGATACCCTCGAGGTTCTCCAATCTCCATTTCGTCCTTGTGGGAAAATCAGACAATTTCCTCATAGCTGTCGATGTCACGGATCTCCATGGATTTCAGCAGGCTAGGTTTCATCCCACCGAATAATTGATCAACCTTGCATTCGAGGGGTAACAAAAATTCGGAAACATATCGTGCAATACTTTTGAAGTTTTCCTCATATGCTCTGATAGATTCGTCATCTTTTTGCTTGAGGGAGAGGAATTCCATTTCCATCTTACGCTGTAGAGTGCAAGGAAAATATTTATCAAAAAATATTTTTTGGAAATCCTTCCATTGAAACGCCTCGATCTACTCCTTAGACTTCGTATTTTTTATCAATTTCTACTATTGATCGGCTTCACCCTCCATAGGATAAGAAAACCAGGAGAACCTTTTATTTCTCAGAACATATAAGGATGGAGAAGATCTTTTCAGTGGAGTTTAACCATTGTTCAACGATTGTTGGATCAGATTTCCCATTAACTGTAGGATTCCTTTGTCCCATGAAGCTATCGATTTTGAATTGTTCTTTATTATGGGGGTTGAACGTTCCTCTTTACCCGTGTTTCTATTCAAATCTTGTGTTAACTGAGAGAGTATCATGACAAAGTTTGTGATTCCTACTCCCATTGGATTGGGGATCTTATTAAAACAATCATCACATTGATCTTCACATCAGTTATTACCCCGAGTCCTCCTATTACTGGTCATTGGCTAGAATAAAAGGAATGTTAGGGGTAACACATAAAGGGTAATCCAAGGAAAAAATATATGACTTATAAATAGCTTTTATTTCCTTAACTTATGAATATATTGGCTTTAGTCTATATTATCCATGATCTACTTTCTAACATATTTTCTTAGAGATATTTTTATGTCCCTTAATAATGGTTCATTCTAAGCTTGCGAATTTACCATAGAATATCCCCCGGGTGTGTCATAACCAGGAGTGAAACAAGGCCCGTTTTTGTGCACCAATTCCCGTTCGTGTGTAGATCAATGTAGTTTTTTCAAGATTTACCCATAGGATACATATGTACCAGAGCCGCCTTTACCTGCTCGTATCCAGGTAGGGATGTATTTGTTTGATGAAACACATACTCAAAACTCATAAAATTATGGTTGTTTTTAGTATACTTAGTGTTATCCCTTAGGCATTCACTAGTGTTTTCTAATCCTAATCCCAAAAATAATAGAACCTATTCTCTGATACCAAATATAACAACCATGATCATTTCATTACACACTTAAAACAGATCCATTACATAAAATATTCACTTGATACAACCTAAACAATTGATAGGTATAGTGTCTTCGGGGCTTAAGAACATTAAATAATAGCTTAGTATATGAAACACAAAACATCCTTATTGAAACCTTCCTTTACTTTACAACTTCATTCCCTTGTACTTAGCATTGCAAGGGATAACCTGAGGACAAGCATAAGAAAAAGGGTGATCTATAAATCCCATAATGGAATAAACATGGAATAACATGAGGAATACAATACATGTTAGTCAATAGGAATATCAATGGATCACAAGAGAATCATAAACATAAAGGAATGATAAAGCATGATAATACCATCATGGAAATGTGGAAACAACACTTAACCTAGAATTAGCAAGATCCAAGGCTCTTTTCTAATATAGCATTAGTAAAACATCATTGCGCATGAGCCTTAGCCCAGTTGTTAAGGACTCATAAAAAGAATCCGGGAGACCCGAGATCAAATCCAGGTGGAGATTTTATTTCCGGTTGTTGTAGCAATACTGTAGTATTACTGTAGCGGGAACTTTGCATTAATGTATCATGTACTATAGCAGGAACTGTATCAGGTACTATTTGGAACTGTAGCATCCAGTAATATGACCTCGTTTGGGCCTTTGGGCACCGATTTGATCCCCGAGTTATTTAAGGCCTTCGAGCCACACAATCCTTTGGGTCAGAAAGGCCTTAAAGGCCACCTCAAGGCCTTCGTTCCACCTTAAGTGAAGTTGGAAACCAGAAGACCTACGAGGAACAAGATCTACAAGGAGGATGAGCAAGGGGCTTTCACCACAATAGAAGATAAATGGATTTCAAGAATGAGAGGGTATGGAACCTGCCATCAGTTCAAGCTTGTGCATGCATGGGAATGCCTATCCGAACAGCCACGCAAAGGTGGAGAGCTGATTTCCCGATGAAGATGCTGGGGGGTGCAGTTCCAAGTAGTTAGTCTGGGTTGTTTGAAATTTTTGAATATCATGGTCAAATGAATTCCTCTAAGGCCTATGGGCCATGTAATACTTACGCCTACGGGCCATGTAAGGGTTTTACCTCACCCCTTGAAAGGTGGATTATCAAAAATCAATAAAAAATGAAGGCCTTCGAGCCATTGGAGGATGAGTAAACCCTCATTGAAAATAAAGCATGGGTAACCCATCGTATCACATGAATTAGAATTATTCAACACTCATTATACATTACCCAATGCATTGGATCACTCTTAGGGCATACCCTTCTTAAATATTTCACTTCATGCATATGTGTGCCACATGGATCATATAACATGGAATCAATCGACATTGTATATTATTCCACAGTTATGTAATCTGGAAAAAATACATGAAATTACCATTTAATAAGTATATGTACATAAAGGTAGATTTCCTTGATAGAGAAATGGGTATGGTATTCACTACACTATGCTCTTGGCTTGGAAAAACCCGGTGCAATTTCTGCAGCATGACGGCTTGATATAAGAATTCATAAAAATGGTTGATGAGAGAGAAAGGGGTGTCTCATCATATTTACATGAAGTGGAAAGTAATGGGGTGATATAGATACATGTCCCAACAAATTTAATGGAATTTAGATACATAATACAAAATAATTGCATGAATGTAAGTGAGGGGAAAGAAATTCCTTTTGTAATTTCGGCATATTAACTGGTGTAAATGGAAGACATTAATGAGAGAGAAATGGATATCACATAATAAAAACATAAATAGGGATGTATGGGGGAGTTTTTAAACCATACCCCAACATTTATAATAGAAATTTGAAGGGAATAAAATCTTAAATGAAATTGAAAAAAAATGAGAACGAAAGAAAACCCTTACTTGGAAGTGTGCTCCTAAAGGCTTGGGAGAGGCTTGAGAGAGGCTACATGGGAAATTGGGGAGCCTTGGGATAATTTTAGAGAGTGGAGGGTATAGGTTGGATGAACTCCAAAGGCTTTGAGTGAGGAGGAAGTGGAAGCTTGGGTGGGTTTATATAGGAAAGGAGAAGGAATTCATTATTATTTAGGTTTGGGACACCTCACATTAAACTAATAAAAACCACAAACCAGCCTATGGATTTTTCCTATGTATTTTTCAAAGGGGAGTGGAAAAAATTAATTTAAAAGGTCGATGGTCTAACTTCTTAAAATAATATGGTTGATTTTGTGGAGGTGAGTCACACTCTCAAGGAAAACAATTTAAAAAGAAAAAATGTTTTATAAGTCTTGAAGGGTCAAGTAAAGCTTTGTAAAATAAATAAAAGAATCCAAAAATAACATTAAATTAATTTTAAAACATATATTGGCCGAACATAATGTTTATAGTATTTTATTACATCATTATTTGGGTCATTATGATGTCATAAAACACATTATATATTTAAACTGTTTTTAATTTTTACCCGAAAATCCAATTGTCTCAGAAAATTATGAAAATTTCTCCATTGGATAATTTCAGTGTCCTCATTCCAGAAATAATCATAATTTTCTCTAAATAATTTTATAAATATGTTATTATTCACTTTTAAAATTAAAACATACATTTATCAAAAATTCATGGGTTTTGACAAAAATGGATTTCAAACCTTGATTATAATTACAATTGCATTCAAAAAAAATATGCGATGATTTATATTTAATAAATATTAATTTAATAATATTATTATTTTATTAATGACATTATTTAATTAGAAAATATATTAATTCATCCAAATAGATTTCATAGTTTAAAATTAACTAAAAATACTATTTTTGCTTCAAAAACAATTTACAAAGTAACAATAATAAAATGAAAGTAAATTAGTTATTATATAAAAAACAATGTACATAATCATAGTACTAGGATCTTGATACATATCCCCTAATAACACCCACATAAGACTGAAGGGTAAAGTGTGTGATGGTGACAGACTATTGGGGTGGCTTGGATTACATCGCCCGGGTGGTAATCTCTATCAACTTCCAATTATCCCATAGTCAGTTCTTCTAAAGAATAAAGTGTTCATGCTCGTCTTGGGCTTGGTCAAGAGTGATGAAAAATGACACTACCTCCTTACCGAGCTCCGATAAATGGGATTCGTATGGTGAAATTCTACTGGATGAGGCCATCGATTCCTTTGTCTGAGAAAATTTGTTTTGTTAAATACCTATATTTTTACTAATAATGTGGTCATTGTTGATCAACTATATTAGAAATGGTCACAATTCTTAATGGTGTTTTAAAATACAGAAATATAAAACAAAATAAGTTCATATGATGTTTAACCATTTTACATATTATGACATTTAATTTGATCAAGATGTATTTTTATTTACAAATGTTTGGGTCGTAAAAATATTTTCTCATTAGACCTACCAGTGCATCTAGAGGCTATATCTGGACACACCCACCACATACTAAGTACAGTGTATTCGCCTTATGAAAGGGGTAAATCATGACATGAACATTAATACTATGACTAGTTTAAGAAATTTTAATACATTAACCATAAACAATGAATTGTATAAAAATACAACATTTACAGTCACATATATAATAAACCCATAAAAACAATATTTAAGATTGTATCATAATAAATAGTCCTCAATGAAGCATAAAATTCAACAATGGATATTGGTATATTTGAAAATAAACAATAAATTCATTAATTATCTTTTAGATAAATATACATTTATTACATTGAAATCATGAAGAAGTTGTGAAATTATAAATAAAAATTTCTGTAGAAAATATCCCTATAATGATATAATTAATTATTTAATATTTTAAGGCCTCATAATATCTAAAAATATCCTCTTGTGTCCTATAATTTAAAAAAATCTATCTTTAATTTTTCAGAAGGGATCTAAAGTACCTCATTTGGAAAATGATAGAAATATTCCATTAAAACATTTTATAAAAAGAAAACATGGGTAAAGATGACATTAAAAACATTTTTATATTATTTTTAATTACATTTTAAGAAACATGGACATGGATGATAATGATTACCCAGAGGATAAATATATATATATATATATATATACAACCTCGAATAATAGTGAGATTATGAAATTTACTCTTACCTTGAACTTTACAGTAATAGATAGTGCATTAACATCCTGTATAATTGTTAATGTATGTAATTAAATTATATCAGAACTATATCCACATTTATGATATAATATATGATTCTCTTATATAATATTTTTAATAATATTTCAGTATTACCATTGTTTCGGGTGTTAAATGCATTATTTTCCTATCCATGTTTTGTTGTGTAAGTTATGTTTGTTATGCATAAGATGTATTTCATTCATATCAATAATTATTTAAGCTTTATAATCATTAGTTTTACACATCATATAAATTCTATAACCATTCTTCAATTCTTAACAAGGATAATGAATCTCACTATGTAGTGGAGACAGTTGAATTTACATACTGACAAGCGACGTTATTATTACCTTGATGGTTAAATGATATAGAATTGGATGGTATATTAATTTAATATATTCATTATCATGTTATATTCATTATTTATATAATTTATAATTTTCAGTATACCAATCCAAATAATGAATCATTGAATAATCAATTACAACATGGTGTGGAGATGGTAACTCGCACGTACACATGCATGGTGATATTGTTATACGTATGATGGTTTAAAGGAGGAATATGGTTTTCCCTTGATAATAATAACATATAATAATATGTTTGATAATATATTTGTTATTTTTTTATGGAAACATCATATAAATAGAATGTAAAATAAGAAAAGAAATTTGAAAGAGTTGATAAAACAATTACCTCCTTTTCAGTTATCTCCACTTTATTTGCAAAAAAGAACTCCCTAAGATTGATTTATACCAAAAGTATGAACTCTAGGATGTATATAGAAATATTGGTAGAGATAATAGGTAGGATTATAATGAGATAAATGTTTTTATATATTCCAATTAAATTGAATTTGAAGTCCCATTTTATAAGAGAGGGGAGGGGCACATTCAGACACTCTTAAAATATAAAATTAATACAAAGTAATTTCCAATTAAAAATGACTCCAATGTGAGTAGATTCTGGTATAAGATGAATATGGGTCAAAATAAAAACAACATATGAATTTAATACATGTTTATTTGATAAAAATAACATTATCTATTTTATTTAACCATTATTTAAATACATTAACCATTATCATGACAACTTGAGTTTTTACACAATAAGGGTTAATATATTTACAATAAAATTCCATTAGGACCCCAATTGGTTAATAAATGACATATGTAACACTATAAATGTTATTTTTCCAATCCTAATATTTTTAGGAAATATATAACATTTAAAATTAAATTATTTAATATAAAGTATCATTTTTTTCAATTATGATACTATTAATATTTGAATTTCAATAAAATAAAATGAAAATGATAAATCTAGACAAATAATTCCAATATGTTAATAATATTTATATGTTTTTTAAAAAAAAATAAACCATTAATATTGTAAATATATATATATATATTAATATTTTTGATACCTTTTATTTGATATTTCTATTAATAAAATAATTTCAACTTCAATATTATTTCATAATAAATGGTAATTTATTTCATCTTTAAAAACTATAGATTAAATTTTATGAGGTATTTTATTAATTTATATATTCATAAACTACATATAATTTATGTTATCTCCTGATTATATCTATATTATAATTATTATACTTAGATGAAATGAGAGTGTGACATTTTGTCACATTAATTAATTTTAATAATATTCATGTCATATTCATAGACAAGGGTCCATTAAATTTTTCATGTAACAATCCATTGTTTAAAAAAAATGAAATGCATGAAACTTTTTTTATGTAGATATTTACAACTATCCTTTAAACATAAATTTTTATTTTTTATGTTTTGAGTTTTGAAAAACAGTCAGTTACAATTGTCTTCTGTAAGTTATTTAGAGTATGATGGAACCAACTTGATTTTTTGGTGAATTGTAACATACCCTTATTAATATTAATATGAATAAAAATATGACCATAATGAATAGTAAATTGAATTATTATTGTATTTTATTAAGGATTTAAGATAATGACAACATGGATTAACTATTTAGTTTGATATAAAAGCAGTTATAGTTCTAAAATTGTTAATTTTTTAATGAAGTATGATTTTACTTAAAAATTAAATTAATAATATTTAGACAATTATTTTCAAAAAATGAACTTAATTTTTTTATTATACACAACGATAAATGGTTATTGTGAATTTTGGGGATTTTTATGAAATAATTTATTTTTCGGTGAATAGTAAAATAATATAGTTTTGATTTTGGTGTATTAATGACATAATTAATTATGTAATATTTATGTAATAAATCTGGTAGAAAGATGACCAGTAAAATAAAATGTGAGGTTTCCCAAGTGTATAATACCATGGGAAAACACCATGGTAATCCCATTGTTTTTCAAATACCACTAATGAGGTGTAACTTGGAAAATATTAAAATATTCCCTCACTTTTTCTATAAATACCAACCCATTACATCTTTACATTCATTAAAAATTCCTCCTATACAAATATATGGCCTTCTTACCTCCCAAGTATTCGTCCCAATGTTTACCCCAACTCAAAAAGTCCCAAACTTCATGTTTTTGAAGTTACTATTCAAGGTATGAGAATTCTCAATTTCATTCATTTTTCCATTCAAGATCTTTTTTGTGGTATAATTTCCCAGTTCGAATACCATGTTCTTATTTCCTTCTTATTATTGATATATTCTCTATTTTGATTCAATTTTGGATGGGTAAACCTTGTCCCTTATATTTTTAGTATTTTCTAAAACCATGTTGGATTGTCGTTAGGCTGTTGAATTTTTGTGAGGGATTTCTCAATTATTGTTTTATTTAGAGTTCGATTCTTTTCTTATTCTTTCCACATATGTTATTTCTCAAGAGTCATTAAAGCTCCAAAAATAATGTATAATTTTTATTTTCTCATGGTCATGGAATATTCATCTAAATTATTCTTCTCCTATCCCACTTATTCAAGGAATAAAACATAGTCTTTGATTTGTCGAATTACCGACATCATGGACGATGTGATTTCAATTTGCATTAATTATTGACAGTCTTGTCATGATACAATTTTTATGTTTGAAACTGGTTATAATATATTTATTATTTCTAATTCATGGTTCTGTAATTATTTTGTAAACATGGTTTCAATTTATAAAACAAAATGAGGTCGTTATTATCAATAAACCACTAAAATGATCTTAACGAACATCATTAATGTTTTATCTTATGAATCATCCTCATGTCAAAAATCAAAATGATAAATGGTATAATTTAATGTACTAAAAATATATAAATACCATTCCAATCCATTCAATAGTTTCACTTCCAATCGACATGAATATCCATCAAGAACCAATCATGGAAATCATGTAAAGAAACACACTAAAAACAATGCAATGAACAAAATAATAACAATTAAAGGGTCAAATGATGTAATGTAATGATGATATAATATATTATAATGACGTATATGATTATTTAGGATATTAATAAAACTTTTTTAACCATTACTAAATAGGTTTAAATAGTTTTTAAGTAAGAAAACCCCGAGGTACTGGAATGAATAACCCAATTTCCATTTTGTGGGTTAACCTTCTACTTTATTCATTATTTGGTATTAATATTATTGGTGTGATGAAGTTTTTTTATATTATTTTTTATTATTTATATTTACAATGTATATAAATATAATTTCAATTCTATTAATTCTCAATCCAATTATATTTTAATGGACTTTCCGTTTAAAATCCCTTTAAATCTCTCTTCAATAAATTGCAAAAGGATTGTTTCTTATGTGTTTGGAATGAGTATTTTATCCTCATTTCAAGATACATTATTACATGATATGTTCCTTTGAAATTATTTATGGTATTTTGGGCCCATTATAGCTCAAGATATGTTGGGTTGAGCCCCTCTATTGCTCAAGATATGTTGGGTTGAGCCCATTATAACTATAGATATGACGGGTGAGCCCCATTATAGCTCTCCAATGCATTGAGAACTATGGAGAAGAAATTTGAACAAAGTTTTATTCCATATGTAATGTTTAAAGTAAGTGTGATATGGTAAATATGTCCCAAGGAAACTACATGATGTTTTTATGCATATGAGTTTTATTGGTATTTCTGTTATCACGTGACTAACCCTTTTTAAATTTATATCCCTTATAGAGTTTTATGCTCATCCCATGATTTTAAATTTTTTTCATAGGATATAAGGATGTGTAAGAGAAATAATGGATTCATGATGTTTGATATAGAGTGTTTTCAAATAAACCATGCTTTATGTTTTAATGTTTTATCTTTTGGAAAAAATGGAAACTGTTTTTAATAGTATCCATTTTGTATTTATGTGGTATATTATGAATGAGTGTTATCATAATTCTATAAAAATACAAACCCAAAAATATCCTCAATGTTTAATAATGTATGTTCTTGTTTAAAATTCAAAATTAAGTAATGTTTTAAGCATGGGTCCTTGTAGTTGGTATCAGAGGATGGTTTCGATAACTTTAGGGGTTTGGATGATATTAAAAGAATACCATGAATGATTCTTACTATATGGTAAGTTGAAATGTTATAAAATTTAATGATTAACATGTTTACTAGCCTATGTTATGTCTGTACAGAATGGTTTTCCACATAAGAAATAGGGAAGTTGATGTAAGAAGGCACCGAGAGGCTGATGTCTGTCCGAATCTGTAGCCCGAAATGGTGTGAATCGGAACCAAGAAGTTTGTGAAAGTGATGGCTTAGATGGATCAAGCAATAAACAGTGGTGGTATCCCTGCTAGAGAGGGACATGATCTATGTTGAAAAATCATGTCTTTTTGGGGCATTTTATGAGGAAACACCCTCCAGCATTCAATGGAATTGTAGATCCAGTAAAAGATGAAGGATGGATCAATGCTCATGGAAAAATATTTGATGTCATTGGATGTTCGGAACTTCAAAATTTAATACTAGAAATATGCCTTTTGGAAGTTGAATCTGATCAATGGTTATCTCTGGTTGAGAATACAAGAGAAAGAGACGATCTTGACAGTTTGGAATGGGATGAATTTAAGAGTCATTTTTGAGGAAAAATATTTTCCCAAAACTATTTGACTTAGAATGGAGAAGAATATCATGGAATTGAAGTAGACAGATGATGATTCTATGGCAGCATATGAGCCAATTTTAAAATACTATCCTCTTATGTAGAGGATTTTACTCGGGATTTTGAAAGTAAAATTAATAGATTTTACATTGGTTTGAAACCATTTTTTGCGAAGATCATTCACCTCAAGATAGTTTAAAATTTATGAGAAGCATATTTTTTGTGCTAAAAAAGTTGATATTGTGTTTTCTGACACATATTTGCCTCATGATGACAAGAACAAGAAGTGATAATGTTGGAAGGAAATGAGGAAGAACATGTCAAGAGGTCTGGAGGTAAGAAAAAGAATTTCCATTCTTATGAAAAGTGTGGTAAAAGGCATCCTGGTGAATGTCATGTAAATTATGGGAAATGGAACTAATGTGGAATATTTATACACATGTCCCATGAGTGAAAATAAAATGATAAGAACATTAATGAGAAGTCGACAGTGATATGATTTAACTGTAAGTAATTGTGTCATTGTACTAATGTTTGTCCAAAGCTAGTTACTCAAGTAGTGAATCAGCAAGATAGAAACCATAAGGTTTTGGAATTTTCAACCACTTAATCATATGGTCAGTGATACAATTAGGTGGTATTAGTTACATTTCTTGTTTTTACATATTACACAAATGCGTTGTATGATTAAGGGTCTACAAATTCATTCATTTTTGATAAATTTTAATAAAAATTGTCAATTCAGCCACATGAAATGAAACCAGATCTCATAGTGAAAACACATAGAAGAAATATTGTGAAAAAATAGAAATTATAAGAATCTATCTATCCTTGTCCATGGAAAGAGTTTACTTTCAAACCATGTTTTTCCTCAAGTAGAGTTTTATGTCATTTTTGGTATGGTCTGAATTTTTTTATCATGCTAAGATAGATCGTAGAGAAAACAAAGTTGTTTTTAGAAATAATTTTTTTTTGTTTACAAGAAAGAATCCACAACATTAATAACATATCAGGGAACTAAGAAACTGATAAAGGATGAAAATAAAAATATTCTTTCTCATATTTTTTAAGATAAGGGAGCTATCTAGATTAATTATGTACAAGTGGTAAATGAATACCTGGATGTTTTCCCAATTATTTTCTTGATGTTATTCCCAATCGAGAGGTTGAGTTTACTATTTACTTTCATCTTGATGATAAGACAATTTCAAATTCTCCTTATCAAATGGCCCAAATGGATCTTCTGGAATTAAAAATGTAATTGTAGGAAATACTAGATAATGGATTTATCCCACCCTACACTTCACCATGGGGCGCTCCTATCTTGTTTGTTAAGAAAAGAAAGAGGTTCAATGATATTTTACATCGATTATAGAGCCTTGAATATCATTACTATTAAATACATGTATTGTTTTCTTCATATTGATGATTTGTTTGATCATCTCCAAGGAGCACAATATTTTTTGTATGTTGACCTGAGGTCGGGGTACAATTAGTTGAAAGTAATGGATGAATACATCCCGAAGACTATATTCTATACTAGATATGGTCATTTTGAATTTTAGTTATTCTTTTTGGGTTAAATAATGCACCTTTTTTATTCATGGATATTATGAGTAGACTATTTCATGAGTACTTGGATAAGATTGTGGTTGTCTTTATTGATGACATTATGGTATATTCTAGAAGTAATGTGGAGCATGAAAAACATCTAGGGGTTGTATTACAAACCATAAAATAAATAATACTGTATGAAAAATTTAGTAAGTGTGATTTTTGGTTGCAAAAAATTTCCATTCATGGGAACATTGTAAATAATAATGGAATAACAGTTGATCCTGCCAAAACAAAAGTGGTTGATGAATGTCCAAGACCAACAAATGTTATAGAGATTCGTAGTTTTCTTGGATCAGCAGGTTATTACCAACGGGTTGTTAAACAAATTTCACGGTTATTTAGCCCTCAAACTAAGTTAACCCGAAATGGATTTAATTTTGTTTAGAAAGAATAATGTGTTGTTTGTTTTTAGAAAATTATGAATAGATTTGTTAAATCCCCAGTTTTGGCCTTACCTTACCGAAATGGTGATTTTTTCAACTATAGTGATGATTCATTGAAGGGACATGATCGTTTTATGATGAATAATGATCAGGTAATCACTTATGCATCAATACAACTAAATCTTCATTAGTTATGTTACCCCACACATGATTTTTAATTGGAGATTTTGGTTTTTTTTTCTTTGAATATTTAAAGGCACCATTTATACGAAACCAAATGTATAATATATATAGACCATAAAATTCTAAAGTATATATTCACTCAAAATAAATAAAACATGAGGCAGAGAAGATGGATTGAACTGATAAAGGATTATGATTTCCTAATCAATTATCATCCAGGAAAAGCAGAGAAATTTTCAGATGCCTTGAGTCGAAAACATCATGCATCATTAACCATGTTACATTTGGAACATGATCCCTTGAAAAAGGATTTGATGAATTTTGGCTTAGAAGTTATCAGTGTATGGAATACGTATGTTTACGTTTCATGTTTTATGGTAGTCATCATTATCCGAGAGAATTTTGAAAGCACAAAATAAAGACCATGAGCTATAGAAAAATGTAGAATTGGTGAAAATGCGTAAGTTTATAAAATTTAACCTTGAAAAAGATTTTGTTTTATGATTTGGTCAATGGTTGTGTGTGCCTTATGATTCCCATTTAAAGAATGATTTGTTAGGAGAATCTCATAGTTCTCCATTTTTAGTTCATCAGGGCAGTACTAATATGTACCGAGACCTTCGGGAGTATTACTTGTGGGATAGAATGAAAAGGGATGATGTGGATTTTACTGTGAAATATTTGACAAGTCAGCAGGTTAAAGCATAGTGGATGTTACTGAAGGGGATGCTTCATCCTTTACTAGTTCTAGAGTGGAAATGTGAGAATATATCCATCGACGTCATGGTGGTACTACCTAAGACTTATTGAGGTAACAATGTGATTTGGTTATTGATGATCAATTGAAAAAATCTGAACATTTCCATTCTATTCGAGATACAATGTCGTTGGATCAACTTTCTGGACTATACCATTAAGAGATTTCCAGGTTACATGGAGTTCCTCTTTCCATTGTATCTAATCAGGATCCCAGGTTCACATCTATGATTTTTAAGGGGCTACAGAAGTCATTGGACACATAATTAAATTTCAGTATAGCTTTTCATCCTCAATCAGATGGGAATTCAGAATGAACGATTCAGACACTATAAAAAATGTTCCGAACATATTAAATGTACTACTAGGTAATTTTGGATCAAAACCTATCTTTAGTTTAGTTTTCTTATGATAATAGTTTTCATTCCAGCATATAGAAGGAACCTTTTGAGGCATTATATAGGAACCGGTGTCGAACTCCAGCTTTTTGTGTTGAAGTTGGGGAAAGGAAGTTGATGAGATAGAATTAGTATGGGAAGTGTTTTAGAAAGTTAATATTATCTAGTAGGACATGATGATAGCTTGGAGAAGGAAGAAAAGTTATGCAGATAATCCAAGGGAAGAATTCTCTTTCGAGGTAGGTGACCATTTTTCCTTAAAATCTCTTTGAAAACCTGTGATGCATTTTGGTAAGAAGGAAAGCAAAGTCCAAAATTCATCAGTCCTTTTGAAATATTGGATAAATTTAGAAAATTTTAATTCCAAGTAGATTTTTATCTGAGTTTGTCTCAAGTACACAATGATTTTCATGTTTGGATGTTGAGAAAGTATGTGCCAGATTCAACTCTTGTCTTAAGTCTAGAAGCAGTTTAGCTTGAAGAGAACCATTATTATGAAGAGAAACCAGTTAAAATTCTTGATCAAATGGATTATGTAATGTAGAATAAGATAATCTGCCATGTAATGGTTTTGTGGAGAATCCACATGGTAGAAGAAGAAACATGGGAGTCTAAAAATTCGATGAGGTAAAGGTAGCCTCAATTGTTTAATAAATAAATAAAATTTCGGGGACACAATTTCGAGAAGGTGGGGATAATGTAACACCACATGGTTTTAAAAAATGAAATGAAAGAAACAACCTTTTAAGTAGATATTTATAAATATACTTTAAACAGAATTTTGTGGCTTCTATGTTTAGAATTACCAAAAATAGTCATCTACGGTTGTGTTCAGTATGTTTTTTGGAGCCCGATTGAACCAACATATTTTTTTGGTGAATAGTAACATACCCTTATGAATATTAACATGCATAGTAATATGACCTTAATGAATAGTAAACTGTATTATTATTTAATTTTCTTAAGGCATTAAGATAATGACATCTTGGATTAATTTTTCAATGTGATATAAAAGAAGTTATAGTTTTAAATTTTTTTAATTTTTTAATTAAGTATGATTTAATTAAAAATTAAATAAAATAATTTTCTGAAAATTATTTTCAAAAAATAGATTTATTTCTTTAATTATACAGATCAATAAATGGTTAGGGTGAATTTTGTGGATTTTTCTGAAATAGTTGATTTTTTGGTGAATAGTAAAAAATGCAGTTATGAGTTTCAATGTGTTAATGACATCATAAATTATGTAGTAGTGATGTAATAAATCTGGTCAACATGTGTATAGTTAAATAATATTTGAGGATTCCCAAGTGTCTAATACCATGGGAAAATACCATTTGCAGGCCCATGGTTTTGCAAATACCACAAATGAGGTGTCCCTTGGAAACTATTAAAATACTCACTCGCTTTCGCTATAAATATCAACCCATTCCTTCTATCCATTCATTCAAAATTCCATATCAATGAAGATATGGCCCCCTTACCTCCCTACTATTCCTCCCATGGTTTCCTCTAGCCTCGAAGGTCTCATCCTTCATGTTACGGGAGTTACTCTACAAGGTAATAAAACTCTCAATTTATTTCTTTTTACATTCAAGTTTTCTTTTATGTGGTATAACTGTCAAGTTTCCATAGAACTTCCTTATTTTATTCTTATTGTTGATCTATTTTTTATTATGGTTCATTTCTTGGTGGTTAACCCTTGTACACTCTCTTTTCAATATTTTCTAAATCCATATTTCTTAGTCGTTAGGCTACCGAATTTATGTAAGGGATTTCTCAATTATTCATTTATTTCGTGTCCATTATTTTCTTATTCTTTCTTTATCTTCTCTTACCCAAGTCGCATTAAATCTCTATAGATCATGTATATTATGGAATTTCTCATGTTCATGGAGAATTCGTCGTCATTATTCTTCTCCTCTCCAACTAATTCATGAAATAAAAACATTGTTTGTGATTTGTCGAATTAGTGACATCATGGACAATGTGATATCAATTTTTATTAATTTGTTCAAGTATGGACATTAAATAATTTTTATGGATGGAGAAGGTTATAAGATATGTATTATGTCTCATCCATGGTTCTGTAATTCTTTTGTACACATGGGTTTAATTTATGAAACAAAATGAGGTTATTATTATTAATAAACCACTAAAATGATCTAAACGAACATCATAAATGTTATAACTTATGAATCATCCTCATATCAAAAATCAAAATGATAAACAGTATAAATTATGGTACTGAAAATATGTTAATACCTTCCCATTTCATTCAAAAGTTTTACTTCCAATCTACAAGAATATCCATCATGAACCTATCAAGGAAATCATGTAAAGAAACGCAATCAAAAGAATGCAAGGAACAAAATACTAACAACTAAAGAGTGAAATGATGTAATGAAATGATAATATAAGATATTATAAAGATGGATATATTTCTGTAGGATATTAATAACCCTTTTTGAACCACTATACAGGATGTTTAATCAAGTTTTATATAAGACAAACCCAAATTAAGTGAATTTTTAACCAAATATCCATTCTTTGGGTTAAACTTCTTCTTTATTCATTATGTAGTATTAAGATTATTGGTGTGATTAATTTTTGATTATATAATGTTTTATTATGTATATTAATAGTGTATACACATATCCTTTCAATTATGTTAATTCCAACTCCTATTATATTTTATGGGACATTCCTTTTAAAGTCCTTTTGAAACTCTCTTTAATGAATTTGAAAAATATTTTTTTATATGCATTGCCTGAGTAGTTTCTCATATTTTAAATATACTTTATTACCATGATATGTTACTCGTATATTATTTATGTTGGTTTTATCCCATTATAGCTCATGATATGTTGGGTTGATCCTCTTTATATCTCATAATATGTTTGGTTGAGCCCATTATAGCTTAAGATATGACGGATGATCCCCATTATAGCTCTCTAATGCATTGAGTACTCTAGTGATGGAAGTTGGCCAAAGGGATATTCGATGTGTAAGGGTTAATGTATGTTTGATATGATAAATATGTCCCAAGGCAACTACATGATGTTTTCTATGCATATGAGATTTTTTGATTATGAGTATTATTAGTTTTTATGTTGTCACATGACTAACACTTTCTATTTATGTATCCCTTACTGAGTTTTATACTCATCCATTATTTTTTAAATGTTTTTCACAGGATATAAGGATGGGGAATATATGGAATGGATTTGATATTTTTGATGTGGAGTGTTGTTAATGAAATCACACATTATGTTTTAATGTTTTATATTTTTTAAAAATGGAAACTATTTTTAATAGTGTCCTATTTGTATTATTGTGGTATGTTATGTATGTAAGTTATCCTAATTCATTAAAATTATAAACCTGAAAAGATCATCAATGTGTAATAATGTATGTTATTGTATAAAAATCAAGATTAAGTAACATTTTAAGGTAGGGTCCTTGTAATTCCTTTTTGAAAATAGGTAATAAGTTTCCAATTCAGTCATCCAATTGGATTTTTATAGGTGTTAAGATATTTTTATAGTATAAAATTTATATCTATTTATCATATTTACCATTAACTATATTAAAAGAAATTTTAAAAGTTACTATTCGTAATATCTGAAAAATATAAAGTAACCCATTAACATAATTTGGACCCACTGATTAAAAATATGTAAATATTTTTTCCAAATTTAAAATATATAGGCTTCATTAATTAATTTAAAAATATTCCCCATTGTAAAAAATGAGAAAAAATGTTTTTCAAAAGTAAAACCCAACAAAATAAGGGAATGTGTTCATATCTAATTTTAATGTGAAAATAATTCCAATGAGATAAATTACATTAAATGGTAATAAATATAAACTAATTATACATTAAATTCAATTAAAAGTATAATCTAAAAATATAAATAAATTATATGATAAAGTAGTTTGGAATAAAAATGTAGTATTTTCACTATTCATTAAAATATGAATGTTATGAGAAAAACACCAAAAAATGTCCAAACTAAATCTTTATGTCCCAATTCTAAATATTATGTTTATTTTGTCAAATTGAATATATAAAATTGTAAAATAATATATTTATAATGGTTTCTCTATTAAATGGCTGTAAAATATAAATTTTTTGAAAAAAAATTCATTTATTTGAAAAATTGAATTTGTTCATATATAATGTTTATGAAACACATGAGATGATTATTATAATTATATAAATATAAAAATTTGGTTAATACTCTTCATAAAAATATTTTAAATGACTAGTCCTGGTGTGATCAAACATAGTGTTGTGTGCAACATAAGCTATTGATTTATTTAAAAAGACGCAATCCCTGGATACTCGGGGTTTCACATTCTTCCCACATTCAAATAATATCATCAAAAAAATTTCTAGAATACCACTTCATAAGGAGATTCTAGTGTTTTTTCATCATATGTTCTTCAGTTTCCCATATCACCTATTCCATTTCATGGTTTCTCCAGATTACCATTACTAGGTGAGACTTTCGATATCTCAAACAAATGTTATCTAGTATCAGGAATCCGGAATGGCTATTCACAATATGAAAGATCGGCTTTCAATTATATGTCTTCATAGGTGAATACATAAATTTTGTATGGAATTAATTTTATTATCATTAAAATGTGGAACACATATTGAACTTTGGAGAGACGTGGCATCATTGTCATAAAATAATATAATGGTCCAATTAATTCCAGAATCTCAAAAGATCTAATCTTCGTGAGACAAAATTTACTATTCTTACATAATCATATGACACCCTTCCATGGATATACCTTCACGAAATCATGACATCCCACTTGAAATTATGTATCCTTTATTCAATTATAATCATATTTCTTTTAGATACTTTGAGATATTTTTATATGGGTGTGAATAATCTTTTCCTTTTCCGTCGTTTCCTCAACATGTTATGGGCATACGAGTTTTCTTTCACCAACATCATCCCAAAAAGTTGGTGTATAAAATCCATTTCCATATAATGTTTCACATGGATTCATCTTAATAATTTAATGGAAGCTATTTTTATATGAAAATTATACTAGAGGTAAATAATAATCCAATATACCTTGATAGTCTAGAGGGAAATATCTCTAATTTTCTTATAATGTTTTAATAGTCCGCTCTGACTTTCCATCAGTTTGAGTGTGGTAGGAAGTGTGAAAAAATGAAGCTCAGTATCTATTTCCTTTTGAAACCTTTTCTATAATGGTAATTTATAATGGGAGTCACTATCAGAAACCATCAATAGTGGTACACGATGAAGTCTTATGATTACATTAATATAGTCTCTAGAAAAACGTTCAAGTGGTAAATCTTATCTTATAGAAAGAAAATGTGTAGATTTGGAAATAAGATCAACAATAACCCATATCAAATCATTTAATCTAGGAGCCATTGGTATCCATATGAAAAATTACATCATAATATCATCTCATTTCCACATAGGTATAAGAAGAGGTTGCATGAATCATATTGTTTGTTGTCTTCCAGCCTTCACTTGTTGACAAACCAAACATCTTGACACATAATCTGGAATCTCAATCTTCATGTTGTCCCACAAAAAATCTTATTTCTAATATCTATACATCGTAGTGCTACTAGGGTGTATATAGTAATTGGAACTATGAGAATCATCCAATAATTCCATTTTTAGCTCTAGTATAGCAGGAACACAAATCCTCTTCCACAATTTTATAATACCATCCTCAAATATGAATACAAATATATCTCCCATCATTCACTGCTTTAATTTTCATATGAATGTCCTCATCATCATACTAAGAAATTTTTATCCTTTCTAGTATGAATGGTTTTGTATGTATTTGAATAATAAGTGATGCTTCACCTTCCATGATAATTCACATATCCATATTTACTACATCCATAAACATAGGATCCATTTCAACTCCCTTTTTGTTTAGAACCCCATTTTCCTTTCAACTAAAACCATCTTCCATGTTATTATCCTTCCCTGGGTGGTATTTAGTTTTTGAATCATAATCCTTGGGTAGCTCAAGACATCTCATTAGTCTCATGTTGAGTTCATTCTATATGAATATATATTTCAAACTCTTACGATCAGTATTTATCTCACATTAGTCAATGTAGAGATAGTGTATCCATATCCTCGGACAAACTCTTACTACTAGTAACTCACGATAATAAGTTGGATAGTTTTTTTCATTAATTTTTAATTTCATTGATGCATAAGAAATAACCCAATTATTCAGACACAACTAAGTACATTCCTTGATGCATCACTATAAATCACAAACCCATCATTACCAGATGGTCTAGTCATAATATAAGCATTGAATAATATTACATTCAACTATTCAAAACATTATTCACACTCTTTATCCAAATTAATTTAACCTCTTTAGATGTGATCTAGGTTAATGGGTGTTCCAATTTGGAAATATTCTGGATAAAACACAAATAGTAACATTCTAAACCAATAGAACTGCATACCCCAGTTATACTAATCTTTGCTGGCTATTCATGGGTTTCCTTTGACTTTGTAGGATAAACAATGATTCCATCCTTGGAGAAAATATGACCAGGAAAAGAAATTTCCTAAATCCAGTATTCAGAGTTGTTAAACATCCTATATAGTTCATTTCATATAAGAGTCTTCAAATTAAAATCCAACCATTTCTCATGGACATTGTAGCTATTAGAGTATACGAATATGTTATCAATAAATGTAAAAAAATATCATTAAGATATTCCATGAACATTGTGTTCATTAGATCCATGAAAAATCATGGTTTATTATTCAATCCAAACTGTATTACTATAAATTTTTAATGACCATACATCATACCGAATGATCCCGTTTGAATATATTTTTATTTTACACAAAATTGATGTTATCTAGAATGATGTTCAATCTTAGAAAAATGTTGATCTCCATGAAGTGGATCATATAAATCAAGAATGTGAGGAAGAGGTTAAATGTTATTTATTGTAATAGAATTGATTTATTTATTATCAATGCACATCCTCATTGATTAATATTTCTTCGTAACATAAAGAACTTCATATCCACATGGAGAAGTACTAGGCCGAATGAATCCCTTATTAATCAGCTCTTATAGTTGTTTCTTCATCTCTATTAATTCCACAGTGGCCATTATAAATGGATTTTTTGATATTGGACATGCATCAAGGATTAAATCAATAGTAAAATCGAACTCATATGCCATAGGATGTATAGGTAAATCCTATGGAAAATCATAAATATATTCTCCTATAATAGTTATGTCCCCAATATGAATATGTCATTCTTCATCCCTATATTTTATTTCTTCTTCCCATCCAAGAATCTCATTCATTAAAGCTACTAGGGGTGGATTATGATAAGAATTATGAGATGACGTTTCTTCTCTAAAGATAATGGATTCTACATCTTCCTCACAAATTAAAAATTTCTTTTTTTTCATACATATTCACATCATAGTTTGATAGATAGTTCATCATAGGTATTATATCATTGTCGAACATACATATGATGATAATATCTGTAGATAAATAGCATTTATATTCTATATTTTTAACTACCCAAAACCTCTTTGTTACAATGATGCATCCCTTAGGGGTACTGACTGACAACACCCAAGTCAATGTGAATTGAAAATGTCTATTTATTAAAGAAAATTGGGGAGATATAAAAGAATGTGAGTTTCTAGAATCAAATAATGCACTAGATAAATTTTAAGAAATGATTTAAGTACCTACCACCACATAATTAATTACATCAAACACATCATTTGTGATCAAAAAAGTATGGCCTTTCCCACTTGGCCATTTTTGGAAATATTTCCTTGATGTTTTAGAATATCATTTTCATAATGTCTCCTATGATTAAAAGTGTATCACCGAGCATCGAAAGCTTCTTTCTTTCCCTCCAAAAATTGATCTTAGTGGATTTTTTCTCCACACATGTAACAAACTCACATCCCCTTTAGTCAAGTAATGTGGTGTTTCTTCCCACAATTAAAGAATGGGGGATGGTGTAATTTTAACATATTCTCCATGTTTCCTTTTTCACAGTGTTCAATGAACCTCTTTATATTTTTCTTTAATTTAAATTCATAATATTTAGAGACTTCATTTTCTGTCTTGATAGCACATGAGACTGTATCTTCATAGGATAAAAAAGACTGTGAGACCAATGCTCTTCAAAGGAATGGTTTTCACCCATAAAAAAACAATCAATCTAATTTATTGGATTATGTATATAGTATATAGAATTCCTTGATAACATTTTGATATTATCTTCATACATTTCAAAATTATCATCCTCCTTCTTCCTCAAACTCAAAACGTTTCTCTCTAAATCTGCTCGTAGATCACAGAGAATGTATTTTTATAGTGAGAGTTCTTTAAATACCCTTCATTCTATATTTGAAACCATTCATACTCATTCATTTTTTGAATTAATGTCCACCAATGATTTGCATCCCTTGATTGATGATAGACTACCATAACAACTTTTTTCCTTTCATTACTCCGTAGAGCAAGAAATATTTTCTCTATGGAACTTATCCGCTTCTCAACTAAAAAGGAATTTTTAGACCAATTTAATATTGATTTTGTTTCCTCATTAATAAGTCTAACATTGATCCTCCATATTGTGGATCAGGATGCTTTATACAGTAAGGTTATTACTTGTAAAAGGAGTCATATGTCCCATTACAGATATTAGTTTCTCGGCACTAGTTATATCACAAACACAACTATCATTATCTTGAATAGGAGGGAATCCCCTAATTGGATAAATGAAATTGACTCAGATTCCATTCCTTCAACTAGGTTTCATTTATAAAAAATGTTATTTTTTAGAATAGGTTATGAATTTTAATGAATAATTCTAATCTAGTAAAATAAATTGAAAAAATTGTGCCTATCTAATCCATAATCATTAAAATGGTTTATATGGATATATATTTAATGATAAATCTTTCAGAATGATGTGTAAGGAAAATTTTAATTATCCAAAGAATATCTCCCAGGTGCATCAAACTAGGTGCATAGTATGGTATGTTGTCGTGTAATAGATTACCCAAGTTAGGACCGAAACAGCTTGTCAGAGTTGTTACTCCATGGTATATCTATGCTAGAACCACTTACACTTTTAGTTTCCATACATTGATGTATTTTCAAGGAATACCCATATAATCTATACATTATCAAAAATTTAGGATAGTATTATTTATTTAACCTAAAAGTTTATCTCTGGGTTAATGTTCCATAATTATTGTTTTTCTAATCCTAGTTTTAATGGTTTGTAATGAACTTCCTTTAATAGAAACTATAACACCTCGAACCATGTTGAACAAAGTCGGTGCATTATTTTATTACATTGTCATGATCACATGAAAATCAAATCTTAATAGACCAACCCGTTTAGTAGCCTTCATCAACTAGATAAAAACAATTGTTTTACATTACATCTTGAAATGAAAAAAAACATATTATATACTTTTCAAAACACTTATATCCCTTAACTTATCTCTTCAGTTCAGTAATGATATACTTCTTCTCATCCCGGGGAAGAAAGAAACATATGAAAGGGGTGAGATTATACTATCAGTAAGGATAAACAATATAGCAGAATTAATAACAAATTTGAACAAAATCTTAAGTCAAGGTATAAAATGAATCAAAATCCTTTAAAAAAAATATTCATCATAATACAAGAATAATAAATCAATTAGTCCCATTTAAACATTCACATGGGTATTCTAATATATTTATAATCTCATGAAAAATAAAAAACAAATGTCATCATGATGGAATGGATAATGTTGGACATCATAACTATATCTTCAAGGACTTGTTCCATGACCATAAATAACCATATCCCCAAGAACTTTTTCTCTAACACTAGTTTGTCTAATGATACCTACTGATGCATTTTGGGGCTATAGAGGTCCCCACCCTTCACATACTAAGTCCAACATATTCCTCTTTTGAAAGAGGTAAAACAAAAGTTAAATATTCATATTAAAATGAGCATACTAAAAGTCAATACATTAACCATAAACCATGAATGATATCAAAATAAAACTCCCATAGTCAAATATATCATAACCCATTCAATATAATATTTAATATTTTATCAAAATAAATCTACCTAAATTATACATAAAATTGAAAAAAGGTGTTTGACATAGATAAGAATAATCTAATAAATTCATTAAAACTCTTTAAGGGAAATATGACTTTTTTTACTTTGAAATCATTTAGAATCCACTCAATTAAAAAATTAAACTTATTTTTTGAAAATAACCTTGTAATCTTGATAGGAAATCTTCAAAATGTTAACAAATCATAATAGTGGAAAATAACTTCTTGTTCTTTTTATGTTAAAAACCATTTCCTTGATTTTTCAAAAAGGTTATGAAGTACCCCATTTTGAAAATGAAGGAAAGTTTACATTCGAAAAAATAATAAAAACTATAACGTTGGAAAGATGAAATTAAAAAAATTTGAAAAAAAAATTTGAATTACATTTTAATAGACATGGTCATGGATTATAATGTTTTCCCAGTAGATACCTACATATAAACAACATCAAATAATAATGTGATTGTGAAATTATCTCTTACCTTGAACTTTCCTTTAGTGAAGGGTGTGTAAGCCTTCATTATAATGTTAAAATATTATTATTACATTATACGAAGACCATTTCATTATTTTTGATATCATATATTATCCTCTTATATAATTTAGATAATAATATTTCAGTATTACCATTGTTTTGGGTGTGAACTGCATCATTTTCCTATGCATGATTTGTTCTGTAAGTCATGTTTGTTATTAATTGTATATATTTTATTAATATACAAAACTATATATGATTAATATTTATTATTTTTACCCATCATTAAAATTTTATAATCATTCATGAATTGTTAACATGGATAATTAATCTGACCATGTTATGGAGACGGTAGGGTGTACATAGGCAGGAGCAACGATATCATTCCCTTGATGGCCAAATGGTTTGGAATTGGATGGCATATTAATTATAAAGAATATTTATAATGTTATAATCATTATTTATATTCATTTTAATCATCATTATACCCATAGAAATAATGTAGTGTTTAATAACAAATTACACCATGGTGTGGAGATGGTAGGTCGTACGTACGAACACATGGTGATGTTATTAATTATATGATGGACAAAATGGAGAATGTGGTTGTCCAATTATATAGTTCCCAGTTCAGTGTGAATAACTAATAGGGGGAGGGGTGAATCATTTATGTAGCACCCCAATATTTCATTGTCCGTTATTTCTTCAATGTAATTCAATAACTTGCACAACACACAACACGAAGTTCAAGCGCACCACGACTTACCAATCTAACCGTTCAAAAGAGGTTATGAATATTATTAATTGAATTTTTAATTTTATATACTCCATATAATTTTAACTTCCATATTATGTGTTTCTTTTACATAATATAAGAACAAATTCAATTTTTTAGATAAAGGAAGTATTTTTCAGAATATGCAATTTTACCACCTTTTGAGGGAGAAAACATTTTAAATCCAATATTTGAAACTTTTATATATTAAATTTGACAAAATATACTTATTATTTACAATCGGGATATAAAAATTTAGTTATGATAAATTATTTGTATTTTTCTTATAACTTTCATATTTTTGTGAACAGTGAAAAATACTAAATTTTATTAAAACCATCTTTTTTAATCAAAATAATTTATCATGTTAAATTATTCATTTGATTTGATTTGATTTAAAATTAGATTATATTTTTATCATTTAATACAATTTTTATCATTTTAATTAATTTCACATTGAAATTGGACATAAACAAGTGTCAATCATTTGATATATATTGTTGCTTAAAAACAAACTATTTGTTTTGACAACGGGAATTAATTTTAAAATTATTAATGCAACTTATATGTTTGGAATTTGGGAAAATAGACATCATTTTTTAATTCAAAATATCAAATATAGGTTAGGCAGATTTGTTGGTATTTTTCTGAGAAACATCAATTTTTGATAAATAGTAAAAAACCCTGAGTTACTGGTTAAAATCAACTTTTTATTTAAATAATTAATTTATTTTATTTACATTTATTTTAGATAAAAATATATACATAATACCTATATATTTTCAAAATAATTCATTAGAGTCATTTTTGAATAAGTTTAGATATATAAAAATTTTATTTAACTTTTTACCGCCTTTTACCCACCTCCTAAGAGTATTTGCAAATTTTCATAAAACATAATTTTACCGCTTCTATGAGTTGAATTTAAAAATTCTGAGAGACATGTCTAACCACTGTAAGTAAAATTTGGTTCAATAAGATAAAAATAATTTTTGGTGAATAGTAACTTTTTACTTTTATTTACCGCAGTTAAAGATAAATAGGGTAATTCAAGGTCAAAAGAATATTGTAATAATTCCAAATTTCCTTAACACATGTCCTAACATTATTTTTTGTGTAATGTCCGACCATGGGAATCCTTGGGTCGATTTTGGGAACCCATGGTGCGACATATGAATGATAATGAAACTTTAGATTAATTAATTTAAAGTAAAGTCAAAATTGATAGAAAAAAAAATATTCTAATAATTAATTTCTATATGGTGTTATATAAATAATTATTTTGAATATAAATATTCATTATAAGATAAAAATATTTCCTACATCATGGTATTTTTTTATAATTTTTATGCATCAAATCAATGAAATTATTTATGACACAATAATGATGCAGTATTTACTTCATTAGTAAACGATTTAAATAAATTAGATTATAAATGTTAAAATAATATACAATACATGTCCAATTCTTATTGGATGATTTTATTTCGATCTTTAGTCATATTTTATTTGACTCTAATGGTTTTTGGACCATTAGAAACCGAATATAATTATATAATAAAATAATAGTTTCACACATTCCTAAAGAGGCCCTCCTCCCCCTTATTAAAGGAGACCACTTGTAACCAATTCCTCAAACCTCTCAAGCCTTTAGGCTCATCCAAAATCTGCCATATTAATCTCCCTACATCCCTATCCTCCTCCGAGATTCCTTACCTTAGGCATAAGGCACTTCAACAAGTATTCTTTGTTCAACCCAAAGGATGTTACCCAAATTAAAGGTAATAGTTCCTCATAACTTCTTTCATTTTTTTTACTTATCCAACACCTAAACTCTTTTTATTCCTTTATTTTATAAAACCAAAAATATACTCAATATACTAGTATGTTTTTATGATATGAAATTGAACTACACTTACCCACACCTCCATATAATGGGTGATGAACATAATGTTTCAGTGGATGGAAAACTGACGCCTCACGAAACGATGACTGTTCAATTCCCTCCAACCACCTCTCATGGTGGACATTACGATCGAAATATATTTATATATGATATATATTATGTTTATTCTTTTTCTTCATACTTAGGTATTTTTCTTTTATACCATACCTTAATGGTTTCCATTATGGGTAAACACGATAATTTCATTTGAGGAAGTGCAGACTACTGCCCCCTCAAAGTGATATGACTCGTTAATACCATATGCGGGACGTATAAAGGATGGAGTTAATGATATTATATATGATATTATACAAAAATTATAATATAACAATTTATAATTATGTTTTAATTCCATTAAAATAAGAAATATAAAGGAAAGCAGCGATCATGCGTACGTACGGCTTACCGTCTCCATTAATGGTGCATTTCATTTCATACCACAAAACGATATGTACAGTTATAAATACATGTATATAGTGGATATATATGATATATATGATATCTTAATAATTAATATCATTCTGGATATAATGAAATTTTGACCATGTGAACAACTTGTAACTATATGGTGTTCATTTTGGACTCAAGTACCAAATATCGACAAAACGAACGTTATTAACTTAAATGATTACATAATGTTTATAACAAGGTAATAAGTGATATAAAAGGAATAATAATGATGAAAAATGTTCTTAAGAATGTAGAAATTAACATTAGTTTATTATTCATGATATTACTGAACGAACGGGTCATGTATGACATGTGGTAAGGCGTTTTTTAAATCACTTTTAATTCCATGAGATTTCCACTGTTCCCACTTATTTATTGCATGTGGTGTATTTTGTACTACCATTTGATATATATTATCTTGATTCTCTTTATATTCATGATATTCTATGATTCATTTGGTTGTTATTGACTATTTTTCAAATGACTCGATTGATTACAATGAGGTAAAGGTTAATTTAGCATTATATTTATTATCTAAGGTTGTTTATACGTAATTATCTACTGGGACCTCTTTATCATCCACATCTATGTTTCGTAAAAAAATATTTGAAAACAGTCTTACTATTTTATATATTATGGGTTAATGTCATTTATACCCTTGTTTTAATTTTAAAATATGTTTATAAAGGAATCTTTCTGTCATTTTCCAAACAAGGTAGTTGATGACCTTTTCGACAAAATAATGGTAAGAATGTTTTATTGACTTATACGGCGGGTGCGGTTATTTGCCTCCGTTATAACATCGCCAAAACATACCATACAATCTTATAAGAATATTTTAGATTAAATTTTTTCTTTATAACTATGTGACTCTTAAATGATTTCAAAATAGAAATATATATTTCTCTAAAAAATGTTTTTATTTCATCTATGTCAACCTCATTTAATGGATTTTACGTTTATTTGATGTTGATTAACTATGATACAAAACATCCATATTGTATAGAATGTTTTGTGATATGATTGACTATGGATGTTCTATTCGTATTCTATTCATGGTTTATGGTTAATGTATTGACATTTTGTACGCTAGTTTTAATACGAAGGTTTGTGTTATATTTCATCCTCTTCTTAAGATGAATGTGTTGGACTAGTATGTGCAGGGTTGGGGACTGATAAAAGTAAGCCCTCTAGGTTGGGGTCCAGTTATAGTAGACCCTATTGGTTGGATTTCGGTTATAGAGTCTCTCCGGGATGGAGTCCAGTTGCAGAGGCTCTCTGGGATGGAGTACGATTACAGAGGCTCTCCGGGAAAGAGTCCGGTTATAGAGGATCTTTGGGTTGGGGTCCAGTTACATTTATCCCTTAGGTCCTAGTATGAGGCTATGAAACAGAATATAATGTCTGGTAGAATACATTACCTCATTAAGAAAATAATATTGATGGTTCATGTGGTCATACGACTAGTAAAATACACCTGATTATGTTTTATTATGGAATTATTTACTCAGCGCATATTCCTGCCATAAATCTATTCATGTTTATTATTGGTAAAGGATTGTGGTTTCAATTATTCACCATGATTAATATTTATGTTATCTTCTGCTATATTTCTTACCCTTACTGAGCATTTGAGCTCACCCCATTCTTTGTATTATTTTTCCCAGGATTTCAAGAAATGTATTGTGATTGATATGCAGGGTTAAGCTACAGGAATAATGGAATTAATAAAGGATTATTTATGTTGTGTTTTATGTTATAATGTGTAATGTAACATTCATTGTGTAATCTATTTTCCAAGACTGCTGAACCGATCGGTCCTTCGAGACTTGATTCCTTGTAATCATTCCAAAGTATTAAAATAATCCATAGACTCTGGGTAACTGGGGTCGGGGCATTGCAGTTGATATCAGAGGATGTTTAACAATAACCTTGGAAACTAGATTTCGATAAACTCAGATTAGATCACATTACCATAAGATAGACTTTGATGATTTTTATATAAAACTTCCTAGAATTTGGGTAATGTAGATATTTTGTGAGTTTTCCAAGAAAATACATCCCTGTCTAGATACGAGCAGGTAGAGGCAACTCTGGCATAGATGTACCAAGGGTAAAACCCAAAAACACCGCTTTGAGGTAGACTTGAATGAGAACTGGGGCATAACAGTAGGCCTTGTTGTAATCTTGGTTACGACCCTCCTAGGAGGATATACATAGGATAATTTTCATTTTCATTACAAATCATTATGATGGGTTTATGTGTATATAATTTCTCAATAAAAGAATTTTTATGATTATGGATTATATCCATAAACTCATCAATTTATGTTAGTTTTGAATTATGTATTTCGATTCATAAACTAATCTAATTTATGTCATTGTATAGAAATGTATCCCAGTAGAAGGAATGTGAACTCCAGTAATATGTATGATCCAATGAGTAAGAAGGATCATATCTTTCACAGTATTAAGCAAAAATTTAGAAGGGAGATAGTCTCCCGTGTATTTTCAACATATGAAGAAATAGCATCATGTTTTAATAATATTAGTAAATAATTATCTGAGTCTAACAACTTTGATAGGAAGAAAGAGAAGAAAAGGATGGAAGAGAGAAAGATGGATAAAGGGAAGAGGGAAAAGAAGGATTTTCCCATATGTGAAACTTTGTAAAGAATCACCTTGGTAAATGGTTGAAGGGAATGGGAGTTTGTTTTAAGTGTGGAGAAAGTGGACACCAAGCACATGATTGAAAGGGTAATTTTTTTTTACAATGTATACTGCTTCATCTGCAACGAGTTGGGAAACTATGTGAATCAATGTCCAAATCATCAGAGTATTCCCCAAATGCTACTATTGGATAATAATAATGTTAGGAGACTACTAAGGATGGAGAGGAATGGTTATATTTCTTACATTGTTATTAATTTATTGTCTCAATTGAGTATTTTATTAATGATGTACATGTTATAGGAATTATAATGTATACAAGGATTTTACTACAGAACTATTTCATTATGGACTTCAGATTGCGTGGAAGCAAGAAAAGTGACTCAATAGAAGGTTAAATTTTAGGAAAATATATGGTTGAGAGAAAGATAAACCATAATATGGTTCTGATACCGAGGTAATGACTTCGTAATAATACATGATTGATTTGGATAAATTATAGTAGATATTCTTGACTACCTTGAAACTGATTAATGATTTGTATATTCCATCATTGTTGGAGTTTACAACATTTTTTTATAAAGGGAGTATATCTAGTATTCTATAAGGATTAAGGGAGCATGAATGTAATCAATAATGTTTTATGGTAATTCAAGATGTTTTAGAGTTTTAAAAGAATACATGATAAAGGTGTTCACATGTTATTACGGGGAAAAAAAGATATTCATTTTGTTTACCTTACTTATACATTTTGGATTGTGAGTTTGGAAAGAAATATTTTTGGATATGTCTAGTTTGAGATTATTTATGGAATTACATAAAAAGGGAAACCCAGAGGTTGGGCGGCAACCCGTCACATCTGGTAAGGCCACGAGACTTGAACCCACAACCAAAGGGCGACAATGGGGTATCGCCTACCACTGGACTACGTGAAGTCCCTTGATTTTATAATGTAGTTTTTTTTAAAGGTTTTAATAGGTGAATTATAAATTCATTTTTTTGAAACATTATATAAATAGTATAAATAGAATATTTTTTATGTTCTATTATATTTTAGAGTGAAAGATGAGTTTGTGGTAGACATTAGATAAATGATGGAACTCTAATTGTCAAGTATATATTTTTTACTTCTCTTATTCTATGAAGAAATTAATTCGTAATCTTTAGGTAAGGGATCTTAAAACTCAAAATGTGTTATCCTAATATATTATGTTTTGTTGAACCGGTGATATTTTCAATCATCATATATTGATGTCATTGAGGCCCTAAATTATACATTAGTTTGTGACTGATGACCTCAATCACTCCCTATAAATGTTTACATTTTTTTTCAATTATGTGTCTCTTATTACCACCAATGTTATCCTAATCGAGATCATAATTTGGTGGTGACTTTTTCATTCCCCTTTTACTATTCTTAAGACTAAATTTTATTAACCCAATTTCCGATGTGGGTTTTCCCACAATGGTAATTTATATTTTCAACAGTCTATTTTCGAAGAACAATTACAATTTTTAAGGATACAATTTATTCAATAAGGGAAGAATGTCACACCCCAAGGTTTCTTAGTACGTTATTTCTTCAAAGTAATTGAATAACATTCACTACACACAATGCCGAGTTCAAGTGCACCACGACTTACCAATCTAGCATTTAAAAAGAGGTTACGAATATTATTAAATGTATTTTGAGTTTTATATACTACATATAATCTTAACATCCATATTATGTGTTTCTTATACATAATATAATAACAAATTCAATTTTTTATATAAAGGAAGTATTTTTCAGAAAATGAAAATTTACCACCTTTTGAAGGAGAACTCTTTTTACATCCAATATTTGACACTTTTATATATTAAATTGGACAAAATAAACATCTTCTTTACAATCGGGAGATAAAAATTTAGTTTTAGTATATTTATTTGGTATTTTTCTGATAACTTTCATATTTTGGTGAATAGTGAAAAATACTAAATATTAATTAAAAACAGCTTTTTTAATTGAAATAATTCATAGTGTTAAATTATTCATTTTATTTGTTTTGAAGTATAATTAGATTATATTTTTATTATTTAATACAATTTAGGTCATTATAATTAATTTCACTTTGAAATTTGACATAAACATGTGTCAATCTTTTGATAGATATTGTTGCTTAAAACATGCTATTTGTTTTGACAACCAGAATTAATTTTAAATTAATTAAAGAAACTTATATTTTTTGAATTTGGTAATATAGACATCATTTTTGAATTCGGAATGTCAAATATATCTTAGGCTGAATTTTTGGTATTTTTCTGAGAAACAACAATTTTTAATGATTAGGAAAAAACACTGAGTTATTGGTTAAAACCGACATTCAAGTTAAATAATTATTTGTTTATTTAAATTTATTTTAGATCAAAATAGAAACATAATACCTATATATGTTCAAAAAAATACATTTGAGTAATTTTATTAAAATTTTATATATATAAAAATTTTATTGATCTTTTTACCGTCTTTTACCCACCTCCTATGAGTATTTGAAAATTTGCATAAAACGTAATTTTACCACTTTTGTGAGTTTAATTTCAAAAATCTGAGAGGCACGGTTAACCTAAGTAAGTAAAATGTTGTTCAATAAGGTGAAAATAATTTTTGGTGAATAGTAACGTTTGATTTTTATTTACAGTGGTTAAAGGTTAATTTGGTAATTCAATGTAAAAAGAATATTGTAATAATTCAAAATTACCTTAACACATGTCCTAACCTTATTATATGAGTAATTTCCGACCATGGCCATCCTTGGGTCTATTTTGGGACCCCATGTAGCCACATATGAATGAAGATGACACTTTAGATTAATTAATTTAAAGTAAAGGCAAAATAAACATAAACAAAAATCTTTTAGTTATTAATTTTTATATGGTGTTATATAAGTAATATTTTTGACTATAAGTATTAATTTGAAATCTAAAACTATATAATACATAATGGTATTTTTCTATAATTTTTAGACATCGAATATATTAAATTATTTATCACACAATAATGATGCAGTATTTACAGCATTAATAAATGATTTAAATAAATTAGATTATAAATATTACAATAATATCCAAAACAGGTCCGATTCTTATTGGATTATTTTATTTCGACCAAGAGTCATATTATCTTCTACCCTAATTATTTTTGGACTTTTCAAAACCGAATATCATTATATAATTAAATTATATTTTCACACATTCCTAAAGAGCCCCTCCCCCCCTTATAAATAGAGACCACTTATAACTAATTCCTCACAACTCTCAAGCCCTTAAACTCTTCCAAAATCTACCAAATTAATCTCCCTATATTCCTATCCTCCTCTTAGAAGCATTACCTTATGCATAAGGAACTTCAAGATGTCCTTTTGGTTCAAACCAAACGAAGTTACCCAAATTAAAGATAACAGTTCCTCTTAACTTCATTTCTTTTATTTTACTTCTCCAAACCCTAAACTATTTTTATTACATTCATTTATAACAACACCAGTATCCAAAATATACAAGTGTGTTGTTATGAGAAGGATTCTAAATACACTTACACACACCTGCATCTAATGGGTGAAGAAAATAATGTTTCTGTGGATGAAAAACTAACACCTCACGAAATGATGATTGTTTAATTACCTCTTACCACCTCTCATGGGGGCCATTATGATGGAACTGTATTTATATAAGATATATATTATGTTTCTGTTTTCATCATACTTTTGAATTTTTCTTTTATATCATACCTTAATGGTTTCCATTATGGGTAAATGCGATAATTTAATTTGAGGAATTGCAGACTACCGCCCCTCAAAGTGATATGACTTGTTAATACCATATGTGGGACGTATAAAGGATGGAGTTAATGATATTATATATTATATTATATTATAATTATAATATACCTATATATCATTATGTTTTAATTTCATTAAAATAAGAAATAGAAATTAAAGTAGTGTTCATGCGTACGTACGACTTACCGTCTCCATGAATGGTGTGTTTCATTTCTTACCCCAAAATGATATGAACATTTATATATACACGTATATACTAGATATATATGATATATATGATATCTAAATCATGAATATCATTCTGTATATAATGTACTTTTGACCATGTGAACAACTTGTAACTATAAGGTTTTCATTTTTGACTCAAGTTCCAAATATCGACAAAGCAAACATTATTAACTTAAATGATTACATAATGTTTATAACAAGGTAATAAGTGATATAAAAGGAATAATAAAAAATAAATAGGTTCTTATGAAAGTAGAAATTAACTTTAGTTTATTATTCAGGATATTAAATAATTAACTGGTCAAGTCGGACATGAGGTAAGGGGTTTCTTATCTACCTTTTAATTCCATGAGATTTCCATTGTTCACTACTTATTTATTTCAAGTGGTGTATTGTGTACTACCATTTGATATATATTATCATGAGTCTCTTTATATTCATGTTATTCTATGATTCATTTTGTTTTTATTGACTATTGTTCATATGACTCGATTGATTACAACGAGGTAAGGGTTAATTTCACAATCTCTTTATTATCCAAGGTTGTTTATACATAATTATCAACTGGGACCCTTTTATCATCCACATCCATGTTTCTTAAAAACATATTTCAAAACTTTCTTACTATTTTATAGAAAATGGGTTAAAGTCATTTATACCCCTTTTTTACTTTTATAGCATGTTTGTAAAGGAATATTTCTGTCATTTTGCAAACAAGGTAATTTAAGTCCTTTTTGACCAAATTAAGGTTAGAATGTTTTTTTATCTTATATGGCTGGTGCGACTATTTTTTGTCGTTATCACATCGTCAAAGATTCCCTTATAATCTTATAGGAATATTTTAAAAATAATTTTTTTATTTATAATTATTTTACTCCTAAATGATTTCATAATAGAAAGAGATATTTCTCTTAAAAAGGTTTTGATTTCATCTATGTCAACATAATTTTATGGATTTTATGTTTATTTGTAGTTTTTTTATTATGATACAAAACAACCATATTGTATTTAAGGTTTTGTGATATGTTGGACTATGGATTTGCTATTCGTATTCTATTCATGGTTTATGGTTAATGTATTAACATTTCGTACGCTAGTTCTAATATGAATGTTTATCTTATATTTTAACCGCTTCTTAAGATGAATGTGTAGGACTAGTATGTTCTGGGTTGGGGAATGGTAAAAGTAAGCCCTCCGGGTTGGGGTCCGGTTACCGAAAACCCTCCAAGATGGAGTTCGGTTATAAGGGCTCTCCAGGTTAGAGTCTGGTTACAGAGGCTCTCCGGGATGGAGTCCGGTCACAGAGGCTCTACGGGATGGTGTCCTATTATAGAGGCTCTCCAGGTTGGGTTCCGATTAAAGTTATCCTTTAGGTCCTAGCTTGAGGCCTTCACATAGAAATTAAAGTCTAGTACTATAAATTCCCTCATTATGAATATAATATTTATGGTTCATGTGGTCATTCTACTAGTAGTATACCCCTGATTATGTTTTATTATGGAATTATTCACTCAACTCATATTCCTACCATAAAAGTATTCATGTTTATTATTTGTAAAGGAATGTGGTTTCAATTATTCACCATGATTAATATTTATGTTATCTTCCACTATATTGAATACCCTTAATGAGCATTTGATCTCACCCCTTTTATTGTTTTATTTTTCCCAGGATTCCAAGAAGTGTATTGGGATTGATATGCAGGGTTAAGCTAAGTGAATAATGGCATTCATAAAGAATTATTTATGTTGTGTTTTATGTTATACAGTGTAATGTAACATTCTAGTATGTAATCTATTTTCCAATACTACTAAACATATCAGTCCTTTAGGACTTGATTCCTTGTAATCATGGCAATGTATAAAAATAATTCACCGACTTTGGGTAACTGGGGTCGGGGCATTACAATTAATTCCATTAAAATATTTTTTCTAATTGATTCATTTCAATTAAACCTATTTTGCAGGATAAAGCCTTGATCAACTCTTTATGTGTATCTCATCCTTACCTCGAATGGAATAATAAATGTAAAGTCATTGTACACAAGAATTTACAACGCTTGGTTCAAACACCTACTCCTTGTTGTGTTGGTTATTCTCCCCAACACATATTCTCCACTTTAATCATATGATTAATTACAATGGTTGATACATAGTAACATTGTATCTCTCCTGAGTCCTACACGAGGTTCATTATACTGCTTCCCACAGTGTTATCAGAGTCCCACTGGCCTACTTCAGAGTCCCACTGAAGAGTTCATCCACCTAGAATTCACAATAGATGCTTATTGATTCATTATGGATGTATCTTCTGATCTTCCATCACGAGATTTCTGAATCACACTTGCTCTTGAATCTCTTATATAATCTTCAACAGCCTTTTATATGGTTTTTTTGGCCTTGATCAATAACTATGATAACTTTTCTGATCATTCCCCAGTCTCCACAATGTTTGAGAAGTTCTTTCTACTTATAATGAAGACCCTACCTCACAAAGATGTGTTCAACTGGTGCACAAAACATCTTCAAGAATATTAATATCCAAGAATGATCTTGCACAATATCAGCACAGTCTATCTTCTTAGATTCTAAAATACTATCAACTATGATAAAATATATTCTTTAACTATTTATGGCATCAGTCTCAATTATAATTAACTTCTTGCATTGATTTCATGGAATCCAAACTTCTTGTTTTTGGATATCCCAATTAATTATTCTTCATGAATGAGTTTCACAGAATTTCTTATTCTTGTTTTATCACATGAAATCATTGTTGGGACCACTTTGTGTATAAGGTTGTATTTTTTCTCAATAGTTGTCAATGAAGATCAAAATAAAGGTGATCAAGAAGTACTCCAATGAAATGGAGGAATGGAAATTTCGATGATTCTTGTACTGATCATAAGTTCAATGAATATGTGTCAAAGGTGACACATTGTTTACAACAGTTAAGAATGGTGAGACATAATCCATCTGAGGATGAAGAATAATACATGACGGTTGATGAAGAACATTCAATTCTTCAAGATTCCATTAGAACCATGAAAGAGACTTCTTGAAGAATAAAATCGTATGATTTGCATGAAGTAGAGGAATGACGTTTGAAGAAGAAGACAGTGTGGAAGGGATTGGAACTCTGAGATAGCCATGCACATCACAATTTCTCAAAATATGATGATGCTAAAGCTTTTATTTCAAATGATTTATATAAAAAATTTGGAGTTTGTGATACAAGAAGACGAGTTTTTAAAGAAACCAAGTCACAGAAAATAAGCATCTTTGAAGTGTTTTCATTGTTGACAAAGAAAATACATGATATACAATTTTGTTGACAAAGGGGATTTCACGGTGGATTGACGAGTTCAAGAGTTGTGGTCAGTGATCCATGTTTGATTTAAGAACATAAACAAAGGAATGGATGATCTGGATACGGTACAAAAATAACAGATACAAGGTGGTGACGTTTTCTAGTGTTTGCCAAATTTCTGGGCCTGAAAATAGACAAATAGTGAAAAGTGATTTTGGAAAAGAGACTTGCGCGCCATGTATCTGAAGGAGATGAAACTTGCGCACCATATTTTTTTCAATATGAGATCATCAAAATATGGAAAAGGGACAAGGGTCGCCCAAGTATTGAGTTGGTCGTGCAAGTGACTTGCGCGCTGTGAAGTGACATGTGCGCCGGTGCTTAGAAGGCTTCGGAACTTGCACGCCTGTTGTTTTTCTGGATCATAACATCAAAATATAGAAGAGAAAGGTAGGTCGCACAAGTATTGTTTTGGTCGCGCAAGTGAGTAGCACGACAGAGGCCAGGGCGGTTGAGCTGCACGCCGAGACTTGCACGCCGGAGGAGGGCTTGCATGCCGTAGCGCAGGTAGTTCAAATGCCTATAAATACTGGACCACCCCTCCTCATTTCTCATGGAGATAAGCACTTAGAAAAATCAGAACTCCCATTGCGCTAGGTGTGGAAGTCACACAAGTAGTGTGTGGTCGCATAGGTGGACTTGCGTGCTAGTGTATAAAGTTGCGCACCGGTTGTTGGATGCGCGCCCAAGGCGGTTTGGGCGAGAAATGAAGTGAGCCGCGTAGGTTCAAAGTTGAGGAAGGCAGTGTCGTACAGGTGGTTTGGTGATACCTGCGTGCCAGTTTAGACTTGCGCGCCAAGGACTTTAACGCCGTTTTGGGAACTCTGCGCCATGCTTGGAGAAGAGCGCCAGGTGTTGTTGGAGCTCGCCCGTCTTTGTGGAGCTGTACGAATGTCAGAAGATTGACTGATACCATCGATGCAACAGATGATGTATTCATTTAGAGATATGGAAGAACATTGAACAATTTGGTTCTTTGAAGAGAGGAGGTTCTGAAAACTCATGACTGGTGTTTAACACCCTCATTGTTCTTTGCAAAGAGAAGAAGAACGGTTCGTGCAACGAAACTCAGATCTACACAGAAAGACGGGATTATTTCAAAACACTCAGGTGTCAGTATTTTGAATCAAAGGAAGAGAAGAAGAAGATATAGTGCATTCAGTTATTGTACTAAAGAAGAAGATTGAATACAAAAGAGCATCAACTCAGTACTCTAATGCAAGCATTGTATCATTCTAAACAAGAGACAAAGACATCAATGCAAATATATTGAAGATACCATTACATAAATAAACTGAGTGGAACTTCACCAAGGGCAGTGAGCTAGGGGGAGTCAACAGGAGTGATCTGATGGACATAGTGAGCTATCCATGAACCCTTGTAAAGGTAGTGAGCTGGGGATAGAGTGACTGTTCCTGAACCTTGTAATCCATAGCTAGTGAAGTTTAGTGGAATTTGATACGACCAGCGACTTGTCGGCGTATGCTCCTTGGACGTAGCCCTTAGTGGTGAACCAAGTAAAATTGTTGTGTCATCTCTTTGGATGTTAATGTTTCAATACTGATCGTATCCATCATATTAGTTTAACCAGTTCCTACCAACGTGGGAAAAAGATCCTTGGTTTTAAAAGAAATGGTTGACACCCTGATTCACCCCTCCCCTCTCAGTGTGTCACGAGGTCCTACACTCACAATCTTGATTCATTCTTTTAGGTGCCTTTATGTGTACAAGTGCATTAATGCAAGAAAAATATCCTTATTATCTCTTGTGTGAAAACCCCAATGGGTATACACAACTTCTTCTCTTTCTTACCTTCATTTTTTTATAATCACACACACTTTTTATTTTAATTTGACTTCAATTATGTGTTTTCATTTAAAAGCTGAATAGGTGTATTCTTTTATGTGTGATCTTATTCCTTCTTTCTTCCTCCTTCAAATGCAAAAACACTACACTTTCAGGATTTTTACTCATTCTCAAACCTAAATAGGTGTGTTAAATGTATGTCATATTCTTGAACAGTTGGGTGTCTAAATTCTTGCATATTCATGCATATGTACTATGCATGTATTTTACTTCTTAAAGAATGTTCTTTAGGTCCCTTCTTCATCTCCCAAGGAAGTGTATTTGTACATTTTCCTTCACATTTTCTCACACTAAGGGTGTGATATTTTACAAACCCAAAGGTGTGTATCCTTTTTTATTTTTCACACACATAAAACTCAAATCCTGGAAACACATAAAATGTATAAATATATGTAGTGAGAAGGGTGTTCTTATTATTCACGTGTGGAGTGTTCATGGATGTACTTTTGATCCATACAAGGTATCTGGATCTTGGTTTTGTCTTTAAAATGGTGCAACTTGGGTTTCTGTGTGCCAGTTTTTTACTTGCGGGAATACCTCCACCAAGTAAGATGAGGGGTTATAAAAACCGATCATGTGTTTGTCTATTTTCCTTCGCACATAGGGTGAGGATCTCTTATTTTGTTAACCAATATGGTTTTCAATTATCCTTCAAGGAATTGATGCATGGAACCATTTCTTCACGTAGAAAGTCTGCATGGAACCCTATCCCTTTCTTGAACCTGAGGGGTTTACAGTGTCTCTGTTTTTTTAGAGAAATGATAGCTCCTTTTAATGGGAACTGAAGAAACATAATTTGGCTTAGGGATTCCCCTTTTATTAGAATATGATTTATATTTAAATATATTTATATGACATGAAGACCAGGGTTTTTAATACTTATGATTTTTAGATTCAATATTTCGAAGTTGCAAGTCAATGATAAGCCACATGTGGCAGTAGTTACCTTTTTTTCAAATGAAGGCTTCTTCGTCATGGTGTAATCTTTTTGTGCATGTGATGAGGATCACATGCATATAGTTTCTATGTTCTCCCTTGATTATTGTACATCTATTGTGGCCTCAGAACCATCGTTTGCCTCACCCTTCATGGAATTTCATTATTTTGATGCATGCAAACAAATGTAATTGCATGAATGCGAGTCATTATGCTCAGATGATCTATACAAGTTCCTCAATGGCTCAAACGGTGGCCATGGTGGTGTGTTGGGTGTTCTAGTTCGATCACTATTTCATGGTATAATTTTGGGTGTTTGGAGAATGAAGACAACCTCAATGGAGGATCAGAAGGCCCAGGTTGAATTCACGAAGTGCACAATCAGATGTACAGTTCTAGTGCGTTGGATCGATGGTGCGACGATCAGATGGGAGACATGGAGTCTGCGATGAATCAGATATGTGATATCACTTCCTGAAAAACATTTCCTATCCCACATCAAAACGAAGACATAGTTAAGAATTAGTGTGTCATTCAAGGCATGCGGCCTTAGGAGCATATTACACTTCGCACATCTCTAGTGCTACTTAGCACCAGTTCCCTGCAGGAGAGCTCGTAGCACCCACACTTCCTCTTCTGTATCGCACACAATACCAACTAGTCATACTCTATGGCTTATACACAACCCCCATGCACCTCTTGTGAGCTGGCATTCCAGGCATCCCTTGGGAACGATTGCCCCTGGGGTCCCGCATACGCCTGAGATCTAAGGTGCTCGACTGGCCTTGTAAGTTGGACCATATTTCTGGAAATGGAATAGAACAAAAGTATATTGCTAAAAACAATGTATAAAAAATATTATTTAGCATGAAAATTCCTAATTCCCCTTCCTATTTTCTTATTATTAATCCACCATCATTCATTCCTTTATTTGTAGATATTAAATCCCAAATATCTTCATTACATTCATTTGATTCAATAATATATGATCTAAGGAACATTTCTTCATTCATCATGAATTAAAATATAATTCATGGTCTTCACTATTGTAATGAGTGATGTGTTCTCTTTAAGAACATGTCTTGTAACTTGAAGATCTGCTCAAGAAATTGGATGATTTTATTTCAAAACCTATATATAATTAAAATCTCATTGATGGATCTTCTAAATTCATCATACAATTTTGTATTTCTTGGCTTTCTTTAAATAGTTTATCAAATTTCCATCCAGTGACACATGTCTTTGAACATATGACCAGATCAACAATCATCTAAATTGTGGGGATAATGATCAAGCATTACATCTAATGTCAAATAGTGATTCTAAAAATATCAATGGAATTTTCTTTGGAACATCTTACCCTCCCCAATCATCACCACCACCACTTTTCCATACATATTTACAACTGACACCCTATTGATATCTTATTGAAAACAAATGAAACATTATGCTCAATAATCCCTTCCCCCCTTTGTATTTTTTTCTCAATATCCCTTAATAAAACATTGAATGGTATAATATGTGTTCCAATATTTTCTCCCGTTTATTAGAATCAAAATTCAAAGGTGTAGTGTTATCTATTCAAAAACATGTCTTCCACCATTTAAAGAATATCTTGTTGAGTATTTTTGAGAGATGGAAGATGTCACATGGTTCACTTAGAAAAGAGCCTTTAGTAAATCAATTATATGTCCAGTTGGTCTAAACTAGTGTATAAAACAAGAGATATAATACCAATGTGTTAAAAGATTTCCATAAACAACCATATATGTGAAACCATGCTTAGAGTGTACCTATTATTTACAAGGGGGTTGGAGATAGTCAGATTTATCCCTAAAATGAAAAATACTACAAATACATCAACAAACATATTAAAAAGTTCAAGTGAAAGGATAATTCTCCCCATTTCATCCCATATTTTCATCAATCAAGAACTCCCCCTTGATTGATATGATAAATACAATTAAGAACAATGGATGAAAGTGTGATCAGAATACCTCATGTTTCAAATTTTTGACATTATATGAATTTCCAAATATTTCCTGAAATAATCCTTGATATCATCTCCTTCATTAATTTTCCCCCTCAAGGGGTGCATTCACTTTGATTCATTATGGTGGAACATATCCTCACATATTCTTAAAGATATTTATTTTGATAATCTTCTACAGTGGAACAGTTCATGTTATTGTCAAATCTGGAATAATGTGTCCAACTTGCTGTTCTCCACTTTACTCATTCAACTATAACCATAAGAATTACCTTTATCTTCAATTACCTAAAATTTAAGTACACATATACAACAACAATATAAGGGAATAATATAAAATAAATGTGAGATTCTTAATGGGAGAAACAAGGATGAGACTTTTCTCTCAACTGAAGAACTCCTTTCCTTGTATCTATAATGTGTCTAGTATTCTTCATGTGGGTGTCTCCTCCTTGTTTTATACATTGATCAATCATTGTAAGCATGGACCCTTTATTTCCATTCACCTCAAACATGTGTGGATTATTAGAAACTACTTCTTCCAATAGTGAAGTAGCTTACAGGGGTGCATGTTTTTCAATATTCAACATCTCCAGTTGGCCTGGTAAAATAGTTATACAGTTATTTTCATGATGTACAACCATCTTTCACATTCCACACATCATTTTTGAGACACTTGGGTTGGAAGGTTCTGAAAATGTCTCATGAAATCCTAATTCTCCTTTATGTTGAAGGACATGTGTCCCCTTTTCAATTGTTTTATCTAGTACTTCATCTTCAGTTATTTTCATTTCTATAGAAATTTGTAATTGATTTGGCCAGATAACTAAACACTCCTTCTTAAGATTTTCTATTTAGGAGCTTCCACATGGATTCTTCATTATATGCGAGTTACATTTCCTTGGAAACTTATTAATAATATCTTCAGTAATGTATTCATTCAATCCCATATTATTCTGGATTGATTCTCCTTTTATTTTCATCTTGCTTCCATTAATTTACATGGAATTTTCATAGTGATCCATGGAATGACCTTTTATTCCACATTAGAATAATCTTTTCTTATTTTAGATGAAATTATTGGAATATTACTTGAACTTATTCATTGGAATAATTTCTTTCATTGTATTCTTGACTTCATTGTTTTGCATATTCCCAATGGAATAATTTTCAACTCTTTTTATTTATCCTTAATTTTTTGTGGTCTATAATTATTATTAACATTTGCAGGAGGAATGGTATGACAAAACCAGAAGTCATCATATTTATGACCACTTCTGTTGAAATTATCATATAATCCTTCAAGGTATTCAAATCAATTCATGATAGAGAGATCCTTATTAATCTGTGTTTTCTTCCTTTTCTTTACAGGATGCTTCATTTCATCATATCAACTTTCCTTGAATGTAGGCCTTCCAAAATTTTCGTTTGTTGACATATTATTCCAAAAATCATTAGCCTGATTCCCAAACATCGAACAACACCAATTGTAGCCAATAAATCTCCAACTTTTCCTATTTGTATTTCTCTATCTAGTTTCAGTGCGGTGTTTTTTCTGGAATTATCTTCCTTTATTTGGAGCATCAATTAGAGAGTTGTTATTCTTAATCATCCCAATATCCATCCTTGAATTATTTATATATGTATTAACATCTTTATCAATTCACATCATCCCAGATTTTAGCTTTGAACTAGTACATGCAGATGAAAATTAAAAAACATAAATAACTAGGTTATGGGTTACCTTATTCTTGGAGGATGTATCCATTAGATTAGAGGATGATTTGATATTTATCTTAGAATCATATTACTTAATGAAATAATGAGTGGAATCATAACTTCTTTCAGTTTTTTGGTATGTTCCATCTTGGATTGATTGTTGTTTATTCAAATTCACCTTCATATCTAAATAATTCATGTTGAGGGAGTTATTTTCATTCTCAAATGATCTCATATTTTATTCACAATTCTTCTTCATCTTTGTAATTTTTTCCATGCACATTCCATAATTCATATAAATAGATGTCATGCTACTTTTACTTTTTAGGTTTTTCTTCTAGCTGAGCAGCTTTGAAAAACATAGGCACATTTTGAAAACAATCAAATTAATGGAAATCTTCAATAAACACAATCTTAAATAATTTCATCTCAGAAATACATCAATGAATTTTTTTAGTAACATCATCAATTCAATCATTTTAAAGAGAAACTATTTCTACCTTCACGTTCACAAGTTTGATGAGAGTCTTGGTTATGCCATCCCTTTTAGCCAATTCATCCTACATGCATCAGCTTCTTTATTCAGCTATAAATTTTCATCTTGAATAGTAATTATGCTTGAATAAATATGTCTTGATTCTTCTCTAGGGACATTCTTTTGATGATCATTGAGTGAAGTCTAAAGATCCCTAATTGATAAATCATAAATATATCTTGAACACGATTTATTAGAAGTATAAAAAGTATTATCACATGTTTTACATTTCATATTACCTTGAGTAGAAGGTGTCTTCCAATTATTAGTAATCTTCTTCTTCATCATCCTTGAATGTTTCTTCTTTCTATTCTTTCGAGTCATGGAATATATCTCAATTTGAGGTTTCTCACTCATCCTCTCAAATCAGAACTTCATAATGACTCCCTTGGATATTTTAGAGGTAACCATCCCTCCAATACCAATTAAAGTGCCCAGATCATTGTTAACCACTGAGAGGGGGAGGGGGTGTAATAATGATCCCTTTAAAATAGTGTTACTAGTTGATACTTTTCAATTAATCCTCTATGGCTGGTTAAATCCTAAATTAATTATTCCTTTATCTCATAGCCTTACCTAGAATGGTGTAGTAATATAAAGGCACTGAACACAAGGATTTATAAGGTTCGGTTCAAAGACATACTCCTTGATGTGTTGGTTATTCTCCCCAACACAGATTCTCCACTATGATCAAATGAGATAGTACAATGGTTGATACAGAGTCACACTGTATCTCTCTTGAGTACCACATGAGGGTCCTCATATTGCTTCCCACAGTTTTTCCAGAATCCCACTGGCAAGCTTCAGAATCCCACTGAATACTTCTTCTTCATGGCATTAAATATAGATGCTTCTCGATTCAATATATATAGATATTATGATATTTCATAATGATTTTTTTGAATCACACTGGCTCATGAATATCTTCAAGAATCTTAAACAACATTTGATATGGTTTTTTGCACTTTATCAACAACTCTGATAACTTTTCTGATCAGTACTTAGTCTCTAAAATGCTTAGTAAATACATTCTTCTAATATTGAGGACCCATCCTCACTAAGATGTGTGAAAGTGGTGAACACAAACTCATCATGAATATTATTATATATGAATGATATTTAACAATTTCAACATTGTCTCTCTTCTTGGATTCTTAAACAATATCAAATTAGATATAAGATCTTCTTTAACTATGTTTAGCTTCAGTATCAGTTCCCATTCACTTGATGCATGCATTCCATGGCATCCAAACATCTAGATTTTGGATATCTCAGGTAATTATTCTTCATGCATGAGTTTCATTACATTTATTCCAATTGTTTACTCATGTTCACTCACAACCTTTATTATTCATTTTAATTTTCTTCACGTGTGCATATGCATGCATGCATACACAATATCTTTCTTCTATCTTGTGAGAAAAGAAAATGGGTATACACAACTTCTTCTCTTTATCTTCTACCTTTTTGGTTTATAACAGAAACACTTGTTCTTTTAATTTGAGTTCAATTATGTGTTTTTATTTCAAACCCAAAGAGGTGTATTCTTTTATGAGTGTACTTATTCATTATTTATTCCTCCTTCTTCAGATGTTCATACATAATCATTTCCTGATTTTTTTTTCTATTTTTCAAACCAAAATAGGTGTGCTAAATGTATGTCTTATTCTTACACAATTTTATGTCTCAATTAATGCATATTCATGCATATTTACTATGCATATATTTTCTTTATTTCACAAAGGGCCTCAGGTTCCTTCTTCTTCTCCAAGGGCAGTGTATGTGTAAACTGTTCTTTACATGTTCTCCCTCAAAGGGTGTGATATTCTATAAACCCGAAGGTGTTTATCCTTTTTTCTGGAACACAAAAAAAACCTAAATCCTACAAACACAAGCAATGTGTGTGTGTCCGTGTGTATATATATCTGTAGTGAGAAGAGTGTTCTTGTTCTTCACTCAGGGAGTGTGAGTTGTTATCCTTCAAATCCACACAGGGTTCATGGATCTTGGTTCTTTCTTTGAAAATGTGCAACAAGGGCTCGTGTTCACTAGTTGTTTACCTATGGTAATACATACATTGAGCACAATGAGGGTTTATAAAAATGTATCACGTTTTCTTGTTTTTTACCTTTACACGGAGGGTGAAAATCTCCTCTTTCGCAAAATAATATTGTTTGTGGTTCTCCTTCATGAAAGGTATGTGAGGAATCATTTCATTTTGTAGAATGACTACGTGGAACCCTATTCATTTCATGAACTATAGGGGTTAACAATGTCTTTATTTCGTTAGAGAAAAGAGATCCTGTTTTTATGAGAATGGAAGCAACAAATTTTGGATCAGGTCAACTCTATTTTATAGGCAATGTATTATTGTTCAAATATGCATATATGACATGAATATTGGGGTCTATAATGCCTGAGATATTTTTCTTCCAAATTTTTAAGCTACAGGTCATCGATGAGAAACATTTCATGGATGTTTCCTTTTTCAACCATGGGCTTCTTCTTCGCAGCATAATCATTATTTGCATGTGATGATGATCACATGTATATTTTGTTTTCAAAATCCTCTATTGATTATGGAATGTCTAGTGATGTGTCATCAAATTCTTTTTCCTTAGACTTCTTCGATTTTTTATTTCGATGAAATCATGCAAAATTAATTACATGCATGGGATTTGTTATGATAAGAAGATCCAGATGTTCTCCTCAGTGGCTCAAACATTTCACATAGTGGTGTGTTTGGTGTTCGCATTAGAGCCCTGGTTTTCGGGGGAAGCTCATGTGTCTAGAAGATCAATATAACCTCAGTGGAGGATCAGACGATGCTGGTTGAATTCGAAAAGAACGCGATCAGATGTATGGTTCTGATGCGCTGGATCGATGATACAGAAATTTGGATGGAAGACAACATGTATGTGATGCATCAGATGACTAATATCGCTTTTTGAAAAATTTAGGCCATCCCACATTGAAATGGAGATGTTGTTAAACAATTGTGTTTCAATCCAAGCATGTGGAATTAGGGCCAGATTATTCCACTCCCCCCTCTGGTGCCACACCGCACCGGTTCACTATGGTCGCACTCTTATCGCCCACTCTGCCTCTTCGGGTTCACATATAGCTCCCACTATGCATACAGTGGGGATTATACATGGCCCCCATATGCCTATTGTGGGTTGGCCTTGAGGTATTCCCATGGGCACTGCAGACCCTCCGGTCCCACATATGCCTGAGGTCTAAGGTCCTCTGCTAGTCTTTTAATTTTTCCCATATTTTTGGCAAAGGAATAGACCAAATGTACTTTTCAAATAATAATGTATAACCATGATTATATGACATAAAAACACCAAAATCCCATTCCTCTCCTCTTCTTCATTATCCACCATTATTCATTCCTCTCTTTTTAGATCATGAATTCCAAATATCGTCAATAAATTACTTTTAATCAATAATAGATTATGTATGGAACATTTAATCATTCTTAATGCATTAAAACATATTGTGTGGTCTTCACTATTTTAATGACTGATGAGTTCTCTTTAAACACATGTCTTGGACTTTGAGGATCAGCTCAATAAAGCATTTGATTTTATTTCACAAAATTAATCCAATTAGAATCTATTGTACGGATCTTCTAAATTCATCATGCAATTAATTGTTGGATGGCATTCATGGAATGGTTTAACAAAGTGTCATCCATTGACACATGTATTGGATCTTAGTACCATCTCAATAGTTGTCATAATTGTGTGGATAATGATCAATCAATAAATCCAATGTCAAATAGTGAATCTCCAAATATCAGTGTCATTTTCTTTGGAACAACATCCCCTCTTCAATCATCATCTCCCCCAATTTTTCCATACATATTCACAATTGAATCTTTATTAACATCTTATTGAAAAAATATGCAACACAATGCTCAAAAAGTTATTATACTAACATCACAATATATGGATGATACTAGAGTTATTACTTTTTTATCGAAATGGTGTAATAGAGGATATATAAGAATAAAAAAACCTTTGCTAGTAGTGATAAAACAACTACCTATTTTTCATGCATCTCCTTTGGATTTTCACAAAAGGAATACATTAGTTGACTTTATGACCAAAGAATCACCTCTAGGATGCAATGATAGATGTTGGGAGAGTAAATGGGAATGGATTCCTAAGAAAAATTTATTTAGAAGGGCGAATTAATGATAAAGATAATTTAACTTTTATAAGAGAGTGGAGGGGTATTTTGGGAAACTATTAAAATATTAAATTATTATATATTAATTTTCAATTCAAAAAGTTCCAAAGTGAGTTTATTGAAGGATTATGTGATTATGGGTCAAACTATTATAATACTAAGAATTATATACATATTTACATCATAAAATTATCCTTATCATTTTTATTTACCCCCTAGTTAAATAATTTAGCATTTAACGTGACAACTTGTCTTTTTTACACTATAGGGTAAATATGGTTACTATAAAATTCCAAAAGGACACCAATTGGATCATCTGTGACTTAGATAACACTATACAAGTTATTTGGATGAAACATTAATTTTTATAAATTTTATAACATTTAATAAATTATTATTTATTTTAAGGTATCATTTGTTTCAATTGTGATACTATTAATCTTTTCATTCCTTAATAATAAAAAATAGGATAACGTTGAAAAATTACTAAAAATATTTCAATAACATTTCTATGTTATTTAAAAAAAAATTGCCATTAATTAAGTCAAATTATGATTGTATTTGTATTTTTAATATCAATTATTTGATATTTCTTTCAATAAAATATATTCCACTTTACTAATGTGTCATCATTAATGGTAATTATAAAATATCTAAAAATTATAAATAAATTTATTTGAGGTAATAAATTCTATTATATTTATAGGTAATATTTATATTTGATGATATCACATGTAGTTATCTATATTATAACTACTATAATTATAAAAAATGAGAGTGTGGAATTTTTTCGCACACATTGATTTTAAAAAAATTCATGTCATATTGATGGAAAAAGACCAATTAAATGATTATACATAGAAAAATAGGTTATAAGGTATGAATTTATTCTACCAATAAGTTTTTTATAGTCTTTAGTGTAGTTTTTCATAATATATTTACCCTTAAATACCATATTTACCCTTAACCGTGATAATAAATAATTATGACAGTTACTATTCATAATTTCCAAAAAATACTGGTAACATATTAAAATAATTTGGACCCACTGATTTCAAATATGGAATCCATTTTTTAAAATTTAAAACAAGGAAGTTGATGTAATTAATTTTTAATTATTCCCCATTGACAAAATGTGAAAACATGATTTTCAAAAGTAAAAACCACCAAAATATTCGCATGTGTTTATATATAATATTAATGTGACAATAATTCCAATGACCTACATTATATTAAATTATAATAACATCATATAATTATAATTTAAACCCAATTAAAATGATAATCTAACAATATAAATAAATTAGATGAAAATGATGTTTTGAATTAAAATGTCTTAGTTTCACCATTCATTAAAATAAGAATGTTATTGAAAAAACAAACAAAATTTGTAAAAATATATTTTTATGTACCACTTCTTAAAAAGATGTTACTTTATTAAAAGTAAATATATAATAGTGTGGAATATTTCATTTTAAATATTTTTTCCTCTAAAATGTGGTAAAATTTTATTTTTTCTGAAAAAATACATTTTTTATTCGACAAATTGAATTTGATCTTATATCATTTCTATGAAAAAGTTGAGATGAATATTAAAATTAAATAAAATGAACAATGTGTTTAGTTAAATCCATAACCTCCTTTTAGACATCTTTTCGTGGTGTGCTCGAACTAGTTGTTGTGTGGAGTGAAAGCTATTAACTTATTTTATAAAAATCATACCGTGAAAGAATGGGGTGTTACTTAAAAAAGGGTCGAATAATAATTTCCCAATTGTTATTAACCAAAAAACAAAAAATTGGGGATATTAAGGGTGAGGAACTTGGAAAAATGATTAATCAAAAATATCGATTAAATCTTATTCATGGGAACATGAAAGGGCTCAAATTTGATGAAAATCAACAAACTAAGAATGTTCATGGTCAATAATATAGTCCTAAGTGTGGAAGTACAAATAAGATGAGTCATACCTCATTATTGTATCATTTTATGATGAATAAAAATACTTTCCATAATGGAGGATAATTTTTTGTTCTCATTTCAACTTTATTCACATAGATTTGGTAGATTAATGTCACCCGATCATGAACAACAAATAAAGTATAGATCATTATCGTATTAATGATCCCCATGTTATTTGGAAAACATTGGTGACCAACTATAATGATTAATTTATATAAGAAATTAGGTTTTAGGTCATTAATAAAAATAATTAACCAATTATTCACATGAACACACCTTCCATTGGTCATTTTAGCGGATCATCACATACTGACCAACTTTGGGATGCATTTAGTGTATTCATAGCATTATGGGGTCAAAAATGTTCTCATATTTCTGATTTGAGACTCTATTTTAGAGTTATAAAATTTTCTAGAAAATTTCCTAGTAATTGTGAGAAATATGAGTGCCTCAATATAAAAATATTTCTATATAGATTTCTATGTCATACTAGGATAAAATAAGGTTTCTACAAGCTTTTCTAGCGACACCATATTGTGATTTATTATAAATTAACATATTATAAATATCTATGTGATATGTTTTTTTATATTGTCAGGGGTCACTGTTATTGTCTCATCACTATACATTCTTATGAAAAGATGTGTGTATGATTATTTGAGGGTACAAGTCATTATGTTGTGCCTTTCGGTCCACTATTAATGATCCATGTTATTTTTAAAAGGTTATTTGTTCAATGATAATGATTTATTATATTAATTTGATCTAAACCTTGATGATGTGTTGAAAATTGCACCTTGGTTTGTATCTGGGCACAAACCCTTCATACATTTTCATTCCCAATGTTCTGATGTTGAGTACAACTTATGATTAGTCTAGAAGGTGGATTCATATGGTTAGTTTATAGAGATATTTTCCCAATTATAATAATATCATTTTATTATAATGTTAATCCACAATAACACTAAACCATCCATTCAAGGTATTATGTGGTTATTGCCAACGAGCTCGTACCCGAGTGGAAAGGGTTCCTACTTGGCTTCCAAGAGACCTAGGTTCAAAAAAGGGTGGTGGAGAATTTACGGGGACTATAGAAGGTACTATAGTAGGTATTGCAGCATGTGTTTTATTAGACACAGTAGCATGCACTATTCGGTACTGTAGTAGCTGAACTATTCACCCATTTTGGTCCTTTGGGCCCCCAGTTTGGTCCTATGGGTCTCAAGGGACTTTAGGTGATCAAAGGCCTATGGGACACAGGGCCATCGGGCCACAAAATGACCATGAAGTAAACTAGATCACACATAACAGGCCCCAAAATAAGATCAGAGCAACAATAGAAGTCACCAGAAGCAGAGCTAACTGGATTGGATGAATAAGAGGGAATGGAAACCTCCATCGATACCAAGAAATGTGCATATTTTTATGGGGCAATACTGGCCGATCAGTATTGCATGGTGGGGAGCTAAGGAGATCATTGATGCAGAAGCTGGGTATGGTAATTTATAGTGGGCTAGGCCTATGGGTCATGTATTTGGCATGGTATGCCTCTGGGATTTTGGGTCATTTATTATGGGTTTTGTCGGGCCATGTGCCTTGGGCATAAGGGTCATGTACATGTTCCCCTTCATCCCTTAAAATGGGGATTATCCATAATAAAATCAACAATAAGGCCTTCGAACCATTTGTCGGGGATTATATGGTTATTGTGTGATGTAATGATTATATTATAGAAATTATGTAACATAAAAACATGTTAATCTTGAATCATATATTTTATTAACAAATATTTTATATTAAATATGTGATTCACTCATTTAACCTAGGTGTATATTTTTGGGGACCTCATTCCTCTACCTATAATCATGTTATGGTGTCATGAAATTTTTTGTAGTATAGATGTAGGTTTTTGACTTTTATAGAATATTATGTTCACAACATGGTTGAATGAGGCAATTATTTCTTCATAGAGGGTCACTAAAAAATGTTTGGGGTTAGTTGGTGTACTTTTCTTAAAATGAATAATTTTTTCATGATTTTAGAACTAATAATACATATTGGTTCAGGACAATATTAATATTGGTGAAACATATCCGGAAATCTTTGTGGGATATTATAGTGAACTTTTATAGGGCATTGGTCACCTATCTCTATGTTGTTTATGTCAAATATGTACTGGTAGTGATAGCCACGATATAATGGAGTTGTATTTAGTTTCAAGGAGATATTATGAGGTACATGTTAGTGTGTTCTTTCTATAAGTTAAAAATGATCATTGTGCATTATGTGATTCAACGTCAGTGGGAGGTTTACTATGAGGGTTCAATTTTTTATTTTCTTATGCATGTTCCGAGTTACTTATTTTTTCTTTTATCCCTCTAATCGAATTCATGAATGGGTTAATCTTTATTTTGAGGCATTATAATTATGCATCAATTTTTTAATGCATCTGTTTATTATTAATTGAAAATTATTTTTCGGTTCATGAATTCATCATATATTTAAAATTATATTCTATATTCCTTGGGCATGGACATTTTATTCTACATGGAGGACTAATTATTAATACATATAATCATTATTTACTCTCTAAAATAACAATTTTTGGGATAGTTTCTTAAATTAAATGTGGATTCATATTTCTTATCTTATCAATAATATGATGTATTTCGATTTGATAATTTGGAATTCATAAAATGTAAAGTGTTTACCAAATCAAAGGGAGTTTCTTAGACATAATTATAATGACTTCAAGAGTGCAAATAATTTAATAACCCTCATTGGTTTATGATCTTGGAATATAAATTTCCCCATGTACACATCAGATTTTTTTTTCAATTAATATAGAATTTATTGTCATTTATTTTAATAATTTTCATCCAAAAAATGGGTTATGTTTTTAAATTCCTTATCACTATCGATTCGACCACAATATATACATTTATAATAATAATCATTATTAGTTACAATTATTTCATTTTTTTAATATTGTAAATTCTAAGCATGAAAAACCAATATGAATAACCAACATCCTATCATGCATCAAATTGAATGGAGTCATAGCCATTGAATTTGGATGATTGAAAATATTTAATTTCATATATAAAAACAAAACATTACTCATATTTTTCAAATTTCAAATTTTAGTTTTTTTATTTTCTTTTCAGTTTTCACATTGTATTTTTTGTGGTGCGATGGAATGAATGTAATGCATCATTTTGGAAAAAAATATTCAATATATGTTAATGATCTTGAACATAAAAAATTTCATATCAAATAATTTCTACTAAATAAAGGATAATACAAACCAACAACCACAATTATGTAATGAGGAATTCTTCCTATATGATTTAGTTAAAGTTTTAAAATCATGGAGGATGATCTATTTATTATAGAAAATAGAATGGTGAAAAAAATTAGGTTAACAAAGATGAGGTAGGTTTTTTTGAATTGATTGGGGATATATACAATGGTAATAATTATTATTTGGGTTAATTTGAGGAGACTTATAATGATAATGTTTTATTTAATCTATATTTATGGGAAGACAATGTAAAAATTATTGATATGGAGGAGGAAAAAGATTTAGAATCAATAATAAAAGTAGACAGATAGGAAAAAGTGGTGAAAATAATAGAAATTTTTAATAAAATTAATGATTTATAAAATGGGAATAAAAAAGACACTTGGACAAGGGAGCATAATTAGGTTTATATTTACAGATATATTTTTATTCATTTCTTAAGAATCCATAAATTATTTTTTTCTCCACATTAATGTGTTAAGATGATTTCATTGATATGAGTAGAATTTTCACACTTGTTTAATATAAAATTTGATTATGATAAAATATAGACTTAGATACATCTTACCATAATACTATTACATGACACAAAATGTAAGAACTCGCTCACTGTCATTTAAAAATGAAAATTTCCATAGAAAAACTAGATTTTATGTTATAATTTTATTTAAATATTATTTTAGGAATATATTTATGATGTAGGATAACTTCTCGTTATAAATTTTGATATTGATTAGAGTATGGACCTTATACAATCATTTGGGTGTTATGATTTTGTTGATTAATGAGTATGAAGGAAAATGATGAGAAGCATAAGATGAATACTAGTAGAGAAAATATAGGAATATAAGAGTAAATATTTTTATTCTTTTAATCCTTAAATTTACTTTCAAATTAAAGAAATTTTATTATATTTTTCATTCCACACATACACTTTTTTGTTATTTTTTTCATCCTGGATAAAAAAATTAGGAATCCAACAATTCAATGCTTTAGATTTTATTTTTTAATTAGATTTAATGTCTAATATAGTGAATGAGTGACAAAAAAATTATGATATCGATAATCTAGTGAATCATTATTTTGGGAAATTGGTATGTTTATGTATATTAAATTCCCCTCACATTTATCAACATTGTGTTTATTGATGATTATGGGGATTAATTTATAATTATTCTTTATTTCAGAACATATGGTTAAAAAGTATTTTGTTTCCCATTAAATATAGGGTTATAAAACAATCTTTTGAATTCTTTACTTCCCCCTATTTAAGGAGAGACACTTAAATCTTGTAGATGAATAGAACATGAATCATTTACTTTTTAATTCTGTGAAATAACAATGTCAATTTAATATAATTTATGAAATTATATTTTGATTCAATTAAAACATTATAAATCATAATTACCTTTCATATTTCTATTATCTTTATAGAATCCATGATTGACTTTACTCAGGGATAAATTATATTTTTATTATATCCTACAAACCCAATGTTTTTTATTTCTCCGTGATTTGAAATACAAGAGTTAGGGAATGAGTTTTCTCAAGTTGTGAAGGGAATATTATAAATCAGATATATAAAAATGTCTGGTATTATAATTTTTATGGGATGTATTTTAATAAAAAAACTTTTTATTATGATTCTTTCAAAAATTATGGAATGAGAAATATTAAATTAAATGTAGAAAAATAATTTTTGAAAAAAATGACATTGAAAATGAAATATTGAAAAAATGGTGTATTTCATTGTACTAATTGTTATAATTTTTGATCATATCATTTGAGGAGTAGGGGTTATTTAATATTCATCGGAGGAGTTTTTTTAATTATCAATTATTTATCATGAATTGAAGTGTAGATTTTAACGTTCATTTTTTGGAGTATAAATTTTCATGTAAAATACACACTAAACCATATCATCAAATTCATTTGATCCTTTTAATAGAATCAATCATGATTATTATTAATATTAATCTCTATGTGTTGGATGTTTTACATTCATTTCAAACCAATGGTTAGAATACATTTACTCAATCAGTGGTTATAAATCGAGTAAAAAATGTTCCCTCTTTGGTAAGAGAAACTTCTCAAGTGAAATATATGAATTTGGAATGAATAATAACTATAAAATAATATATTTAAATATAATTTATGAATTATATCACTATATTAAGAGGAAAAGTAAAATAAATGGTCCATTTGCGATTCTTAAAAATTGTGGGGTTGAAAAGTATGTTTATGTTTTGATACAAGAAGTTTTATTCCTTAATGAATTATTTTATATTCCTAAAATTGATACAAAATCATTCATTGGACGGAAATTCCATGTGATTGTTTAGATATATTATAATTCATTGAAAGTAAGAGTTTCAGTGTGGTTATTTGACAAATATGGTTAATACATATTTTTAATTTTAAAATTTATTGTTATTATTTATTAAAAAACAACATTACATATATTAATTTTCTATTTTTGTTGGTTGGGAATATTTAAATTCAAACATTAATTTATTTGGGAAAATTATAGTATAAATAATATTTTGTATGTAAATAGTTATGAATATTTAAAATATAGGTCTTCCCAAACCATTACCACCAGAGTAGCCTCCCACTAGAGAAGAAGTGATTATGTATGATCGTTGGAGCCCATTATGGAACTAATGATATAGAGCATAACATTCATATTTCTATTATATGAAAGAAGAAATTCCATAGTATAGGGGTGATTATGGTAGTAGTGGTTGTAATGTGGTGAGAAACCATAATAGGATATTGAGGTGTTAATAGAGAACTTTATACTATTAATAAGGGATTATATTATAGAATATTTGGTATGGAATTAAGAAATTGATCCTATAATTAACTCTAAATGATGTGTGTTCCAATTGAATAACATATGGTTATTTGATTACTCTTTCTCAAATGAGTTCTGGTTCATATTGCATTTACCAGTTCATGTTATGCCATTTTTTCATGGGATAATTGGTGTCTATATATATTGTTTGTATCATAAAATGTAGACAAATATTATTATCTAATAACCTATGGATATATGATACATGATATAATGTCACTCTACATTGAGGATGGTTGTGACATAATGTACCATAAACTATAAATTCATAAGGGAACTTCTAGGGAGACATTGAATAAGAATGACTATTCTTATATTACATATGGGATGCTTCATTAATGAGTTTGGTAGTGTTGAACCCACTACATGTAACACCCCAAGCATCCATGGTACACTTCTCTTTCAATAATGCAATAGCTTGCATTATATGCAAGTTCGAGATTCTAACACACAACGACCAATCAAAGTAGTCAATATGAATAGTAATGCCCACTTTTTGAATTATATAAATTTTATATTTCAAAATGGACTACATTTATGGATTCGGAATATCAAAATTAGCCAAACTAGAATTATTTGTATTTTTCTGAGAACATCCAATTTTCGATGAATAGTGAAAAATACTTAAAAAAACTTTTTTAATCAAACTAATTTATAATGATAAATTATACTATTTAGTGGTTTTAAAGTATAATTATGGTATAATTTTACTATTTTATCCAATGGTGTTCATTAGAATTAATTTCACTTCGAAATTGGACATAAACAATTGTCAATCTTTTGATATATATTGTTTCGTAAAAACTCACTATTTTTTTTGACAGCAGGAATTAACTATATGATTTATTAATGAAACATGAATGTTTTTAATTTGGTCAAATGGACATCATTTCTGAATTTATAATATCAAATATAGTATAGGGTGAATTTTTGGTATTTCTCTGATAATGTTCATCTTTAATAAATAGTGAAAAATGTTGTATTTTAATTCAAAACTGCATTTTCATCCAATTTATTTATATAGTTAGATTTTCATATTAATTGGTTTTAAAGTATAATTGAATTATTTTTTATCACTTAATAAATTTTTTTTCATTGGAAGTAATTTATCTTTTCATTTGGATGTAAAAACAAGTCAATCTTTTGATAGATTTTACTTCTTAAAAACTTGTCTTTGGTTTTGACAACGGGATTTATTTTTAAATTAATTACTGAAATATATGTGTTTGTAATTTGGTAAAATAGATTCCATATTAGGAATCCGAAGGTCCAAATTATCAAATTAATACTCCTTTGCTTTTGGACATTATGAATAGTAATGATGCCAATTATCATTAATTAACATGATTAATTAGTAATCAGGTAGTTATGGGTAAACAAATAATATCATAAAAATATATAATGACTGCAACATGTTTTCTAATGCTATTGGGGGTGTCATGGTCGACCATGGGATGCCTTGTGCCAACTTAGGGACCCCATTGAATCACTTTTGTGTAACAATGATATTTTATCTTTTTATTTTTTAAAGAAAGGAAAATATATCAAAAGTATGTAACACCTAAGTAAAAAAATATTATTTTTGAATAAATAAATTATCTCTTGAACTATAAATAGTCATTGGAAATAAAAAATGTTTCTACATCATGGTATTTTTTTATAATTTCTTGACATTATATAAATAAATTTATTTATGACACCATGATGATGCAATGATTACCACATTAATGAATGATTTAAATAAAATGAAAATAAAATGTAAAATATAAGACATAAACATTCCTAAAACCTATTTTATGGGGGTATTTCGAACCCTTATCACCTTATCCTTGAGATATATCATTTTGGGACCTTTAAAATCCGAAACTTATTTTATAATAAAGTAACATTTCATGACTTTCCAAGAGTGCCCCTCCTCCCTACCCCCTTTACCCACACCTCTCAAGCCATTGGATCGTCCAAAATCTACTCATTTTATCTCACCACATCCCTCTCTTCGTCCTAGAAGCATTACCATAGGCAGAAATCTCTTCAAGAACCCTTTTTGATTCAAACCAAGGGGAGTTACCCGATTTAAAGGTAATGTCTTCTCTTATGTCCTTTTGTTTTATTTTGATTCTATAACCCCCTAAAAAACTTTTTATTCCTTTATTTTGTAACAATACGAGTATTTAAAATATATACTAGGTTGTTATTATGAGAAATATTTGATTTATAATTACACACACTCCCGTCTAATGGTTAAAGAACATACTGTTTCTGTGGGTGGCGAATTACTGCCTCATTAAATGATGATTGTTCAAATATTATTTTTACACCTCTCATGGTGGCCACTAAGATGTCACTATTTTTATAAATGATATATATTGTTTTTATGTTTTCCTTATGCTTCTGTATTTTTCAATTATGGCATACCATTATAATTTCCATTATGGGTAATCGCGATAATTTCATTTTAGGAAGTGCGGACTATCGCCCCCTCAAAGTTATTTGATTCATTAATGCCATATGTGGGAAGTATAAAAGATGGAGTTAATGAAATTATATATGATATTATACTGGAATTATAATATACCTTTATATAATTATTATTTCATTCCATTAAATACGAAATAGAAATGAAAGTAGAGATCATGCGTACGTACGGCTTACCGTCTCCATTAACGGTGCATTTCATTTCTTACCACTAAATGTTATGTAATATTATAAATGAATGAATATAAAAGATATTTATGATATATATGATATTTATATCATGAATATTATATTGTAGATAATGGATACTTTACCCCATACACAACTTGTAATTATAAGAAGTTTTTTTTTGACTCAAATACCAAGGATCGAAAAAACGACCGTTATTAAATTTAATGATTACATAATGTTCATTACATGGTAATAAGTGATGTAAAAGGAATAATGAACTTGAAAAAGGTTCTTAATAAAATAGAGATTTACTATAGTTTTTTATTCAGGAGATTAAGGAATGATCGAGTCATGTTAGACATGAGGTAAGGGACCTCGTCTCAATCTCATTTCATTGTGACATATTTTGTTTATACACAACATTCTTTTATATGGTATATAAAACCCTTTGAATTTTACATTTATAAAAAATTAAACTTTTTATACGAATCATTTAACTAAATGACCAAAGAAATGTTTTGTCTTACGTATGTGGCGGCAATGACTTCTCTACCACCGTGAAAATTATTTGAGTTTCAACATTCTCTACAAGATATTACATTTTTAAAGGAAAAATAAATAACATGTTTTACTTTTTTTTATTTTGGTATTGAAAATGGTTTTGATATTGTTTTGATTATATCAATGTGTTGGATTGATATCTTTTGATTGAAATGTGGAAATTTTATGTTTCCTTTATGCATGATTTATGTGATACAATTATGTTATGTTTCTTGGGCGTTGTTTATGATATGTTTAAAACTTTTCATATAAGGAATGAATTGGACTTAGTAAGTGATGGGTGGAGCCCGCTATAGCTCCTCAATGAATCGGTAGGTATCATGAGACAAACTAGTGTCTTAGCACAAGGCCTTGACTATGTGGTTATGATAATCTATCATTATGCATTCCATCATTATGAAAGTGGTTATTAATATTGAATATGATTATTCAACTAGTAGAATATCCATGTGAATAATAAAATGGAATTATTTTATTTTATTTTTCCCAGGTTATTATGAAGTTCAAGTTTAAAATAATTTTATTTTAGTTATAAAATTTCCTTAAATTATTATGCTTTTTTATGAATGTTTCTGATCTATTGTTATCCTTATTGATCATATGAGCTCAACCCTTTCTATGGTTTATTTTTCCTAGGATGTGAAGAAGTATGTTATGATTAACCTGTAGGGATAGTCTAAGGGATAAGTGTGTTCAATGGGGAAAAGTTGTTGTTGTTGTTTTAATTTAATGATGTAAAGTAAAACTTATGAATGTATCTAGTGTTTCAAGGATACTAAACTAATCCATATTTTGAGACTTGATCTTTTGTGATCATCCCAATGTTATTTAATAATGCACCGACTCTGGGTAACTGGTGTCAGAGTATTACAGTTGGTATCAAAGGCAGTTTATTACTAAATTTGGAAACTAGATTTAGATAAACTCTGATTAGAACACATAGCCCAAAGATTTTCTTTGAGGATTAGTATGTAAGAACATCCTAGAATTTTGGTAAAGTATAGATTTTGTGTATCTTTCAAGCCATACATCTCTGTCTGTATACAAGCAGGTAGAGGCGTCTCCGGCACAGATGTACCCAGGAGTGAAAACTCTGACTAGGAGTTTCGGGATTGCCCCGGGGTATTCTGGTACACAACAACAGGCCTTGATGCACTCTTGGTTACGACACTTCCAGGGGATATGCTTTGGATAACTCATGATTTCATTACAACCCATTATGAAGGGTTTATGAGTATATACGAACTCAGCGGTTTTTTTTTATGATTATGGATTATATCCATAAACTGTTCAATTTATGTTATGTGTTTTTCATGTTTTTTATTATGTATTTCAATTCATAAACTAATCTAGTTTATGACATTGATTAGAAATGGATCCTCGTGGAAGGAATGGAAACCGTATTAATGCACGCACTACATGTAGGGATTTTCCTCATGCTCAGGATAATATTAGTGGAGCTGGTGATTCAACTGGTGCTGATCCGCTTATCACCATACTGGAACAACTCACTCAGGTTATGAATAATAACCTTACTCGTATGGAGCACCCTGATCCGCAAAATTGAGGATCAATGTTAGACCGCTTCATGAGGAAACAACCACCAACATTTAATGGGAGTAAAAATTCATTAGTATCTGAGAAATGGATAAATTCCCTAGAGAAAATATTTCAGTCTTTAGGGAGTAGTGAAAGGGAAAAGGTTGTCATGGTAGTTTACCACCTCACTGGAGATGATGATAAATGGTGGTCATTGATTCAAAATACAATGTATGATAAAGAAGTATCATGTATGTAATGGAGAGAGTTTTAAGATATTTTCTTAGAAAAATACTTTCTTCATGACCATCGATCGGATATGGAATGACAATGTCTAAGTTTGAGGAAAAAGGAGGAAAACAATGTTACAAAGTATAAGTATAAATTTACAAGGTTAGTGAGGCATGCTGCAGATTATATACGTAACCCAAGATGTAATATTGTTCGTTTCTTTGATGGGATAAAAACATTTCTCGGTCGAGCTTTAGTATCACAATCCTTCTCATCGTACGAAGATATTGTCTCGTGTTATATTAATACAGAAAAGGAATTCACTATGTCTAATGAAAACAAAGTAAAGAAAGAGACAGATAAAGGGAAAAAGGGAATGAAGGATTTTCCATTATGTGATAATTATGGTAAGAAACACCCCAGTACTTGCCTAAATGGAATGGGAGTTTGTTAAAAATGTGGAGAAAAGGTCACCAGACTTGTGATTGCGAGGGAATGAAAGAGGCTGTCAATGATGAATGTTACAGTTGTAGAGAAATGGAGAATTAAGAAAATAAATGCCCTAAGCTCCAAGGAAACTTACCTCAGAAAAGGCCAAGGGAGCAGGGCCAAGCTTATGCTGTTACTATAGATGATGTTGAATAATTATTGTATTTGTGTTTTTGGACTCACTAACTATATTATGGTTATAAGAATAATGTGATGTATATAAGGATTGTACTTTAGTACTTGTTGTTTTCATTAAGGTTTCAATATGATAAAGGAAACCATATTTTTTTATGTGACAATAAGAAAAACTTTACTCTGTTTGGGGAATCTGATGTTACAATTGATTTTGTAATTTAGAGACCTTTTAGAGAATGTCTGGATAGAGGTATTTTGGATAACTATAAAGGTTATAATGGATTAAGTTGAACTTTGGAAATTATTTTTTGAGGTTAAAAAATTTCTGAAGATTAATTTTGGAATATTATAATACTACAGTTTAATGAATTGGACAACCTGTAGGTCGGGGGATAACCAATCACGTCGGACAATGCTGTAGGAATCGATCCCACAAACATAGTGCGACATGCCTTTATTACCTACCACTAGCCTACAGGAAGTCCCTGGTTATTACAAAATAGTTTTCCCACTATAAATAGTATGTGTTAATATTTGGAACCTTGTAAGATTAGGATAAATATAATATTATTTAGTTCTATTATATTTTTGAGTGAAAGATGAGTTTGTGGTAGAAATTAGTTGAAGGTTGAAACTCTACATCTCAATTATATATATATATATATATATAACTCTCTCTTATTCTATTAAAAATTATTTCATAAACTTTAGGAAAGGGATATTAAAACAAAATTTTATTTATCCTAATACCTTATGTTTTGTGGAAATGATGATATTTTAAATCACCATAGATTGAAGGCTTTGAGGCCCTCAATTTTACAATTATTTGTGATTGATGGCCCCAATCACTCCCTACATATAAGGCCCCGGCCTTAAACCTTACTTAATATTGAATTAAATGAATAATTCACGTTGAGGATCTTTTCAGGTTTAGAGTTTTAGAGAATTAGAACATAACTATTACATCTCAAAAGATTACAAACTAGACACTTCTACCAAGTTTCCATAGAATAAATAAAAAAAACTCTTAAAAAGAAACATGTCTAATTCCATGTTTTATAAAGCATGACATTCCCTTGATCCCATCCTTGACCCTATTTCACATTAAGTCCTATGAAAAACATTTCAAAAAAAACTTGGGGTGAGCACAAAAAGCTCAGTAAGGGATACACAAGGAATGAAAATTGATAGTTTATCAAAACAACAAGTAAACCATGTATACTTTATCAAAGTAATACTTTTCACCTTTATGAAGTAATAAAAACTCTTCACTGAATAAAGTATCATCACTTACCTTTTTGTAACCGAAGAATTACCATAAAACCCATATAAAGAACGCATAACATATATAAAGGTAACTTGGGACATAAACATACTTAAGTGGAATAACCATACGGTTTACTTCCACACATATAAATTAATGGAATAGCCATACGACCAATTTCCCTACATACTTAATGGAATAGCCATACGGCCGACTTCCATACCCAATGCATTGGAGGTTATAACGTAACCACCCGTCCTGGTATTCACGGCACCACCCGTCATATGGTTTATAACGTAACCACCCGTTAAATGTCCAAGTACCAATATAAAATCATAAAACATAAAACCAATATAAAGGAATGATAACATTTCCACATTTCAATCACAATATATCATAAATATATTGACATAATAGAATCCTTTTTCAAAACCATTTTCAATACCAATATACATAAAAGAGTATATGGTATTTATTTTATTTTAAAAAACATTACGGCTTGTTGAGAAAGCCAAAGATCAAATAATACTCGCGGCGGCGGAAAAGGTCGTTGTCACCACGTACGTTAAAAAAACATTCCTTTTTGTCGTTTAGTAAAACGCTTCGTAGAAAAAGATTCCTTTTGTATAAAAGTAAAAGTCAAAAGAGTTTATACACCGTATAAAAGAAAGTTGTTTATAAAACGAAATATGCCTCAATGAAAGGAGATTGAGACGTAGTCCCTTACCTCGGGTCCGACTTGACTCGATCATTCTTTAACGTCCTGAATAATAAACTTGAGTTAATTTATACTTGATTAAGAACCTTTTTAAAGATCATTATTCCTTTTATATCACTTATTGCCATGTTATAAACATTATGTAACCATTTAAGTTAATAATGTTTGTTTTGTCAATATTTGGTTCTTAAGTCGAAAGTTGACTTCTTACAATTACATGTTGTTCGTGTGGTCAAAATTTCTTTATATCCAGAATGAAATTCCTGATTTGGATATCATATATATCATATATATCCAGCATATACATGTATTTATAATATTACATAATCATTTAGAGGTAAGAAATGAAATGCACCGTTCATGGAGACGGTAAGTCGTACGTACGCATGAACGCTACTTTCATTTCTTTGTCATATTAGTGGAATTAAAACTAAATTATAGGTATGTATATTTTAATTCCAGAATTATATTCATCATTTAGATATATCATTAATTATATATATACATTATATACATGTAATTTTAATATTACATTACATTTGGGGATAAGAAATGAAATGCACCGTTCATGGAGACGGTAAGCCGTACGTACGCATGAACGCTACTTTCATTTCTATCTCATACTTTAATGGAATGAAATAATAATGATATAGAGGTATATTATAATTCCAGTATAACATCATATATAATAACTTTAAATCCATCCTTTACACGTCCCACATATGGCATTAACGAATCACATCACTTTTAGGGGGCGGTAGTCCGCACTTCCTTAAATGAAGATATCGTGTTTACCCATAATGGAAACCATAAAGGTATGAAAAAAATGAAAAATACAGAAGCTTAAAGAAAACATAAACATATTATATATCATATATAAAAATAGTGACATCATAATGGCCACCCTTGAAGGTGTTAAATGAGTATTGAACAATCATCGGTTCGGGAGGCAGAATTTCGCCATCCACGGAAACCGTATGTTCTTTAACCATTTGATGTAGTTGTGTGAGAGTTTAGCACAAATAAATATTATAACAACATCCTAGTATATTGAAGATACTGGTGTTGTTACAAAAGAAGTAAATAAAAAGAGTTTAGAGGGTTGGATAAGCAAAATAAAACAAATGAACAAGAGAGAATGAATTACCTTTAAAAGTGTAACTCCTTTTCATTTGAGCCTAAAGGCTTCCTTTGATAGGATTATGCCCAAAGGGAATCCTCTAGGATGAGGAGAGGGATGTGGAGAGAGTAAATGGGCAGGGGTTGGCCGAGCCAAAGGCTTGAGGAGTGCGTGAAGTGAGGTAGAGGTGGGGGCCTTTTATAAGAGGAGAGGAGGGGCACTTTTGGAAAGTAAATAATTATTACTTTATTTGAAAATGTGTTTCGGTTTTAAAACGTCCCACATTGATATAATTCGTGGATAAGGTAATAAGGCTTCGAAATCCACTCATCCAATAAGTTTTGGACATGTGTAGTTTATAGATTTTGCATTATCTTTCTATTTTATTTAAATCGTCAAATAATGATGTCATCGCTGCATCATTATTATGTCATAAATAATTTATTTTATTTAATGTCTACAAATTATAAAAAAAATACTATGATGTAGGAAATCTTTTTATATTTCCAATGACTATTTATAATCAAAATTTGGACTTGTGTAACCCTACTTAAAAATTGTTTTAGTAAAACATATCATGTTTGTGTCATTTTTTACTTTTACATTAAATAAAAAGTTATTTATGTCATTTCCCAACCAAAGTGTCTCCATGGGGTCCCCAAGTTGACCCATGGCTTGTCTTAGTCGGCCATGACACAACCAATGAGGGTAGGACATGTGTCAAGCTCATCTTATTTTATTAAAGCATTATTTTTACCTTAAACTACACTAATTACCACTAATCGCGATTAATGAAAAAAAACTTACTATTCACCAAAAAATTATTATAATCTTATTGAACCACCTTTTACTTTTTAATGACAACCATGTATGTCGGATTTTCAAAATTCAATACACATTAGTGGTAAACTTTCATTTAACTGAAAAATCAGTTTTCTTGATTACCACTTAGTGGTTTCACTATTCATCAAAAATTGAAGTTTTTCAGAAAATTACCAAAAATTCACCCTAAGATATATTTGATATTCCGAATTCAAAAATGAAGTCCGTTTTAAAAAATTCAAAACATATAAGTCAAATTAATTAATTTAATAATTAATTTCCACTGTCATGACAAATAGCGTGTTTTTGTGAAACAATAAGTATCAAAAGATTGACACCAGTTTAAGTCCAATTTCAAAGTGAAATTGATTCCAATGACCACCATTGGATTAACTGGTAAAAATATTTTCTATTTTCACTTTAAAACCAATTAAAATAATAATCTAATCATATAAATAATTTAGATTAAAAAGAGGTTTTGAATTATAATACAACATTTTACTCTATTCATAAAAAAATGAACTTTATCAGAAAGGTACCAAAAATTTACACAAAGTAAATTTTGATGTCCCGATTCTAAAGAAGAGTTATATTTGGTCCAAAATAAAGTATAAGAGTGATCAAAACTATATTATAATGATGGTTCACCATTAAAAGGTGATAAGTGAACCTTTAGTGAAAATTAGAGTATATATGCCCTAAAATTGAACTCTTTCCGTATTTTAAGCCTTTATCTTTTATTGGGTAAATGTATAAACATTTAAAAACATATATAATCATATTTTAGTTATTTCTATCCATTCCTGCCAGTACATCGACTACTCGTTAACTAACATTTAAAATAATATTATTTTATTACTTGTGTGCAACGTAAGTTTTCAAAGAAACTCGTCGTTGCGTATCGAGTACGCTATCGAACGTAGAAACCCCTTTTATTTAAAATTAATATTTTATTCGTAAATATTAATAAATATGAAAATTCTTTATTCTTTATTTACCTGGGATGTTACATCCTTCCCCCCTTTTGGGAATTGCGTCCTCGCAATTTTATTCACTTATCAAAATAAGTGGGGGGTATTTATCCCTCATAGCATTTTCAGATTCCCACGTTGCCTCTTCAATCACATGGTTTTTCCACAAAACCTTTACCTGATGAATCACCTTATTCCGTAACACCTGCTCCCTGAGGTCAAGAATATGGACCGGTTGTTCCTCATAAGATAGATTCTCTTCCAGCTGAACTACCTCTGGACTCAAAACATGAGATGGATCTGGCATATACTTTCTCAACATTGAAACATGAAAAACATTGTGTACCTGAGATAAACTCGGAGGTAAAGCCACCCGGTATGCAACTGATCCAACTCTCTCCAGAATTTCGTATGGTCCAATGAACCTTGCACTCAACTTTCCTTTCTTACCAAATCTCATCACACTTTTCCAAGGATAAACCTTGAGAAAAACATGATCACCTACCTCGAAAGATAGATCCTTCCTCCAGTTATCCGCATAACTCTTCTGCCTGCTCTGAGCTGTTCTCATGTGTTTCTGAATCAGCTGAACTTTTTCTGCCATCTCTTCTACCAATTCTGGTCCCATCAACTTCCTTTCACCCACTTCATCCCAAAAAGTTGGAGTTCGACACCGATTCCCATATAATGCCTCAAATGGTGCCATCTGTATACTGGAATGAAAACTGTTATTATAAGAAAACTCAACCAAAGAAAGATGTTGGTCCCAACTTTCATGATAATCCACAGAACAAGCTCGTAGCATATCCTCCAATGTCTGGATTGTTCGTTCTGACTGCCCATCTGAATGAGGATGAAAAGTTTTACTAAAATTTAATTCAGTACCCAACGACTTCTGAAGGCCTTTCCAAAAGTTAGATGTGAACCTGGGATTACGGTCCGATACAATGGAGAGAGGAACTCCATGTAACCTGACTATCTTTTTAAGATACAAACGGGAAAGTTGATCTAGATAGAAAGTATCTCGTATAGAAAGGAAATGAGCAGATTTGGTCAAGCGATCAACAATAACCCAGATTGCATTATTACCTCGAGATGTCTTCGGTAATCCAACAACAAAGTCCATGGATATATTCTCCCATTTCCACTCTGGCACTGGTAAAGGCTGAAGCATCTCTTTCGGTAACTGCCGCTCTGCTTTAACCTGTTGACATGTCAAACACTTCACAGTAAAATCAGCAATGTCTCTTTTCATTCCATCCCACCAGTAATACTCCCGCAGACCTCTATACATCTTAGTACTGCCAGGATGAAAAAACAACTCATTCTTCAACTGTGAATCACAAGGCACACATAACCTCTTCACAAACCTCAAAACACAAACACAAACATATCCAAGAACTCATGGGAAATTTTATTCATAAGGTCCATGAATACAGCAGGTGCATTGGTTAACCCAAAAGGCATAACTACAAATTCATAATGGCCATATCTAGTACGGAACACAGTCTTCGGAACGTCTGCTTCTTTTACTTTCAACTGATGGTACCCCGACCTCAAGTCAATCTTCGAAAAGTACTGAGCTCCCTGGAGCTGATACTACTTCATTCGATGGCCCAACATCTTGTAAAGTTGTTGCAAAGGATTTCACCACTCCTTTCTGCTTGTAGTCTGGCTGCATTCCCCTAGTTGAGTTCTTCATTGGACACTCGTTTGTATAATGACCCATTTCATTACACTTAAAACATCTTACCGTTGGCTTTTCATTTCCTGCTTGATCATCTTCCTTACAGTTACGAGCAATATGACCAGACTTACCACACCGAAAGCACTTACCAGACTTGGATAAACATTCTCCAGGATGCATTTTACTACACTTCTCACAGGATGGATATTTGTTTTTCTTACCTCCTTGCTTCTTTGATGAATTCTTCCCCATTGCCTGCCAACTTGACCTCTTATTCTGTTGTTTGTCATAGAACACCTGATCATCGGCAAACTCCATTTCCACCTTCTCCGTACATCGAACAAGTTTTTCATAACTTTTGAACTCACGAGAAGCTAAAGCCCTTCGATACTCTGTCTTTAACCCTGAGTAAAAACGGTTTATTTTACTATCAAGATCTCGAATGAAGTTTGGAGCATACCTTGCCAATCAAGTGAACTTTTCTTCATAAGCAGCCACTGAATCATCCTCCTGCCTCAATTCTAGGAACCGTTTTTCCATCCTAAGACGAACCACCTTAGGAAAATAATTCTCAAGAAACATACCTTTGAATTCGTCCCAGTGAAGATCCTCAATATCATCACTATCCCTTATATTTTTCACCATCGACCACCACTGCTCAGCTTCACCTTCAAAACGGTAAACAGCAAGACTAACCTTTTGATGTTCTGAACACCCCATGACATCAAAAATTTTCTCCAGTGCTTTAATCCACCCTTCAGCTTGCACAGGGTCAGATGATCCTCTGAATGATGGGGGATGTTGCCTCATGAAATGTTCCACCACTGACATGTTCCTCTGCGGTTGATCTGGCTGATCTCGTGCATGGATACCACCACCATTTATAGCCTGAGTCAACTGTGCCATCACTGCAACAAACTGTTCAGTTCCAATTCCGACCATCTCAGGTTGCTGATTTGGAAGGTTATCTTCCTCCTGATGCCATCCCAACATAGCTGCTTTGTTTCCTCTGCGGAAAACCATTCTGAACACAGAAATATCTTAGGCGAAGCAACATGGTAATCCGTAAATGCTATATCATTTCAATCATATTATAATTTAACACTTTTCTAACTCCTAAAGTTGTCTAAACAGACCTTTGATACCAACTATAAGGCCCCGGCCTTAAACCTTACTTAATATTGAATTAAATGAATAATTCACGTTGAGGATCTTTTCGGGTTTAGAGTTTTAGAGAATTAGAACATAACTATTACATCTCAAAAGATTACAAAGTAGACACTTCTACCAAGTTTCCATAGAATAAATAAAAAAAAACTCTTAAAAAGAAACATGTCTAATTCCATGTTTTATAAAGCATGACATTCCCTTGATCCCATCCTTGACCCTATTCCACATTAAGTCCTGTGAAAAACATTTCAAAAAAAACTTGGGGTTAGCACAAAAAGCTCAGTAAGGGATACACAAGGAATGAAAATTGTTAGTTTATCAAAACAACAAGTAAACCATGTATACTTTATCAAAGTAATACTTTTCACCTTTATGAAGTAATAAAAACTCTTCACTGAATAAAGTATCATTACTTACCTTTTTGTAACCGATGAATTACCATAAAACCCATATAAAGAACGCATAACATATATAAAGGTAACTTGGTACATAAACATACTTAAGTGGAATAACCATACGGTTTACTTCCACACATATAACTTAATGGAATAGCCATACGGCCAATTTCCATACATACTTAATGGAATAGCCATACGGCCGACTTCCATACCCAATGCATTGGAGGTTATAACGTAACCACCCGTCCTGGTATTCACGGCACCACCCGTCATATGGTTTATAACGTAACCACCCGTTAAATGTCCAAGTACCAATATAAAATCATAAAACATAAAACCAATATAAAGGAATGATAACATTTCCACATTTCAATCACAATATATCATAAATATATTGACATAATAGAATCCTTTTTCAAAACCATTTTCAATACCAAAATACATAAAATAGTATATGGTATTTATTTTATTTTAAAAAACATTACGGCTTGTTGAGAAAGCCAAAGATCAAATAATACTCGCGGCGGCGGAAAAGGTCGTTGTCACCACGTACGTTAAAAAAACATTCCTTTTTGTCGTTTAGTAAAACGCTTCGTAGAAAAAGATTCCTTTTGTATAAAAGTAAAAGTCAAAGGAGTTTATACACCGTATAAAATAATGTTGTTTATAAAACGAAATATGCCTCAATGAAAGGAGATTGAGACGAAGTCCCTTACCTCGGGACTGACTTGACTCGATCGTTCTTTAACGTCCTGAATAATAAACTTGAGTTAATTTATACTTGATTAAGAACCTTTTTAATGTTCATTATTCCTTTTATATCACTTATTGCCATGTTATAAACATTGTGTAACCATTTAAGTTAATAATGTTTGTTTTGTCAATATTTGGTTCTTAAGTCGAAAGTTGACTTCTTACAATTACATGTTGTTCGTGTGGTCAAAAGTTCTTTATATCCAGAATGAAATTCCTGATTTGGATATCATATATATCATATATATCCAGAATATACATGTATTTATAATATTACATAATCATTTAGAGGTAAGAAATGAAATGCACCGTTCATGGAGATGGTAAGCCGTACGTACGCATGAACGCTACTTTCATTTCTTTGTCATATTAGTGGAATTAAAACTAAATGAGAGGTATGTATATTTTAATTCCAGAATTATATTCATCATTTAGATATATCATTAATTATATATATACATTATATACATGTAATTTTAATATTACATTACATTTGGGGATAAGAAATGAAATGCACCGTTCATGGAGACGGTAAGCCGTACGTACGCATGAACGCTACTTTCATTTCTATCTCATACTTTAATGGAAAGAAATAATAATGATATAGAGGTATATTATAATTCTAGTATAACATCATATATAATAACTTTAAATCCATCTTTTACATGTCCCTCATATGGCATTAACGAATCACATCACTTTTAGGGAGCGGTAGTCCGCACTTCCTTAAATGAAGATATCGTGTTTACCCATAATGGAAACCATAAATGTATGACAAAAATGAAAAATAAAGAAGATTAAAGAAAACATAAACATATTATATATCATATATAAAAATAGTGACATCATAATGGCCACCCTTGAAGGTGTTAAATGAGTATTGAACAATCATCGTTTCGGGAGGCAGAATTTCGCCATCCATGGAAACCGTATGTTCTTTAACCATTTGATGTAGTTGTGTGAGAGTGTAGCTAAAATAAATATTATAACAACATCCTAGTATATTGAAGATACTGGTGTGGTTACAAAAGAAGTAAATAAAAAGAGTTTAGAGGGTTGGAGAAGCAAAATAAAACAAATGAACAAGAGAGAAAGAATTACCTTTAAAAGTGTAACTCCTTTTTATTTGAGCCTAAAGGCTTCCTTTGATAGGCTTATGCCCAAAGGGAATCCTCTAGGATGAGGAGAGGGATGTGGAGAGAGTAAATGGTCAGGGTTTGGCCGAGCCAAAGGCTTGAGGAGTGTGTGAAATGAGGTAGAGGTGGGGGCCTTTTATAAGAGGAGAGGAGGGGCACTTTTGGAAAGTAAAGAATTATTACTTTATTTGAAAATGTGTTTCGGTTTTAAAAGGTCCCACATTGATATAATTCGTGTATAAGGTGATAAGGATTCTAAATCCACTCATCCAATAAGTTTTGGCCATGTGTAGTTTATTGATTTTGCATTATCTTTCTATTTTATTTAAATCGTCAAATAATGATGTCATCGCTGCATCATTATTATGTCATAAATAATTTATTTTATTTAATGTTTAAAAATTATAAAAAAACTACTATGATGTATAAAATCTTTTTATCTTTCCAATTACTATTTATAATCAAAATTTGGACTTGTGTAACCCTACTTAAAAATTGTTTTAGTAAAACATATCATGTTTGTGTCATTTTTTACTTTTACATTAAATAAAAAGTTATTTATGTCATTTCCCAACCAAAGTGTCTCCATGAGGTCCCCAAGTTGACCCATGTCTTGTCTTGGTCGGCCATGACACAACCAATGAGGGTAGGACATGTGTCAAGCTCATCTTATTTTATTAAAGCATTATTTTTACCTTAAACTACACTAATTACCACTAATCGCGATTAATGAAAAAAAAGTTACTATTCACCAAAAAATTATTATAATCTTATTGAACCACATTTTACTTCTTAATGACAACCATGTATGTCAGATTTTCAAAATTCAATACACATTAGTGGTAAACTTTCATTTAACTGAAAAATCAGTATGCTTGATTACCACTTAGTGGTTTCACTATTCATCAAAAATTGAAGTTTTTCAGAAAATTACCAAAAATTCACCCTAAGCTATATTTGATATTCCGAATTCAAAAATGAAGTCCGTTTTACAAAATTCAAAACATATAAGTCAAATTAATTAATTTAATAATTAATTTCCGCTGTCATGACAAATAGAGTGTTTTTGTGAAACAATAAGTATCAAAAGATTGACACCAGTTTAAGTCCAATTTCAAAGTGAAATTGATTCCAATGACCACCATTGGATTAACTGGTAAAAATATTTTCTATTTTCACTTTAAAACCAATTAAAATAATAATCTAATCATATAAATAATTTAGATTAAAAAGAGGTTTTGAATTAAAATACAACATTTTACTCTATTCATAAAAAAATGAACTTTATCAGAAAGGTACCAAAAATTTACACAAAGTAAATTTTGATGTCCCGATTCTAAAGAAGAGTTATATTTGGTCCAAAATAAAGTATAAGAGTGATCAAAACTATATTTAATGACGGTTCACCATTAAAAGGTGATAAGTGAACCTTTAGTGAAAATTAGAGTATATATGCCCTAAAATTGAACTCTTTCCGTATTTTAAGCCTTTATCTTTTATTGGGTAAATGTATAAACATTTAAAAACATATATAATCATATTTTAATTATTTCTATCCATTCCTGCCAGTACATCGACTACTCGTTAACTAACATTTAAAATAATATTATTTTATTACTTGTGTGCAACGTAAGTTTTCAAAGAAACTCGTCGTTGCGTATCGAGTACGCTATCGAACGTAGAAACCCCTTTTATTTAAAATTAATATTTAATTCGTAAATATTAATAAATATGAAAATTCTTTATTCTTTATTTACCTGGGATGTTACACTACAAATATTTATGTTTTCCTATAATTATGTGTCTCTAATTTCCACCAATTTTCTCCTAATCGTGATCAAAATTTGGTGGTGACTTTTTCATTTCCCTTTCCTGCTTATTAAGACTAAATTTTAATATCCTTATTTCCGATGTGGGTTTTCCCCAAAGGTATTTTCTATTTTCAAACTTTTATTTTCGAAGAAAATTTTCAAATTTTGAGGACACAATTTATTGAAGGAGGGTAGAATGTAACACCCCAAGCTTCGATGACACGCTTTTCTTTCAATAATGCAAAGTTTGCATTGTACGCAAGTTCGAGATTCTAACACACCGCAACCAATCAATGTAGCCATTATGAATTGTAATACCCACTTTTTGAATTATATAAATTTTCTATTTCAAAATGGACTTCATTTTTGGATTCTGAATATCAATATTATCCTAAGTAGAATTTTTGGTATTTTTCTGAGAACATCCAATTTTCGATGAATAGTGATAAATACTTAAAAACAACTTTTTAAATAAAATTAATTTATAGTTGTAAATTATACTATTTACTGGTTTTAAAGTATAATTAGAATATAATTTTACCATTTTATCTAATGGTTTTCATTATAATTAATTTCACTTTGAAATTGGACATAAACAATTGTCAATCTTTTGATAGATTTTGTTTCTTAAAAACACATTATTTGTTTTGATAGCGGGAATTAACTATGTGATTTATTAATGAAACATCCATGTTTTGAAATTGGTAAAATAGAAATCATTTTTGAATTTGGATTATCAAATATATATTAGGGTTAATTTTTGGTATTTTTCTGATAATGTTCATTTTTAATGAATAGTGAAAAATGTTGTATTTTAATTCAAAACAGCCTTTTCATCCAATTTATTTATATAATGAGATTTTAATTATAATTGGTTTTAAAGTATAATTAAATTATTTTTGTATCACTTAGTACATTTTTTTTTCATTTTAAGTAATGTCACTTATCAATTTGATGTAATAACAAGTCAATCTTTTGAGTGATTTTACTTCTTAAAAACACGTCATTGATTTTGACAACGGGAATTATTTTTAAATTAATTTCTGAAATTTCTGTGTTTGGAATTTGGTAAAATAGAGTCTATATTTAGAATCATAAGGTCCAAATTATGTAATTATGACTCTTTTATTTTTGGAGATTATGAGTAGTAACGATGACAATTATCTTTAATTAACATGATTAATTAGTTATCGGGTAGTTAAGGGTAATAAAATAATATCATAAAAATAATAAATGACCCTAAAATTTGATCTAATTCTATTGGTGGTGTCATGGACGTCCCTGGGATTCCTTGTTCTAACTTAGTGACCCCATGGAATCACTTTTGTGTAATAGTGACATTTTATCATTTTATTTTTTAAGGGAAAATATAACAAAAGTATGTAACACCTAAGTAAAACAATTTTAATTTTCTCTAAATAAGTGATCTATAAGACTATAAATAGTCATTGGGAATCAAAAACGATACCCTACATCATGTTATTTTTATTATAATTTGTAGACATTGTATAAATAAATTTATTTATGACACCATGATGATGTAGTGATTACCTCATTAATGAACGATTTAAATAAAATGAAACGAGAAGGTAAAATATAAGACTTAAACTTGTCTAAAACCTATTGGCTGGGTGTATATCGAACCCTTATCACCTTATCCTAGCAATATGTTATTTTGGGACCTTTAAAATCCGAAAATCATTTTATAATAAAGTAACATTTCATGACTTTCCAAGAGTACCCCTCCTCCCTCTTATAAAAGGCCCCCACCTCTAGCCCCTTTACCCACACCTCTCAAGCCATTGGATCTAAAAACCACTTCTCATTTTATCTATCCAAATACCTATCTTAATCCTATAATCCTTACCTTGGGATGAATGCTCTTCAAGAAACCCTTTTGGTTCAAACTATGGGGAGTTACTAGATTTAAAGGCATTGTTTTCTCTTTTGTCCTTTTGTTTTATTTTTCTTCTCCAACCCCCTAAAAATATTTTTATTCATTTATTTAGTAAAAAAACAAGTATTTTCAATATATACTAGGATTTTTTTATGAGAAGGATTTGATTTATACATACACACACTCTCGTCTAATGGTTAACGAACATAGTGTTTCTGTGGGTGGTGAATTGCTCCCTCATGAAATGATGATTGTTAAAATATTTTTTTAACACCTCTCATGGTAGCAATTAAGATGCCACTATATTTATATATGATATATATTATGTTTATTTGTTTCTTATTAATCTGTATTTTTCATTTATGGCATACCTTTATGATTTTCATTATTGGTAAACGCGATAATTTCGTTTTAGAAAGTGCGGACTACCGCCCCCTCAAAGTGATTTGAATCGTTAATGCCATATGTGGGATGTGTAAACGATGGAGTTAATGATATTATATATTATATTATACTAGAATTATAATATACCTTTATGTAATTATGATTTCATTCCATTAAATATGAAATAGAAATGAAAATAGCGTTCATACGTACGTACGGCTTACCGTCTCCATGAACGGTGCATTTCATTTCTTACCTCTAAATGTTATGTAATATTATAAATGAATTTATATACTGGATATATATGATATATATGATATCTACATCATGAATATAATTCTGGAGATAATGGATATTTTACCACATAAACAACTTGTAATTATAAGAAGTTTATTTTTGTCTTAAGTACCAAGGATCGACAAAATGATCGTTATTAAATTAAATGATTACATAATGTTAATAACATGGTAATAAGTGATGTAAAAAGAATAAGGAACTTGAGAATGGTTCTTAAGAATATATAAATTAACTATAGTTTATTATTCAGGAGATTAAAGAACGATCTAGTCAAGTCGGACATGAGATAAGGGACTTCGTCTCAATCTCCTTTCATTGAGGCGTTTTTTGTTTTCTACACAACTTTCTTTTATACGGTGTATAAACCCCTTTGACATTTAATTTTATTAAAAAAGAATCTTTTTATACAAAGTGTTTTACTAAATGAATAAAAGGAATGTTTTCTCTTACATATGCGGCGGCAACAACTTCTCCGCCACCGTGACCATTATTTGAGTTTCGGCTTCCCCTACAAGCCATAACTTTTCCTAAATGAAAAATAAATACCACGTTTTACATTTTTTTTATTTTGGTATTGAAAATGATTTTGATAATGTTTTGATTATATCAATGTGTTGTATTGATATCTTGTGATTGAAATGTGGAAATTTTATGTTTCCTTTATGCATGTTTTTGTGATATGATTATGTTATGGTTCGTGGGCATTATTTATGATATGTTTAAACCTTTTCATATAAGGATTTCATTGGATTTATTAAGTGACGGGTGGATCTCGATATAGCTCCTCGACACATTGGTCGGTCTCATGAGACAAAAAATTGTCTTGGCACAAGGCCTTGGTAAAAAGCTTATTTGTAGTCTTAGCACAAGGCCTTGACTATGTGGTTATGATATTCTCGCATTATGCTTTCCATCATTATGAAAGTGGTTATTAACATTGCATGTGATTATTCTAATAGTAGAATATCTATGTGAATAATTAAAGGGAATTATTTCATTTTATTTTTTCCATGTTATTCTAAAGTTCAAGTTTAAAAGGATTTTGTTTTAATTATACAATTGACATAAATTCTTGTTCTTGTTTATGAATGTTTCTACTATATTGTTATCCTTACAGAGCATCTGAGCGCACCCCTTTCTATGTTTAATTTTTCCCATGATGTGAAGAAGTATATTATGATTGACCTGCAGGGGTAGACTAAGGGATAAGTGTGTTCAAAGGGGACAAGATGTTATTGTTATTTTTATTTCATGATGTAATGTAAAACTTATGAATGTATATAGTGTTTCAAGGCTACTAAACAAATCAATCTTTCAAGAATTGATCTTTTGTGATCATGCCAATGTTATGTAATAATGCACTGACTCTGGGTAACTGGGGTCAGGGAGTTACACTACATTTTTATCACGTCTTCTCAAGTGATTTTTTTTCATGATTACTAACTGAATATTCCATAGGATGTTTAGGTTATGGATTTTGACCTCATATCTATGGTTATTAATGACATTAAGAAAGAAGTGTTGGGATTCCACGGTGTACTGGGTCAGACCATGAATTAGTTATTTCATTGAACACATAATATTTTTTAATGGTATTTATACAAAAATTCATGTTGTAAAAATTCAAGTATAAAGGATATAGTTTTTTCTTATATTAAAATATTTCATCACGATCTTGCAAGAATTGGTTTTTTTCAAGGGAATGTGTTTCCTTACTGCGTTGAATTTTTCATAGTCTAACTGCATAATATTGTTCCATATCCATAAAAGATTTAGAGATGTCATTTTTTTAGATATAATGGATATTGAGGTAACAAACTGAGTTAATAAGACCAAAAAGTGTTGATACGTGGTTGTTGACGTATGTTTCTACTAGGTTGTTGTATGTGGTGCAAGAGGAATAGTCATTTTGTGGGATTGGTATCTATAATAGATAAATTTTAGAAATTTCCTTATAAATGGGATACATTTAGAGAATTACTTTTGGGATTTATTGGTGATATTAAATATGTGTTTTTAATTCATTTTTTATTATTAATATGAATATGAATATGTATATATTGATAATAAATGAAGAAGATATATCAAGATATAAAAATATATAATGATATTCAAGTTTAGGCGCTCCATATTTTAATTATATTAAATTATTATGCACTACAAGATTCATTTTTTAAGGAGTTTATTTTTTCATTTCATTTGGTGTTTGTATTCTATTGATGTAAGGCTATAAATTTTCCATTACTAATCATATGTTAGGTTATATTTTCTCATTATCATGTAAACAAATGAGAGGGTGCCTCATTTTTTTCATTTTATTCTAATGAAATGTGATTGATCAAATTCAATTATTTTTATTATTATTGGGAATTCATGTTTTGTTGTTACATTCATTACTTTTCCAATTCTCTTTCTAATTCCTTTCTCAATAATATTTTCATTTTGGAGATGAAGTATTTATAATTGGATGGACAATTACTTAGCTATATCTAAGAAAACTAAAAGGTTAAAGTTATCTATTTAAATTTGGATTTAAGATACCTATCTATCGATTAACTATAATGGATGATAATGTTTAAATTGGAAATATTATGATACAAGGTGATTACCTAGAATAAATGAGTATTATATACTTATTTTTAATGCAATATGAGTATATATTATTTTTTTTTATTCAAAATTACTCAATGAATGTGTATTTTCAATCTCATGGTGCACCTATAATTCGTTTATTCTTAAAAAAATTAAATACAATTCCTTTAATTTATATCTATTTTTATTTGATTATGATTTATTTTTTTATTCATTACCCCAATCAGTTAAACATCATTATATAAATTTTTGATACTACACATTATTATTGGTATTGATTTTGTGTTTCGTTATTTTAAAAATAAATAAAATGATTAATCCATAGTAATTTATGAAACCCAATGTGATATAATTTTTCACTTAACATTGATTTGATAGAGTTATTATCACCAATCATAAATCATGGTTCACAACCCAAAGTAAGTTAGAGTAAGAAAGAATAATAACATGGAAATCCCTTGGTGATTCTATGTTTCCATGTACCTCAATAATAGGAAAATATGAATTGATTTATATATATATATATCTCAATGGGTAATGACTCAAGAATGCATCTCAATCCATGTGACTGTGATTGTGCATCACTTACTCTAGATACTTTATCATTCCATTGAATATAATGTAATATAAAATGATGAAATTAAATGAATATTGAACAATACAAGAATATATAAATGTTTGAGAATTAGAAAAATAAATAAATTTACTCACACCACATCATTCTATAACATAATAGTCATATAATAATAAAAAATGAAATAAAATAAAGAAAAAATATATTTTATAATTTAATTTGACCTTACTATTAAATATGAATCACTTAATTGTTAATAATTATATTAGATATATATTAAAAATTAATTAATTAATAATGAAAACTATAAATTTAAAACATAGAATCTGACCTCTACACTTATTATTATTACACCATTTAATTAAGGAATAAATTAATCATCAATACTATTTTTATTTCTTGGATCAATAAATGTGGAACATAGATACTGTGATTTCAGTCATATTTTATGAACCATAAATCCTTTCAAACATTAAACCAAAAATTCAATCAACAGAAGTCAATTAATTCACACTAAAATCTATAAAATCATATATATATTTATTGATAAGATAAGTATATCCATGTGGAGAAACTATTTCCCATTTCAGAAAGATAATTATTTAAAAAAATGATTATACACATTTGATACCATCCATGTGTCCATGAATTTCCATATAGTACTTAAAATTAATCATTTTATATATAATCTTAAATCATTCTATAATAATACTATCGCACGGACCAAGTGTTTAATTTTAATGAATGGTTTTAAAAGATCCTATTTAATATAAAATCAAATATACTTACATTTTTTTATTCTTTAATACTTAATTAGGATTTCGTGAATTGTAATATTTTTATGTAACATTATACAAAAAATACCAGAACATTAAAATATCTTTATCCGGGGAACTAGTTTTAATTTTCTGAATCAATTGATATAGACTAAAACCATCATCTTCAATTTAATTTCTTATTACAATTTCTAAATGTATTTGTATGTACAACTTTTTTATTAGATGATAATCAATATCAATATCAATAAAATTCGTGATTTCAGAATAAATTTTTGTCTGACCACTTTTATAATATTAACGATACCTAAATATTAGTGGGTAAATTTATCTCTGTCATTGATATCCCCTATCATTTATTATGACATATAGTTATTACACATTTTATTATCACTAGTTCTACAAAATGAATAATATGACATTCCTTATGTTATTTTTTAATCCAAAACATGTTTTTCTGGTGTTTTTATTATATTTTTATATCATGGAAATGATTCATTTGTAAAAAAATAAACTGTATATCATTACCAAATGTGTGTAGAAATCCATCAACAGATTTCATTCAAGAATTTCAGACATAAAAATGATAAATTCATCTATTTTTTCATTACATAAAATATTTCCATTTTAAATACAATGAATGTCTTGTGGGAAATATAATCCCAATCATACCTTTTGTGACATAATATTTAATCATATTTATTTCATATCACAGTTAATGAAATTTGAAATCATCATTTTTATGTAGATGAATTCTGCACGAGGGTAATTTTAATCCATGCCACTGCCTTAATATATATGAACTACATTATAATAACCCCACAATTATCTATATTTAAATATGATATATTTTGTTTCAGTTTTTTATGTCATCAAATTTACTTGATCATTTTTTTAATTTATTCCCTATTATTGCCAATAATATTTCTTAAATCACCATATATATATATATAAATTTGATAAAATATAATTTAGAAAAAGTTTCAACTAAATTTATCATGATGATAATAAATTTAAATTTCCAAAATAAACCAAAACATTCCAAAAAATTAAAATATAATAATCATCATATTATAAAATTATATCCAAATATTTATAATTTATGAAGTAAAAATTTATAACATACTAAATTTTTATATTATCATCAATTCATCATTATACTATATTTTACAAAATTATAGAATATTTGGAGCTGGTAGGGAGATTTTATTTGTCTGATCATTATCAATTTTCATCTACTCAGTTAATATAATTTTGACACCATCTGAGTGATCGCGTGTAAGTCAATAACATCAACTCAATTCTAGAAAATTTGAACATGATATTAATAAAATATATTCAATAATATATCATTTCATAGATTACATATTTACATATGATGTTATTGTGATTTTTATTACTATGTTATACATTTCACCTTCTTGTTGTTGTTGAGTTACATGATATTTTAAGAGTCTAAACTATATATGACAATGATTTACAATAAATTAGTAGATAGAAGAAATAGATTTTTTTATCTTTTAGAGGATTTATAACATGTTTGTGTGTCACATTATTAATTTACATAGGTTTTTATTGTAATATTTATATTTATAATGGATATTAATTTTTCTCATGTATTAATTTCAAAAATCACCGTTTTATTTAATGTAAAAGAATAATAAGGGATATTTATTCCTATTATAATAGAAACACTAGTACATGGATATATAATATTTTTAATATCTCATTTTATAATAAGAAATATTCATATGTAGTCACATGTAATTATATAATATAACCACTGTGTAATTTTTTGAAACCTGTATTCCTATAAAATTATTGATATAAGAGTAATGAGTCAAGATATATTTATCATGCCTATAAAAATAATGTTTTTTAATAATCTATAAAATATGATAACACTTATTAGGATTATTTATTTTTAGATTATTTTTCTAATTTAGTTACACGTTTTATGAATGTATCTTGTATTTTTGGAAAAACATCATCCAATATGGTGGGAATAAAAAATTATATAATCTGCTTTTTTAATGAATTCAACCAAACTAATAATTAGAAACAGATTTTTATTTCATTATATCTAATAGTTATTATATTTAAATAAATACCCCATTTTGTGGTATAATATATTTCCACAAGATGTTAGGAAAAATAATATAAAAATTTAAACGTAAACCCATATGATAAGTATGATCTATTATATTCAATACATTTAATTGTATGAGATATTGATTGTCTGTCCTTGGTAGAGCACAAACAATATGAAAAATAAAACTACATACAAAACATTGATTGTTTTGGCTGGTTATATGGATCAGTGGATTACATATGTGTTAAAACCCATACTCATCTATATAATATGTTACATGGTCAATAGAGAAATATAAAAAAATACATTATTAGTATCTAGAATTTCTTATGGTGCTCTGGATGAGATAATTTAATGACGATGATAGAAATCCCTTTGTTAACATTCATAGGTTAGACCAAAAATAGAATCACGGAAATGATTCGGTCTATTAAATGGAAAGGGATTAGTAAAAGAACCATATTCAGTTTATTTCATTTACAGGAAAACTATTAAATGTTATTTTTATACAGATGTAACCTTGGGGACCCTAGTGGGTTCCCATATTAAATTTTACTCTCTAAGTGGGTGTGTATGGAAAATGGGTAGTTGTAATTTTCTTTGTCATCATATAGCCTGAATTGAATGTATAATCAATTATTAGTGTTGTGATTATAGGTCATGTATTTAAGAAGTTGTCCTTATATATAGGGAATGTGTTTGGGATCATTTTTAACCCATTAAGAAGAATTATATAATATAATTGGAATAAGACATACTGCCAACATGTTTTTTGAGATACAGTTCTCTATGATATATCAGCAGTCCATGGATCCAATGATATGACTATTTGGGATATCTTGGACAAACACCCAAGATCAATATGATGGGATATACTATCTATAGAGTTTTAGATTAAATGGTTTGGGACCCCTTAGATACGATCCATTGATCATGTTGAGTTGATGTATGATATAAGAACCTATATATTGAGACTCAGATAATTTGATGTTTGGCAGGGGAGAGACACACCACTAGGATAACATGAATTATTTTCATAGTGTGGTTTACCTTGTATTTAGATGATGGATTCCCAAATAGGTACACACTATAACAATATATAGTTTTTTTAGTTAGGTACACACTGGTACCAGATAATAATGTTACTAGAAGGGAGAGACCCACATCTATATAATAGAGGTATATTTTTGGTAGGGTGCACCTTGTTCCAGACGACCGGTGCTTGACCAGAATGGTTTTGATTTCATAGTACATTCTCATATGAATCACCCACAGAGAATGTTATTTCTATTAATGGTTGTGTGACCTTCTCGAAGAAACATTGGAATTAACTAAAGAAGGTTCAAGACAATCCTATTATTAATTCAAAATCCTATGTATTAAACACATTTTTTATTTGTTATAGTATATTTTTATTGATTTATATACCATATAACAACTTATATTTACACTAAATTTACTATAAATTTATTTAACTATATTTTGTGTTCTCTAATAACTTGTACTCACATCCTACTCAGTCATTTATGGTAGTTTCGTACATAGGATTTTTTCACAAATATTATGATAATTTTTGGAATAGATAGGGGTATCTAGATATAGGGAGATAAATTTAAATGACTGAGGATTCAGATGAGGTGAGGGTTGGTGATGATAGTATATCATCGATGATATTATATATATGTCTTTATGATCAGTTTGGTGGGAAATCAGTGTTTTATTCTTAAATGATCATTAATATATTTGAGTACATTGTGCATTATTTTCCTTCTATATTTCATTGATATTGGTATTTATTTATTTATTGTGTTTATAATGATGTATTTTGTATGTTTATAGACAATTTTTAGATTATTTCATATTATGTTTTCACCTTGATATATTTGAATAGTCCACCATTGTAATACCCTAGACTCCTAGTTTATGTCCATAGTATCTAGAATTCATGGAGGTGTGGAAAATTTCCTTGTGGTGAATCCTCCCATTTTAGAACCATTTTGTGGTAGTGGACATGGTAAGTATGTTATATGTATTGGTTTTTAGGACAATATATACTTAATAAATTTGAATTATTAGTAATTCAAATGCATGAATCATTTTAGTGGAATACCTATCCATATTTAGGTGGATTATGTGGAATTATTCATTAATGCAATGTGCAGTCCCATCTGAGGCCTTAAATTCATTATATTTATATTGAAAACTATTTGTTGAAAATCAATCATGGTAATAGAATAATTAATATTCTGAGTTCATGTTCAAAAAAACTGAAAAATAATGAAATAATTATTAATTTTCTTAAAATACATTTCCCTTTGGGGAACCTTGGTGCTCCTCTTTCTTTCGGATGATTTCTGATTATCCATAATGAAGTTATTTTTTTAAAATCATTAGTCATGTCATCAACTAGAAAAATTGATTCATTTTCATTGGTGGAAGAATCTATCTTGTGACATGATTCCTCACATCCATCCATATGAATGTTTTATCAACCCTTAGATTTCATAGAAATTTCATGAAAAATATTGTAATGATGTTGAAATCAATTTTCTAGGAATCATAAGGGGATGGAAGGACCCACTTTAATTCTTAGAAGATTATAGAGAGACGATTTCATCGTGGGGGCATCAATATTCACAGTTGCAGGGATCAATGTAATGTCTACAAGAAAATTTTGTTTGTGTGGCCCAGGAAGGCTTCTCTCTATGGAGTAAATTTATCAAGTGTAAATATGGATTGAATTTATAGGCTCCAAGGGGAAATTTTTCATATATGAGTAAATTTCTCCATGATCATATTATAATCCACAGCCAACACTCTCGGTGGATCCTGGAATGTGGGGACACCAATATTTCATTCCAAAATTAGGAAGGTAGACCTCATAGAATCCCAATATTTCCAGCTCCAAGTCTTTATATTCCCTGAGTGATCCAATAACCTTACTTTATTCATTCCATTCTCAATAATAAAATTACAAGGAACCATTTTATATCATTTATGTCCCTTTGAATATTTATCAATTTATTTTCTCTGAATCACCAATGGGTGTTTTTGAAATAGAAGTGTGAATTTTATATTCTAAAGTATGAAATTATTAATGTTGGTGTTGATATATGTATTTGTAAAGAAATTACAATAAAAAACATATTGATATGTAGGATTTACAATAACTTTATTCATATTGATCAATAATTCTATATTAATTAAATTTATATTGCTTCAAAATGATAGATTTTTTGGACAAATGATGTTGAACAAATGGTATGAATCATCATTGATAACAATTAGGCATCCGTGGTTTGAATATACTTTGGAGAAATTATTGTTCCTGACTTCCATTATTTCTCAATTTTTTATTTCCTCCAAAATGGTACACATGGTGTTGGCCTTATGAGCACTAGGGTGGCTCCGGGATTTTGTTGATGGATGTGGAATGATGGAAATTTAAAAATATAAGAAATTAATAATGAAATAATGGAAGAAATAATTCATCTCTAGGTATATATGTTTGGTATATGTTTTTATAGGTGGTGTTGGGTTCTCTGATCAATGTATAGGATAGTTAAATATACATGACTATGACTTTTTATGAAAGAAGAAAATTACCAAACACACAAGATGTATATGAGGTACCCAAACCAGGGAGATGGGTTTATTGGAAGCCCCCTAACAGTGGTCTCAAATATAATATGGATGGGTTGGTCAACCTTAGACTAATATTCTGTGGAGGAGTGGTCATACATCACAATGGTTTGGTTCTCTTTTGTTTTGGTAGCTTCAATGGTCGGGGGGTCTATTAGGGAGGAGGTCATCAGACTTCTTATTAGGATAGAGGTTTGTATTGTCTAAAATTTACCCCATTCCACAATTGAAAATGACTTTGTAGTGTTTCATAACTCCATATCAAATAAATAAAGTTCACCCTTTTCAATTGAATACTATGTCTATAGGTGATAATTATGTATTCTTAATGGTGTGGCATTTCTCCACACATGGAAGTACAGAAAAATGTGTTTGATGTTTTAGCCTGTATTGGCATTCTAGATGAGCCTTGGATTGTTTTATCTAGTGTGGGAAGTCTTAACATTTAATTCATTATTCTATTATGGGATTATACCTTTAGAAGGACAAATTTTTTATCTCCCTAATCAATATATTTATCATTATTTCTTGCTATTTTAAAACATTGAGACATGGATCTTTGTTTAAATTAAACTAAAATTGTCATTTTCTATATACTAAATTATAAATATCATATTATATTCTGAAAAAAACATGTATTAATATTAACTCTATTACAAGGACGATATGTTTATCTTTACATTAGATAAATAAGAATTAATTCAGTTTAAGAGAAACAATTAATAAGCAGAAATTATTATTTTTAAAATAAAAGTGAAAATAAATTAAATACCACTCCCAACATAATCAATCAATGTAATTGTGAGTTAAACCTTATAAATTTTTAAATACTTTTATTCTTTTCAATGTTTTTATCATGAAGTTTAAGGTATTATGATATTGTATCTATACTCTATTTTTTGATTCCCCCATGTTTAATATTTTTATTTCTCTTCATATAATGGGTGAATGATTTTCCATATTTATTAGAGTGCTCATTGTTTGATGGGTTCATAAGGTGAATTTAGATTCTATTATTGGGGGCTTGGATGGTTATGGTTGGTTAGAACCAATGATATGTGTTTATAGGATGGGATGTGAGGATAGCCTTCACTTTAATATTTTTTTTGTTGTTTGTGTGAATTTTATAAATTATTATTATTTATATTTTTTATAGGTTTGGATTAGCTATGAGTAAAAATTATGCACTATGGTATGATTGGTTTCTTATTGCTATGATTTGGTACTATAGTATTTAGTGAGTATTTATACATCAAATCATATTTCTAGGATAAAAAAATATTGGAATAATTTTCATTGATTGTAACGTATAAGTATAATCATTAAGTATAATATATCATATTTTATTGGAATGTAGTTAAACTATATTATAGTGTTTTTGAATTTTATTATTTTCACAACATATTAATAAATTATACATATTCTCATACTAAAAAAATTTATTATAGGAAAATTTATTTAAATAATTATTAAATTGGATGGTGTTGAAAAAAAAAATTTAATGATATTTTGGAGATATATTTTGACTAAAATTAGAGTAAATTGTTTTGTTTTTTTATTTAATTTAAAATAGGTGTATCTAAATGATTCCTATAAAAATACAGTTTTGTTTTGACTAGAAATAGATTTTAGCTTCATTTTTCATTTTTTATCTTTTTTCAGGAATATAATGATTTTTATTAATATAAAATAAGGATTAGTCAATATGAAATATGGGCTTTGGATTAATTAGTGTAAGATTCTGGTTCAACTAATGGGTCATTTGAACAAATATGGTTATGAATGACGATGTAAAAGAGGTTTTGTGTTTTTAAATTATTCTCAATTTTATGCTTTTAGGATAATAAGAATAAGTTACTTTTTTGGAAATTGAGATAAAATTCTATTTATTTATTTCAAACGCCGATTTTCACTTAATGGTTTTTCATTTTATGTCTTTGTGTGGTTTTAATTTGTTCCAATCATTTAATTTAATTTTTTGATATGGATTTTATTATTTCCCATATGCATTAATATGTGTTAACAGTTTTGTTAATATTAATCATAAGGATTCTAAAATGGTTTGGATGGTTCCATCAATATTGAGTTGTGTTTTATTAAAAAAAGTCATTGTAGGGGTTTGATAGTGTTCTTCATGTATTAGGTATCTATTGATTTTGAGTGTTTATCTCATGTGAATAATTGTTTAGAAATAATTTTATGTAAACTGGAATAGAAAATGTAGAAGATTTCATAATTTGGTGGTTATATGTCATGATTTATCTATTTAGTAAATTATTTTTAATATTTTATTAGATAACATTAAAATTTCACTATGTTTTTTCGTAACTTTAAAAATTTGGTTATATTAGGATAATGTTTGGATCAAATTGTATTGAAACACGGTGTCATATTCTTAGTGTATGGTGGTTGTTTTAGATTTAACAATTTTCAATCAAATAATTTTTGGGAGAATAAAATGACCATTTATTAAATGTTAATATAGAATATGGTTAAAGATAAATGAAGTTTACAAACAAATTATATTGATGAAATTAATTCCTCTCTGAGTGAGTTTGATTTGGAATAGAGAGTAAACATTAAATATTATTTGTTTTTAGATTCCAATTAAAAAAATTAGCATGATACATAATCAAATACAGAAAATGAAATTCAGAACCATATTAATGATGCTATTAGTGTTTCAAGGAAACATCATCAACATCCAAAAATTTCAATAAAAAATTTTTTACTATTATTTTCATCCTACTAATTGAGGATTTTGTAACGTAAGGACAACCAGATAATGATTTAACACATCAATGGATCATCTATCTAATGTTGTAGAGAATAAATTTGTAGTACATATTACATATAAATCCATTAATCAATTCCTTGAAGATAGAAATCATTACCTATAGGGGGATTTTTTTTATTCAAATCATTCCTTTATTTTGAATTTGTATAATATCATGTTTTAATACAACCATAAAAGTGGAAAAATTTGAATGATATTTAAATTAATTCAAATCACATTTCCAAAAACTATAATCTCAATAGATTGTTTTTCTTATAGTCATGGGATCAATTGAAAAAAATGCATGCATCTTTGAACAATTTGTTGTTACATGGGGAGGAGTATTTAGGTGGAATGGAGTTGATTTTTTTTGGAATATAAATGGAATTAAATAAATAATATTGAAAATATAAATCATCATACTATTATAATGGATTAGAAAATAAATAATCCTATATTTTTTTTGTTATTCATATAATTAAAAATATTACTCGAATGGTAATTCATGCCATCAAAAATTATTGATCACATGATGTTTAATTTTATGAAAAATAATAATGATGGGTTGATTCAACATTCATGATATTCAAATGCATGGATATAGTTTGATTCACAATATCTATATTTCTCATCTATTACTAGGTCTTTGAAATTGGGTTTTCCACTATTTGATTTAACCTATTTTGGACGTTGAGTTACAGTTCTACTACATTAAGGTTTATTCTATTCCCTTAATTCCTACTTCCAAGGACGTGTATGAAACATACATCCATCAACATTTTTATGATTATTTCTAAAAAATATGTTGAAATGACCTTGATTATACTTTTAGTATATAACATAATAATTTTTCGAGTTATGGAAAATCGTAGTTGTGACATATGAATCATCTACAATTACATTTTTCAAAATGAATGGTTCTATAATGTGGACCATTATTAAAATTAGTAGAATAAAGAATATATCCAGTTGAAACAGTCAAGCTTGTTTAGAATTTCCTTTTTTTATAATTGTTTATTATCTAAGACAACTAGCTTACATTAAGAAATATTGATTCTTATTTCATAGATTTCTCAATGTATCTAATTGATCTTTTTTGACGTTTTAAAAACTCAAAGTAATAAAATATTAAAGATAACCTATAAATTCAATAAATGGTATAGAGATAATGGAATAACTAGTAAATAATGAAAAATAATCAAGGAAGACCCATCGTTTTACTGAAAGGTGGAAATGAGATCGAAGTAAATCATCAGTTTAAATTTTAACACAAAAAAATAGAAAAATAATTTAATTTTTAGTGTTCTATATTTTGAAATAAGTTTTTTATGTAATAATAATGATGTTATTCATATTGATATGGATGATTGTAAAACATTTATCCTCACATTACTAAATGGGTGAGAAAAATATAAGGAACATGATAATTCTAAAAGGTCATATAAGTAATGTATATAAATCATAATACATGGATAGAGAAGAATGAAAGGCATGTTACATCAATTTTTTGAATGGAAAACAATGAGAGTGATATATTCCATAGAATAATAAAAATTTGAAGCATAAATTATGAGCTTTTAAGGAAACAATTTAAGATGTATGGAATTAATTCATCATATATTGCAATGATCAAAAAGTAAACATTCAGATATTTTTTGGAGTATTTAATAACTTTTATATTAAATATATTAGTACTATATAATGTAAATTTAGATGTGATATTGTCATACATATTTCTTATTAAACCATGTGATGAAATATTATACCCAGTTTATCTTCACAAGCTTTAATAATGAATTATACTAACACATTTTTCCTTTGATTGGATATTTCCCTCGTCATTCTCTCTATTGTAATGTTCTTAACTACGATATTTTTTGAGAAAAGTAACATTGAATTCTTCATATATTATCTGTAGATGTATCAAATATATTTTTTATTCATCAATTTTTCTCTATACATATAAAAACCATTAATCTCAATTAATTAGGTATATAATAAATTTTTTCCATTTATTTCCAATAGAGAACTCAATCATTTAAAATCATATTTGAAAAATAATTCCAAACTACAAAACTCTATATCTGATTTTTAGCTTGTAGAAGATTGTCGTTCCATTATTTTCTATATATGTGGATGATATTGTGATAAGATTCGATTAATTTGTCCCTGTCGGGGACATATCAACTAAATCTCACCCACATTGTAAGTCAACAATCCTCCCTACTATAGGCCGACTAATTGGGCGATACATAATTAGTATATTAAAATAATTAGAATTATTTCATGAAAATAGATATGTTATTTTAAATAAAAAAATTCTTGATTGATTCATTTAATTGTCCAGTATGTAAGAAAAGATATTCCTGAAAAGTACAACACATAATGAGATAGCTAAAAAACATTTTTAATTAATATATAGAAGAATTGATTTCACGTCATGTATGTTAACAAATACTAAAATTCAGTTATAGAAAATTATTGATTATATATTATATAAATAAAATAATTTATATAAATATTTCTAAATTTTTAATATATATAGAATCATGTTTATATTTCATTAGATTTGATTTTTTGGCTCTGTGTCAACTAATGTTGGATTGGAAATTCTATTTTTTTAATTTGAATCACATAAAATTTCATACATTTGATCAAGAACATGGTTTATAAAAATAGAATGATTATATATTAATTATTAGAGGATTGTTCTATCATCTTCATAGGACACATTCAGGTTACAATGAGGGTCCTATATTAATAACCCACTATCGAATTCCATTACAATAATCCATCACATGATATTCTTAATATCATTTCCTCATGTGACCAAATTTACAACATGTGAAAACATTGATTATGTTATGCATAATTATAGCTTGTGAATTCACCTCCATATAAGGTTCCACTAACATGAAATGCCCTCAATGGTCCTCATCAATGATATACTATATCCTTTGTCGATAAACTCCTCTAGGAAGCCCAAATACCTTGAGAAACCTTGTCCATGCATCTTTCTCAAACATGTATCCCTACAGATGTTCGTAAAAACCCTCACACGATTTATAAGATATTATATTATTGGATGATGATGTAAACATCTTTATATTCTCGCATGATTTCCCCTATTATGTTATTCGCCTATGAGGCTCATACATGAACTTATTTTCCATTTTAAATATACAAAATGGACCCTTGGTCTGCCAAAACCAATGTTCATTCATGCGGTGAAAGCCTTCAATCATGCGAGACACCCATGCTGATGTATGGAAATATACACCCTTTTCGTTGGAACTCTCATTGGCCTCATACCATTCCATGAAATGTAATTACCCATGGAGATTCAATCATCCTCCAATTTTAATTATTGTCCATGCCTCCATGTTCATGATACCATTTGATAGATTTCTTCAAACCCCACACATGAGATATTTGTTAAGTTTTAGAACAAATAATTGTTCATGAGATCTTTTATTGTGACTCTATTATGTTCAAGAAAATAGATGGCTTATCGGACTTGTGATTCCCTCATTTGGACCTAGATAAGCTATCATTGCCATGAAACAGTACATTTACTTTTCACTTTTTTGCTTTTTATTATTTTGGAAACCCCCTAAAAGGGGGAAAACATCAAAGGCAGAAAAAATGCAAGCAATCTAGGAAAACATGGGGGAGACCCAAAAGATACTACATAGGCCTAAAGCAGTATAGACCTAGGTCATCACAACTGACCAGGTTCTTAGCATTAGTAGAAAAAGAGAGCACGTCCTTAGGGAGATAGACCTGAGTTCCTTGCTGAGCCATGGTAGCAAGATGATCAGCAACTTTGTTACCTTCCCTCCAAGTGTGGGAGAGGATAGTTCCATTGAAGATGATCCTCTTAGACCTTCTCAGGGCATAGTGGATGGAATAGGGAACACTTTTCTTCCCATGCATGGAGTCATGCAGGATGATGGAGTCGGTCCCAACCACAACAAGGTCAATATTGCGGCATTTGCAGAGGTGGAGGCCTGTCAACATAGCCATGTCCTTGGCCATAATGGAGTGGCCTCTTCCAAAGTGAACAGAGAAAGTGAGAACCATCCGGAAGAATCTGTATGATCATCTGAAGACCCCCATGAAAATTCAGTCTGATCATACAACAACATCCTAGGAAAGTTAGTCGGATCATGCCACAACCAATTGAAATTTCAGTTTTATGAACCCGAGATTTTAGAACAGGTCAAAATATCGACCCCGTTTGATTTATCTAACATTTTTTTGAGATAAACAGGGAAAATATGGGATGTTATGGAAATTTCTAGACTAAAGGCTGTGTACTGTAAATTACACACTGTGTTTGATTTAGGAGTGTACCGGCCGTGTGCTCGCCGAGTACATGCTGTGTGATGACCATGTAGTAATTTCCTACTACATGGTGTGTAGTATTGCTTGACACGCCATGTACCCTTGACCGTGTGGAGTTCATACACGGCGTGTAGGCTTGTTGGATGGGTAGAAGGTTTATAGCAAGTACATTTCTTGTATTATTTATACACTCCATGTAGAGGGGTCGTGTATGGGGATATACATGGCGTGTTGGGTATATCAGCCGGGTAGAGAAGTACATGCTGTGTACCTCTAGGTACACGCCGTGTAGTTAGATAGTAAGTCCTCGGTGAAAAATCATCCATTATATTAATAGTAAAATGATACTCAATGTGTAGGGCTATGTACATGTCGTGTATTTTCATTATTTAAAATAAAACATGAAGTAACCTCGTTTTGAGAAGAAACTCAAACCATCGATGGGTTTGAGCAGGGATGGACGGCCTGAGATCACTTTTTCTCCCGATCATCCATCCAAACTCAATTTTGATCACCATCAGATGTGTCAGAACCCCTTCTATAAGGCCTTGATTCAACTTGATTTGTTCTTCTTGATTTTTATTATAGGACAAGTTATAGGGGTTTGATATTGGGTATTATTTTGGTGATTACCATTCACCCAGAACATTGAGTAGCATTCACACATAGAGAGTCCATGATGAGGTGGTTTTGACCACTCGTGTGGGTAGAGGCCCTTGTTAGTTGTGTTTTAGGTACTATTGGTTGGGGGTTATTGACAAAGAAAGCCACGTGGAAGGTGAGGAGCCTTTGTGGTTATAATTGAGGATATCAAGTTGGGGGTAGAGGCTTGCTGTTATTTGTGGAAAGACATCGATATCCCTCTAGTTACATTTTTTGAGGGAAGACATCATTGTCCCTCTGGTTTCTTATTTAAGGTCAGACATCATTGTTCCTCAGAGTCACTATTTTTGGTCATGCCTTCAAAACATCGGTACATGATACATGTGGTGTTAGGGGTCACATGGTTCCGGGTAAAATGACAGAGATATCGGCATCGGACGAAGAAGGTGACCCTCCATGGTGCTTATTGAGCACTGGTGGAGTTTGTGTTTGTTTTTGCATCATATTGTTCACTATTTCCCTAATAAATGAATGTCTTCCTAAACACTAATATTAGGTATTCACCGTTTCATGGTGTCCTACTGAGATTCATTTCACACCCTACACAAGTCCTTCAGGATGCATGTAGACTATATGTATTTACATTTAGGAAAGTGGCCAGCTTCAGGAGTTGGACTGCATTAGTTGTTTCATGGATATGGTATGGACCTTGAGGTATTTCCTAGCTGGTGTTTAATTTTTTTCTTTATTTCATATATCAGAATGTTTACCTATTTTGTTTCTACAGTTCGCTAGCCATTGGTGCCCTTTAAAAATGGATATTTATGACCTAATTTGGATTATTTTTGTTGTTGTTCAGTAGTAGTTACAAGTGATCAACATGTTGTTGTTTTTACTTTCCGCTTCTATTGTTTATATTTGTTACATCCATTGTTTTTCTGTATTGATTGTGCTTCCACTATGTTGGTCTGGTTTGAGTCTACAACTTCTTCTAATTTTATATTATGCTTGCACCAGTAGCATTATTATCCTCTCAATGGGTATAGCCTCCCCACTTTACCTATAAGACCCTTTCTTCTAGTCGGCAACCTTTGTCGTTTGGGGAGCTATGCCTAAGGTAGTAACACCTGACCCGTTTAGCACTGTTTGGGTGATTTTTCGGGTCTGGGTCATTAAAACGTTGTATCAGAGGGGTTCGTAATAGGGATTTAGTAGCAGTGTTTTACTAGATACTAATGAGATTGAGACTTCTATTTTTATTTCTCCTGGTTTTACTATTTGGGATATGGTATACTTGAGATAGTTTGTTACTAGAACTGGGTTTCTAGCTTGTTCTTGGGTGCCTACATCCCTAGGTATGAGGTATCGACCATGTTTCCTTGGATGGTAATTGTCGTTTTTCTTTTTTATAGATTACTATTTATTTTACTTCCACCTCTATGGCTCACTCGTTGTTTGATTTTATTGATTGTGATATGTGAACCTTGACCCAGTGAGGTCAATGATAATTTCACCTTGTCAGGGTATGGGTAGGCTTGTTTCCATGGATTTTGATAGGAAAATTTTAGGGTATTTCAATTTTATAACATCACATATTCTTTATGAAGTGATAATAACATGGGAATAATATCAATTTCAATTCTTTGTATTCTTTTGAAATGTGAATAGGTGAAATTACTGATAGAATTTCTTGTCGATTGAAATGATTTATGTCATGTTTTTTTATTTTTATAATTGCATGTGGTAGGGTGTTTACGCCTGGCTCTTATGAGAGCAGACATGTACTATAGTTGAGGTGATTTTGATCACCAGAATTGGGCGACTCGGTCGTCGGTTTGAGGCAACATTGGTTGTCGGGATAGGCATGGACCGAGGTAATATTGATACTTGGCTCTATTGAGGGTGGGTAAGGAGTCCATCATGTCGGGATACCATGGGAATGGGTTGTGAAAGGGGACTGTAAGGGTAGTTGTTTAAGGCTTCTTCTTTAGTGCCTTCCTTATATGCATGGAATATATATTTTTATATATATGTGGTTTATCAGAGCATTTATGGTATTCAGTAGGTTCCTTTTAGTCAACTCAGAAGGAGCATCAAGATGGAGATGGTATAGTGTCGCATGAGTATGATCTGGTTCAGGATCTGGTGCTGGTATAGAATGAGTTGTACGTATCTGCTCAGGGACATGTACAAGTTTAGGATCTAGTGTGGGAATGACAATAGTTGTGTTTGGAAATTTTTGGACCATGGCTCAATGAGATGATCAGTGCTAGCCCGGTACATGTCTTGTAGTGGATTGACAGAGGTGTGCAAGGGATAGTTCCGTCTATGGCTTATCTGACAAGGGAGTTCTAGTCACAGCACCAGCCACTATTTTAGGGTGAGGTGGTCTGCAGGCGGATGAGAATTGGATAGAGAGCATGAATATGATCTTCCAGCAGCCTGAGATGCCTCTAGGGTAGAGGGTCAACCTAGAAATGTAAATGATATGATGTCAGAAAAAGCATTGGTGGGATGTTCAGGTTCAGGCTCATAGGCATGAGAGACTAGCATGGAAAGACTTTGAGAACATGTTCTTTGAGAACTTTTACCTAGAGACACTGAGGGAAAAGAGGGCTCCGGAGTTCATGAGTGTTCAACTAAGAGACATGTACTTCATGGACTATGCAACTACTTTCACTGAGTTATATCACTTTGGACCTGGAAATGAAATATATGACACAGAAAGGCTGAGGCTCTTTGAGGATGGCTTACGACACACCATCCATATCCATGTAAATATCTTCAATCTGGTTTCATTCTCGGAGGTATTGAATTAAGAGCTCATAATATAGGGTAACCAGAGGGATAATCCCCAGGTTGGCCGAGCAACAACATAAGGTGATGGTTCGGACAGCAAGAAGCTAGGACAGGATTAGTTTTGGTAGGGCAGATAGGCCATGGACTCAGATAGACAACCTCATAGAAGTTAAGCAGTGGACTTCATTCAGTTTGGGAAGCCAGGACATGTTCAGACATAGTAAGATATGTCTCCAAAGGTATGTCTGGAATGTGGACAGGTCAGGCATCTTGAGAGGCTCCATAGGAAGCCTTCTCATACAGTCGGCATGTAGGGACTAGGAAGATTGTGGCGTCTAGAATGGGTTCATGTTTGTTGCGTGGAGAGGGTAGCCGTGTTTCAGCTTCATTCAGAGGACATGACAGAGATAGTGGGACCCAACTGAGGGGTCTTTTATTGGCAACTTGAGTAGCACCACATGGAGGGCAGGCATTAGGAAGTCGTCCTTCAGGCCAGGTGCACGTTGTGGGTCTACTACTGGCTGTGAAGGCTGGTGAGCCAATGACAGTTAGAGGTACACCGCGACTGTGGTTGTGAATTCTTTTTTTTTTCTTTTTGAGAGGACCTGTTGAGGCATGTACATTTTGAGTTGATGAGGTGCACAGGTTTCATGTGTACTGTATAGAATTTGGTTAGTGGGATTAGCACCATATCACATGTGTGATATATTTATATATATGTATGAGATGTGTTGCATTAGGACATTAAGGATGCAGGTTACTTGAGGTTTCTATGGCATCAGGGCATTGAGGATGTGGGTTAATTGAGGTTCCTTGGGCATCAGGGAATAGAGCATGCAGGTTACATGAGGTGCCTTGGGCATCAGTGCATTAAGGATGTGGGTTACTTGAGCTGCCATGGGCATCAGGGCATTGGTGGTTCAAGTTACTTGATTTGAAAGGCATAAGGTTTTATTTTTTGTATCCATGGGATATAGGACCTTATGGAGGTGGACACTGATGTGGTGCAGGATACGTTTGGTTGTCAGAAATGACAGGGGGCACCAATGAGGCACATGGGTGAAGATGCATCACGAGAGGACCCTGAGTCTGGAAATAGGTTAGTGAACCTTTTCTTGATTCGAGTTCTGTCGCGTTGAGGCCCTGATAGGAAATTACTATAGTTGGGAACCCCTTGAAGAATTTATCCAGAACCTCTATGACCGGGAGATTCCAAGTTACTTTGATCAGGATGGTATGTTCAGTTTCATCTCTAGGTTTCATTTGATATATTGGGGACGAGGTGTGTTAAGGTGGAGAGATTGTATGAACTTGGGTTTTTGGAACAGGTCAAAATCCCGACCCTATTTGATTTTTTAAATTGTTTCCGAGAAAACTGGGCAAATCTAGGAAGTTATGGAAATTTTCAGACTACACACCATGTATTGTAAAGTACACTCCTTGTATGGTTTAAGCGCGTACCATCCATGTGCTTGCCGAGTGCATGTCATGTGATGACCTTGTAGAAATTTCCTACAAAATGGTGTGTAGATTTTCTCGACATGCTGTGTACCCTTGACCGTGTGGAGGAAATACATACTATGTAGGCCTATTGTTTGGGTAGAATGTATTAATAAAATACACATTATTTACTATTTATACACGCCGTGTAGAGGGGCTGTGTATGGGGATATACAAGGCATGTTTCGGATGACGGCCAGGTGGAGATGTACACACCGTGTACCTCTAGGTACACGTCGTGGATTCAGTCTGCAAGTCCTTGGCGAAATATCAATCATTATATTAATATTTAAATGATACACGATGTGTAGTCATATGTACACACCGTGTATTTTCTTTTTTTTTTGATAAAACCTGCAGTAGCCTCGTTTTGAGCAAAAACTCAAACCATCGTCGGGATTGAGCAGGGAGAGCCGGTCGGAGCTCATTTTTTCTCCTGATCATCCGTCCAAACTCCGTTTTGATCACCGTCAGATGCGTCAGAACCCCTTTCGTAAGGCCTTGATTCCACTTGAGTCATACTTCATGAATTCTATTCTAGGAAATGGTATAGTGGTTTGAGTGGTTTTGATTCTTTTTTAGATATACTGAGTTTTAGACCTGATTGGAGGCTGTTATCGAAGGAGTAACATCTTACTTGTACGAGGATGGTGGTGAATACCTTCTTTTGTGTTTTTGTAGACTTTTGGATGGGGCGACCTTTGGCGTGTTTTTGGGTATTTTGAGTGTCACCCTGTGTTACCTTCTATTTCATGTTTAATTGTTTATTTGACCTATGGGTTTCCATAGGGTATTCCATGTTACCTATTTTTCTTGAGTGGGGCTAGGCGAGTGGTCGTTTCTCATCTGGGAATAATAGCTGGGGGATGCAAAAATGGTTATAAGTGTATAGTATTTTTTATACTGTTGAGTTTAGTTTATTAAACCTTGATATAAATTGTTGGATGTTTTAAAGATATCATTTTTAGTATGGTAAAACCCTTGGATGGTGCTTTTCAACTGTTTAGTTTGTATTTCCTATTTAAAAGTGATTCTTTTGATTTTATATGTAATTGCTGAATTACATATGCCGGAACACTGGTAGTTGTGTAGGGTGTGGACTAGATATTCTTGAGTAATTCTGATCATAGGTTGGGCTTGGAATGGGATACAGTGGGTGGTTCTGACCACGAGATTGGGTGTCATGGACATCAACTTGAGGTAGGGTGACTTTATAGTTGGGCATGGCCTAGGTTACATTGATGGTGAGGCTATCGGATTGGAGTGGCATGTTCATAGGGTCATGAGTTGTCAGTGGTGTTGTGTCTTGGATATTATTTTGGTTATTACTACTCACCCAGACGTTTGAGTAGTGTGCACACAGAGAGACTCTGTGATGAGGTGGTTTTGACCACTCGGGTGGGTAGAGGCCCCAGTTATTTGCGGTTTAGGTACTATTGTTTGGGGATTCTTGACATAGTTTTCCACATGGAAGGTGATGAGCCTTTAAGGGATATCATTGAGGCTATCAGGTTGGGGGTAGAGGCTCGCCATTATTTGAGGTAAGACAGTGATGTCTCTCTAGTTACTTTATTTGATGGCTGACATCATTGTCCATCCGGTTACTTATTTGAGTTCTGGAATCACTGTTCCTCTGAGTTACTATTTTAGGGTGTACCTTCAGGACATCGGTACTTGATACATGCAGTGTCATGGGGCACATGGTGCTGGGTTACATGACATAAATTCTGGCATTGGTTTTAGCATGTGACCCTCCATGGTGGCTATTGAGCTACAGTGGAGTTTGTGTTTGTTTGTGAATCGTATTGTTCACTGTTTTTAATTTAAATTCATTTCTTCTAAAACACTAATATTAGGTATGCACCATTGGGTGGTATCCTACTGATATTCATCTCACACCCTACATGAGTCCTTCAATAGTTATGTAGACTTTATGTATTTATGTTCAGGAAAGAGGTCAGCTTCAGGAGGTGGACTGCATTAGCTATTTCATGGATATGGTATGGACCATGAGGTCTTTCTAGTCTAAACTTCATTTTGTTTTTCTTTCTGTCCTATATCAGCATCTTTACTTATTTTGTAGCTATAGTTGGTTAGACATTGGTTCCCTTTACATATAGATATTTATGGCCTACTTTGGATGCATGTTTTGTTGTTCGGTAGTAGTTACAAGCGATCAACATGTTGTTGTGTTTACTTTCTGCTTCTATTGTTTATATTTGATACATAGTCTGCTTATCTGTATTGATTGTGCCCCTCATATGCAGGTCTAGTTTGATTATACAAAGTCTTATAGTTTTATATTACGCTTGGACCAATACCATTATTATCCTATGAGAGGGTATAGCCTCCCCACTATACCTACAAGACCTTCTCTACAAGTCGGTAGCCTTTTGACTTCGGGGAGGTATTCATAAGGTTGTAACACCAGACCCGTTTAGCATGGTTTGGGTGGTTATTCGGGTACAGGTCATTACAAAGTGGTATGAAAGGAGTTCTTGATAGGGATTTAGTAGGACTGTTTTGTTGGATACTAATGAGATTTATACTTCTATTTTTATTTCAAATGGTTTTACAATTTTGGATACAGTAGACTGGAGATAGTTTGTTACTGGAACAGGGTTTCTTGCTTGTGGTTGGGTGCCTACATCCCCAAGTACGAGGGACAGACCAAGTTTCCTTGGGTGCGAATTGATGTTTTTCATTTTCTAAGATTACAGTTTATATGACTTCCAGCTCTGTGGCTCACATGGTGTGTGATGTGATTGATTGTGATATGTGATCCTTGAACAAATGATGTAAGGAAGAATATGAACTTAAAACTGTATGGAAAATCTTATTTCAATGGATTTTTATAGGAACATTTGGGGGTATTTCAATTTAATAACTGCATGTATGCTTTATGAAGTGATAATACAATGTGATTAATATCAATTTCAATGCTTTGTATTCTTTTGAAATGTGAATAGGTGAAATTACTGGTTGAATTTCTTATTGATGGAAATGTGGTATGCCAAGTTTTATATATTTGTATATTTTCATGTGGTAGGGTATTTGGTTATGGATCTTGTGAGAGCAGACATGTATTATATTAGACATGATTCTGATCCCCAGGATTGGGTCACATGGTCATCGGTTTGCAGCATCATTGGTTGTCAAGAAGGGCATGGACCGAAGTACTTTTGATACTTGTATCTGTTGAGGGAAGGTATGGAGGCCATGAAGTCGGGATGCCATGAGCATGGGTTGCGATTGGGTAGAGTAAGGGTAGTTGTTTAATGATTCCTATTTACCGATTTCCTTATCTGTGTTGAATATATAAAATTATATATATATATATATATATATGGGTGGTATGACCATTTATTGTATTCAGCTGGATCCTTTTAGTCGAATCAGATGGAGCATTAGGAGGGAGATGGTACAGTGCCGCTGGAGCAGGTTCAGGTTAAGGATCTGGTGCAGGCAGAGCATGAGCTGTAGGTATATGATCAGGGATAGGAAGAAGTTCAGGATCCAGTATGGGCATAACAACAACTGAGTTTGGAAGATTTCATACCATGGCTTGACAAGTAGCTCAGAGCTAGCTCGGTACATGTCTTGTAGTGGATTGACAGACGTGTGCAGGGTATAGATCGATCTATGGAATATCTTACATGGGAGTTCCAGTCACATCACCAACCATTATTTCAGGGTGAGGCGGTCTGCATGTGGCTGAGAACCGGATAGAGATAATGTAGATGATTTTCAAGCAGCTCGAGACTCCTCTAGTGTAAAGGGTCAACATGGAAATGTACATGCTATGAGGACCGACCAAGCATTGGTGGGATGTTCATGTTCCAGATTGTAGGCATGAGGGACTATCATGGAAATACTTCGAGAGAGCTCGGGAGTTCTTGAGTGTTGACCAGGGACATTTCCATCATGGACTATGAATCTACTTTCACTGAGTTGTCTCACTTTAGACCTGGTATGGTAAGAGATGACATGGAAAGGTTAAGGCACTTTGAGGATGGATTACGACACACCATTCAGATCCATGTAAATATCTTCATGATGATTTAATTCTTAGAGGTAGTGAATTAGGTGCTCATAGCAGAGGGTAACCATAGGGATATGCCCAATATTGGCCGAGAGACAGCTTCTGGTGATTGTTCAAAAAACAGAATGGATGGATAAGATGTGTTTCGGTAGGGAAGTCAGGCCATGGACTCAGCTAGACCACCTATTAGCAGTTAAGTAGTGGTTTTCATTCATTGTGGGTAGCCAATGCATATTACGACTCAGTGTGATAGGACTCCAAAGTATTGTCTGGATTGTGGACTGGTCAGGCTTCGTGAGAGGTTCTGTAGATAGCCTTCTCAAATAGTCGACCGGAAGGGACCAAGACATACAATGGAATCTGTAATTGGTTCTTTATTTTTATGAGGAGAGGGTATCCATATTTTGGCTGCACGTAGAGGACATGATAGAGATAGTGGGACCAAACTAAGGGGCCAGTGGCCGGTGACTGGAGCAGCACCACATTGAGTTCAGGCATCAAGAAGTCATACATCAGGCCAGGTGCATGCTGTGGGGCTACCAGTGGCTGAGAAGAATGGTGAGCCAATGACTGTAAGAGGTACACCACGAGTGTGTTAATGAATTATTTTTTCCCTCTTGGAAGGACCTATTGAGGCATGTCCATTTTGAGTGCATGAGGTGTACAGGTTTCATGTGGAATGACTATATGTTGGTCAGTGGGATTGGAACCATATCATGTGCATGATATATTTATATATATGTCTGAGACATGTTTCATCGATCCATCAAGGATGTGGGTCACTTTATATGCCTTGGGCATCGGGGCATCGAGGTTGTGGGTAACATGAGGTTCTTTGGGCATCAAAGCATAAATGTTGTGAGTTACATGAGGTGCCTTGGGCTTCAGGGTATTTAGGATGTGGGTTACATTAGGTGCTATGGGAAATGGGGCATCGAGGATGTCGGTTACATGAGGTGCATGGAATATGGTTTTATTTTGAGCACCCATGGGATGGAGGACCTTGTGGAGGCAGACACCGATGTAGTGCGGGATAGGTTTGGGTGTTGGAAATGACATGGGGGAACCAATGAGGCACATGGGTAAAGATGCATCACGAGAGGACCATGAGTCTGGAAATAGGTTAGTGAACCTTTTCTTGATTCAAGTTTTGTAGGGGTGAGACCATGTTTGGAAATTACTATGGTAGGAACCCCTTAATGAATTTTTCCAGAACCACCAAGACCGGGAGAGTCCGTGTAACATTTCTCGGGCTGGAATGTTCAGTTTCATATCTGTGTTTTGTTTGAGAGATCGAGGATGAGATGTGTTAATTTGGAGAGATTGTAAGAACTTGGGTTTTTGGAACGGGTCAAAATCCCAACCCTCTTTGAATTTTTGACTTCTTTATGAGAAAACTGGGAAAATCTGAAAAGTTCTAGAAATTTCTAGACTATACGCCATGTACTATAAAGTACACTCCATGTATGGGTTTGGCGCATACCATCCAGGTGCTCATCGAGGACATGTCTTGTGATGACTATGTAGATATTTCCTATAACACGGCGTGTAGTGTTGCTCGACACGTTGTGTACCATTGACCGTGTGGAGGCCATACATGGCATGTAGGCCTATTGGCTATGTATATTTTTTTTAGAAAATACATGCCATGTACTATTTATACATTGTGTGTAGAGGTGCAGTTTATTGGTATATACATGGCGTGTTGGTGATGTCGGCTAGGTAGAGTAGTACACGCCGTGTACATCTATGTACACACCATGTAGTCATTCGGCAAGTCCTCAGGGAAATATCATCCATTATATAAATAGTAAAATGATACATAATATGTAGTCATAAGTACATGCCGTGTATTTTATTTTTATTTTCTAAAGCAGGATGTAGCCTTGTTTTAAGGCAGAAACTCAAACCCTCAACGGGTTTGAGTGGGGAGAGCCGTTTAGAGCTCATTTTTTCTCTCTATCATCCGTTTGTACTCTGTTTCGATCACTGTTGGATGCATTAGAACCCATTCGGTAAGGCCATGATCCACATGACATGTTATTCTTGATTTCTATTCTAGGAAGAGTTATAGGGGTTTGAGAGGTTTTGATTCTGTTGTGGAACTACCGCATTTTAGACCAAATTAGAAGATGTTATCGAAGGAGTAGCATCGTACTAGTATGAGGTAGGCGGTGCATACCTTCTTTAATGTTTTAACATACATTTGGGAGGCACAACCTTTGAAACCTTTTTAGGTATTTTGATTGTGACCTTGTTTTCCTTGCTATTGCATATTTTATTGTTTATTTGACCTATGGGTTGCCTTAAGGTATGCCATTTTACCTATTTTTCATGAGCGGGGTCGAGAGAGTGGTCGTTTCTCATCGGGGAATTCAGGTCGGGGGATTCTAAAATTTTTATAATTGTACTGTATTTCTTGAAAAAGTTGATTTTAGTTTATTAAACCTTGATATTAATTCTTGGAGGATTTAAAGACCTCAGTGATGCTATGAGACATCACTTGGTTGGTGAATTTCAACTCTTTAGATTGTTTTGCCTATTTAATGTGATTCTTTTTATTTTATATGTAATTGCAGAATTGTATAAGATTAAACCCTTATGGTTGTGTTGGATGTGGCCTAGATATTTTTGAGTGATGCTAATCATAGTTTGGGCTTGACCCAAGTTTCATTGGGTGGTTCTGACCACAGGATTGGATGTCATGGACGTCGGTTTGAGGAAGTTTGACTGTCAGGTTGGGCATGTCTCGGGTTACATTGATGGAGAGGCTGTCGAACTGAAGCAGTATGGTTGCAGGGGCACGAGGTGTCAGAGATGTTGTGGGATTGGCATTTTTTAAGTGATTACCACTCACTAGGAACATTGAGTAGTGTACACATAGAGATACTCTATGATGAGGTGGTTTTGACCACTCGTTTGGGTAAAGGCCCCCATTAGTTGTTGATTAGGTATAATAGGTAGGGGGATCTTGACGCATGAAGCCACATGGAAGGTGGGTATCCTTCAGGGGATAACATTTAGGTTATTGGGTTTGGGGTAGAGGCTCTCTGTTATTTTAGGGAAGACATCATTGTCCATCTAATTACACTATTTGAGGGAATGCATCATTGTCCCTCCACTTACTTATTTGAGGACAGACATCGCTGTTTCTTCGAGATAATATTTATTTGGTGTGCCTTCAGGACATCGGTACCTGAGACACGTGGTGTCTAGGGGCACATAGTTCTAGGATACATGATATAGATTCCAGCATTGTCCAATGCAGGTGACCCTCCATGGTGTCTACTGAGCACCAGTTGAGTTTGTGATTGTTTGTGCATCATATTGTTCATTGTTTTACTTATAAATGAATGTCTGCCTAAACACTTGTATTAGGTTTGCACTGTTTGAAGGAATCCTACTAAGATTCATCTCACACCCTGCACAGGTCCTTCGGGGTGCGTGTAGACATCATGGACTTACATGTAGGAAAGATGTCAGCTTCAGGAGCTACACTTCATTAGCTATTTCATGGAGATGGTATAGAACTTGAGGTCATTCCTAGCTTGAGTTTACATTGTTTTTCTTTCTTTATTGTATCAGCATTTTTACTTCTTTTGTAGCTACTGTTTGTTAGCCATTGGATCCCTTTACTTATGGATATGTCTGACTTTCTTTGAATGCATGTTTTTTTGTTCAATTGTAGTAACAAGTGATTAGCATACTATTGTGTTTACTTTCCACTGCAGTTTATTATATTTATTGCTTCCTCTATTTATCTATATTGATTGTTCATCCTCTATGTGGGTATGGGTCGAGTCTATAGATTCTTCTAATTTTATATTATTCTTATACCAGTAACATTATAGTCCTCGAAGAGGGTCTAGACTCCCCACTATACCTATATGACCCTCGCTTCTAGTCGTAAGGCCTTGGTGTTCGGGGAGGTGTGGCTAATGTAGTAACACCGAACACATTTAGCACTGTTCGGGAGGCTGTTTGGGTCTAGGTCATTACATCCGTATAGATCTTAGAAAGAAAATTAAACATGTTAAAATTTTCATGTTACATAAAAAGGAAATGTCTTCTTATAGCATGCAAAGAACCCTGGGATATGTCAACCAACCTAGGAATACACTTAGGAAATGTCTGGCATAAACTCAAGACATGTCTTGTCATTAATCAATTCATGTTGACTAGAAAATCAAGACATGTCTGGAATACATTTAATAAAAATTAGGTAGAAACCTTAGTGATGTCAAGAAGGCACCATAGGACATGTCAACCATGTCTAGAAGACACACTGGGATATACACAATGTATACCCTCATCCATGAACCTTTAGACAAGTGACCCCTTTATAAGGTGAGTGTACTTACTGGGTTAGGGATAAAATCTCACGAGACCCTAATTGCATCATGCTCTTGTATGGTCTCTCAGTACCATACCAAACATATTCAAGAAAATTTTTATGATAATTATCTCTATTTATCTATCCAAAGATAATGAATTAATATATAACTCGAGCATCCATTTGTGTATAAGCATATGTTTTCCATAAACCTCATGAAAATAATAACTTAACCAAGTGAGTTCTCCCCTTAAAAGTCTTCATATTTTAAGGAACGAATTGAAATATGATAACTATGGTTTCTTTCATAATAGGATATTTCTGATACATTCAGAATTCTTGATCTCTAAATTCAAATCCACCCAGGTGTAAGTCCCACCATATTTCATATATACTCCACTCCTGAGAATAAATTGCCCCGTAAGTATACAATCCTTCCTCATCCATCACCTTATTATATCTAGTATTATACATGAGTATTGTCTTTATTCTAATCCATGACTATTCCCTCAAATACCTTGAATACATCAGCATATTATGGAAAAATTGAACTACAATAACTATAAATCCTTTTATAATTAGGATGCATTGGTTCACCTAAAAGGTCTAATTTCCATACAATATTATCCATAAGAATGATAATCAAACCCTTCTATGGGAATATTCTATTTCTAATCTCCATACACATTTTATCTCTTGTGATGTGTCCAATCATCTACTATATCTTATTGGTCAAACCGACCATGACTCAAGTTGTCTTATATACTCACAATGATTGTACCAATATTAAGATGAGGATTCTCTCAGTGTGGGACTATCGGTTGGATGTATGCCAAATTATTTCTCATCTCCACTCAAAGTGGTGTACTACTGATGAGGCATTTCAAGGGAACCTTACCTTAAAAAGACCTACTGAAGACCTCTATTGTCACATCTTATATGATGAAAAATAATATAAAATTAACTATGTGGAATATTATTCTCTTTCATAACGAACACATCGGATTCTACATTGAAGAATTATCCCAATATTTACATCCATGGCACATGACGTTAAACTGTATGGTATAGTCATGTCATACGACTATACAATATGTCAAAAAATGATGTGGGTGCTAATTATGGACCTCACATGATATGTGAATCTGCTAATAAATTTTCCTTCACTTCTCAAAGTCACTAAAATCCTCCTTTTAATGAAAGATAATTCAAAATTCCCATACATGGTTATAAACAAAAGAATCTTAAATAAAAAGTGGAATAAGGGAGAACCTCTGACATAGTTATTACCATCAACAAATATTCATATGAAATTCATTAACATAGGGGTAACAAATCCCATGTCTTTTATTGTGAAGGAATTAAAATAAATATCACAATTCTATTATATTATAGAAAATAGTAAATAATTTCCCCAAAAAATATGTGATGATCCTGACCTCCCATCCTCTCGACCAACATTTGTTCCTGCGTCTCATTTGGGATTGAAAAAACAATTGAATCCATTCCATTGGAATGGAGTTTCATTCCTTAGTTTGGATGTCAGAACCATTAGGTATGTCAACTAAAAAATATTATAGTAAACCTGATGAATTTTTTTTATCAATCCTCTATCAACCACAAATGAGCTTTAGGGAATAACATCCACATTTTAGGGAATATAAAATTGTGTACCCAAAATGAAATTATTTAATTATGTCATCCATTTCATGGGTTAAAAAAGATATATATTCCTATTATAATTTAACCAATTTTTTCAACATTTTGTAATAAACAAAAATTTTAACCTATCATTATTCCTTTTAACTATGTTTAACCTTTCATAAAATTAGTGACTCCCTATTTTTCCTTTAATTATGATAGTAATTTTTCAATCACATACTCTAATATATGATTTTATATTGATAATGACTCTTGATTTAACTCCAAAAACATTGAGGCTCCTTAGAAACCAAATAGAGTCATCAAATGTAGAAATTGATTACAATGCTATTGGAAAATATTGTAACATTTGAATATCACATCTAGTTGTTTTGAACAAAGAGTTGACTCATGATTTTGTGAATTGTATTCCATAAAAGCCTTAACATAGAGGCCCTGAAGCCCTAATGAACATGTTCACCATTGAAATTATACTAGTTCAATTTTTATGGCCTTGGTCTAAGATTACCCTATCAATCAATCCATCTTTATTTTAGAATCATCATATTAAATAATCCTGGTGATGAATCCCCATGAACCACCTTTCCAATTACAAGACACATAAGAGGATAGAGCCCTTATTTCGATATTCATTCACTTTAGGATATTATCCATAGAGTGAAGAAACACATACCTTTCCATAAAATGAGAGGTGGATTTGGATAATTACCATGTCCACATAACCACTCAAGAGCCACCTATGAGGGATACCATCTATTATGGTTATTATAATCGACATGTGACTGAAATTCTATAAAGAGATGTAGAGTATATTGTCACAACAACAACAATCCAAATTGAAGTGCAATAGGAGATCCTACTATGGATATCGGAATAATAAAACTATTGAGTAGTTTTATATCATTGTTACGTCCAATATATCAGAGGACCACTAGTGTATCCTAAAAGTGTCCTAGAATCAATCATCTATCATCCGTAGGATTATGCCTCTGCCTTTATCACAGATAGACTTTGTGACTATAGAATCCTAGGGAGAAGCCCGTCCTATAGGTTTTTTTGTCATTTTTATCATATTTTACCCTGAAAACATCTTCATTAAGGTCACAAAAAAATCAAACAATACCACAGAAATATAACCACAAAATGGTATAGTGGGTACCGCCCCATCAAATGAAATATCGGACACTGGACCATCGAACAAGATTCTTCTATGATGATGAGAACTAGCCCTTGTAAATTTCCATCAATATGATATCAAAAATATGCAAGGACTTATAACTAGATGTAAATGATCACACTCTTGATGTGTAAAACATACCCTTATGTACTCATCCTAGTCGTGGTAGGTTATCCCAATTTCTACCCCCACCATAAAAAAGGAAGGGATTTTTGATATATTTCATACATATAATTCTGTTATTATCAATAATGTTGTAATTTTATGGTGCAATTACCACCATGTATATGGCCACTAGAAGTGGATGATTCAGTATCTAAGGTCCAAATTGATACCCAAGTCATCATCCACTCACCCTAACATTGATCAAGGAATGGGGGTTTCAATGAATCCTACAATTTATCCCCTTGGTCATGAAAATGAAATTTTAATGGAGGAGAATATCACTCAAGTCCAATGAGAGAATAGGGATATTCGAGAAATAATTATGTGAATACACCTAGGATATCTTCCCTTGAGTGAGGTAATGGATCATTCCTAATAAATATCACCTTGTAGTGATGATCCCTCGCCCACATATTTGGGTGTATTTTTTTATTTTTTATCTCCTCATCTAGTAAAATCTTGAATTTGTTTCACCTGACCGCATACCATATGATTTGGTGAATTTTAATTTCTTCCAAATCCTCATTGGGGGTACTAAATAATGCATCTGAGCTTAGTAATTTCCATAAATCCTCCTAAATATTGGGGTTCCATTAATGGGTGGGATGTTTTGGTAGAATTCAATAACCCTAATAATTCGACACTATCCCTCGAACCATTATAGACTGGTTCTCTATATATAAATCATAAAACTAAGCCATGTTCCCACACATATAGAAGAATAGGAACCACGTGGGAGAAGTACTATGGTCACCCATCTTTTTTATGACAAGGGAATCTATTTTTTCTCCTTATATCCAAAATAACTTCCCAAATAATTAAATTATTCAACATATAGTGGAATTTTATAACACCCAATATTGAGGAAGATGAGTGTGGGTGGGGGGGGGGGGGGGGTTGATATTATATGACAATCACTTTCCATACAACAGTAAGATATGGTAGAGAATAAGGAGTTGATTTGTCTTTAATGATTGGATATATAGTATTCTAAATTGAGGTTGGATTGAGTTAAAGGATCTGAAAACTATTGAAATATGAATTTGAGTCATCTATGCTCCATCAAAAAGGTATCCCTCCTAAAAGTATAGGACAACATATTATCTAGTATCATGATGAAAAACATTGTGATATATAATTGTCACATGTCATTAAAAAATGATACATCCTAGTGACATTATGTTAAAAGTAACAATATTTCTGAATGAAATGAAATTAATCTCCAAGACATCATACATACCACATTATGTTAAACTGAAAAGAAAAAATATTGGACATAGGATAGTAAACAGTGTGACAAATAAATCTCTATGAGATATTAGCATCTTCTATTGTTTCTAGAAGCATTGTTGATACAGTACATCCGCAATCCTAGTAAAATCAAAATATCTCAAATACCCCTCAATCTGCTACTAATGTTGATACCCGAATATTAACCCCCATAAACACAAAGATCTAAGAATACATTATATCATGTTGAATGTAGAAATATATGGACCAAATAAGGTGGGAACATACACTTACCTCCACTAACAGAAAATCAAAGCATTATCCAATGGATACAAGTGAGAGGGCATATATCCATTCACACTATAGAGTAATATACTATCATTATCAGGTAGTAAGTATGGTGCATGCATAGATCCACACCCCCATGAATAAATATCATTAGCATATTCTGATGGTATAATGGGGATTGGACAAGTAATATATCCCCTATTCAATCAGATACATCGAGAAACATATCGTGGAAAGTGAGAGTGTTCTAGAATACATTAATATACATACCTTTCAGAATCACCAATACTTTTTTAATGTGATAGTGAGGCATATCCAGTGTATTTCATTGATGATAAAATCACATAAACATGTTCCCTTTATAATGGTATGGGTATCACAAAAACAATGGTTCACCTCCACTAGTTTCATTAAAGGTAATTATCCATTTCATTTTGGACACTTGTATGTTTCCAGAAAACATGAAAATTGCTTCATATGAAGGGATATGGTTATAAAATGTTCATGGAACAATCCCGTCTAGATTAAGACCCTATGATGTTTAGGATACAGAAAAGGGTACATATCTCCATTAAAGATAAACATTGAAGTGGAAGATATGAATTTGGAAACTCATATCTTTATGATCAAGCACATGGAATAGTTTTTGGATATCACATTTGATGCTGATTTAATGGTTATCCAGTAAGACAAATCATGTAATTTCTTACAGGGATGAACTTATTATCATATCTATGTTTTTGTATCTTCCAAATTTCATAAATTCATCAAATTTTACATCAATGGGAAGGTTGATGTTCTATAAGGTGAAATCACCACCTACAGTCTTATCAAGCCTAATATGCAGAGGCTAGATTCTATAAGAATGAAGGACAAAATATCCAATAGAGGGTAATGATATGTAGGTTGTAGCCCTAATGTCATGGGGATAACCCCTATAAATTCCTTGAGCATGATACATAATGATTATATACTACCCATAAACCTGATTGAGGAAGTAGATTTCATCCCAGAAAGATATCATAAACTATAATATTCATGGAATTATGTCTATGTTATAGAATTCACGTCAGTTGCAGTGGATTCATCAAAATCAAATTAGGCTTGTTCTTTATTGGGATACAATAATTAACTCACATAATCATAAAATGTTGATGATTCCCCCTAATACAGTCTATGTAACTCAATATGTCCTGGATCCTTATGCCCCTTGGTAGTAGCATAATATAAATCCATCAACCTGATAATATCTCTATGATGACTCTGGTTGTAGAGGATGCAAATTTCACTTCCTAGGGCCTCTCATAACTCAAATGTGGTATAGATTCCCCATGATTACCTATAATTTTTTGAAAATGACTCTAATGAATAATATATTAAAGAAGATGATGATAACATCAAGATTACCTTTCCCCCTAATTTTAGATAGGGGTGTCCCCCAACATAGATAAGTAGAGTCAGGTTAATCTAATATGAATATAATATATAGGGCTACCTTGATTAGTTCTTCCATTACTATCAAGGAGAAGGATATGTAATGTTATTTATAAATATTACATGAAAAGTTCTCACTTAAAATTATATTGAAATTATAGGTTTGGAAAATGAATTTTCTACATGTAAACTTGGATTCCCCAATGACCATTAAGGTTTCAAGCAAACAGTCAGGATAATACAAGCCTTTAAAGGTACTATGTCATGACAGCAGGGCTCTAAACTAAATATCATTCTATGTACTAGCACAAATACTCTAAACTGCATTGTATCTAATGTCCTCAAAGATATAATCAAGACTTCTCGTCATCTACAGTCCTATCAGCAAGACTCCAAATAGAATAGTTCCCCAACTGTTTACAAAAATCCATTAAACAACCAATAATCACATGTTTGGGAAGCAAGAAATTAAACTATACAAATGTTTTTATTTTTACATTATTTTTTTCATGAACCAAGCCGGGTCGTCATCCGACCCGGCGCCCGACCCAGTCCGCGACATGGCCCGAAGGGCTTTCCCAATCACCATGGGCTGGAAACTAGTGTCGGGATTCATAATAAACCAGTTGGGAATGATTTTGGCCCATAACAAGGATGAATAAACATAAAATAAACATGGAAATAAATAAAGGGAAAAAAAGACCAAACAACTTGGCAGAAGAAAAAGGAATTAAAGAAGTGACATGACATACCTCAAGTGACCCCGTGGGTCAACGTGGAACGTAATCCACACTCGCTCCCAAAAACAACCCAATGCTGAAACCTACAACTGAAAATAAACGTAGGACTGAGCATTGAGATGCTCAGTAGGAATGCCAAAATATATCCATGTCTTATGCCTCTGCCTTTAGTAAGAAATCCAATCATGCCAATTTGAAAATAAGGTATAATAAAATATTGTTATCCCTTCTTTTGAAGTTCAAGTAATGAGATTTCATTTTTCAAGTAAATCATTTCACTCCCACTAGATTTTCAAAATAGGTTCCAAGAATTCATTAACATTTAAAAAAATGAAAAGAAACCATTTTGGATTAAAATATGGTTTTCACAAACAATCATTAAGTATGATACAACTGAAAAGAAAGTTACATCACTAGAAGCATGTCACAAATGGGCACCATGGGTAATCTCTATAGGCAGCTAGAACATGTGGGAACCTAGAGACCTTGTACCTTGGTGAAACGTGGCATAGAAGATGACGACCCCAAGAAATTCATATGTTTATTTATTGTTGTTGCGTCAATCCTGCTAGACAAACCGGGACAAAACCCTATCATGTCATCTAGTGTACTAGTCCTGGTCAACCACCTAGATATCCAGGTATCCCATTGTTCTCTATTTCATGTGGTCATGAGTATTCTTTATCAAGCAAACATATATGTACATAACAATTTCTTTTTCTAAAACTCATTCAACATCTCACCACCTCTCTCCCTCCTTGTTCTCATTCCCCATCATTCACGTCACACAATGCATAAGCAACAAATTAGGCACGTGATAACACATTATACTTTAAAAAATAATTTTTCTAAAACCAAGGGGGCGTGCCTCAATAGAGGTTTTTTTATTTTTCATAAAACATTCTTAAGATGCAAAATAGGCTTAATTGCATAAAGGGAACACTTTTTACAACCAACTGTCCAAAAGTCATAACACCTTTGGAAATACACCTTAGCAATTCAAAACCACTTAAGAAATCAATTTTCATGAAAATTCACTTAAGACCAATAGCGTTTGAATTACATTTTAATTTCCAAATCTAAGGCATAATAGTTTCTAGAAACTACAATAAGATTCCATAGAATGTGTATATAGCATAGGGTAAAACATATTTATAAAACAATCAAGAAATTATGAATTTCAAATTAAAATCATAGGCATAGTGGACCTACCTCAAACATGTCGTTATTTGTCGAAAACCACTCGAACCCACGTTTGACGCATACATACACATGCATTTATACATATATATATATACACCACTAGCTGCATTTCACATATTCCACGCGCAATGAGGGAATATGTACACAGAGGGCATATATATATATTCCTTACCTTATGCATGTACATGTAGGATACCTCAAACCCGCGGCCCCAAACCACTGTAGCAAAGCCCAACTCACTACACAAATTATTTTAATAATACAATTAAACACATAAAAAATCTATAAAACATTTCAAAATAACACATAAGAGTTTATGCAAACGACACACCCATTTGTTATAACACAACAAAATCAATCTCATAAACCATAATCGCCATCAGCAACAAGAGGGTTCAATAAGGGCATATCCACAGGAGATAAACTACTCACACATTTCAACCCACCATTTGAAAGAAAAGTGAAAACCTGATTTTTAAGATGAGACAACACCACAATTAGAACCAAATTCCCATTAAAAGATTTAATGAACCACATTAATATTTTATGAAACAACTCCAATAGGTATCATAATGCTTTAAACACAAACTCCCACTCAAAAACTTCTTCGAAATCCAAATGTACACCAATCACATGACATAACAGAATTTACAATGCTTGCATGTCATAATAAACCAACGACGGAGTTAAAAAAATAAAAAAATTATATTAATCCTTGTGTAAAACTATATTCTCATCAAGAAAACTAATCAAATAACACACTAAATTCATCAAACACACAAATTGATTCAGCAAATTATACTTATATATAGAAACACTTACATTCAGTGTCCAAACATCACAAACATAGTGCAAAAACTCCATTGCACATCAATCGCACTGTAAGGGACCTAAAATAAACAACGGAATCAAAACAATTATCAACAAATACCCCTAATTATAACACCGACCCCGCTCAAAACCAAAAAATCAAAATCAAAAAATAACCAAACCCTAGGGAAAGAGGGTGAGGGAGGCACACCGGAGCCACTCCCGGTCAGTCGAGTCGTGCGAACAAGGGGTGTGCGCTGGCAGCTTCAGCTGGAGGGGAGGAGCGTATCGAGGGGGTGTGCGCCGACGGCTTCACCTGGAGGGGGAGAAGTGGAGTGGGTCGAGGGGTTGTGCGCCGACGAGAATGGGAGGTCGTCAGAGGGGTGTTGCCTAGAGGGAGGTGGCGCGGCGGAAGGGAGGGAGGTGTGCCGTAGGCCCCTGGCCAATGGGTGTAGGGAGCTGGGGGTTCGGCGCGAGGCGGGAAGCAGGGGTGGTGCGAGGTGATCCGGAAGAGGGGCGCAGATCTGATGGTGCGCGTCGCCGAAGGGGAGCATGGAAGGGGGCTTCGATGAGGAGGACAGGGGTGAGACCAAGGTTTAGGGGATTGCTGTGCGTGACAGGGTGAGAGGGGAGAGGAAGAGAGAGGGAGGGGGGGAAGGGAGAGAAAAAAAATAAATAAAGGTATAAAAGAATATAAAAGATAAAGGAAAATTGAAATAAAAATAAAATAAACATAAAAAAACATAAACAACCATAAAATAATAATAACAATTATCGACTATAATAAAAACGATAACGTTAATATTTTTTATAAAAATGTCAAAGGATTAATAAAAAAATTCTTATTTAAAACATTACGAAAACATAATAATAATATTCTTAACTTATATTATTATTATTATTAAAATAGTTCTAAATAATTTTATTTTTCTTTTGCGTTAAATTTATTATTCATTCCGTTAATTAATTAACTAACAGTGCATCAGGTAGGCCGCATGGTGGTCTGGAGAAGCCACATGGATTCATCAATTCCCTACCCGTGCGTCGGACATTGCGAAGCTAAAAACGATCGCTTATCAGAAAAAAGCACACAAATTTCAACTCGGGCTCAGCACGCAATCAAAACGAGGATTGAAATAGTTAAAATAATTAGAATAGTTAAATTCTTGAAATTGGGCTGTGTCAATTATCCCCACCACAAAAATGTTCTACCCCAGAAAGTCACCTAGCCGAATGAGGAATCAAACTCGAGTTTGAAACGGAACAAGGCCAACAAGAACATGAACTCGGTATGGCCTTTCACTCCATCAGTCACACCCGACCAACTCTGAGGGAAACTGAACAAAGAAGAACCATTAAGAAATGAAGAGGGTTCTCCCCACCACAAGAACCCGACTAGCACAACCGACATTGAGACTCTTAGCATTGGATAACTCTGGAACTGCTAACATGATCTAAGAGGGAACTGCCATATTGACCAAACCTCGAAGAAGGCACGAAAAGATTCATAGTGGGTCTCCCCACCATTTAAGAACTGACCAGCTTATGCCAATTAGAACAGAACAATACGAGAAACCCAGCACAAACCAACCCATGAACTCTCTATATAAACCAGACCCCCACCACATGGGTTCATCGACGAAAGACCCCAAACCGAGTAGCAGACCAAACCCTATTCATTATTTCCCAAGACACATGTCTCTCCAAAATGATCACATCATAAAACATGAACGGGTCACCAATGGAGCTAGCCACATGAGAGATATAATCATCTTGAGACTCACATCCATAAAGAGACAAATCCAAAGCTCATATTTGAGGAGGCACAACTACTGGAATTACTAGAAAACAAGATCACCATGCCTTTTTACAACAATAGTGGGGTATTAAAATAACAAAGACCACAACGAGAAAAAAAGACCTTTACGCCTCTTACAGCAAAACAGAACCTTCCAAGACGAGGAAGATTGACCTGAGAAATTTAAACCGTCCCAATTTTAGCATTGGAGACAAATGTTAGACCAATGTGACCCACACCTAATGATTCCTGACTGCATGGAAGGCTTCACTCCATGACCTGTGGCTGGAGATCTGATGTCTTGAAGAATCTGCTGCCCCGCAGTCTGTAGCTAACATCCTCCGGTCGAGACTCTTTCTAACGTTTCTGCTAGTGGAACCTCTCCAGGTTTCCCCAAAACGCCACACCGACGGCAAGCCTTCGGAGGATGAAGACCAGGCGACTTAAAGTACTCAACCCAGCTACACTTGAACCAAACAAGAGGGTGGCCTGACTAAGAGAAGATGAAATTGACCAGAAGAATTTTATGAGATGGGTTCCCCCGGTTCACTCTCCTCACTAGATGGGGAACCTTCTTGAACACTAAAAAGAATCAGTCCTTGAACCCAAGAACAAGACCCCACACAATAGAAACATTAACTCATTTCACGATGCTACCTCTAGGGAGACGAAAATCAAACCCTTGAAATTCATGACGTAAATCTTCAATATTTGTTTGCCTTGTTAGAAACTCACGAGTTCTACCACTTTCCTTGCTTTCACCCCATTAGGTATAAACCATCAGACAAAAGTGGTATTAAACACCTTTCAATACATCCCATCATGAAATGACGCTGGGATTTTCACTCACACCAATCCAAAGTAGAACCATCAAATGAACTCGAACTAGCACAAACTCTCATAGATTTGTGAGTTTCCAATAATCTGAAAACACCAAAAATTTCACCATGCTAGTCACCTACCATTGATAGATCACGATCACCACGGGAGATGGAGAATGACGGAAAAGAATTCAATTCCAACAATCTGCTAAGAGTATGGGTAGATCAAACATTTAAAAGAGACTCACTAGAAACCTATGGGACTTTTCTGGGCAGCATACTCAAGAACGAGAGGCACAAATATGAATCAAATTTAAGCGTAAATCAAAATTTCACACTTCAATCACAAGCTAAAACTCAAACTCAAATCACTATTCCAACCAACATTCCGTATGTCAAAACCAAGAACCCACGAGAAAGGATAAAAAAAAGAAAAGATAACACTAAACAATTGCTTACCTTTCAAAACATTTAAATTACATTTTTTTAAAAAAATTCTTCAGCAAAAAAAACAACTTATTTATTCAACATTGGTATCCTATGAAGTCTCACACATATATATCACTATGCTAGCTCAAGCACCCATCCACTCACATCACCAATTTCTCCACTTTCCACATGCACACCTCAATGTATATGATCACTCAAAAGAATACCAAGGGAAAATTCAAGACACTTCTCATTTTCAAAACAGATCATTCAGGACAAAGCATAAATTCCCAACCAATTAGTGAAATTCAATTATCAATAAAGTAGTACATTTACAAATTCCTAAACATTTTTCAATTCAAATTTCAAAAATTATTACTCAGAATACCAAGGGGTCTGCGTCGGCGGCTTCAGCAGGAGGGGAGGAGCGGGTTGAGGGGGTGTGCACCGGCAGCTTCGGTTGGAGGGGGAGAAGTGGAACGGGTCAAGGGGTTGTGCGCTGGTGAGTAGGTTAGGTCGTCGAAGGGGTGCCGACCAGAGGGAGGTGGCGCAGTTGAACGGAGGGAGGTGCGTCGTAGGCCCCTGGCTTATGGGGGGTAGTGCGCTGGGGGTTCAGCGTGAGGCAGTTTGAAGGGGGCGGTGCGAGGCGATCCGGAAGAGGGGTGTGGATCCGGTGCTGTGCATTGCAAGAGGGGAGCACGAAAGGGGGGTCTGACGAGGAGGAGTGGGGTGCGACCTAGGTTTAGGGGATTGTTGTGCGCGACGGGGGAAGATGGGAGAGGAAGAGAGAGGGAGGTGGAAAAGGGGAGAGAAAAAATAAATAAATAAAGGTATAAAAGAAAATATAAGAGAACGGAAATTGGAAATAAAAATAAAATAAAACGTAAAAAAACATAAACAACCTTAAAATAATTATAACAATTATCAACTGTAATAAAAACGATAATGTTAATAATTTTTATAAAGATGTCAAAGTCTTAATAAAAAAATAGCCTAATTAAAATATTAACAAAACATAATAATAATAGTCTTAACTTTTATTATTATTATAATTAAAATAGTTCTAAATAATTTTATTTTTCTTTTGCGTTAACATCATTATTCATTCAGTTAATTAATTAACTAACATCGTATTAGGCAGGTCGCACGGTGGTCTGGCGATGCCACATGGATTCATTTTTTCCCTCCCCATGCGTCAGACATTGCGAAGCCAAAAACGATCGGTTATCAGAAAAAGCACAAAAATTTCAACCTGGGATCAGCTCGTAATCAAAACGTGGATTGAAATAATTAAAATAATTATAATAGTTAAATTCAAGAAATCGGGGTGTGAAAATGGTGATAAAATATAAAAAATATTTCTTTAATACATGACAATAAATTTCACAATAAGTGTTACTTCTAGAATGGTTCATTTCATATAAGCTACATCAATGAGAAATAAAAATGTTGTACTTTAATCCCTTTATGTGAGTCAAATCCACAAAGATAATTTCCCCAATCATGAACTATGCATGGATAGGTTCCTACCATTATAAGATATGTTTTTATTCCTAGATCTAAAATCCTAGGTCTAGTCTCTATTTTAATGGAAAAATATCCCCCCTTCTTCTCACACATCAGAACAACCTATAGATTGTTCCATTGAATGTATATATGTTGTTTGATTCCTACCATCAAAACCAACATAGTGATTCCTAGATCTCAAATATTTGGTGTATCTGTAATAAAAATGGAAAAAATTCCCCCCTCTACTTATGGTTCATAACTGAGTGTATATGTTTTTGCTCAAGATTTATCTGTGGCCTGATTTCTTTCACCAATAGATGCATAATGACACCATGATCTCATGTTGTGTGTCCATCCACAATATAACAAGAAAAAATGTCCACCTCTTCATATAGTTATCACCTTCTTGGAGATTTTTACATTAATGAACTATGTCTATCTTGATTCCTTTCTTCATAGGATACATAGTGATGTACATTTGAAAAACCATGCATCCAGCTGCAATATAAATAGAAAATGTTCCACTGTGCATATGGGTCAGAACTGTATGGAGAGTTTTCTTTCAATGAACAACATTTGGTTTGAATTATACTATCAAAATAAACATAATGATTTAAATATATAAAATCATTGGTCCAACCACAATATCATGGGAAAACCTTCTCCCCTATTGTTATGGGTCAAACTAATATTGAGGGTTTTTTGTTCAAGAACAACATGTGACTCAATTGCTCCCATTAATGGAAGTATAGTCACAACCAAATCTCAAATCATGGGACCAAATATATTATAAAAGGAAAATAATTACAATTTTCATAAAATTTACAACTATAAAGAGTTTGTTTTTCAATAACAAAATTTCTATTTATTTATACCATTATAGGATACATAGTGACACCAAGACCACAAATCTTATTCTAACCACAAAATTAAGGGAAAACATTCACCCCATAGTTATGTTCCAGAACTTCATGTAGTTTTTTCCATTAAAAAACTTCATGTTACATATATTCTAATATTATGGGTTATATAGTAATTTCCATATCTCAAATTCTTGGTTTATCGTCAATATATAAAATTTTCCTCCATCAACATATGGGTCTGACCTACATGGAGATTTGTTCCTTTCAATAACTACTTGTGGTTTGATTCCTATTAATATAGGATATGTCACCACACCCACATATAAATTTATTTTTCCATCTTCATTATAATGAACAATAAAAATTCACCCACACACTTCCCCCACATACTTATGTGATGGACCTATAAAGGTAACTATCTCAGAATGACATGTGGCTTGGTTCCAATCATTACACGCCATGTAGCGACACTTGCATCCCTGATTTCAATCCCTGCCATCAGTTTCCATCATCCCCAATCTTGTTCCCCCATGAGAGTGAGATCAATATAGAGAATCTAGTCCATATTAAATTATAAAATAAAATCCATGTTTTACACATAATATACCTTCACACTTCTTAATATAATGCCTAGTTATAACATATTTTCCACACTGAGCATGGACCATGTGAATGTAGGGAATCTAGAATAACCCTTCTGTAGATGAAACTGACATGTATATTTGATAGGTAACAATATTATTGTTCAATTACATTAATATTCAAGACCACATCCATGTTTCATAACACTAAACATCATGACAATATCAATGTTGAATGAAATTAAACTACATGACATATGCTCCATCCTATAAGAAATAAATTTTTTTAGAGTGGGCCATCCTATCCTTGAATATTTATAGGGGTAAAATTTTAATCATACTTACTATTATTAAATATAGAAATTACCTTTACCTGTTAATGAGACCATTCTATCTTGATTATCCTTTAGCTAACCATGATATTGAGAATCACTAAGGGAGGAAGATATAATGCCCCTCTCCCCCAAATATGATTCAGATCTAAGTATAGATATATCCTTAAATGATCTTATTATTGAATGATTCATACTATTATTATATTAATATGTAATCTTAGGGTTTATAAGACATAGAAAATATAGATATATTTTTTAAGAGGTAAAATTCTTAAATATTCACCCTGCCTATGTATTATTCATTTCTATATATAGATTTGTCGCTCATGACACATGTCTATACAAGTAGTGCTACATAATATGGATAACCATAAACAATATTGTGCATAGATAAATGGTGAATCCTATATCTAAATTCACCCTACCAATTAAAACATTCCCCAATTATAGCTTTAAAAATTTCATTTTGGTTTCTACGTCCCTAAATTATAATTTTAAACTACAAGGTAAACACCTTTGTCAAATGATTTTAAACCACATAACAAATGCGTCGCCGCAACATGAAGTTAAAATGTATAGTGTAACCTTCATCATTCCATATCAAGGGATTAAAATATAATATCTCTAGTAAACCATAGTACACCTTTCTTCCATTATATTCTATGAATCTTAACCCATAAATCACACATCATTTCATGATCACAAAAAATTTTCAAAACCTTTAAGATCCCCAGAAAATGATAAAATATTTCTCTGTTTGACCATGAAAGAGGTGGATCTGCAAAAGGTCGTTAGACCTAGGAAATAAGACATCCTGGCCATGAAGGAATATCATTATGATCCTTGTTATCCTATACATCATCAAATTTTATCTTGTCACCATAGAGTGATTTATTATCATTTCCATCATTATTGTTCTATATCACTACTTGACACCCAAGAAAATTGAGCCATGATTTAAAAAATTTCCAACTTATGCTAAAATATTTACTATTGTACATTAGAAATGGGTATTATAAATATGTTATGGTGTACCAATCCTCTCATAAGAGACCCATAGGTATCATGACCATAAAAAATATTCACATTGGTAAAATTTATATGACCTTATATAATACACCTGGAAGGTCCAAATCACATGACCCTTAACTACAAGAGAATGAAACATAATATATTTCTGAATTAAGAACCTTCAATAGTGGTAAGAGAAATATTCATGTATCATCTAACTAAACTCTTCAACCATAGTCTATATCAAAAAAGTACATGATAAATATGCAAGGCATAATGATCAAAGTCCTTCTTTTTAGCTCTAATAAAAGATGGGACTTGCTCATTGGACACCCCTTGTCTAGAAAAAATATTGAGTAGTGATCTATCAAAACATTATAAAGAATATAATGTATTCACTAGGTGGGAACCAAACATTTATCGTTCTCTAAACCCTTCTGAATATTACATTTTATAAAAACCACCTTCATTCATTTGAAGACTGAGTTAACACAAGAAATTCCTTGAGTTCATATCCTTATATTAATTTCCCATGAACCTTGGGCTCCATTTCCCCTCGTTATTCCGTATAGAAAATTGGTAATAGGTCCTTGAAGACCCAAAATTATCCCACATGTTTTAGTTGGAGAGTTAAAAAACATACAAATAGATTTTTCCAAGATTATTAGTGTAAGAGAAGAGGCCCCATTAAATCCAAGAGTTATTGTCGTAACCCTATATTATATGGGTTTCTAACATTATGAATGGATCAAATTTTTCCATAGAGTTCTTCCACAAGATAAAACAATTATTTTTGGACCCTGATTTACAATTTCCATAACTATAATATTCATGTGGATTCAACCATTTTGTTTACTAAAAACCATGTCACCCAAAACCACATGTAATAGGGCCTGATCTTCAAAACCAAAAACTAAATGTTCTTATGGTGATAGAACCCATATTTAACATATCTTATATAAATTTCTCACTTAATCATATAAATATTTTAATCATTAAAAATTATTCATGGCCCTTAGAAGAGAGCGGGGGTCCCTTTTACCTAACTATTCATATGACAACCCATGTTTTTTACTGCACATTAAATCATGATTTATTACATAACAATACATTTAATACAACCCAAAGATGAAGGATCCTAGTTTATTTTTTCAATAAGGTACATAACACAACAAAATGGTATATTAATATAAAAATTATTTTTGAAAACTTCCTTAAAATGCTTCAAAAATTCCCGTGCTCAAAAAACGTCACAGGATAACTTAGGGACATACTTAAGAAATTGGTGATCTATAAATCCTAGTAAGTGAATCAAAAATTAATTACATAAAGAAATATTACATGTTAGACAACAAAAAATTCCATGGGAATGAAAAGGGGTGATAATTGTAAAATTTAACAATAAGTCATGATATGATATGGTAACATAAAGGTATTGTGGGAAACACACAACACCTACTGATATGAAATCCTAAAAATATGTCACAGGTAACCTTCAAGACATAATATCATGGAGTAAAAAATACCATAATGAATTAGGTTCACTCTACAATTTCATAAGTGATATCTCAATAACCTAATACATTACACAACTCATTAGAGCACTATATAATTTTAGGTCAACTCATCACATTAAAATTGTCTTCATTCAAAACTGTGAAACATATATCATTCAACATAGACTCATTTTTCATTATAATTAATCCCATAGTAATGGATGATGGGTTATATACAAGGAAGTCCCCAACCAATGACTTACAATTAAAAGTAAATGAATACCCTATAGTGGAAATCATTATGGGTATAATCCTCACAAATGTTCAGCCTGGAAAATCATAATGAAATTTTTAATAAATAATGATAGTGGGTAACGTTTCATTAAATGGTTCAATGGGATTGAAACGGGTCTCCAACCACATGGAATCAAACTATAATTATGAAGGATATATAATAATATGATACTAAATTAAAATTTTGGAATTAATTAACATATGATAATGATGGTTCTTGAACGAAAATATGGAATTGAAAAATCAAAAGTTAATATCATCATTGAAAGATAATTTTAATAGTGTAATGGTGTACATAATGAATAATGGGAGGGATTAATCAGAGTTAAATTGGATATTGAACACTTATAAATCATAAGGGGTGTATATTGTTTGTTTAATATCATATATCATCAATAATAATTAAATGAAAATAGTTCATTACATATATAAGGTTCTGGAATAAAGATATGAAATATATGATCTCATACAAAATTTTTTCATAGTAATGGCTCTGTTAAATAAAAAAGTAGATGTTGGAAGATGATCATACATCATAATTTTGTATTATTATTGGAAGAAAAAAGACATACAGAGACCTAAAATAGTATTCCGGGTGGGTTGGAATAAAAAGAGACATTGAAGAAGATGTTTTTAGTGATTAATTTGTCAAAATGTTAATTATGATAGACATAAGTATAAGGATATGTTACAAATATTCCACATTCTTGAATGGAAATGGAAAAAAACATCACTCGGAATTTTATCAAAAGACTCCACAAAACATTGAATAAACATAACTCTATGTGGGTTTTATTTTATCATCTTATAAAGTATGCACACTTCATTGATATCCAATTATATTTATAAATTTATTATCTTTCTAGAATATATATTAAGTAGTAATATTTCATGTAGTATACATTTTAGTCATATATGATCGGGATTCGAGGATTACCTAATTTTTCTAATGAAGTCATCAATAGGATATTTATATAGAGATGTGTCTAAGTATAAACTATCACCCCCAAATAGATGGTCTATCTAAGAGAACCATTAAAACAATATAAGATATGGTTATATTTTTCTATTGATTTAAAAGGATTTTTGGAACACATTCCAATTGTCTTGTTTTTAAAAAAATCATCCAATCAGGAATTAAGATATACCATTATTTGTCCCTCTATATAAATAAGTTTATAAATTCAATGATCAATGATGTGTTTGGAGAAATAAAGGTATTGGTGCCTAATAAAGACAAAGAAATGGTAGATAATGATATATATATTTAGTAGAAAATCATGTTTTCTCAAAGTCAACAATTGAGTTATATTGATTATCATTAACATGATTTGGAAGTTATTTTTTATGAGAACATTAATAAGAAAAATTCTATATGGAAGTAGTTTATGAGATTTATGAAGTAAGGTAATTTAAACCCTAGGTTTATTGTTGCCTTATATATTCATCATTGAGTGGGGATTATATCTCATAACTAACCACTTTTACCAAACCACTCTAATGTTCATGAAGTGCTCCATGTGTCTCTCATTAAAAAGTACATACCTGCTCCTTCACATGAATTAAAGTCCCTGGTCAGACCATGAGTGTATATTTTTTTTATTATGAAAATGTATTAAAATCATAGATCAAGGGGTTAAATTTTTTGGAAAATAATACTCCCCTGGTTAATGTTCTCTAAAAAAAATATAAAGAAGATACATAAGACACTTAGGATGAAATGAAACATGGATGTCATCATTTTTGTATGAGAGTGAATTTTTCAATTAGAAAAATCTTTTTACGAGATTTTTTATTTATCAAATTGAGGTTTTATAAATTATTTCTATTTTAAAAATTATATTTATTCAATGGCTTCTGTTACATGCCACAACAAGTTTAGATGAACTACATTGCATTTTAAAATAATTGTTGTATGATATATCCAAGCCATTGGACTTAGTGTTTTTAATAGTAATAATTATGTTATGAAAATTATTGTCTACAAATTTATGAAAATTATTTATATATTTTAATTGATTTTAATTAAAAAACAATATTAGAAAATAACATTTTTGTTTTTTTGGAATAATTTTATTTTTTCATGTAGTGTATTTTTATATTAATAAATAAAATTAATCTATAATTATAAATTATTTTAATGAAATTAATCTATTATTTAATTGACTACAATTTTCAAACAGTTAAAAAATATTTTTTATCTATAGGATAAGAATATATATATTTTTACTTTGATTTTTTTCCTTTATTCAGATTATTTTATCAAATTTTCCACACATAAATTTATATAATTCATTACATTTATAAAAATTTTAAATAGTCAAAATTAATTACATATTTTCAATCATGAGTTTCACATTTTTTAATTTCCCCTTATATTTTTTGTCAGTAATAATAATAGCAATTGTATAATTTAACTCGACTCTATAAGGTAATTATAGAATATCCTATTAAAAAATAATTAATATGGACATAATATTTCATCTTTATAATTATTATATGAATATAATATTACCCTAATAACCTTATGCTGTAATTTTAGTTTTTAAGGTACACATTCCCTTGCAAATAAATTATATATTTTTTAAATCATGGAAAGTTAAAAAATTATTACTCTATTTATTTTAAAAATAAATTATATTCCCACATAGGGGAAATTTATGTATTTACTTAATAAAAGTTTCTATATATAAAATAAAAAAAATTATTTTCATGATTACAATTTAATTATAATTATTACTAATTATATAATGAAAATAACTTTTTATGCAACATCGATATAGTACTTAACTGATTAATAAACCTAATAAATGGTTTTAAAAATAGAAAAAGGCATATCATTTGTTTGAGTTAATAGAAACCATGAAATTTATTGATCTAAGTGAAATATTAGGCTTGTTTTAAATAATTACAATCTAATTAACCAGTTTTCTTGATGTATATCATGTAAAAAATGAATATTTATGAAATTGAGAATAATGATATTTTAACAAAATAATATACTATTAAATTAATTATTAACAAAAAATGAAATAATTTATTATTGTAGTGATATTTTTTGTATTTTTAAGAATATTAACATTTAATATAGAGACCATCACCACAATAGCTTAGAGATGGTGTCTACATTATTAAATTAATGTATGATTAATGAAATCACATCCTGAAGGACAAAAGTTTTTAGTCCTTTTAAACTAGATTCAATATTGAGTACACAATACTTTTTTAAACTTGAAATATAAAAACAACGTTATTTTTTATCACCATTCGTCCCCTTATCAAATTTATTGATATCAATCATATAATACTTCCTCGTATCAGGGAGAAATAATATACGAGAACATAGTGAGATCATGTGCCCATTAATAATAACTATACTACCAAGTATATGAATAAATAAGGAACAGTCAATATAAAATGTTAGATAACTGATACACATTACATTTAATTAATAACTTCATCATAAAATGGAAGTAAAAATTGATAAAAAAATAATTCATTTTAAATAATCTCATGATCATGAAAAATAACCATGTATATTATATATAATTTTATAATCATATATAATATTAATAATGTTATTCATAGTGATGGAATTGATAATTATTTACATCTAAAAAAATTTGTCGAGTCCTTGTTCCAAGACATCTATATCAATGGGTTAGGTATCAACCAAACCCCATTCGAGTTTTTATCATGACACCTATATATGTATCATGGAGCTATAAAATTTCCCACCCATAAAATACAATTTCTAATAAAATCCTCATATTAAAGGGGTAAAAAATAATACATATAATCATTCATATTTAAATTCAATCATATGAAATATTAATACCTTCCCCAATAAATAAATATAATTATAATCCATCCACAAAAATATGGTGAATGGTAATAAAATTGTACACCCCCGATCAAACCAATCATAAACCATAAATATTATTAATAATGAGGATATCATAAAAAATATCCCTACCAGATTATAAGATTAATAAACATTTGATTCTGTTGATAATTAGAAATACCATTAGATGATCACAAATAACATTTTTTTTATCGAAAATGAACATTTCACTTCGATAATATATTTTTACAATATATTTTTTAAAATAATTAAAACTATTTTATATGAAATGAACATTTAAAACTTGTGACGTAATATTTTCAACACTACATTATTGTGATGTGTAAAATTAATTTCATTCCGTACACCCTAAAAGAAATATTCCTTTCAAATTTTGTGTAAATTCCAATATAGATTTATTTTTTAAAAATCTTGATTATTTCATTCAAAGAAAATTTTAAAATGTAAATAATCTTAAAAACATATTCAATAAATAATTTTTTTTATTTTAATACATTTTTGGAAAGAAATTTATAAGTCATTTGTTTTGATTAAAAGACATTTTCAGTGAATGGGAAAAATAATGTCATTTTTTACAGTGTTTACTTACTCATTTTGTGTGCTATATATCAAGAGTTTTAATTTTTTTTAAAATAATAATAATAGGATAATAAAATATGTTGATTTTTATTATATAAATATCAATTATTTCCCCCATGGGATACCTAATCAATAATAATCAAAAATATTGATAACATTTTGAAATAAACACTTACTACTCTAGTAACTTTTAAAGCATAATCCACATGAAATAAATAATATTATTTAAAAACGTAAATAACAGGAATATAAATTAATCCTTGATTGAACAAAAACATTGTTCATTATATACAACATATAAATGAAATATGTTCTTGAATATGGAATATGTATCGTGGATTGAAAAAGTTAGAGGAGAAACCTATACCCCATGTCCCATATCATTCATAACGGTTTGAATATCCTATATGTTGGGTTTAATCGTGTTATTAATTTATTATATAACCATAATAATATTTTTAATATCATATATGATCCTACTATAACGTTTTTTCACATGTTCGTCAATAATATTTCATTACTTTAACTAGTTCATTTGTTAATTTCCATGTTTCTTGTAACGACCCGAAATTTTTAAATAAATTTTGTTCCCTAATTTTATGTGTTATTGTTATACTCAACAAAAATATTTTATTTGATAAACATGATTATAATTAAAATGGGATCAGTGGGTTTTGACTATTATATAACCATCGGTCAACATGACCGCTGTGAACAAAATGTTTTGATTATTGTCTCTAAATATAAGTAATCTTGGTTAATTATTATAGAAAGAAGATTCGATGGCCTCACCTAGTAGTCTTGGACCGATCGAAGCCCATCTAACAGAGCTTGGGAAGGAGGTAGCACCACTGGGCTTTGCTCTGGATCAAATCCAAGCCGAACTTCAGCATGTGAAGCTACAACGAAATCGCCTTCGTGAGAAGTTCAAACTGATAGAAATTACTACTCGGGCAATGTTGACTGAGCCGCCCCAAGCTTCTATCACCCTAGCACACCTTACTCTTAGGTCCTATGCTGGTATTATAAGGGGTTATGTAACGAGACCATAACTACCTTGTGTAATTCATGTTTTAAATAAAAATTGGGATTTCTTCTTATTGATGAAGTTTATGAATTTTGAAATGACCGGATAAATATAGTATGCATATTTTTGATGAATTTTAGAAAAAGGATATTTTAAATATGTTTATGTAAACCCTAAATAATTAAAAATGTGTAATGATTTTCAAAAAATGGTCTTCTACAATTATGTTCGGTACTAAATTTAGAGTCTAATAAGATCAACTTGATTTTTTATGAATAGTAAATTATGAATAGTGATTTTATGATTAGGATTAGTAATATGACCAAATGGATTAGTAATTTCACTTAAAGAAAGTTTTAAAATAATCTAGGCACCTTGATTAAGTAATGTGATTCAATAAAATAGTGAAATAACAGTTTCATTAATTATTATTCAAGTATTAGTTTTTTTGGGTGAATAGTATTTTTTTTAATTAAAAATTTAATTAAAAATAATTAGAAAATTATTTTTATAAAAATGACTTTATTTTTCAACTCAGAGCATCGATATTATGTTATGGTAATTTTTGGGGTTTTTTCTGAAAAAATGAATTTTCGATGAATAGTGTTTTTATTTAAAAATTAAATTAAAAATATTTAGAAAATTATTTTTATAAAATGGATTTCATTTTTGAAATCAGAGCATTGATATTTGGTTAATGTGAAATTTTGGGTTTTTTCTGAGAAAGTTGAATTTTCAGTGAATAGTAAAAATACAGTTTTAGGGTTTCGGTATGTTTAATGACATCATAACGGTGTCATGATGATGTCATGAGATCTTTTGAGGGTTGGCCGGCCAAGGGTGATGAATTATTGTTTTGGGGGCCCCATGTGGCCTAACTCCATGATAAATGACAAGGGAGAGCACATGGGTTTGAGAAAAGCCCATGTGAGGTGTCCCTTGGCCATTAATGCCTTGTCCCCTCACTTTCCCTATAAATACCAAGCCCTCCTCTCATCCATTAGACTCCCCACTCATTCCCAACGAATTTATGGTCTCATTACCTCCCAAGGAGTCCTCCCAAGGTTCCCCCAAGCCCTCATGGTCCCAACCTTTGAGGTTTAAGAGTTACATTTTAAGGTAAGGGATCCGACCTCTCTCTTTCTTTTCAAGTAATCTCTTTTATGTCTTTTCTTTTATACTCCATGTTCTTATGTTGGAGGATGTTCTTTTATATTCATCCTACTGCCTATTTCATGTTCATATGATGAGAGACCCCCCTTGCTCTCATCAATTCGTTTTAAGAATGTTTAAGTGGCGCCGTTAGGCTGCCGAAATTTTAAGGGATTCTTTTACCTTCCTCCTTTTCAAGTTCTATTTTCATTCAAGTCTTTCATGTTTCTTTGTATTATGTTGGGGCATGATCTCTAAATTTATCATACTGATCTTTTATGATCATATGATGAGAGACCCCATTTTATCTCTTCAATTCAATTTTTTTGAAGTTTTATGTGGCGCCGTTAGGCAACCGAAATTTTTTAAGGGATTCTCTCACCCTTCTCTTTTTCAAAGTTCTACTTTCATGTCAAGTCTTTCAAGTTAATTTCTATTATGTTGGGGTATGATCTCTATATCTATCATACTGGACTCTTATGTTCATATGATGAGAGACCCCATTTGATCTCTTCAATTCAGTATTCTGATGTTTTAAGTAGCGCCGTTAGGCTGCTGAATTTTTAAGTGGTTCTTCACCCTTCTCGTTTTGAAGTTCTACTTTCATGTGAATTATTTCAAGTTCCTTTTTGTTATATTGGGGTATGATCTCTATATCTATCATACTGGACTCTTATTTTCATATGATGAGAGACCCCATTTGATCGCTTCAATTCAGTATTTTGAAGTTTTAAGTGGCGATGTTAGGCTGCCGAATTTTTAAGTGGTTCTTCACCCTTCTCGTTTTGAAGATCTACTTTCATGTCAATTCTTTCAAGTTCATTTTTGTTATGTTGGGGAATTATCTCTATATCTATCATACTGAACTCTTATGTTCACATGATGAGAGACCCTATTTGATCTTTTCAAATCATTTTTGTTGAAGTTTAAGTAACGCCGTTAGGCTGTCGAACTTTCATAAGAGAAATCTAATTTTTTTCTTCCTTCCATGTTTTTCATTTCAAATGGTATGTCCTTGAAATTTCATTACCATGATCATGTATCCTTCTTATTCTGTCCATATACTGTTTTATGGGTCATTTATGAATGTTTTATTCATTTTCCCTCTCTTTTTAATGTCTTCTAAAACCTCATAACATAGCCGTTATGCTGCAGAATTTCCATCTCAAAATGTCTCTCTCTTTTTCTAAAGTTCTTTTATATTATTAAGTGAATACTCAAAGCTCTTTCTTCAAAAGGGGTATTCACATATATACCAAAATGTTCTATTTTAAATTCTAGGATTTACATACATGAGACCCACCTTCCTTTTCTGTGGGTTTTAAAGTGACGTAAAGATCATGTCTTTAAAGCAGTTTTTAAAACGTTATGATTATGAAATGAAACCCATTTATTTTATGCTATGTGGGTTATTTATGAAATGTTTGATGATGATATATGTGGCTCACATGATAATAAAGGAAAATTTAAGGGTGCGCCCTGATAGCGCTCCAATGCATTGGGTAATGATGTAACCACTAGAGATTACAATTTTAACGATGCCTTGGTGAAAAACCTTGGTAATTTTTAACGACACCTTGGGGATGGACCTTGGTGAAACGAAACGATTGTCAATATTAAATGTTGCAGCCACATCTTCAAGTTATGAAAAAGTTTTATTTTTATTATGATATGCCTCATGATTTCATTTTCATGCATTAAAGTTCTTTTCATGACTTTATTGATGTATCTCAAGTTCATATGTAAAATGTTTCACTTGTTTCCCTTGCTGGGCCTTCTGCTCACCCTTCCTTTTGATGTATGTCCCCAGGTTATGAGATGCAGTAATGATCCTAGGGTGAACATGAGGAGAAGCCTTTCAAGTGTTTAAGAAGAATGTTTTTTCTGTTTCATGTTTTATGTTCCTTGTTTCCAAGACACCAAACCTTAAAGATCCTCAGTTCCGTGTAATGGAATGAAAAGTTATGTTATAAAAAGACGGGATGCTATAGTTGGTATCAAAGGATGGTTTAGTTATTTGTGGAAATTAGGATATGAAAACTCTAGGAGGAACCCTATAGAAAAGTTTAATATAGGAAATCTTCCTGGTATTTTGGTGAGTATTGAGTAAGGGGTTGCCAAGGAAATACATCCCTGTCTGGATACGAGCAGGTAGAGGTGGCTCTGGCACAGATGTACATAGGGGTAAAACCCGAAAACACCGCTTTGAGCTAGACTCGAACGGGAACTGGTACACGACAACGGGCCTTGCTGCACTCTGGGTTACGACACTCCCGGGGGATATGCTTTGGTAAATTCATAAGCTTGGTATGAACCATTGTTAAAGGAACAAAGATAAAATAAAATAAAGGTTCACATAAGAATATATGATCATTCATAACCTAGATGGGAACCTAGGAGATCACAAGTTAGGGTATACCTTTCATATACAAGTTATCCTTATATGCTTTCAGTTCCTTTTCATGATTATTAGCTAAGTACTTAAGCCCCTAATTATGCTTTCTCTTCTTAGTTAATGGTGAGAAATGTAAGAACATGTTCCGACAACCAATGTGATAGGAAATGCGATGATTTTTGTATTAATATGACAGGGATGATTAGGGGATTAAAATATGATTATTATTTTGGAAGACGTTCATTATTTTGGGAACCATATTTGATCGAGGTAAATAGATTACTACGGTATTTTCATTGAGGAGTAAGGTTGACTTATATTTTGAAGAATCGATGAATTTAAGGTGAACTTATAGTAATTTAGGTTACTTATGGGAATTACTAACCTATCTTGGGTAAAATATGTTTAGGTTAGCTACTTTTTTATAAGATGTTAGGAGTGGTTGATGTTGTCTGGAGATGAACAATGAAGTTGTTTTGGAAGACTATGTTATCAAATCCTTATTGTATTTGGGTTTCAATCTTAGTTTGGTTTGTTTTGAGGAATTTTAAGGACCGTTATTTATGGAATGGTCTATGATGAACTTTGGGTAGTACCATGGAACTTTGATGATTTAAAAGTAGTTTCCATTCCTATGGGATTCTTTCTTTTTGAAGAGTTGTTTTACCTTAACCTTTCTGTTTTTGGGATAATGTTTAAAGATAGAAGAAATAGATAGTTAATCTTTTGTAGATTATGTGATTCTATAGAAGATGATTCTTGTGCTTTTATGAGACCAAGTGTTTTTGAATTCTCATCATTTGGAGAAAAGATTAGTGTTGGTAGGGACTTGTTAAAGGATGAAACTCTACTTGAAGGTAGGTATACTTTCTTATGTTTTTGTTCTATGTGGTAAATGAAATCCTCAAAATTATGAAAAAAAACCTAAAACAAAAATTTTGTTGGTTTACGTTTCCTACTAGGTAATCAAAGACCGTTTACACACATCATAAGTTTGGGATTTTCTCATGGTTAACTTTCTCCTAATCATGTTCTCTATCACTCTCCCTCAGAACTTGACCCTTTGTTTTTTCCTCCATGTCCATGTTTTCCTACATGGAACCCTAGTGTGGGTTAACTCGGGTGACCATTGTACTTCCCTTTCTTTATTTTAAAGTAATAGTTTTACTGACTCCTTTTCCGATGTGGGACTTTCAATGAAATTTCAAAACCCAATTTTAAAATTGCGAGGACGCAATTTCTTAAGGGGGGAAGATTGTAATGACCCGAAATTTTTAAATAAATTTTGTTCCCTAATTTTATATGTTATTGTTATACTCAACAAAAATGTTTTATTTGATAAACATGATTATAATTAAAATTAGATCAGTGGGTTTTGACTATTATATAACCATCGGTCAACATGACCGCTGTGAACAAAATGTTTTGATTATGGTCTCTAAATATAAGTAATCTTGGTTAATTATTATAGAAAGAAGATTCGATGGCCTCACCTAGTAATCTTGGACCGATCGAAGCCCATCTAACAGAGCTTGGGAAGGAGGTAGCACCACTGGGCTTTGCTCTGGATCAAATCCAAGCTGAACTTCATCATGTGAAGCTAGAACGAAATCGCCTTCATGAGAAGTTCAAACTGATAGAAATTACTACTCGGGCAATGTTGACTGAGCCGCCCCAAGCTTCTATCACCCTAGCACACCTTACTCTTAGGTCCTATGCTGGTATTATAAGGGGTTATGTAACGAGACCATAACTACCTTGTGTAATCCTTGTTTTAAATAAAAATTGGGATTTCTTCTTATGATGAAGTTTATGAATTTTGAAATGACCGGATAAATATAGTATGCATATTTTTGATGAATTTTAGAAAAAGGATATTTTAAATATGTTTATGTAAACCCTAAATAATTAAAAATGTGTAATGATTTTCAAAAAATGGTCTTCTACAATTATGTTCGGTACTAAATTTAGAGTCTAATAAGATCAACTTGATTTTTGATGAATAGTAAATTATGAATAGTGATTTTATGATTAGGATTAGTAATATGACCAAATGTATTAGTAATCTCACTTAAAGAAAGTTTTAAAATAATCTAGGCACCTTGATTAAGTAATGTGATTCAATAAAATAGTGAAATAACGGTTTCATTAATTATTATTCAAGTATTAGTTTTTTCGGGTGAATAGTATTTTTTTTAATTAAAAATTTAATTAAAAATAATTAGAAAATTATTTTTATAAAAATGACTTTATTTTTGAACTCAGAGCATCGATATTATGTTATGGTAATTTTTGGGGTTTTTTCTGAAAAAATGAATTTTCGATGAATAGTGTTTTTATTTAAAAATTAAATTAAAAATATTTAGAAAATTATTTTTATAAAATGGATTTCATTTTTGAAATCAGAGCATTGATATTTGGTTAATGTGAAATTTTGGGTTTTTTCTGAGAAAGTTGAATTTTCAGTGAATAGTAAAAATACAGTTTTAGGGTTTCGGTATGTTTAATGACATCATAACGGTGTCATGATGATGTCATGAGATCTTTTGAGGGTTGGCCGGCCAAGGGTGATGAATTATTTTTTTGGGGGCCCCATGTGGCCTAACTCCATGATAAATGACAAGGGAGAGCACATGGGTTTGAGAAAAGCCCATGTGAGGTGTCCCTTGGCCATTAATGCCTTGTCCCCTCACTTTCCCTATAAATACCAAGCCCTCCTCTCATCCATTCGACTCCCCACTCATTCCCAACGAATTTCTGGTCTCATTACCTCCCAAGGAGTCCTCCCAAGGTGCCCCCAAGCCCTCATGGTCCCAACCTTTGAGGTTTAAGAGTTACATTTTAAGGTAAGGGATCCGACCTCTCTCTTTCTTTTCAAGTAATCTCTTTTATGTCTTTTCTTTTGTACTCCATGTTCTTATGTTGGAGGATGTTCTTTTATATTCATCATACTGCCTATTTCATGTTCATATGATGAGAGACCCCCCTTGCTCTCATCAATTCGTTTTAAGAATGTTTAAGTGGCGCCGTTAGGCTGCCGAAATTTTAATGGATTCTTTTACCTTCCTCGTTTTCAAGTTCTATTTTCATTCAAGTCTTTCATGTTTCTTTGTATTATGTTGGGGCATGATCTCTAAATTTATCATACTGATCTTTTATGATCATATGATTAGAGACCCCATTTTATCTCTTAAATTCAATTTTTTTGATGTTTTATGTGGCGCCGTTAGGCTGCCGAAAATTTTTAAGGGATTCTCTCACCCTTCTCTTTTTCAAAATTCTACTTTCATGTCAAGTCTATCAAGTTAATTTCTATTATGTTGGGGTATGATCTCTATATCTATCATACTGGAATCTTATGTTCATATGACGATAGACCCCATTTGATCTCTTCAATTCAGTATTCTGATGTTTTAAGTAGCGCCGTTAGGCTGCTGAATTTTTAAGTGGTTCTTCACCCTTCTCGTTTTGAAGTTCTACTTTCATGTGAATTATTTCAAGTTCCTTTTTGTTATATTGGGGTATGATCTCTATATCTATCATACTGGACTCTTATTTTAATATGATGAGAGACCCCATTTGATCGCTTCAATTCAGTATTTTGAAGTTTTAAGTGGCGCTGTTAGGCTGCCGAATTTTTAAGTGGTTCTTCACCCTTCTCGTTTTGAAGATCTACTTTCATGTCAATTCTTTCAAGTTCATTTTTGTTATGTTGGGGAATTATCTCTATATCTATCATACTGAACTCTTATTTTCACATGATGAGAGACCCTATTTGATCTTTTCAAATCATTTTTGTTGAAGTTTATGTAACGCCGTTAGGCTGTCGAACTTTCATAAGAGAAATCTAATTTTTGTCTTCCTTCCATGTTTTTCATTTCAAATGGTATGTCCGTGAAATTTCATTACCATGATCATGTATCCTTCTTATTCTGTCCATATACTGTTTTATGGGTCATTTATGAATGTTTGACTCATTTTCCCTCTCTTTTTAATGTCTTCTAAAACCTCATAACATAGCCGTTATGCTGCAGAATTTCCATCTCAAAATGTCTCTCTCTTTTTCTAAAGTTCTTCTATATTATTAAGTGAATACTAAAAGATCTTTCTTCTAAAGGGGTATTCACATATATACCAAAATGTTCTATTTTAAATTCTGGGATTTACATACATGAGACCCACCTTCCTTTTCTGTGGGTTTTAAAGTGACGTAAAGATCATGTCTTTAAAGCAGTTTTTAAAACGTTATGATTATGAAATGAAACCCATTTATTTTATGCTATGTGAGTTATTTATGAAATGTTTGATGATGATATATGTGGCTCACATGATAATAAAGGCAAATTTAAGGGTGCGCCCTGATAGCGCTCCAATGCATTGGGTAATGATGTAACCACTAGAGATTACAATTTTAACGATGCCTTGGTGAAAAACCTTGGTAATTTTTAACGACACCTTGGGGATGGACCTTGGTGAAACGAAACGATTGTCAATATTAAATGTTGCAGCCACATCTTCAAGTTATGAAAAAGTTTTATTTTTATTATGATATGCCTCATGATTTCATTTTCATGCATTAAAGTTCTTTTCATGACTTTATTGATGTATCTCAAGTTCATATGTAAAATGTTTCACTTGTTTCCCTTGCTGGTCCTTCTGCTCACCCTTCCTTTTGATGTATGTCCCCAGGTTATGAGATGCAGTAATGAGCCTAGGGTGAACATGAGGAGACGCCTTTCAAGTGTTTAAGAAGAATGTTTTTTTTTGTTTCATGTTTTATGTTCCTTGTTTCCAAGACACTAAACCTTAAAGATCCTCAGTTCCGTGTAATGGAATGAAAAGTTATGTTATAAAAAGACGGGATGCTATATTTCTCCTACATGTTTTGAAATTAAAATGCTAGTTTCTGTGAAAAATATATATATCATGTATATAATTATATTAATTATATATATCATATTTAATAAGTTTATAAAATATTAAAACTATTTATTAAATTCATACTTTTAAAATTAATCTCATCACTTTGTGGTGACGGTATGTCGAACATACATAAGAGTGACGATTTCATTCCCTTAACGAGTGAAAGGGTAACTAATTGGGTGATATATTAATTTTAAATAATCATCATATTATGATATATATATATATATAATATTATCAGTATTTTTATCTTTATAACATTTCATGTATAGTAGATGTGAAAAATATCACATCGTTTTGTGACCCAGTACTATATTGTACACACGAGAAACATTATCATATTTAAAATGTAATGGAATGTAAAAATGAGTATGTGATATTAAAATTAACAAGTATAATAATATCTTAAATACAATATAAATTGGTTATATCCAAAATTATACCCAACAATGTATTTTGGTGGTGGAAACCTATCTACATTGGTTCATAAGATGATAATCAAACATACACAGGATCGATGATTTCATTCCCCATTTTATGGCAGTGGAGATGGATAAATATTATTAAATAATTATAATAAAATATATGCATATAATATATTCTTTTCTTATTATATGGTATGTGCTAAAAAATTAATGTGAATAATTATGAGAGAAAATGAAAGAGCATGGTAAAGATAATTACCTTATCTAAGAGAAACCTCATTTGATCTCATCTTAATGAACCTAGTGAATGTATTTTGAGAGGTCCATAAGAAATAGAATGTGAATAATTATTTTTGTTGATAGAATTGTATAGGATTTAAATTAAAGAATGTTATTTTTATGGGTGATGATGTAAGATGAGCAAGTTCCCTTTATAATCAAGGAATGAGAACCCTCTAAGGAATTACGTTGAATTTCCACAAAAGAATCCAAAATGATTATTTTGTTAAAATTTATAAATCTTTTAAATAACCTTTTATCTAAACTAATTAATGATAATATTGAAATAGATCAATAAAATATATTTTTTACATTTTTTAGGATATTATTTACCTTTAACTTCTTTGTTTATTTCCATGGTAACCCAAGTAATTTTTACTACTTTATATATTAATTTTTACCAAAATTTATGTTAGAATTATTATATAATATAAATTATTTTTAATCCATATACGTAATAAATTTTCCACTATTCCATGCATATATTTGGAAAATTATAATAAAAAATTATTCTCATAGGCGCAACAAGAATGCTGGTTTTCAAATAGAAAGTGTTCAAAAGATTATTATGTTTTTAAATAAAAATTCAATATCTAGAAGATTTAAATGAAATAAATTTTATTAGAAGATATATAATTGAACAAATATTTTATTAAATAAACTTTTATTATATTTTTACATCAGAAATAATCTAAATAAAATGCATTTTTCATATTAAAATGTATAATTTTTCACTATGCATCGAAAAATATTGTATTTTAGAAAAATATGAAAAATTCACCCTAAGATAATTTTGATAGTTTTATTTATAAAATAATTTATTTTTTAAAATAAATGTTCTGGAAGTTGTTAAAATTTTAATTTTAAATTATTTTTACAATGCACGACTACACCATCTTTTAGAAATTATTATATTTTTTAAAAAAAAATTATTCTTCTTTAAATGATCCTCATTTTATATATAATCAATAGAAACCATATTTTTAATAATTTAGTTATTAATATTTATTACACAAAAAATATTAACCAGATTATAATTATATACTATATTTGGATTAATTTTGACAATGAGTCTCATTTTTCAAAAGCTACCAAGATATTAAATTTAAAGAAATATATTTCAGTGGTTGTTTAAGATAGATGTTAAATGTCACATACACTATTAAAAACAATGTTATCCTTTAAAAATACTAGGTATTTACATTATACCCACCCTAAATAAATTTCATCCTCTCAATTTAATATATTTCTCGATAATCAAGTGTTCGACATTAGGAAATATCATTTCTGAAAAAACCCACATCATAAAACAATTAATAAAAATTACACATAATATGATAGAAAAGGATGTAAAATGTTCATCTGGAATAACTCATAACTAGTATTAAATGTATTATAACAAATTTGGGAAATGAAATCATATTCAAGGGAGAAAATACTAATGCCCCAGGATTCATATTGATTGATAGAGATCATTGATCATAAGAAAGTGTGTGATCCAAAGTATTTTAATAACCACAAAACCATAAATATGTGATTTTTCAAGGGACCATTTGATTCATTTTCATTTAAGGTAAATGGAGTTTTTTAAAATCCATTTCCCAATGCTATCTAGTTACATAACATTCTATAAATAAAAGTAAATATACTAACTTGATATGTTTCAATTTCATTAGTACAACTTAACCTATTGCTTGTGGTTCAAAAAATTTATAATTCATCCCTTACTCTAATAAATAAATAGAAAAAAAATTAACATTTATGAATGAATCAATTAAATTCACATTAAATTATTTTTTATATCCGTAATAGAATGAGAGGGAATTCCTTTGATCTCTAATAACTATTCTAACAAAACTGTTAGTACATGTTATCCAATATATATAAATATTCATATGGTGATGTAATTCATTAATATTTAAATCCTTATCCAAAGTTCATCTTAAACCATTTAATAAATTGTTAACCTTATAACACTTCTAAAATATTAATATCCAAAATTATGAAATAAACACCTCTAAATATCCAAAATAAAATAATATGTAGTCCACCAAACAATATTAAGAAGTTATTAATAATCACATACCCAGAACGTGAATAAATGAATCATTTATTCTCACTAAACATGGAAATAACAATAATTACCATATTCTCACCTTAGTGGATCGGTTCAAGGACAGGAGGCCTTCAGTTGATGATTTCGACCGATTTGACCTCGAAGATTTGGATCTTCATAAAAAAGTGGTGGTTGGATTACTGGACATCAAGAATATCATGATTCGGTTTGATTTAGAGGCAGACCTAATCTGAGCTTAGTCGAGTGCTCCTCGCAGCTTCAATGGATCTTGTTTTCTACTTTTGCATTGGTCATTAGATCTCCATATGAACTGCAACTCACCTTCCATAGAAGTTTGGTTATGTTTCATTTCCCTTCCTTTATTGTTTCAAAATCCATCGATTATCCGCATGTTGGGCAATATGATTGTTAGAGTCCTCTTCTATGATAGTCGTACCAAGGAGGTTTCCCGTCTAGTGAACCCCCAGGTGTGGGTTGAATTGGATGTGTCTCGTATCACTTTTGATTTTTTAGATCACAATTGGTGAGGAATGCCGATGCAAACATAGAGTTGTTTATGGAAATTGGATTGTGTTTTGTGGCCCTTGCAAGAGATTGGGCCACTCAGTTGAGGTTTGCCAAAGTGGACGTACTTCATGGTTGATGAAGGCTCATTGTAATGGAAATTCAGCTTCTTGTGTGTGCCAATGATGGTGCAAGAAGTGGCATTAAGGTGGGTCTAGATATGAGAACTGTGGATCTGGTCAAAGAAGGAAGGGGTCCCCATTGGTCTAGTGCTGTTGGGGCCGTCAATACATCGATATCACATAAGTTGTATTTTGAGGATGACTTGGTCCCTGAGTCTTCTGGTGTTAAGGCGAACCTAGTTAATCTGATGGTGTCTGAGGTTTTCCAATGGTTAAGGCAAGACTTGGGATTACCTGCTACTTCGATGGCTTGTATGGGTTCAGAGTAGAGTAGGAAAGGAAGAGAGGTCAGTACTATGGTGTAAATCACCATGGTCAGTGCTAAGGTTTTTAAAAGCCTTGATCCTCAGGTTAAACCTTTTATATCTTTGAGTAACATGTTTGAAGGGCTTCCTAAATATTTTTTGGCTATGGTTCTAGAGAATGATGTTGTTAGAGGAGGTGATGATGGTGCAGAGACCTTGGAAGACCAGAAGGTTGAATGTAGGGTGCATGAACCATCTTTAGTTTGTGAGGAGACCATGGAGGATCAACAGGTTGAATGTTTGGGGCATGGAACTGGTACCATGATTGTGGAAAACACTCACAATGTGGAAAGGCACTACCGTTTGGTGGAGATTATGAACCAGATCCTAGAAGATAATGTATAATCCTTTGTGAAAAATGCTAATACTGGGGATAGGCACCTTCCTTTTATGGTCTGTCAAACTCTAGTTCTTAGGTCGGGGATCTACTCTGAGTTTGTTGATTCTGCTTTGGGGGAGCGAGCCAGAATTGGAAGGGAGAATTCTTGGGGAGGGAAAGAGAATTTGAGTAGACCAGTCGGTTGTTCATTCAGTTATGTTCTTCAAAGTGGGATTTAGATGATGGCTACTACTGACGGGACTTTGTCTGCTACACCAAAAAGAAGACCAAGGAAGGACTACTCATTTCTTTCAAGACCGATGTGGACTATGTCTACATCAAATCCGAATAATGAGGTGACATTGGCCTTTAAAAAGGGTAGCATGGTCAAGAAGGCATACCTAGATCAATCTGTTATTGATCAGCTTAGGAGTCAGGTTCAATGTTGAATCTTTTGGAGGCATGCTGAATCAGAATCGACTACTGGAGAAGAAGACTCCTTCTTGGGATGTGGAGATGAATCTGGTTATTATGATGTGTAAGTCTGTGTTGGTGTGCATTGTCTGACTTGTCTGTGGTTGTAAGGTGGGCTACCGAGAAGCCCTAAACCAGCTTTAGAAAATGATGAAAAAATTATTTGCGAACAATAATTACCATACAACTTTATTTAATAAATTCATGGTTCATTATAAATTAAATAAAAGACTTATTATTTCATATATTATATAGACCAAAATATGTTGTTACCTCGATTAAAGATTTCACAGACCACATTGTAAAAACATCATTAATCATATCCAATGTATTCATTACTATCCTAATTAATATATCCATATCAATAGTAACTTTACTGAAACAAAATTATCTCAACATTATGAATACATTAAGTGTTATATTTCCATCAATAATTTTTTTCACGAAGTTTAACTTTCCTCTAAATCATTTTTATTAATCATCAATATCGTTAAACATACTCTTTCAAATCCATAATGAAAATGTTATAGAGCCCAATTCGTCTACATTTAAAATTTATTATAATAAATATATCATTAATAAAGTACTAAACTGAGATAATTATTGAATACAAAGACATGAACTTTAATCATTCAAATCTATCAGCACTAAAAGAAAAATCCTGACCATGACCCCTTAGAATATTTTGAGGTATATTCCCTTAACTCATATGTAATTAATTTTCATAATTCCTCAAACTACTTATAATGAAAGAATGTCACATTAAAAAAATTATTTTTTCCATTGAAATCATGAGCATATTATCCTTTTCCACAAACATTATGAAAACATCATTTATTTTTGAGCATGTACCATGGTGTTCCCTTGCTGAAGTATCACATGTTGGAAAATCCTTCTTTCCCTTCTTACCTTTATTTGTATTTTTTCCTTTCTATTCACTTAATATCATTCGTCAAGTACAATTCATACTACATGCATAATTATTTCAATTTTTTTATATCACGTTATACTATATCCTCATATGATTATAATTTTTTGGAAAATAGTTCCCTTCATATGAATGGTTTAATCACATCAATGAAATAATAAATATATATCTTTCGATTGTGTACATGGTCCATAAGAATTATTTTTTATCATTTTAATGGTTACATCATACCTTTCATCATTTTCCTCCTCTTTCGTTATTATACTCAATAATGGTATTTCCAAATCTACAAGTTTCACAAAAGAAAAATATTTTTCCATGATGAGCGCTTAGAAATATGTCCAATCAATTCTGATTTTTTCAACATTATCATATGTTCTTTGAATAAATGACCACCATTATTTTGAATTTCCTAAGAGATTACAATATTCCATGACAAAATTAACCCTTTCACCACTTCCTAGGGTTAAAATTTTCTTATTTAAGGAACATGTCATCTTCTCAAGGAAAAATGAATTTTTAGTCCCACCGAATGACGGACATTCCTAAAACAAGATGAAATTTTACATTGTTAAAAAATGATGGATTATGAAGATTACCCATATGATAATGGTTTTTTCTCATTATATGTGTAATATAATCCAATATAGTTGTAATTATATCATTTCTATCGCCATTTCAAACTCAATATTCATTATATTTCCGAGTAATTCATCCCTGGTATGGAGTACATGTATTGATAAGGATTTCATTCTTTGTTTTAGGTTCCATTTCTAAACAATGTAATATACCATATTGGAACATATAACTATGAAACATAATGTAAAATTGAAAAAAATAGTGATCCACTATACATTAATTGAAAAAAAATATCCATATGCAATCTCTTAATCATGAATATTGTTTACTTGGATATATAGTTATAATTTAATACATCATAATTATTTGTAAGGAAAATTTTAATTATCCAATAAATATCCATCATGAATCTCAACCTACATGCATTTTATGGCCCGTTTTTTATGCACTAGGTGATGATGGGGTCAAACCCAATCCACCCATTTTAGATTAATTACCCTAGGTGCATCTATTCCTAAATTATATCCACATGTAGTATCTAGATAGAGATATTTGATCTCGAAAAAACAAAAAAAAAATTCTTCCACAAAACATTAGGATTTTTTTATATAATTATCTTCAATTTGTATCATAGGGTTATCTTCAATAATCTATATTTCTCTCAATATTTTTCTCTATTATCTTACTAAATTTACTCTGATAGTAACTATAGAGACCCAGGACATAGTAGCTCAAGGATGAAGTAGTCTTTGATACATTGATATAAGATACAAGGAATAAAATAATGAATGAATAAAAACATTATTAATATTAGAAAACTATATATATACAAGAATTCAAAATATTTTTTACAACATAATGTAAAACAATTATACTGTTTTATAAAATTACACCCCCTAGCATGTAACTTTATATCAATCATAAAGCATATAATTCTATACATTTTTAAATCAATCTTATGAAATTGGAGATATATGATTCTGAATAAGGGTAAGTTTACAAGAGAAGAAATAAATAAATAAGTTATAATCATTATATGCATGGAAATAAATTAAACACAATACATTTAATAAGTCACTATAGGATGGTATCAAAAGAATAAATGATTATCAAATAATTCCATTAAAGAAATAACATTATCAAGAAAAATAAACATGGATATTTTAACTAATATATATTCTCCAAGAATGAAAATAAGTGAGTCTATAATGATGGAATTCATAATTATTGATATGAAAAACATACCGTCGAGGTCATTTTTATGACATATAATAATGTGATGTCCTTTTGGGTATACATTTATATAAATAGGACAGGTCTCCAAAAACATAATGTAGTTTATCTCATGAGACCTATAGATGCATCAAAGGGTTATAACATAACCCTCCCATCACTTGTAAATTCTACATCATTCCTCATATTATAGAAGTGAAGAAAAATAAATATTAAATTTTTTTATTGAAAATATGGCATATGAAATTTTAATATATTTTCCAATCATTATACATAATCATAATTCATCCAGATTATTATATTGATTGGTAATAAAACACCCCATTTTCATAAAAACTAATCGTAAACCCTAAAAAATAAAAATAAGTATGATATCAATATAACATATACCCAGTGGATCATAGAATATATAATAGTTTTTGATATTTAAGAATATAAATACTAAAAAATACATTTTAAACATTGTTAAGGAAAATAAAAATTTCACATTGAATAAATTTTTTAAAACTAAAATTAAAAAAGTATTATTTTTAACAACATTTATTTGTAAATAACTTCATAAAAAATTTAAGATAATGACAAAATCATTGATTTTTTATTATCATGGAAAAAAAATTTCATGCCATAAATGTCAAAAAAAAATTCCATTTACATATTCAGTAAAAGACAAACGAGAATTGTTTTAAAAAACATCATATTGATGTTATCAAACGATTTATAAAAAAGATAAAATGTTAAAAATTTAAATTATATAATCAATTATAAATGTATGAAAACTTTTTTTAAAATATATTTTGAAAAAAAGGTTTTTTATTAAAAACGTTTTTAGAATGAAGAGAGAAATAAAGTCATATTTTATTTAAAACATTTTCTTAATAATTTAAAGTGAAATATTAAAAGAAAATTTATAATATTAAATAATGAAAATTATTAATAAAAATATTATAATAATATATATTTCTTTTTCGATATAAATAGCAAATAATTTCCCCATGGGAGACAAAAACAACAATAGCCCTGAATAATGATGATATTGTGAAATAATTTGTTACCACTTTGGTATCATTTGAATCATAAGCCCAGTAAAAGATGTAAATTTATGTGAAACATTGAATACCATTAAAATAAATTAATTTATTTTTTAGTATAAAAAATATTCTTTTAATATACCGTAAAAAATAAATTAATGGTGAATATGATGTATGTCTCATGGATGTAATAGTGTGATGAGAAACCATTAATTTAGTTATAACTTCCTTTGTACATGCTTGTATCACATGTATAATTGTTTTAGGAATTTTTGTTAATTTATTATTGGATCATAAAAACATTTATAATATCATATATGATCATATTATAACATTTTACCTACATTTTGTTGATAATATTTCAATAATTTTATTATTTTGTGTGTTAATTGCCCATTTTATCATGTGTGTTTTATAAGAATATTCTAGTTTTTATAAATATGATAAATATATATCCTTTACATAAATATAATATTTATATATATATATATCATATTTATCATTATGCACAATTTATAACCATTTATGAAATTCTTTCATTGAAAATGAATCATATAACTTTGTGGTGATAGTAAGTCGTACGCACGCACGAGCGATGATATCCTTCCCCTAACAAGTGAAAGGGTACCTAGTTGGGTGATATATATAAATTTTACATAATCAAAATAATTTCATATATATTACATATATTCATTAATTTTATCCTTATTACATTCCATTTGTGAGGCAGTAGTCTTCCATACACACAAGCGACATGATCTAATTTAAAAAGGGATAGAATGTAAAAATGTTATATGTGATATTAAAATTTAAAAATTATAATAATATCATAAATATCATATATATGTCTTATATCCTTAATTGTATACATCATATTATTTTGGTGCTGTAAAATGAACTACATTAGTTCGCGTGGGAGTAACCAGTCATGCACACAATTAATGATTTCACTTCTTATTCGCTGTAAGTGGAGAGGGATAAATATTTTCCATAAACATAATAAAATATATATATTTTTTAGATTCTATATTTACTATATTTTATTTTTTAATTCTTAATTTACATTGAAAAATTAATAGATAAAATGAATGGCCATTGTTATGATATTTGCTTCACTAAGAGAAACCTCCTTTGGATCTCTTCATAAGGACCCTATGGATGGTATTTTAGGAGAAAAGGTATCCCTATAATGTGTATAATAAATTATTGGATATAATATTTCAATTATGGGTCAATAAAATTGTCCTGAGATGCGTGAATAAGTGATGGGAGAGAGTTCCCTTTCATAAGTGGAGAAAAAGAACCCTTTATAAAATTACATAGGAATTTCCAAAAGGAATCCAAAATGATAAATTGATTTCAAGGATAAAAACATGAAAATAACTATATATTAGTATATGCGAAGGAAAATATGTAAATAAATCCATCCAATAATGATTTTTTCAGGTTGATAGGTAATATTTTACAAATAACTTATAGTAAAACCATAATGTAAACTCATTTTACATTTACCAGTGTAATTTTTTTTCACAATTTTTTATGGTCAAAAATGAATTTGATATTTTTATATATTGTAATTTTTTTTATTATAATTATAGAATTTATTTTGAAAAATTACATTCACATATGTGGGAAATTTTCATTTTGAATTAAACCACCTAATGTAACAAGAAAGAGCTTTTCAAAAAGAAACTATTCAAAAGTTTTGAATTTTTTTATTTCAAAATGAAAATTATAAAGATTAAAATGACCTACATTAGATTAAAACATATATATATATATATATATATATATGAAATTATTTTACATCAAAAAAATATAAAATTATTCATTGTTTTTAATAATATAAAGGAATATATACTTTTCATTTAAAATTCATTATGTTTCACTATTTATCGAAAAATTATATATTTGGAAAAAATACCAATTGTTATCCATAAAATAATATTCATATATAGGTTTAATTATTTACTTTTTTTAAAATTAATTTGAAAATATTTCAATATAAATTAAATTTTAATTATCTATTGAAAACACTACAAAACCATCATTTATAAAAAATAATGTGTTGTACAAAACATATCATTTTATTTTAAATGATTATTATTTTATTTTTAATATATAGATAAAATTATTTTCATTAATTGTTTTTTACTATTTAAACATAAAAATTAAACAAAAAAGGCCACCGTGGTATACTATTTGATAGATCATTTATACTCGACAACATATGTTCCATATGCTATAAAAGAGATTAAATTTAATGAAATATATTTCTTGGGTTTGTTTAATATTAGTGTTTCATATCAAATATGTTATAAAAAATAAATATATCCTTTCATAATATCTATTTCTTAGATTTATGGTACAATTTTTACATTATAAGTTAAAAATTAGAACCCATTTATATTTAGAAAATATTTCTTATATTTAAAATTAAAATTATTAACTAAGGATTAATCAACTTGGTAAGGGTTAAATTAAATAAAAACATATCTAAATTACATTATTTTATTGTATTAAACCTTGTTTTACATTATCTTCAAGTTTGTAACCATTTTATGAAATTTTCCTTTAGAATATATTTATTTTAAATTAATAATTTGAGAAAATAAAATGTTCCCCAATCCTAAATTATAAAATAGAACCTAATCACATAGTTACTGACCTATATATTATCATATTATATAGAATTTATTTATACGATTTATCTTAAAATCCTACCCTGAAAATATATCGATGTTTTGGTCATCCAAAGAGTCCAACCATAGATCCCATTAGTGAAGATATTGAGTAGTCTATTCAAGGAAGAGATAATCGCATTAACCAATAAATTTATTTTCTACTCATCCATACCTAATGTAAATATTTAGTTTTTACCATAAAATAATAAATAGAGTATAATAAATATTTTGATATTTTATTATAATTTTTAGAACAGAAATATACACCCACTTTCCTATATTAAAGGGGAAGTGAATATTTCTCATGTATACATAAGGCTCACAATCTCCACATAGCGATACAACTCATTTTTCATCACCATATTATATAGATGATAAATATGATGGGTTAAACATTTTATATGATACGTGTGAAATAATTAAAGTAATTTAATAATAATATAATTAATACCATTGTACCATCCAATAGATTGGGAAATGATAATGTTATTCCTGAATACCTGTGCACTGTCACCTCGATGAAGTGATATGACTAGTTTTTAATTTATTTTTTTCCTGGATATAAACCAGATTTATTTTGATGAAAATATATGACATAATAATTATTATAATGGTGATATTTTATCTACCTTATTTCATTCGTTAAATTAAAAACTGATGACAACATTCATGCATACATACGACCTACCATCTCCATGAAAGATGTAATTCATTTTATATCATTTTTTTTATTAATGATTATAAAGATGTATAATATTAATTTATATTATATTATAGAAATTATTAAAATTCATGAAATACTAGATCCTTGTTCAATGTGTATGTAATAGGACTAATGAACAAAAACATGTTTGAAAACAAATAATTTATAACCCCTAACTTTTTTTTAATAACTTTTTATAAGCTATTGATAATATGTCATAAATAAATAATAAAGGGTGTTATATATATGAATATGGTAACTTAATATATATATATATATAATATTTATTATTCATGATAATTGAACATGAATAAGGATTGGTGAGACAAGATGTAAGGTATGTTCATATACCTTTTATATTAGTGGAAGACATCCCAAGTACCCGATTTTTTTAGAGGTATATATACTTCTAATTAACGATACATAAGATTAATCACATGATAGTTCTAACCATATGATTTTATTTCCATCACTTTTCTTAGGATTGAAAATTTATCGGCGTGGTACGTACTTATTTTACAATATAAAAAATACTAACTATTGTGTGTGTTTACGTATTTACTAGGGAATATATTTCTACCATGTCCACTTATTCAAAAAAAAATTGAAAGAACATTTCTTAATATTCCATAATGATTTTTGAAATTAATTTTACCCCTTCAATAATTTTAATAAAATTTCTTTAATTTAATATTTTTCTCATTTTCTGAATGAGGTACTTTTTGACATTTACAACAATAGAATGGAAGTAATGCCTTTTAAATTATACATAATGAAAACAATTTCCATCCATTATATAACCTTTATTATTTGAATAATCCTCTATAATTTTATAGTGTTCATTTAAAATATAATGTTTTATTTATATATATGCATTTTTTAGATTATAAAAAGTTATTTTCAAATTTTTGAGGTAATTGTTCACAATAAGGTTTTATTTATATTTTAGTGGTAGCTATATTCATCAATGAAAAATTCCCTATATTGTAGTATGCATTACTGGGGATTTAATACAACTATAAAAGCCATTGTATTTCTCTAGAAGGAATATGAGTATGATGAGAAATGTTAATAAAACCCATTTCTTTGAGTTATACTATGATATTGTTTTTATGAAACCCATTTATTTTCGTGGGATTTTATATGATGAATGTTAGCTAATCCTGTAGCACTCGTATATTTTTCACTAATTAATTGATTTTGGGGTCATATATATCCCTCTAATGTATTGGGTAAACTATTATATCTAATGAGATAATTATGGGAAACAAGTTAATTTTCTTGATTCATTTTGGAAAGCAAGTCAAAGAGCGTTCTTTATTATGGGAAATAGTTCGACGTGATTGATTCAAACTGGGAAATACGTTTTGATTCTTGGTATATTTATACTGGTAGTTAGCCATGATATATAGAATTATTTGTATTATTATTATCGTTCAACACACATTTATGATGTGAACATATCATTCATTATTGAGTTATTGTGAGATCCCATTATTATAATTCATGTATTTTGAAATGATAATGTTTTATTCAACAACTCATGTTTATGTACTTTATTGTATTGTCTATTAATATATTATCTTATGGTTTTTATATCATTCTTTTATTCTAATATTACTCTTTCACATGATAATTATTTGATATCTCCTATGATTAACAATACTGAGCATCTGAGATCACCCATTTCTTTGGTTCCCTTTCCCCAGGTTATGAAGTCAATTATAGTAGGGTTTACTAATAAAGAGTACTATTAGAGAAGATGTTTATGGGATATGATGAAGATCATTTCTTAAATAAAAATATTTTATATATAGTATCAAATGACTCTAAAACTTTATAGTTCATGGATGTATCTTATTGCTGGTCATTGAATATTCATTTAGATAAACCTATGAATTTTTTATGAAATTGTTGGGCCACTGTATTATTCCCAAAAGTACCCCAAATTATTTCAAATGTCCGATGGACTCTTAATCTCATGATTTCATTAACCGGTTCTTAGTAGTGTTAATTGACATCATTCATGTATACCCAATGTAAGAGTATGATTATATAGTGAAAATGATGAACATTCTATGAAATAATTAGAATCATCATTATAGGTTAATGATCAATTTTTTCATATTATTTATGCTTTTATTTTATTGACTAGGAAGTACCAGAAAAACAATTAGACTGATCCTTTTTAGGAGGCTTTGGAGTATATGATGGTGAAACTAGTCAACACCAAATCCCTGTAGTTACCGAAGGAAATATTTATATTCTATGATTCCCATAACAAAAATCATCATTGTTTGGGTGGTTCTATGATGTATCAATGTTAAGTGATCTCTTATAGGTATCCATAGATACACCCTAAGAAATGTAACTATTCAAACAATAATCATCAGTTGGAAATGTGGATTTTCTCCAATGTTTTGGTTGAATTTAAATATCAATGAAGGCTTAATGGTCATTACGGATTAGAGAATTAATAGGTATATCATCACTAATTTGGGATTTCAATTTTTTTTAATGCATGTTAATGGATTTATTACATGAATATGAATTTTATATCACTTAAATCCTAGGGAAATGGTTTATTTTTACTTGTTTTATGAGTATGATGTCTTTGGGATATGTTTTCTAGGAGTCTAGAGATGTATGGAAAGTGGTGTGGGAGCCAATCCTAACGCATCATAATGTGCGGATGATAATTTAATAGGCCTCATAATTCATATTAAAGTTTAATAATCCATTCATTAGATGGTAGATGAGTCTCAATGGGAAGACATGGAGGATGTAATATAGTGAGATCATGTATTATATTGATATTTTATTTAGTGATGGTAAAAATTGTCTGACATCAAGTGTGGATTCATATAAAATGAATCATTATTTTTGTGATATGATAGGTTTTCTTCAGGGGTTTCATATATCAACATTGATTATGAATCCATGTATGTATGAAATTATCATACCTTATGGATTATATTATGGTCTATAGGGATAAAATGTTGATGAGAATGGTTTTTTTCTTGTGGTTTGATCTATCAAAAGTAAAATGAATAGATTCATATTCTGATAGGTATATTACTTCCATTATATGATCATACGATGAATTAAGAGGATATATTAATGGATTTAATCACCACATTTCCTTTATCTCATTAATGATGTGCTTGAATTTTTTTTAAAACCAATAATTTTATAAATTTGACTAATTTATTTGAGATTATGTAGAAAATGGTGGTAAATGTTTTTTCATGTCAGTATATGGATGGTATAATGAAACTTCATGAAATTTAAGGATGTTAATATTAGATTGGGATCGACATTTAACCATGAAATTATTTATATTTCATCATCATGTTTGTGGTTCTCAATTATACTATAACATTATGTACCATCCTAAAACAAATGATTAGCCCAAGAAGATTATTCGAAGACTACATGACATGTTTTGTGGAAATTTTTTAGATTGTGGGGGTTTGGTGGTGATTCCCTTTCAAATGTTAGATATTTATTATTATAATATATAAAAATCTTCCAAATATATTCCTATCTTTGGAGAATTATATTAAATACCATACAAATCTCTATTTTTCCATAGAAAGATATTCTTATTAAAAGTACGTGGAATAGATGTATTGCTGATAATAAATTAGAAGTTTCGGACGGTTTATGAGAAGATTAAGGAATCACTGGTTCGTTATAAGTCATTTTCTGACCATAGGATTATACCACATGAGTACTAAGTTGATGACCCAATTTGTGTTTCTTTATTTTTTATCAATGAAATGATAAAAAATAAATATAGATTTTAATATTTTGATGAATAATATATTATATGTCTATTAATAAACACAACAATCAAGATAATAAGATAAACATTTGTATTATGATAAGCAGATGATTTGTATATAAGGTTTCACATTACAGTAAGTCAATAACGATTGGAGATCCACTGTGGATATTGGGTTTTGAATTTCTTATAATTGTTATTTGAAAAAGTAAATTACATTAATTGGTATTTTATATATTTTTTCAAAAATAGAAACAATTTAAGAGTTTTACGTATTTCAATGGGATTCAATCATTGAGAATTTCACAATCTTGATAAGTATAAAATAAATTTAGATAAATTTGAGAGATAAAAAAATAAAATATGGAATATTGTAAGTTGTGACATAAGGTTGTTGGATTATAGGATATTATATATCTACAATATGGATTTAGAAATATAAATCATGAGATGATGGGATGATCAAAATATATGATTTCTCTCTAAGATTGACTGACACACAACTACCCATCAATATACAGAAATTTTGTCAAGAAAAAAAGGTTGGATATTACTAAAGTAATCACGTATTAAAGGTTGTGGATAGCTAATGTGGGGACATAATGGGGGGAAGAGTGTGGGATGATGAAATGTAGATCCACCATCACTCATGTAAGCATGGTGGTTATGGTTGTATTATGCGGTCATCACCATGTGAATAGATTTCCCTACAGTAGTGTGTTTTTCTTGATAAAAACACCATTGTGGAGAAGTACATTGTTGGACTCATTTTTATATGGGAATAGTTAAAAATTATGAAGTCCAAATGGAATAACTATTATGATATTGTTTACAAAATTTTCTTCATCAGGTCTCATGTGTCCTAGATGTTCCATGGATATAAAACTATGATATCTAAATGAAATTCCCTGAAAAAATATACAACTATTGAAACTAAATGATGTGGGGATTCCATGCCAAGTCTCACATGATGGTATAACATGAATGGTTTCAATAAACATAATGGCAAAACATAGACACAATGAATTGGAAGAAGATATAAGAGATCTATTAGAAAAAATGATACATCTGAATCTATATTCAAGAAGGAAATTAATGATTGATATGGTTGTTATAAAAGATCTATAAACATCAAAATGTATCCCTATATGTATTTTTATAATTTATAATATTTTCATCATGATAAATTTCAAAAGGATGAATTTAAATCATTATAGTTTTAATTTTAGAATCAATGAGGGGTTGATATATGCAAACATAGGGATTATTCCCAATGTAATTATGAATATATAACTCTATATTGGTCATCCATTTTAGAAAAAATAATCATATATATTTTTAAGAAGATATCGTTAAAAATATCAATACTATTGTGATTTTATAAATAAGGTAACGGTCAAGTAATATCAAGATAAATTTTCTATGAAATTTAAATTACTAGATAGATTTTAATGTTATCTTCATCCAATAAATCATCACAGCGAGATTATGGGACTAAAGTTGGTGTTCGAGAATTCCTAGATGAAATGATGAGTTCTATCCCATGATGATTCTATGATGTCATGTACACATCGAGGCTGAATTAAAAGGAATAGATTATTTGGGTTTTCTTGGATTTTTTATAGATATGAATAAGCAGATATTTCTTTGTCATTTTTAAAAAGTTGTCATGGATGAAATAAAAGGAAATTTGGAATTATTATATTTGAAATTTAATACTATGAGAAACAAGAGATGTTCCTATGAACTATTTAATAGAATTACATATATTCCCAAAATTAAAACAAATTTAGATAAGTATTATTTAGAAATAATATTCATGAAATATATTTGTTATAAATGGTAAATTATGTATAGAAGATGGAATTTTATGACCTAAAAAATAAAATTACCAGTACTAAATCTGAATTGGAAAATCAGTTGGAAATCCAAGAAAACATGAGCGTCAACACCAATACTATATAAAATCATGTGATAGTGATATAAAGTGAAATATATTTGAAACAATGGACATAATTTTATTGAAATAATATAAGAATTAAAAACTACTAAAGTTATTAGAGAATCCGATATACATATATGTAGGAGGAAAGGGATGTATTTTATTCATTTTTTCTTACAAGAATAAAATATTACCATTTAATTGTGAAGGATATATATAAGAGTTAGAAGGGATACATGGTTTCTTTTTTTAAAAGTTTTAGAAAAATATTATGTCGAAGAACATGACCAAACTAATAACATCGCTAATTGGTGAAGGAATATTTGGATTTTTACACACATTTCATATCATTGCAATTTATTTGGAAAAACTAACATATTTGAGAGACTTGTAAAATGATCGTAGGATAATTCCTAATAGTTTTACTCATTAGTTGGTACTAGTGGATTGCATGATCTTGAGTGAACCTAAATCATTCTAATGATTATCCTTCTCACATTGAGTGCTGAAAGATATTAATTTATTCTTACAATTTTTTATGTTCATGTTGACATGTTGAGTGTATTTTCCATACATGAATGGGGAATTATGGTATGGTGATAGAATAAGGTATCCATTCATTTATGAAGTAAAAAAGTAATGTAAACTGATACAATCTATAACATTTATCAAAATATCCCAACAATAATTCACCCACCACCCTCAGTTTTGAATGTATCAAAAAGTAATAACCAAATTTGTATTATAGTAGGTTCCACCTATCATTTTATTCTAAACTTATCATGCAATTTTTAAATATTTTCTTACCTCTTTATGAATTTACAAACTGTGATGATTTGGAAAATATACATTTATTTTTTATTATAATTCTATCTCTATCAAGACAATGAAGAACATGAGAAATAAAAGTAAAAATTGTTTGAAAATGGAATATCTCTCATCTAAAGAGGATGATGAATCAATTAGTCTAGGAGATAATAATAATGAAAATATATAGATCTTAAGAGGATAATAATTGGTACTTGAATCAAATACCATGGTGGTGGAAAATTTTATACCTTTGAATAATAAAATAATTCACATGTTCAAGAGATATGTGAAAAATATGGTCTCAATTTTCCTCAAGATGAGCTAGTCCCAGGAGGGTGACATCACATATCTATATTCTCAGTATAAATATTATTTCTAGTAATAAATTATATTCTTTATAGTATTCCAAAAGAAACAATAACTTTTATTTTGAGTATATTTTAATGCATTCTAAAAGGGATCATCAAACATGAGGAAGAGACAAAAAATATAGTGAATATTGTATAAAAAAGCGATCAAACATTTTTATATATCTTTAAAAAATCAGTTGGAATGATAGATTGAGACAAGATAAGTACAATGTGAATGGTAATATATACAAGGGATCAAAAACGAGACTAGATTAAAATTGAAAATATGTGAGAATTATAAATCCATTATCAATATCAAGTGTCTTGATAAATAAATCTAGTTATAAAATTTAGAAGGAACGCATGTTGTGTTTTCATAAGAATTTAGAATAAAACATGTTGATACCACAAAATCTATAGATAATGAATGCTATTCTGTATGACCTCTAGTTTCTACAAAAAAAATAAATTGTGATCATCTAGTATGTAACAACATGATCTAAATCGCTAAGCCAAGTTTAAGATTCAACCAAACCCTATGTTTTCCTCCACATATACAAGAGGTCTTCAACATTCGTCATGGGAGAAGTGAGACATCATGGTGATACTGTGCACATTGAATCTTGTTTTTATCATAGTATCAATTGGGTAAAATTATAATAAAATTAACATATAATGAATTTATAAATCATTATAGTAAGAATATATACATACAATAATAGACCATGAAAAAACATTATGGAATTTCAGTCACATAACCCAAAAAAGAGAAAATGGTCCCCATATATTTTTTATAAACATATAAGATAATTGTAATTAATAAAAAACAAAAGTGGAAATCCAAGGGAAATTCCCTTGTTTTTATACCCCCACTATCCTAGTCATTCTACTGAACTGCCCATCATCGGGCCCTTTCCATTGAATAGTTCCTAGGCTATTAAATCTACATGTGGAAGATCATTCCTATGTATGGTATGAGTATGAAACCTTACAGGATTCCACCAAAATGTATTTAACATTAGTTTCTAAGATATATGGGTGTATTCCATGATATTCCAAACAACATGGTGCTAAAAAACTGTATAACATTCGAATAATAGGTAGGAAATGTTTAAAGATCCATGCTCTACCTATGTCTACTCCATGATGAAAGGAATATTATATGGATAGATGAAACATCCCCCTCAATGGGATAGTTTGAAAACCTATCTAACACATACCCCTTGAAGGGATGGAATGTGTACAGGTCTAAAAACTAATGATATATACTATTCATGGGGATAGACCATATGGATCAAAGTTTAAAATGTTCTATTGAAGAATGGGGATTCTCACCTATAATACATAGATACATAATGTCAAATAAAATATAACATCATGTTAATAAAGAATCATATACATAAAACAATCCATGGGAATTTAAACATCAAGAATAGCTCTAATGGGGATACACAAGAACACCTCATGTGATCAACATCAATATTAGATCGCATGGTCTGCACACACATACTAGTAAATCATTCTACATACCAAATTAAACATATGTTAATCATAAGGGCCACATAGATTAGGTGGGATGTTGTTTTTATTATAGGATTCACTATTCAAGACCAATCACAAAACTCTAAATACTAGAAAAAACCCCACGTGTACCCATTTTAAAATTCTAGGATGATGGTTATAGTAAATCCATATAAAAAATTTATGAAAAGACCAAATATTCCAGAGAAGATCTATTTATGAATATGATCTATCTATAAACGATTCACATATTCCACTTCCTTGAATATATATTATTATTTTATCAATGACATAACATTCCTTTTATAGAATATGTTATAACCAATATATTTTATTAGTAAATAATGATTATTTTTGGTTTTACCAATGAGAGTATAGTGAATTGATCATGATGAAGATAAAACTCACCGAATTTGGAAAAATGAAATCAAACTATTTTATGATAATTAGAGGTATGAGACAGATAGAGAAAATAGATACATAAATCACTTGTAAATATCTGGAATGGTTCCATGGGTGGAGGGAGGATTGAGGAAATGATAAAACAAGAGTGGGATCAAGGTTTTAAAAAAACTCAACATAATGATTCCATATTATTAAGAAATATGTGGTGTCACTGATGAGATGGTGAATCCTAATTAGAAGAACTAATTCCCCAAACACATATAACACTTTTGTGGCTTCTGAATAGGTGTCATGTGGGATCTGATGCTCTAATGTGGTTCATGAAGTCTCTAGAGGATACTCAGTGGAGCCCAGCCAACCCATCCCATTCATATTCTAGCCTCATAAAGAAAACTATCCTACCTAAAAAATATCAAAAAATATAGAAAAATATTGGTAAAATATTATATAATGTTTTCCCTAAATATAGGTTTCAATGTTCCCCTTTTAACATTTTCTCATCCTCGAGATGTGTCTCCAACCCTTTGCTAGAATAACTAGGTTTATGATTCCTAGATGTGTCTCCCTTGTTATAGTTGGATCTCCATAACTGACATATTTGTACTTTATGATAACATTTATTCATTTTTTTAAAATAATAACAAACTCTTTACCATATCATGATATTTCTTATGGATGACATAGTATGTGATAATTTTCTAATAGTAGTTGTCACGGTAACAGTTCTTATCTGTTCTCTACTATGATGATAATCTACAAAATCCATAATAGTATTATTAAATATTGAATTTTTAGAAAAATTAAGTCATTTAACAGACAAAAATGATATAGGCTATCATGGGTGTAGAATCATAGATGTTTGAGGCACCATCTCATGGAATATTCCCATGGTAATATTAATGTAAGAAATTATGAATATATTAACTTACCATAAGAAATACATATTTATATGTTTTATTAGATGTTGGTATCTATGAATGTGGTAATTGAACCATATAATTTATGATTATTAGTTATGGATAATATGAGTTATGTACTTTGATGTATTTACAACAACCATTACAATATATTTTCTAGGTGATGTAGGATATGTTGGATGCATAAAAAGTAAAATCTCATTAATTATTAATGTGAAAATGTATATCTCAGTTCATTTCTTTACTAGAATTTGATATCTCATTTCCTTTTATGTAAATGATATTTCCAAATTAAATACATGGATATTGTGTTCAATATGTATATCCAAATTCTAGAAAGTCAAAAAATGAGAGAGTGAGTATATAGGTTGATAGAAATAGAATGCAACCTACTTGATTTGAGATATCATGAAAAATGGATTATAGTACACAATAATCATCCACATTATATATTGTTTTGTGGTGATATTAACAAAACACTATATCGGTTCCATTGAATGTTTCAAGACACTATCTATAGACTTTGGGTTACATCACCTAATTCAATTCAATAAGAGTCCTCGAGAGCCACATAATAATTGTATCTAGAACCTTAATTAAATAATATTTTCAATTACTATTAATCATGTATAATAAAAAAATTCCCATATGTGGTCTAATACTTATTCACTTTTTCTTGATCGAATATATTTCTTCATCAGTTATTAGAGATAATATTTGGAAAGGATAATAATTAATAAATATTTATATTTTATTTTCTGAATATATTATTATTTTATTTATTATCAAATAATGTAGATATATTTATTTATTAAATAAATAGTCATTTTTCAAGGTCTGAAAAATATTAATAATGAATGGTAGACATAGTTTATAGGCCTGATGAGAAATAATATATTTTCAATACTATCTAAATAAAATTATTTAATTTTATATGTGAGTTTATCACATGTCAAGAAATAATAATAATAATATTATTATTATTATATACATGGGATTTTTCTAGGATTTAGTGTAATAAAAAGGTTGTTCATCAAATTATTACATTCTAACACAAGCATTATATAATCTTGATTATAATACTTTTCTATGTAGTATGGTTATTTTATTCAACCCAATGATATTTAGAGATAATCCCCGAGGTTCCCTAGATATTTCCCTCTCAATGAAAGATCCCAAGAACAAAGGGAGATCCTCCTCTGGCACCAATCTCATGTTTAGATAGGCCAAAAATAACCTTTCGTTATATATATTCTTGGGGTGATTAAATGAGATGGAAGAAAGTGTTAGGGTCTACTGTTAAAGCATTGGAAGATTCATATAGTGATGTTCAGAGGTTCATAGAGAATACGTGGATCACCGTTGGTTGGTATATACTCATTATTCCTACAACACAACAAAGGTATGATGTACATACATTCTCGTATCCATCAAAATGGAAATAATTCCTCTCAAGACAATTGTTAAATTATATAAATTAATTATAAACAATATGTGACGATCATGTTCTTGGATTCAATATGCTCCATTTTCAATTATTCTTTGACTCAAATACTTTGATCAAAACATTTATCATTTTGTAAATATCATATCAATCATTGATTATGATGAGAATATTTGTTAGGAATGACCCATATGTCACTTCTTCTGTACTCAATACCATAGTGTGGTATCAAAGGGGTTCCATAATTATTTATAATTGTTTAAATATCATTGATTTATAATTAAATTTTAATTAGTTTTTCAAATCTTGTTTAATATATCTTTAATTTGAATCATTATATCTTCTATTCTCCTACTAAAATATCACAAATACAATAAAATCAACTATTTTTATAAACGAAATAAATACAAAGAATTTTTCTTTAGGTGTAGAAGAATCTATATAGTTGAAACATAGGTACATGTAGTATTGAACATTGGTACATACAATGTATTCATGGTCAATTCACCATGAAATAATTCGTAATTTATTCAATTCATGTGCATTTACTACTCATGATAAATTTACATATAAACCCAGTATTCACTAGTACATCATAGTGTATGGTATATTGAAGTACTCTCCATGTAACTTCTATACATAAAAAGTCATTATTTAGCCCCAGATGGGATTTGTGTCTTCTTACACATCCTGAACGACTGGTGACCAAGTCATTTAGAGATACCTTGTGGTGTATCCCAGGTACATGGCATGTATCATATTAAATTCTATGGTATGGTTACACGCCATGTTCATAGGTGTGAGCTATGAATATATGATGAAAATTATACACAATGTGTGGAAGGATTTTAAATTCCTTGTATAACGTAAAATATCATAAAATTAAATTTTAATTAATTATACATCTTATATATTTTCAAACAAATTTATGTATGGTCCTTAAGTTGGCAGTTAAAACTATGTGATGAGTTTTTTATGTATTAAATTTCTAATTAATTATTCTTTTAATTCTATGAATTAGAAATCATGTATACTTCATAATATAGTTTTTACTCAACAAGAATTGAAATATTACAATCTACATAAATACAATGTATTCTATGTGGTCATCAAATTTATATTACAAATTGTGACATTATGTGTAATGTCATTTTTATTATATATTGTGTGCTTAAATATTAAACAAAGAAAATATATGTTGGGTAGTTTAGATGGGTACTCACCATGTTTCCTCAAATGTATATTTTTATACAATCTTAACATTAAATAAATAAATTTAATTTGTTTATGATTTTGATGGATAAGAATCTCAATAAAATTCATATGAGAATTAATGTAAAATAATTGTTTGATTAAATAAAATAATTAATTGACTTGAGTATAATTTATCTTAATTAATAATAATTAGAATTGGATGATAATTTAATAAATACATAATTCATTGCATGTATGTGGATTATCATGAGAATAGGCCAGACCTATGTACGTGATTGATATTTTTAATTTATTTTAAAATTAAATTTTTTTCCAGCATTTCATCCATCGTCTAATTATATAATGGTATGTGTTCCCATAGTCTCATTTATTTAAACCCCACAATGAATACTCTGGTTCTCCTCACTTGTGTGTTATTAAATTAATATTTAATGGATTGAGATCCCATGATATTGGACGTGGTTCAAGTTTGGATTTATAGAGAAACCAATCCAATAGAGATAAATTAGTGGATTGGTGGAAACCTTGAACATGAACTATAAAATGGTTCAAGGTGTTTTTTCCAAGGTCAGCAGTTAGTTAATTTACCTCTACATTACCTAACCATTATTCAATGATCCCAATCATACTGCAATATTATTTCTTTTATATCACATTTCAGGGTTATATAATTATTGATATATTTTTTCACAATCCTATGAGATAATGAATTAATGAACATGTAGGATGGAGCTTTAAAAATTTTTATTATATGTAAATATTTTCTATGACATTGTTAATCACTTATGTTGATTGAATTAACATTAAAAATAATATAATATAGATAAAATCGGAAACTTATGGATTAATAAAAATATATCTCTTGTATATAATAAGTCAGTATAGCCTTAGAATAATTAATTGAAAAGAGAACCATGGTTTAATGTGTTTGACTAGAAATGTTGGCGTTCATTCAATTATCAAAGAATCCTAAAATGATATTTGTGGTGGAATTTACATATTTCACATCAAGGGTTGAATTCCATTGAAGTAAATGATATATCTAATATAAAATGATTGATTAAATCAATTTTAAGGATATTAGGATTATGAATTCCACTCAACGAATCCAGAAATTGTGAGTTAATGCAGTTATTATTTGGAATTCCTACATAATACCCTAAAAAATTCTTGACCATTCAATGTTGGGGTTATGATAAGGGGAATATATATACTTGAAACTACAATTTCCAAGAAACATGATATTATGATTCTATGGGTGAGGGCTATTGGGTTGTGATAAAACAGTGGGAGACTAATATATAAAATATCTATTTATTTATCTACCATTTATCTGAAAAATAACTAAATCATTTTTCATTGTATTTATAGAAACGGAAAAAAACATCAAATATATTACTATGATTCATACATGATTTGGATAACCTTCTCATTGGCATAAATTTTCAAATGATTAATGGTTCTAACACATCATCTTATTCCTTGAAAATAAACTCTATCTATATGGAGAACATATTTTTGAAGAACCTGGTATTTTAATTACTAAAGAGGGTCTTTTTTCCTATTATAAATAATTGAATTATTCTATTATCTTTTAGTGTTTTAGGATAAAATCCTTGGCCAATGATCACTTGAATCAATATGAGGATGTGGATGGATATACTATAACGTCATCCCTTTGGGATCTCTATCAAGAGTAGGTGATTTAATGGGGGTATGATATCTCCAATGCTTATTTTATAAATAATCATGGAGTGTTAAATCCAGATAGTCCATTATTAGTCAATATTATTGGATATATTTAATTCATATACATCATAGAGATTAAATTCTATGATGAGTTGTGACTATATATCATACAGTACTTGATACCCAAGTCCTCCTATAATTTAATTTTCAATTAAAGCACGATGAATAATTAGAAAATTCTATTGAACCATATTACTCTCATTAACATAGTGGATTGTGACATATTTCATGATAACCTGGTAGTCTTTATGGTGAATTAGAAAAGGAAAAACCTAGAAAAGTGACTCAACACTCAAATAATGTCTAACAATCTCAAGCACCGATTTTCCAAGATGTGTAATATCTAGAAGTTGACCAAGGAAAAAGAATTTCTATGTTTAAATATGGCATGAAAGTCCACTAGAAGTGGAATTGAACTCATAATCTAGGTTATGATAACGGTGAATTCATTATTTAGTATAATCACTCAATGCCAACAAATTTTTTATTAGAGACATCTTATGGTTCTCACATCTAAATCATAATATTGGTACGAAGGATATTTTGAAATATTTCTATAGGGGAGGTGGATTTTCAAGAATTCAATTATTTGAGCTTGGATACTCAAGAAATTAGATACTAACATGTTTCATTTAAGATAAGATTTATATTATTTGGATGAAACTTTTGTCATGTTCCAACATTTTCCCATAACGTGTTTTTTGTCCTACCAAGACATAGATTTTTTTATTTTCATATTTCATAATAAATATTTTTTTCATTTATAAAGAAAACATATGTTATGGTATGGTGAATTTAATTAATGGAAACTATATATTATATTATAAAAATCAAGTATAAGTAATTGATAATGAATCATGTTCACATGAATCATATAACACCCAACTATGGAATCACCATATTCATCATGTAAATAAGAAGGGATTGAAAAATCTCTATCAAGATAGAAATTTAGAATATTTTTTGACAAACCCACTTGAAAGGTATCATGTTTTTTTACATCGAAAAATGACTTAACCCCCATTTTTTGGATATGGTGAAAGTGCCACATATATTCTAATATTGGTGAACACAGATGTGTGGGGACCATTTCTTATAGAATCTTTCGGTGGATATTATTAAATTATAGCTATTACCGATGTCATTAGAAAATATGGGTATTTTTAATTGATGAGGGATAAGTACGAGTTATTAAATAAATTCAATGAATCCAATAATGAATTATATAAAAAATATGAAAATAAGATAAACAATCTTATATCAGATCAATGTGGTTAATATCTTAAGAATGAGTTTATCATTTTTATGGGTGTTTGGGGTTGCTTCTCAACTCACTACAACTCACACACTATAGAATAATGGTGTTAGTGAAATGAGTAACAATACCACACTATAAATGGTAAGGTTGATGATGATCTACACAGATCATCCATTATTATTCTGCTGATATAAATTATAAATTGAGGCATATCCATTAAACAGAGTACCAAATAAAGAGTGACAATGAACTTGATTCATTTTATAGTGAGGAAAGAAACACCATTCATATAAATTTTTATGGGTTTTGAGGAATTTTTTAAATCCTTCTCATGAATAAAACTAACACCTTGAAAAAAAAAGTATTATAATAGGCAATTCTAAAGAAGAAAAGTGTTAAAACCTAAAAAACCCCTCAAAAAAGAATGTGGTTATCTCTAGATAATTAATCTCTTTTGATAGATTGAACTTTATCAAAAAGATAAATTATAGAATTATTGTCATTAATGATGTTGATGATCAATAAACTAACGATTTTGTATTGGAAATGATTCTGCAAGTCCCCAAGGAAGAATATGTTACTAAAAAACAAGTACCGTGTAGGATCATCGATTATATAAGAGAACCATCGAGATATTTTTTTATACGCACCAAATATGGAGAATCATTATTGGTAAAAAACAATAAGCCTATATCCCAGAAAGAGATACTATATATCAAAAGCTTCATAAAGAAATGCATCTATGAATATTGAATTAGAGTGAACATATCAGAACCTTGTTGGGTTTCTAGTTGATGCACCAATTGATGTCAATCCTGTATGGTGGAAATGGGTTTAAAGAGAAAAATAAACATAGAGTGAAATGTAAATATATTTAAATCATGGGTTGTGGATAAAGGGTTCAAACACTGTCAAAAAATTGATTATGTTGAAACATATTCACCAGTTTTGATATTTAAATCCATCCAAATTCTACGTTCGATAATACATAACCATGAATATAATATTTGGATGATTGATTTCAAAAATGATTTACATTATGGGAAACATCAGGAATATTTCTTTATAATATAACCAGAATGTATTGTGACTTCAGGAGATGAAAAAAATATTTCCATCTTATAAAGATCCATTTATGTAAAGAAGAATGCATCTAGGTCATTGAACATTTTATTTGATGAAAAAATAAAGGAATTTGGTTTCATTAAGAATGAATATATTCCTTGGGTTTAGAATATATTTTGTATGAATGTGGTCATTATCCAAGTAGTATATGTTGATGACATATTACTTATTGGAAATGAAATACAAGTTATGTAATGTAGAGACCCAAAACTTGACGTACATGGACATTACATTACATTTGAGTAATACATAATACATAACAAAAACAGACACCCAAGGACCGTAATAGTTTAGTGTCTTTGGAAACATAGAACATAATCTTCTAATCATGTTGAAAGATCTCCAACATCTCCCATAAAGATCCTCCACTTTTTTTTTCTTACCTAAAACCAATATTTATATACTGGGGAAAAGAAAACATAAAAATGGTGAGCTCAAATGCTCAGTAAGGGTAAAAATAGGGAACATAAAACAATCCATAAACATTTGATTGCAGACATGTGAACATAAAATCTAAACATCAAAATCTTGAGCAATAACATAAACTTGAAATTATGTAAGGAATATATCATAAAGTAACATATATCATGATAAAATATCATGGGAATAAAACATGTAATTGTGGAAAAATCTTAAGAACATGATGTTATTTCCATAGTAGCCCAGAAATTTCTACCAAGACCATCAAACTGAACAAAGTCCATTACTGAATCTGGTTTACTTGTAGTTCCAGCCCTGTATTACTATACCGGATTTACTTACCACTATAGCCATGTCTATCTCATGATATATAAATCTTTACCCAATTCATTATAAGTAGATATAGGTCCCACCCATCTCATAATTAAATCATTATTACTTGTGGCACAACATAAACATAAATCATTCATCATAACCGAAAGAAAAAAATGGGTTTCATAAACATCATCCCATAATAACATAATCCATATAAAACAAATGGGTAACATTTCATCATATGAAAATTGATACAATGTAAATCATAGAGACATTATACTTGAAGCATACACATATGAAATAATGTCATCTTATATGGAAAATGGCTTTAAAAACAATTGAAATGAAATCTTGAGGAAAATATCCGTTCTTTTTCAAAATAATTTTCTTTTCAAAAAATACAATGAAATTTTAAAAGAAAATTATTTTGTTTAAAATAGAAATGAAATATTGTAGAGGAATATTCATGAAAATTTGGCGTTATGAAACCATTAAAATTCATTCATTCTGTATAAGTTAAAAAACATTCTCCTCACACTTTTGTCAAAAAAGTCAAAAGGTACCACGTATGGAAAACAAAAGAAATATTACTTCCATAATAAAAAGGATAAGTAAAATAGGGGTAAACATGACATTAAACATACATTGAGGAATATTAATCACTTTATGAAAAACATTTTTATGGACATGGATGAAAAATATAACCCCAAAAAATACTTACGTATAAGAAATCTCGGATAAAAATGAGATTGCAAAATTATCCCTTACCTTATATCTCATATGCTTCATACGTATCTGAACCTCCTGTATAATCATTTACATAATTTCATTGAATTATTAAAGAATCATATTAATTTTTATTATATAATATATGGTTCACTCATGACTTTATATTACACGTTATTTTGTAAATTCTATGTTGAAGCAGCATTTTGGGTAAAATCGTTTCATTTATCGTATGTGTTTCGACTTTTTGTTCATGACATTATTACTTATATCCTAATTTAATTAATTCCATAATGTGAGACATGATTTATATATAATATATATTCAGAATATAAATATATATGATAGATTGATAAATGGAATGAAATACACCGTTCATAGAGACGGTAGGCCGTACGTATGCATGAACGCTGTTTTCGTTTCCTTATTGAATTGAATGGAATTAAGTAAATGAAACAAATATGTACATAAATCCAGTATAATTATTATGTAATATATTTCATGATTATTTATTATATATTCATTATAATCATACTTGAATGGTTAATCATGGAAAATGAATCGCATCGCGTTCATGGAGACGGTAGTCCGTACGTAAGCACGAGCGATGATATGATTCTTTTGATATTAAAAACGTATGTAATTGGATGGTATATCATATATAAAGAATCATAATAATGTTATATTTATTAGTTATATAATTTATACTCATTATTATATCCATACAAATGATGAAATGTTTGAATAACAAACTACACCACGACATGGAGACGGTAAGTAGTACGTACGCACATGTGCTGAATTCTTCATTCATAGGATGAATAAAATAACTAATATTGTTGTAAAATTTTTATACAAACATCAATGTATATATAAGATACTATATTTATTATTTTATAATGGACACAACAAAGAAGGATGAAGTGGAATAAGAAAGAAACTTGAAATAGGATGTGAGATATTTACCTCTTCTTCGGGTTCTTCCTTTTTATTTGATCAAAAGGGATCATTAGGTTGGATTTCTGACTAAGGAATCTCTATAGAATTAAGGGAGGATATTTGAGAGGGTATTTGGGCAGTTTGTCGGTGAGAAAAATGTCTTGGGAGGAGTGAATGTGAGGGAAGAGGGAGTGCCATTTTATAAGTGGGGTGAGAGGCACCTTATGAAAAATTTAAAATATTGTTTTATTCAAAATTAATATTCGGTTTATAATGGTTCCAAAGTGACTTATTACGAGGATAGGGTGGGGATTGGGTCGAAATACTATCATCAAATATGTTTTAGACAAGTTTAGGTTACCATTTTAACCTTATCATTTAGATTTAACTCTAAGTTAAACAATTTAACTTTTACGATGTCTTCTTGTATTCTTACACTATATGGTTAATAATCTTACTATAAACTACCAATAGTACCCCAATTGGTTCAGTATTGTCATATATATTATTATATAAGTCTTTTTGCAGAATATTATATTTTTAGGACCATTATATCAATTAATAATATAATATTTGTTTTTAAAACACTTTTAAGTCATTTTTGACACTATTAGGTATTTTGTTTTCTCAAAATTCATAAAAGTATTATAACTTCGAAACCAAATTCATATAACCAACCCTGATATGTAATATTAACCTATAAAATTATTTTCATTCATAAAAATTCACATATTACATTTATTTGGGTATTTATAATATCAATTATGTTAGTATTTCATAAATAATGTAATTACTGCATCATCATTGTGTCATAATTAAACTATATTATTTAAAGTCTAGAAAACATAAATAAAATACCATTATGTAGGAAATCATTTAATCTTTCTAACGAATCTTTACAGTCGAATTTATCTTATTTATAACCCTATACTAAATATGTTTTAGTTATTAAACTTTGATTTTAACAATTTAAACTCTTCTTCAAATAAAATAAAAATAAATGTCCAAATCTAATACAAGTGGACCTAAAGGGTAATATTTTATTTATAAGGTTTTTTTGGTCAAATTAAACTTATCCAATAGATTTAGCACATGTTTTAGGGTAATAATAATATCATTTTTACCCTTAATTACCATATTTACTTTTAACCGTGGTAAAAAAAAGTAAACAGTTCATATTCACCAAAAGTATTTTTATCTTATTGAACAACATATTACTCCTTGATATTAACCTTATCTCTTGGATTTTCAAAATTCAACTCACAGAAGCGGTAAAATTAAGTTTTATGTAAGTTTGCAAATTCTCCTAGGAGGTGGGTAAAAGACGGTAAAAAGATCAATAAAATTTTTATATATCTAAAATTATTATAAAATGACTCCAATGAATTACGTTGAACATATATAGGTATTATTTCTCTATTTTGAACTAAAATAAATTTAAATAAAATAAATGATTATTTAAATAAAAAGTTGGTTTTAACCACCAACTTAGTGTTTTCATTGTTCATCAAAAATAGAAAGTTTTCAAAAAAATAACAAAAAATCGCCCTATGCTAATTTTGATATTCTAAATCCAAAAATGAAGTCCATTTTGAATGATAAAATTTATAAAATTTCAAAAAGTGGGTATTACTATTCATAACGGCTAGTTTATATACTATTTTGAAAACATATAGTTTTTTAGTGAAACCCGATATTGCATACTACACACGCTATGGAGGAAGGTCGTGATTGCGTGTAACGCAAGCCAAGTCAGGGCTTCGTGTGGTGAAACCTCCCTTTGGTGTTGTGTATAACATAATCAAAACTTATTTCATTTTTACATTTAACAAAATCTATACTTAATGTTGCGTAGAATAATTTCCACCAATAAAACTTGAAATTGTGTGTAACACGAGCCACGAATAGTGTTGCATATACTGCAAGCTAATACGGTGTTGTGTATAGTACAGGCTAATCTTGGTGTAGTGTACAATAGAAGACATCAATGAAATTAAAAAGAATATATCTCAAAAAGTCTCAGGGTGTTACATTCTACTCCCCTTAAAATGAATTTCGCCCTCGAAATTCGTCGGGGTTATAAATTGTTTTCAAATTAAAAGTTTCATTCATAGAAACCCACATTTTAAAAAGGAATACTAAAAAATCATTTTAAAATGGAACTTTATGAACCTAATAAATACCCAAAGTAACTCTTCACTGGGTTTCCACATAAGAGAATATAGTTGAAAATATGGATAAGGAAGACAAATATAACCATCTTGTTTGGCTGAAGATTGGTAGATAACATGGCTATGAAAAAGCCAATAATCAAAAAGCCATAAATTTCTGATGATCTAAAGTACCATCTGATTCATCGAATATGAGGGCAATAAGACAACACTTTTGGTTTTCAAGATAAATTCCCTAATGTTGAATAATTTTTGGATTAAAATAAATACTTACTTGATTTTTGTACAATCTCACTTTTTTCCGTGCCTTGAAAAATATCCAATTCATTTCATAAAGAAATTAAGTTGAATTTCTCATTTATGAAGTGTTAATAGATAATGTGATTGATTGATTGGTCATTCTATATGTTTCAAACATAAGGGTAGCAATAGTTATATACATAAGTCCAAATTTTGGTGAGATTAATCGTATATGGTTCCTAAAATGGACTTATAATTCAGTTATCATACCTCTTAATAAAATAAAACTAGTTTCTACTAACCAGGGACTTCCTGTAGGCCAGTGGTAGGCGATAAAGGCCTATCGCACTTCATTTGTGGGTTCAATTCCCACAACCTTGTGTGACGCGACGGGTTGTTGCCTGTCCTGCAGGTTGTCCTTTTTTCTAAAACTACACTATTATAACAATCCAGAAATAATATCAAAAAAAAGGTTCTATCCTTAAACAATACTATCTTATGTCTAACGTAATTCATTCCAATATTTATTCTTATCCAAAATACTTCGGTCCAAGCTCATAGTATAATGAAAATGATTACTGGAAAGGTCACATAACAAGCACGTGAATACCATCATTTATCCTAGATATATCTTATTGATATCATTCCAAACACGTGAATACCTTAATCATGTATTCTCTTGAAAAATTAATACCCATTTAACATTAGTGAAAACAGGAATGTTGTCAAAAGTTAACTCTTTCCACAAACCAAAATCCCAAAATTTATATATAATCAAACCATGATATAAATTTGTCCTTATATCAGTCATTAGCTCATTAATACTATCAAACATTTCTTTTTCTCCTTATCCCTTCATTATGCACATATCACCTGCTTTCCAAAAAAAAATTCAATCATTTTTCATGGTTACAGGTACCATACAATTATTGAAATCCAATACATACATATTCCAAAATTCCATGATACCATAATTGAGAATCCATGATTCTATTTTGAAATCCAATTACAAAAACACTTAATCATTCCACAACATCATTGTCATACTCAACATCACAAATAGTGATCGCATGTGACTTCCATTTATCATTTTTCTTAAGATATTTCTCACGTCAATCATCATTCACCCTTGGATTAGGTTATTGATTAGCATAATGCCCCATTTCCTTACACTTGAAGCATTGAAGTGTTGGTGGAGAGTTCTATGTAGTTTTTTATCTATTCAAATCATTAGCTCCCTTTTTCCCATTACATAGACACTCAACTACTCGATGACCTTCTTTTCTACACTTAAAAAATTTTCTAGTGCCTTTTATAAAATCTCCACCATGATTCATTCGGCACATTGAGCATAAATAAAAATTCATCTTCTTTTCACCATTTTTGTGAGATTGTCCTTGAACTCCATCATTCATTTCTTGTCAGAACCATGAGATTGACATTTAACACCAGCTTCTATTTCTACCTTGATAGCACAAAGCTCAATTTTGTCATAGCTAAAGAAGTCTCTTATAGCTAATGCCCTTCGAAGACATGGTTTTAATCCACTGAAGAATCGATCAACATTAATTTTAGGATGGATGAAAAATCCAAATGCATACCTTGCAAGCCTTGTAAAATTCGCTTCGTATATACAAAAAGATTCATCATCCTTTTTCTTATGCTCAAGGAACTCGTTTTCTATCTTTGTTCGAAGAATAATAGGGAAGTACTTACTGAAAAACAATTTCTTTAACCCGTCCTATTCCATTGATTCAATTTCATCTTAGGGCCTTGAATTCTTAGTTAGAGTCCACCACTGGTCTGCTTCACCTTCTAAACGGTAAACAACCAAAATGACATTTTCATGTTATAAACAACGAAGTATGGAAAATATCTTTTCAATGATACTGATCCATTATTCAGCAACAGGTGGATTATAAGACCTAGTGAAATAAGGTGGACGTTGCCTAATGAAGGACGCAATAGAATATTGTTCCATTCTCTGCTCATTTTGTAGTCCAGAATGATTTGTAGCTTGTGTAAATATAGGAATAAGATTTTTCACTCCATATCCCATAAAATTGGTTTGTTCAAGACTACAATCATTTAATTTTCCATTACATTGGTCAACACGGTTCCTTCGTGTTCCAACCCACGTTTAAAACCCAAAAATAATAGTGTGAGAGGAAAAAATAATGCTAGGAAAAAAAATATAATAAAGGGGGATTACCTTCAATATATAACATCTTAGGTCTAATTATAATATCATTACCATAATTCTAGGACTATAACCTATTATTACACTTAACCTTAGGTACATGCCAAGACATACCTTAGAAATATCTCTTGGGATCTCACTAATGTTTTCGCATCATAGTTTCCAAAAGTTAACTAAGCCTTTTCTCTGATACCAACTATAGAGAGCCAAAACATGACTTACATGGAAATTACATTACTTTTGTGGAATGCTTAATACATAACAAAAACAAACACCCAAGGACCACAATATTTTTGTTTCTTTAGAAAATTAGAACATAATCTTCTAATCATTGTGAAAGATCTTCAACATCTCCTATAAAAAACTTCCCCTTTTGTTTTCTTACCTAAGACCTTTATTTATATCATGCGAAAAAGAAAATATAAACAGGGTGAGCTCAAATGCTCAGTAAGGTTAATCAAGGGGAACATAAAACAATCCATAAACATTTGATTGCAAAAACATGAACATAAAATCTAAACATAAAAATGTTGAGTAGTGACATAAATCTTAGAAGTACGTAAGGCATATATCATAAAGGAACATCAATAATGATAAAATACCATGGGAATAAAACATGTAATTGTGTAAAACCATTAATCACATGATATTATTTTCATAGTAGCCAAGGCATTTCTCCAAAGACCATCAAAGTGGACAAAGTCAATTACTAAATCGGGTTTACTTGCCATTCCAGCCCTGTATTACTATACCAGATTTACTTGTCGTTACATCCATTTCTATATCATGAGATATAAATCATTACCCAATGCATTAAAGGGAGATATAGGTCCCACCCATCTCATAATTAAATCATTATTACATGTGTCACAACATAAACATAAATCATTCATCATAACCCAAAGAAAAAAAACGTGTTTCATAAACATCATCCCATCATAAAATAATCCATATAAAACAAATGGATATCATATAATCATAAGAAAAGTGAAACAATGTAAATAATAAAGACATTATACTTGAAACATACACATATGAAATAATGTCATCTTATATGGAAAATGGTTTTGATAAAACACTTGAAATGAATTCTTGAAGGAAATATCCATTCTTTTTCAAAATATATTTCTTATCACAAAATGCCATGAAATTTTAAAAGAAAAAGATTTTGTTGAAAATAGTATTGTAATATTTTATAGGAAGCTTCATGAAAATTAGGCGTTAAGAAACCGTAAAAATCCGTTCATGCCGTGTAAGTTAAAAACACATTCTTCTCATACTTTTACTGGAAAAGTCAAAAGGTACCAGGTATGGTAAAAAAAGAAAGATTCCTTCCATAATACAAAGTAAAATCCAAATAGGGGTAAAAAAGACTTTAAAAATTCATTGAAGAATATGAACCACTTTATGAAATACATTTTTATGGACATGGATGAAAAATATAACCCCAGTAAATACTTACGTATATTCAATATTGGATAAAATGAGATTGCAAAATTATCCCCCACCTTAGATCTGATATGCTTCGTATATATTCGAACCTCCTGTATAATTATTTACATAATTCAATTGATTTATTATAGAATCATATTCATTGTTATGATATCAAATATGGTTCACTCATGACTTTATATTAACCTTTATTTTGTAAATTCTAAGTTAAAGCAGCGTTTTGGGTAAAATCGTTTCTTTTATTGTATGTGTTTTGAATTCTTGTTATTGACATTATTACTTATATCCTAATTTAAATAATTAAAGAATTTAATACAAGATTTATATATAATATATATTAAGAATATAAATATATATGGTAGATTGATAAATGGAATGAAATACACCATTCATGGAGACGGTAGGCCATACGTACGCATGAACACTGTTTTCATTTCCTTATTGAATTGAATGAAATTAAGTAAATGAAACATATATGTGCATAATTCTAGTATCATTATTATGTAATATCTTTCATTATTATTTATTATATATACTTTATAATCATGCATGAATGGTTAATCATGGAAAATGAATCTCATAGCGTTCGTGGATAGGGTAGTCCGTACGTACGCACGAGCGATGATATCATTCTTCTGATATTAAAATCGTATATAATTGGATGGTATATCACATATAAAGAATCATAATAATGATAAATTTATTATTTATATCATTTATACTCATTATTATACCCATCCAAATGATGAAATGTTTGAATATCAAACAACACCATGACGTGGAGATGGTAAGCCGTACGTTCGCACGTGTGGTAACTTTTTCAATCATTGGATGAATAAAATAACTAATATGGTTGTAACATTTTTCTAACAACATCACGGTATATAGAATATACTGGAGTTATTATTTTAGAATGGAAACAACAAATAAGGAGGAAGTGGAAGAAGAAATAAACTTGGAATAGGTGTTGAGATATTTACCTCTTCTTCGGGTTCTTTTTTTTTATTTTATAAAAAGGGCTCCTTAGGTTGGATTTATGACTAAAGGAAGGCCTCTAGAATGAAGGGAGGATATTTGAGAGGGTATTTGGGCAGGTTTTGGTATAGCCAAATGACATGGGAGGAGTGAATGTGAGAGAAGAGGGAGTGCCCTTTTAGAAGAGGGGTGAGTGGAACCTTAGGAAAAACATAAAATATTATTATATAATAAATTTATATTTAGTTTATAATGGCTCAAAAGTTACTTATTTAGAGGGTTTAGTGGGGCATGGGTCGAAATACTCTCAACCAATAGGTTTTAAGAATGTTTAGGTTACCATTTTAACCTTATCATTTAGATTTAACTCTAAATTAAACAGTTTAACTTTTACAGTGTCATCTTGTATTCTTACACTATATGGTTCATAAACTTACTATAAACATCCAATTGAACCCCAATTGGTTCATTAAATTCATATATATTATTATATAAGTCTTTTGGCCTAACCTTATATTTTTAGGACCATTATACCAATTAATAATATAATATTTGTTTTAAAAATACTTTTTTTGTCAATTTTGACACTATTTGGAATTTTGTTTTCTATAAATTCATTACCGCATTATTACATCGAGAACAAAATCATCTAACCAACCATAATATGTTATATTAACCTATAAAATTATTGTAATTCATAAAATGTATCAAATTAGATTTATTTGGATATTTATAATATCAGTTATGTTATTATTTCATTAATAAGGTAATTACTGCATCATAATTGTGTGATAAATAAATTAAATTATTTAATGTCTAAAATGCAACTACCATTATGTAGGAAATATTTTTAGCTTTCTAATTAATATTTATAGTCAAATTTATCTTCTGTATAACCCTATATGAAAATTGTTTTAGTTATTAAACTTTGATTTAAACTATTTTAACTCTTCTTTAAATAAAATAATAATAAATGTCCTAATCTAATCCAAGTGGACCAAAAAGGTACTATTTTGTTCCTAAGTTTGTTTTTGGTATAATTAAACTTATCCAATAGAATTAGGACATGTGTTAGGGTAATAATAATATAATTTTTACCCTTAATTACCCTATTTACTTTTAATCGTGGTAAAAAAAGTAAAAAGTTACTATTCACCAAAAATTCTTTTTATCTTTTTAAACAATATTTTACTCCTTGATATTAACTGTGTCACTCGAATTTTCTAAATTCATCTCACAGAAGCTGTAAAATAATGTTTTATCGAAAATTTTAAATTCTCCTAGGAGGTGGGTTAAAGATGGTAAAAAGTTCAATAACATTTTTCTATATCAAAAATTATTATAATATGACTCCAATAAATTACATTGAACTTATATAGGTATTATGTATATATTTTTACCTAAAATAAATTTAAATAAAATAAATGATTATTTAAATAAAATGTTGGTTTTAACCACTATCTCAGTGTTTTCACTATTCATCAAAAATTGATTGTTTTCAAAAAAATACCAAAAAATCACCCTAGGCTAATTTCGATATTCTGAATCCAAAAATGAAGTCCATTTTTAATGATAAATTTTATTAAATTTGAAAAAGTGGGTATTACTATTCCTAGTAGCTAGTTTATATAATATTTTAATAACATATCGTTGTTTAGTGAAACTCGGTATTGCGTACTACACTTGCTATCGAGGAAGGTCATGATTACGTGTAATGCAAGCCTAGTCAGGGTTGCATTTAGTGAAATCTCTCATTGCTGTCGCGTATAAAATAATCAAAACATATTTCATTTATACATTAAAAAAAATCTATACATAAGTTTGCATTGAATAATTTCCACAAAACGAACTTGAAATTGTGTGTAACAAGAGCCAAGAATAGTGTTGCATATACTGCAAGTTAATACGGTGGTGTGTATAGTACAAGCTAATCATGGTGTACTATATAATAGAAGACATCAAATAAATTAAAAAGAATATATCTCATAGAATCTCGTGGTGTTACATTCTACCCCCCTTAAAAAGAATTTTGCCCTCGAAATTCGTCCGGGTTCTAAATTGTTTTTTCTAATTGAAAGTTTCTTTCATAGAAACCCACATCGTAAAAACGAATACTAAAACATCATTTTACAAAGGAACGTTAGAAACATAAAAGATACCCAAGGTAACTGTAACATCCCATGTAAATAAATAATAGAACATTTTCATATTTATTAATATTTACGAAATAAATTTTATTTTTACTTAAAAGGGGTTACTATGTTCGATAGCGTACCCGATACGAAAAATAGATTTTCTTTGAAATCTTACGTTGCACACTAGTAATAAAATAATATTATTTTAAATGGTAGCTAACACGTAGCCGTTGTATTGGCGGGAATTAATAGAAATAACTAAAATATGATTATATATGTTTGTTAAATGTTTTTACATTTATCCAATAAAGTATAAAGGCTTAAAATATGAAAAGAATTCAATTTTAGACATAGATACTATAATATTCACTAAAAGGTCGAACTATCACATTTTGATGGTGAACCCCTTTTAAATATAGTTTTGGTCACTCTTATACATTATATTGGACCAAATAAAATTGTTCTTTATAATCGGTACATCAAAATTTACTTTGTGTAAATTTTTGGTATTTTTCCGATAAATTTCATTTTTAATGAACCGTGAAAAATGTTGAATTTTAATTCAAAACCCCTTTTTAGAATATATTTTTACGATTTAATCCAATAGTGGTCTTTGGAATTAATTTCACTATGAAATTGGACTTAAACTAGTGTCAATCTTTCGATATATATTATTTTATAAAAACACGCATTTTGTTCTGATAGTGGGAATTAATTATTAAATTAATTAATGTAACTTATATGATGTTAATTTTGTAAAATAGACATCATTTTTGAATTCAGAATATCAAATATAGCTTTGTGTGATGTTTTGTTATTTTTCTGAAAACATCAATTTTTAATGAATAGTGAAACCAGTAAGTGGTACTTAAAAAACTGATTATTTGTATAAATGAAATTTTTCCACCTCTGTGTTTTGAATATCAAAAATCTGACATACATGGTTGTCATTAAGAAGTAAAATGTGGTTTAATGGAATTAAAATAATTATTTGGTGAATAGTAACTTTTAAGTTTTTAATCACACTTAGAGGTAATTAGTGTAATTAAAGGTAAAAATAATGTTTTAATAAAATGAAATGACCTTGACACATGTCCTACCCTTATTGGATGTGTCATGGCCGACCCAGAAAATCCATGGGTCAACTTGGGGACCCCATAGAGCCACATTGGAAGGAAAATGACATTAATAACTTTTTATTTAATGTTAAAATGAAATGTCACAAACATGTGTTGTTTTACTAAAACAATTTTAAATGGGTTATACAAGTAATATTTTTGAATATAAATATTCATTATAAATATAAAAAGATTTCCTACATCATGATATTTTTTTATAATTTTTATACATTAAATAACTTAAATTATTTATGACACCATGATGATGGAGCGATTACCTCATTATTTAACGATTTAAATAAAATGAAAAGATAATGTAAAATAAAATACCTACACTTGTAAAAAACATATTGGATGGGTGTATTTCGAACAATTATCACCTAATCCTCGAAATATATTAATGTGGGACCTTTAAAATCCGAAAATCATTTTATAATAAAGTAACCTTTTATAACTTTCCAATAGTGCCCCTCCTGCCCTCTTAAAAAAGGCCCCCACCTCTACCACCTTACCCACACCTCTCAAGCCTTTGGCTCAGCCAACCGCAGCCCATTTTGTCTCTCCATATCCCTCTCTTACTCTTATAAGCCTCACATTGGGCAGATGTCTTTCCAAGTAAGCCTTTGAGATCAAATCAAAAAGAGTTACCTGATTTAAAGGTAATGTCTTCTATTGTGTTCTTATGTTTTATTTTGCTTCTCCAAACCCCTAAACTCTTTATATTACTTTCATTTGTAACAAAACCAGTATTTTCAATATACTAGTATGTTGTTATGTGAAGGATTCTAGCTACACTTATGCACACCATCGTCTAATGGTTAAAGAACATAATGTTTCTGTGGATAGCAAATTTCTGCCTCACGAAACGATGATTGTTCAATTTTATTTTAACACCTTTCATGGTGGCCATTAAGATGTCACTCTATTTATTAATGATATATATTATGTTTATGTTTTCCTTATGCTCTTTTATTTTTAATTTGTGGCATACCTTTATGGTTTCCATTGTTGGTAAACATGATAATTTCATTTTGGGATGTGCGGACTACCGCCCCCTCAAAGTGATTTGGTTCGTTAATGCCATATGTGGGATGTATAAAGGATGGAGTTAGTGTTATTATATATGATGTAATACAAGAATTATAATATACCCTTCTATAAATATGATATCACTCCATTAATTACGAAATAGAAATGAAAGTAGCTCTCTTGCGTACGTACGGCTTACCGTCTCCATGAACAGTGCATTTCATTTATTACATCTAAATGTTATGTACTATTATAAATACATGTATATGATGGATACATATGAAATTTATGATATCCAAATCATGAATATAATTCTGAATATAATGAACCTTTGACCACATAAACAACATGTAATTGTATGAAGTCCATTTTTTACATAAGTGCCAAATATCGACAAAACGAACTTTTTTAAATTAAATGATTAAATAAAAATTAAAACATGGAAATAAGTTATATAAAAGGAATAATAAATTGTAGAAGGGTTATTAAGAAAGTAGAAATTATCTTTAGTTTATTATTCAGGAGATTAAAGAGCAATCGAGTCATGTCGGACACGAGGTAAGGGACATCGTCTCAATCTCCTTTCATTGAGGCATATTTTGTTTTATACACAACTTTATTTTATACGGTGTATAAACCCCTTTGAATTTTACGTTTATTCAGAAGAATCTTTTTATATGAAGTGTTTACTAAACTAAAAAAGGGAATGTTTTTTTTCGTATGTATGTGGCGACAACGACTTCTCCGCCACCGTGACCATTATTTGAGTTTCGGCTTCCTCTACAAGACATAACTTTTTTTTGAATGAAAAATAAATACAATTTTTTACATTTGTTTTATTTTGGTATTGAAAATATTTTTCATAATGTTTTTATATCAATGTGTTGTATTGATATCTTGTGATTGAAATGTGGAAATGTTATGTTTTGTTTATTCATGTTTTATGTGATACGATTATGTTATATTTCTTAGGAATTGTTATGAAGATGGGTGGTACCATGATAAACTAAGGGCGGGTGAACCTGATATAGCTCTCCACTGCATTGGGTAACGCAAAGGAGTTAAACGTTAAGGTTTCTCCGAAGAGATTTAGGTAATATACTGTGATGGGTATTCCAAACGTAACCGTGAGGGTTACTCCCTATGTAAGAATGTTATGAATACCTAAAGTTACCTTTCTATCTTATGATTTCTATGATTTATTCATGATTTTATGAGGTATGTGATTATGTTTTATGAATAAAGTATGATTCCATGCATGGACTAATGTTTTCATTTTGTACTTTTATATCCCTTACTGAGATTTTTATGCTCATCCCAAGTTTTTGAAATGTTTTTCACACCTCAAATGAAAGGTACATGATGTGATGATAGTGTCAAGAAAGTGTCAAGAAAAAATCCATGTATTATTTTAAATATTATTCTATTGATGGGAAAAATGAGTACACTATTTTAGGTAACCACTTTGTTTAAATGTGGAATGTAATGCATGTTTTATGATCTAATTCTCTAAAACTCTAAAACTGAAAATATCCTCAACGTGTATTCTTGAAGTAACTCAAGATGAAGTAATGTTTAAGGCTGGGGCCTTATAGTTGGTATCAGAGGTCGGTTTAGATAACTTTAGGAGTTAGAATTCTATTAAATGATTATCCAAAAATATTTTTTATGTTAAAATTTAAATGATATAGAATTTTAAGATTACCATGTTTCTTCATCTATGATATGTTTGTTCAGAATGGTTTTCCGTAGAGGAAATAAGGAAGCAGTTCTATGAAGGCATACAGAAGTAAATGACCTTCCGAATTAGCTTCATGAGATGGTCGGAATTGGAACTGAACAGTTTGTTGCAGTAATGGTGTAGTTGACTCAAGAGATAAATGGTGGTGGTATCCATGCACGAGATCATCTAGATCAAACGCAGAGGAACATGTCAGTGTTGGAACATTTCATGAGGTAACATCCCCCATCATTCGAAGGATCAACTGGCCTTGTGCTAGCTGAAGGGTTGATTAAAGAACTGGAGAAGATTTTCAATGTCATGGGGTGTTCAGTCAATCAAAAGGTTAGTCTTTCTATTTACCGTTTGGAAGGTGAAGTAGATCAGTGATGGTCGATGGTTAAAAATATCAGGGACGTTGATGAGATTGATGCTCTCAACTGGGATGAATTCAAAGGTATATTTCATGAGAAGTATTTTCCTAAGGCTGTTCGACTTCGGATGGAAAAACAATTCCTAGAATTGAGGCAAGAGGAAGACTCAGTGGCTGCCTATGAAGAAAGGTTCACTCGATTTTCAAGGTAAGCTCCAAATATTTTCTGAGAACTTGATATTAAAATCAATCGTTTTTACTCAGGATTAAAGCCAAAATATCGAATTGGATTTAGCTTCTAGCAAGTTCAAGAGTTATGAATATCTTGTTCGATGTGTTGAGAAGGTGGAAATGGAGTTTTCCGATGATCAAGTGTTCTATAACAACCAGCAGAAGAGGAGACCGAGGTGGCAGGAGAAAGGAAAGAATTCTTCAAAAAGGTCTGACGGTAAGAAAACTAAGTTTCCAGTTTGTGATAAATGTGGTAAAAGGCATGTTGGGGAATGTCTTCTAAATTCTGGAAAGTTCTACCGATGCAGTAAGATGGTACAGAAGGCTCGTTATTTCACTGAAAAATATCAGGGTGATGGTAAGACCAAATTTGATTTACAGTTAGTGAAATGTTTTAAGTGCAATGATATGGGTCACTATGGAAATGAGTGTCTGAAAAAGAGCTTGGGTGATGGGAAGCAGTTAGAATACAAGCAGAAAGGCATGGTGAAATCCTTTGCAACTAGTTCAGCAGATGTTGGGAAATCAAATGAAGTTGTATTAGGTACATTGTTTGTTTTTTCAGATTATGCCAGTGTGTTGTTTGATTCGGGGTCTACACATTCTTTCATCTCTGAAAATGTTTCTAGTAAAATGGGAATACAATCTGAAGAAATGACTCCTGAAATTGTGGTAAAAACACCAGGCGGAAATGTTGAGGCAAAAATAATTTATAAGAATCTTCTTATCCTTATCCGTGGAAAGAATCTACTTGAAAACCTTATTGTTTTACCTCTAGTAGAGTTTTATGTTATCTTGGGTATGGATTGGCTCTCTATCTACCATGCTAAGATTGATTGTAGAGCTAAAGAAGTTTCTTTTCAGAAATACTTTCAGTTTGTGTACAAGAATGAACCCTTACTGTTGATAACATATCAAGAGGCATAGAAACTTGTAAAAGATGGAAATGAATGTTACCTTGCACATATCATTGAAAACAAGGGAACTCTTCAGATTAATGATGTGCCAGTGGTTGATGTGTATCTTGATGTTTTTCCTGATGAGTTACCTGGAATAATACCAAATCGGGAAGTGGAATTTACTATTGACTTAGTTCTTGATGCTAAGCCCATTTCAAAACCTCCTTATCGAATGGCTCAAACTGAACTTTTAGATTTGAAGGAGCAATTGCAAGATTTATTAGAGGAAGGTTTCATTCGACCTAGAACATCACCATGGGGTGCTCCTGTTTTATTTTTCAAGAATAAAGATGGTTCTATGCGACTTTTCATTTATTATAGAGCCTTGAATAATATCACAGTTAAGAACAAGTATCCTTTTCCTCGTAACGATGATTTGTTTGATCAGCTCTAGGGAGTTCTGTTTTTTTCAAAGATTGACCTGAGATCGGGGTACCATCGGTAGAAGGTAAAGGAAGCAGATATTCCAAAGACCATGTTTCGAACAAGATATGACCTTTATGAATTTGTGGTAATGCCTTTTGGGCTAACCAATGCTCATGCTGTATTCATGGAAATTATGAATAGAATTTTCCATGAGTTCTTGGATAAGTTTGTGGTTGTTTTCATTGATGATATTTTGGTGTTTTCTAAAGGCAAGGAGGAGCATGAAAGACATTTATAGATTATTTTGAATACCTTAAATGAAAAGAAATTGTATAGGAAATTCAGAAAGTGTGAATTTTGGTTGAAACAAATTTCTTTCCTTGGTCACATTGTTTATAAAGATGGGAAAACTGTTGATCCTGCAAAAACAAAGGTTGTTGAAGAATGGGAAGGACCCACAAATGTAACTGAGATTCGTAGCTTCCTTGGTTCTGCAGGATATTACCAAAGGTTTGTTAGAACTTTTTCACAGTTATCTATTCCAATGACAAAAATAACTCGAAAGGGTGTTAAGTTTATCTAGACAAAAGAATGTGATGAATGTTTTTAGGAACTGAAAAGAAGATTGGTGAATGCTCCAGTTTTGGCACTACCTTCTAGGAATGGTTAGTTTGTTATCTACAGTGATGCTTCATTGAATGGAATAGGTTGCGTCCTAATGCAGAATGATCAGGTAATTGATTATGCTTTATGACAGTTGAAACCTCATCAGGTAAATTACCCTACTCATGATTTGGAATTAGCTGTTGTTGTTTCGCTTTAAAATTTTGGAGGAATCATTTGTATGGAGTAATGTGTGAAATATATACCGATCACAAAAGTTTAAAGTTTATATTCACTCAGAAAGAATTCTACATGAGACAGAGAAGATGGCTAGAATTAATCAAGGATTATTATTGTAAAATTCATTACCATATGGGAAAAGAAAATAATGTGGCTGATGCTTTGAGACGAAAAAGTAATGCTTCATTAACAATGTTGCTTTTGGAACGTGATCCTTTGGTTAATAATTTTATGAACATTGGAATAGAAGTTGTTGGTGCATGAAGTTCTTCTGTTTTGTTTCAGGAATTAGTGAGATCATCTCTATCAAACAGAATTAAGCAAGCACAGAAGCAAAACAGCGAGTTGCAGAAAAATGTAGAGCTGGTTCAGAAGGGTATGTTACATGAATTCAACATTTATAATGATTGTGTTTTGAGATTTGGGAAGAGATTGTGTGTCCCTTGTGATTCACAGTTGAAGAGAGAGTTGTTATGTGAAGCTCATAGTTCTTCGTTTTCAGTTCATCCAGGCAGTACTAAGATGTATAGTGATCTTTGGGAGTATTACTGGTGGGACAGAATGAAAAGGGATATTGCTGATTTTACTGTGAAGTGTTTGACTTTTCAATAGGTAAAAGCAGAGCGGTAGTTACCGAAAGGGATGCTTCAACCTTTACCAGTACCAGAGTGGAAATTGGAGAATATATCCATGGACTTCGTTGTGGGATTGCCGAAGACACCTCGAGGTAATAATGCAATCTAGGTTATTGTTGATCTCTTGACTAAATCCTCTCATTTCCTTGCTATACGAGATAATTTTTCCCTAGATCAAAGTACCTGTTTGTATCTTAAAGAGATAGTAAGGTTACATGGAGTTCCTCTCTCCATTGTATCTGATCGTGATCACAGGTTTACTTCTAACTATTGGAAAGACCTTCAGAAGTCGTTTGGTACTGAATTAAATTTTAGTACAGCTTTTCATCCTCTATCAGATGGGCAGTCAAAAAGATCAATTCAGACTTTGGGGGATATGCTATGTGCTTGTTCTATGGATTATCAGGGAAGTTGGGAACAACATCTTTCTTTGGTTGAGTTTTCTTATAGTAAATGTTTTCATTCTAGTATAAAGATGGCTCCATTTGAGGCATTATATGGTAAATGGTCTCGAACTCCAGCTTTTTGGGATGAAGTGGGTGAAAGGAAGCTGATGGGACCAGAGTTGGTAGAAGAGTTGGTAGAAAAAGATCAGTTGATTTAGAAACACATGAGAACTACACAGAGCAGGCAAAAGAGTTATGCGGATAACTGGAGGAAGGATCTATCTTTCGAGGTAGGTGATCTTGTTTTTCTCAAAGATTCGCCATGGAGAAGTGTGATGTGATTTGGTAAGAAAGGAAAGCTAAGTCCAAGGATCATTGAACCATATGAAATTCTGGAGAAAGTTGGATCAGTTGCTTACCGAGTGGTTTTACCTCCGAGTTTATCTCAAGTACACAATGTTTTTCATGTTTCGATGTTGAGAAAGTATATGCCAGATCCATCTCATGTTTTGAGCCTAGAGGTAGTTCAGTTGGAAGAGAATCTATCCTATGAAGAACAACCATTCCATATTCTTGACCGAAGAGAGAAAGTGTTGCTAAATAAGGTAATTCACCAGCTAAAGGTTTTGTGTAAAAACCAACTAGTTGAAGATGCAACTTGGGAATCTGAAAATTCTATGAGGGATAAATACCCCCACTTATTTTGATAAGTGAATAAAATTGAAAGGATACAATTCCCAAAAGGGGGGAAGGATGTAACATCCTAGGTAAATAAAGAATAAAACATTTTCATATTTATTAATATTTATGAATTAAATATTAATTTTACGTTAAAGGGGTTGCTATGTTCGATAGCGTACCCGATACTCAACAAAGTGTTTCTTTGATATCTTACGTTGCACACTAGAAATAAAATAATATTATTTTAAATGGTAGATAACACGTAGCTGTTGTATTGGTGGGAATGAATAGAAATAACTAAAATATGATTATATATGTTTGTTAAATGTTTTTACATTTATCCAATAAAGGATAAAGGCTTAAAATATGAAAAGAATTCAATTTTAGGCATAGATACTCTAATATTCACTAAAAGGTCAAACTATCACCTTTTGATGGCGAACCCTCCTTAAATATAGTTTTGGTCACAGTTATACATTTTATTGGACCAAATAAAATTCTTCTTTAAAATCAGGATATCAAAATTTACTTTGTGTAAATTTTTGGTATTTTTCTGATAAAATTCATTTTTTAATGAATAGTGAAAAATGTTGTATTTTAATTCAAAACCACTTTTTAATCTAATTTATTTATATGATTAGATTATCTTTTGAATTGGTTTTAAAGTTAAATTAGATTACATTTTTACCATTTAATCCAATAGTGGCCGTTGGAATTAATTACACTTTGAAAGTGTCAATCTTTTGATATATATTATTTCATAAAAACACGCTATTTGTTCTGACAACGGGAATTACTTATTAAATTAATTAATGTAACTTATACGATTTGAATTTTGTAAAATAGACATCATTTTTGAATTCAGAATATCAAATATAGCTTAGGGTGATGTTTTGGTATTTTTCTGAAAAACTTCAATTTTTAATGAATAGTGAAACCATTAAGTGGTAATTAAAAAACCGATTTTTCGTTTAAATGAAAATTTTCCACCTATTTGTTTTGAATTTATAAAATCTGACATACATGGTTGTCATTAAGAAGTAAAATTTGGTTCACGGGGAATAAAATAATTTTTTGTGAATAGTAACATTTATGTTTTTAATCGTGATTAGAGGTAATTAGTGTAATTTAAGGTAAAAATAATGTTTTAATAATATGAAATGACCCTAACACATGTACTACCCTTATTGGATGTGTCATGGCCGACCAAGACAATCCATGGGTCAACTGGGGGACCCTATGGAGCCACTTTTGTTGGAAAATGACATTAATAACTTTTTATTTAATGTTAAAATGAAAATGTCACAAACATGTGTTGTTTTACTAAAATAATTTTCACAAGGGGTTATGGAAGTCATATTTTTTACTATAAGTATTTATTAAAAATCTAAAACGATTTCCTACAGCATGATAATTTTTTTATAATTTTTAGACCTTAAATAAATTAAATTATTTTTTACACCATGATGATGCAGCAATTACCTCATTATTTAACGATTTAAATAAAATGAAACGATAATGTAAAATATAAGACCTACACTTTTCAAAAACCTAATGGATGGGTTTATTTAGAAATCTTATCACCTTATCCTCGAAATATATAATTTTGGGACCTTGAATATATGAAAAACATTTTATAATAAAGTAACATTTTATAACTTTCCAAAAGTGCCCCTCATCTCCTCTTATAAAAGGCCCCCACCTATACCACCATTCCCACACCTCTCAAGCCATTGGCTATGCCAAAACCGGCCCATTTTGTCTCTCCACATCCCTCTTTTACTCATAGAATCCTCACTTTGGGCAAAAGTCTTTCCAAGGATGCCTTTGAGCTCAAATCAAAAAGAGTTACCCGATTTAAAGGCAGTGTCTTCTCTTGTGTTCTTATGTTTTATATTGCTTCTCCAACCCCCTAAAATCTATCTATTCCTTTATTTTGTAACAAAACCAGTATCTTAAATATACTAGTATTTTTTTATGTGAATTATTAGAGCTACACTTACACACACCTTCTTCAAATGGTTAAAGAACATAATGTTTCTGTGGATGGCGAATTTCTGCCTCATGAAATGATGATTGTTCAATATTATTTTAACACCTTTCATGGTGGCCATTAAGATGTCACTCTATTTATATATGATATATATTATGTTTATGTTTTCCTTATGCTTCTATATTTTTCATTTGTGGCATACCTTTATGGTTTCCATTGTTGGTAAACACGATAATTTCATTTAAGGAAGTGCGGACTACCGCCCCCTCAAAGTGATTTGATTCGTTAATTCCATATGTGGGATGTATAAAGGATGGATTTAATGTTATTATATATTATTTTATACTGTAATTATAATATAATATTATATAATTATGATTTCACTCCATTAAATACGAAATAGAAATGAAAGTAGTGCTCATGCATACGTACGGCTTACCCTCTCCATGAACTGTGCATTTCATTTCTTACCTCAAAATGTTATGTACTATTATAAATACATGTATATGCTGGATATATATGAAATATATGATATCCAAATCATGAATGTAATTCTGGATATAATGAACATTTTACCACATAAACAACATGTAATTGTAAGAAGTCAATTTTTGACTTAAGTACCAAATATCGACAAAACGAACTTTATTAAATTAAATTATTACATAATGTTTATAACATGGAAATAAGTTATATAAAAGGAATAATAAAATTTAAAGAGGTTCTTAGGCAAGTAGAAATTAACTGTAGTTTATTATTCTGGAGATTAAAGATCAATCGAGTCACGTCGGACATGAGGTAAGGGACATTGTCTCAATCTCCTTTCATTGAGGCATATTTTGTTTTATACACAACTTTCTTTTATATGGTGTATAAACCCCTTTGACTTTTATGTTTATTCAAAAGGAATCTATTTATATGAATCGTTTACTAAATGAAAAAAGGGAATGTTTTTTTCGTACGTATGCGACGACAACGACTTTTCTGCCGCCGTGACCATTATTTGAGTTTCAGCTTCCTCTACAAGCCATAACTTTTTTTGAATGAAAAATAAATACCATGTTTTACTTTTATTTTATTTTGTTATTGAAAATGGTTTTCATAATGTTTTTATATCAATGTGTTGTATTTATATCTTGTGATTGAAAAGTAGAAATGTTATGTTTCCTTTATGCATGTTTTATGTGATACGATTATGTTATGGTTCTTGGGAATTGTTAGGAATACGGGTGGTTCCATGATAAACTAGGGCGGGTGAGCCTGATATAGATCTCTAATGCATTGGTTAATGCGAAGGAGTTAATGGTTAAGGTTTCTCCAAAGAGATTTAGGTAATATAATGTGATGGGTATTCCAAACGTGACCATGAGGGATACTCCCTACGTAAGAATGTTATGAATGCCTCAAGTTACCTTTATGGCTTATGATTTCTATGATTTATTCATGGTTTGTTGAGGTATGTGATTATTTTTTATGAGTAAAATATGATTCCATGTGTGGTCTAATGTTTTCATTTTGTAATTTTATATCCCTTACAGAGGTTCTTATGCTTATCCAATGTTTTTGAAATGTTTTTCATAGTTCAAGAGAAAGGTACATGATGTGATGATAGTGTCAGGGAAGTGTAAACAAAGAATCCATGTTTTATTTTAAATATGATTCCGTTGATGGGAAAAATGAGTAATATCTTTTATGTAACCACTTTGTTTAAATGTGGAATGCAATACATGTTTTATTATCTAATTCTTTAAAACTGTAAACCTGAAAAGATCTTCAACGTGTATTCTTGATGTAACTCAAGATTAAGTGATGTTTAAGGTTGGGGCCTTATAGTAACTCATCACTGGGTTTCAACATAGGATAATATAAGAGAACATATTTATATAGAAGAGAAATATAAACATCATGTTTGGATGAAGTGTGTCAGAGAACATGGCTTCGAAAAATCCAAGAATCATAAAGCCATAAATCTGGGATGATCTAAGGTACCATCTGATTCATTGTATATGAGGAAAGAAGGAAAACATTTTTGGTTTTGACGATCATTTTTCTAATGTTGAATAATTTTTCAATCAAAATAAATACTTACTTGATTTTGGTACAATCTCACTATTGTTCTTTCCTTGAACAATTTCCACTTCATTTCATAAATAAATGAAGTTTAATTTGTCATTCTTGATGTGCTAATAGATCATGCGATTGAATTATAGGTCATTCCATCTGTTTCAAACATAAGGTTAGCAAAAGATATATACATAAGTCCATTTTATGGTGAGATTAATCGTATATGGTTCCTAAAATGGACTTATACTTCATCTATTATACCTCTTAATAAAATAAAACTTGTTTCTACTAAACATTGACTTTTTTTAGTCTAGTGGTAGATGATAAAGTCTTGTCGCACTTTGTTTGTGGGTTCGATTCCCGCAACCTTGTCCGACACGACGGGTTGTCGTCTGTCCTGCAGGTTTTTCTTTGTTTCGAAAACTACACTATCATAACATTCCAAAAATAATATAAAAAAGGATCTATCCTAAAACAATACTATCATATGTATAACTTAATTAACTTCAATATTTTGGCTTATCCAAAATACTTCGTTCCAAGATCATATTATAATGAAAACGATTACTGGAAAGGTCACATGACAAGCACATGAATACCATCATTTATCCCAGATATATCTTGTTGATCGCATTCCAAAAATGTGAATACCTTAATCATGTATTCTCTTGAAAAATTAATACCCATTAAACATTAGTTAAAACATGAATTCTATCAAAAGTTAACTCTTTCCACATACCAAAATCCCAAAATTTCTATATTCTCAAACCACGATATAACATTTTTGTTATATCAGTCACAAACTTATTAAAACTATCAAACATTTCATTTTATCCTTATCCATTTATTATGAGCATATCACCTTCTTTCCAAAAAAAATTCAATCACATTTCATGATTACCAGTAACATATAATTTCTGTAAACCAATACATAGACATTCCAAAATTGCATGATACCATAAATGAGATTCCATGATACTGTTATGAAATCCCATTACCTGAACACTTTATCATTCCACAACATCATTGTCATACTCAACATCACAATTAGTGATCGCATGTGACTTCCTTTTATCCTTTGGCTTAAGAGGTTTCTCACGTAGATCATCGTTAACCCTTGGATTAGGGCATTGATTAGAATAATGCCCCATTTACTTACAGTTGAAGCATTGAAGTGTTGGTGGAGCGTTCTCTATAGTCTTTTCTCTATTAACATCATTAGCTACCTTTTTCTCATTACTTAGACACTCAACTGCTCGAAGACCTTATTTTCTCCAGTTAAAACATTTTATAGTACCTTTAAGACAATCTCCACCATGCTTCTTTCCACACCTTGAGCATAAAGAAACATTCATCTTATTTCCACCATTGTTCTGAGATTTTTCCTTGAACTCCATCTTTTGTTTCTTGTCAAAACCATGATATGGACATGTTTCACCTACTTCTAATTCTACCTTGATAGCACAACACACAATTTCTTCATAGCTACTAAAGTCTCTTATAGCCAATTCCTTTTGAAGACTTGGTTTATGCCACTGAAGTATCGATCAACTTTACTTTCAGGTTGGATGATAAAGCCAGATGCATACCATGAAAGCCTTGTAAAATTTTCTTCGTATATACCAATAGATTCATCATCCTTTTACTTAAGCTCAAGGAACTCTTTTTCCACCATTGTATGATGAGTACGAGGGTAGTACTTATTGAAAATCAAGTTCTTGAACTCATCCCATTCCATTGATTCAATTTAATCTTGGGGACTTTTATTCTTAATTAGAGTCCACCCCTGGCCCACTTCACCTTCTAAACGGTAAATAGCATGAATGACATATTCATGTTCTGAATAGTGAGGTATGGAAAATATCTTTTCAATGGTATTGATCCATTATTCAGAAACAAGTGGATTATAATACCCACTGAATGAAGGTGGATGTTGCCTCATGAAGGACTCAATAGAATATTGTTCCCTTCTCTGCTCATTTTGAATTCCAAAATGATTCATAGCTTGTGTATTTATAGCAATAAGATTTTTAACTCCATCTCGCATAACATTGGTTTGGTCAGAAGGACAATCATGTCCTTCTCCATTACATTGATCAACACGGTTCCTTTGGGTTAAATCCATTACTTAAAACCCAAAAAGGATAGTGTGAGTGGAAAAAATCATGCTAGGGAAAACAACATAAAAAATAGAGAGTACCTTCAATATCTAACATATTATTATCAATTCTAATATCCCTACCATATTTCTAGGACTATAACCTATACTTATACTTAACCATAGGGACATCCGTAGACATACCTTAGAAATATCTCTAGGGATCTCACTAATGTTTTCGCCTCCTAGTTTCCAATGTTTAACTAAAACTTTTCTCTGATACCAAATGTAGAGACCCCAAAATTGACTAACATGGACATTACATTACTTTTTTGGAATACGTAATACATAAAAAAACAGTCACCCAAGGACCGTAATTGTTTAGTGTCTTTGGAAACTCAGAACATAATATTCCAATTGTGGTGAAAAATCATCAACATCTACCATAAATATATTCCCTTTAGTTTTCTTACCTATAACTATTATTTATATCCCAGGGAAAAGATAACATAATAAGTGTTGGTCGGAGTGGATACTCAAGAGGGGGGTGAATTGAGTTCCAATTTTAAAATTTCTGCTAAAAACAATTTCTATTAAAATCCCCCAATTTCAAAAACAGATTAAACTGTAGTGCATTTATACAGATTATAAAGGTTCACTTAGTTTCTCAAAGATTGATTAGTTCTCAGTTAACTTAATCTTATGATTAATTTAACTTTTGAAACTAACTTACTGGTTTACAATAAATATAAACACTTGAGAGTTTAACTATCAAAGTAGCCTTGAAAATAAATTATATTTCAAAGTAATAACAGCGGAATATGAAATAGATAAGTATTGTATGGATATAAAATTTAACTAAAAACACAGAGAAGTTAACCAAGAGGTTCAGTCTCAAGCCAAGACTTAGTCCTCTCAAAAGTCTTATATAAAGATGATCCACACCCTGGATCGGGGTTCAACAGTTTACAACTGTTTAGGTCCAAGACCTCTACCACAGTTATTCATGGGAACAAACACAACAGCAACCAGCTGTTCAGGTCACACGACCTCTACCACTGTCCCAGTGGGAAAACAAATATGTAAGAGTGTTGAGTGAGGATTTACAAATCCTCCAGTTAAAGCACAAGAGACAGTGTGTGTGTTAAATATAGCAGATCACACACACTGCTCAATATGTAAAAAGATAAATCATAGAGCAAATGTTTAGAGTGTAGAAATGGCTCTTAGTGATCTTCGTGCAGCTCTCGACTCCTTTTTTTATTAGAATTCGTTCTGAGTCTTCTTTTGGTTTTTGTCTGGAAAACAGAGTATCATCTATTTCTTTGACTTCCAGGTTCAGCTCGCTTATCGGCTCAGAGAATGAAGAGATTTGTGTAGTTCTTCTTTTTCATAAATTGCTCGATGCATGCTCTATGTTCTGGAGTCTGGTAGTAGTAGGCTCGTGAGTGCAAGTTCTCCAGTTGTTCTTGTTGCACGTTTTTTAGCTTGATCGCCAGCGTTTTTTTCTTCGTGCTCTTATTTTGCTTCCTTCTTTTAAAGCACGAGCTTCGGCAAAAGATATGATTCCCTTTTTTCAAGTACGAGGTACGGTTTCCTGAAAACCAGCAACACATATTAAATAAATGTCAGTGCATTAAAATATACCTAATGTGACCGTTGGTTTGATTAAATAATAACAAAGAAATTTAAAGCATGTCGGGGTTATGTCTCTGAACGGTTGCTCATGATAACGGTAGACTTTGTCATGATAGGTCTGAGTATCGCTAGGCATCTGTAATGGTAGACTTGTCTGTCAGTAGACTTGATGTTTCAGTAGTGGTGGACTTGTAACAGTAGTGGTCGCTCTGCCTTTACCAGTAGCGGTAACTCTTTATTGGTAGTTGTGGCTCTGCCTTGTAACGGTAGCTCTTTATCGGTAGCTGTGGCTCTGCCTTGTAACAGTAGCTGTTTATCGGTAGCTGTGGCTCTGCCTTGTAACGGTAGCTGTATACTTCGATGCAGCGGTAGACTTTGAGTATCGGTAGACATTGAGTAGCGGTAGACTCTGTATCGGTAGCTCTTATTCGATATCGGTAGCTTTAAGTCATAACGGTAGCTACTATCTGTAACGGTAGCTGTAAGCTGTTTAAGCATTCTCTATGCAGAATGAGTTAAGCCACAATAAACATATATCCGATAATGCAAAATCAAGATATAAATAAGGAATGGTTGGGATTATCAAAACATAATAAGGAAACTTAACTCCAGAGGGTTCAACAATCTCCCCCTCAATTCCAGAGGGTTCAACAATATCCCCCTTTTTGATAATCACAACTTATGCCAGGAAAAGAAAATATCAAATTATGATATCAACAGTATAGTATCAGAGAAATCAAAATCAAACAAAAAACAATATATATATATATATATTAGAAGAGAAAGAAAATGAACAACATTCTCTTTTGGTTCTCTTTTCTCCCCCTTTCTCTTGTCTCCCCCTTTCGCTTTTGGGTCTCTTTTCTAAGAATATCTCCCCCTTTGTGATTAACAAAAAAGAGGGTAGCAGAGAATAGAGAGGCACTAGAAAACACAAGATAAAACAGACAGGGAAGAGAAGAATGTAGTAATGGAATTAGAAGCAAAATTTACATTTGGGAAAATCAGAAAAGTACAAAAATACAATGTATCCCATCAAAAAGAAATAGAAGCACTCAATCATCCTCTCGAACAGTTGTCTTTCCCTTGGGATCAGCAGAGGGTGCAGAGGTAGAGTCAGCAGGCTTTGGAATTCCAGAAAGAACTGTTGGTGGATCAGCAACTGATACAGCACCAGTTCTGTAATCTGTCTCTCTCTGCGGGATCAAAGGTGTCAAGCTCCTGATGGCTTGAACTGGAGTCAGTTGAGGAATACTCCCAGAGGCAGATGGTGGAAGGGCAGGTGGTACAATAACCGGTCGAGCATCCACATGTAGGAAAGGCAGCAGGAGATTCCTGAAATCCATGATGATGCTTCCACCTCTCTCCATAGCAGAGACAAAATCATCTCTGTTCTCAATAAACTTATCTAAAGCAGGAGTAAGCTCCCAGAGCTTACTAACCTGTTCTCTGAAGGCTTGGGTAACTGGAGGTAACTTCATATTCTCAATCAAAAGCTTGAAATGGTTTGTCATTTGGTGCTTGGTATAAACTTTGTCAAAGTAAGCATCCACCTTATTTTTGATTGCCTCTTGAGAAGCAGTAGCTTCCCGTAGGTGATCACGAACAAAGCTACTAACTTCCCTAGTGGTAGCAAGAATCTGAGTATCTGATGCACCACTAGGACTGGCCTTAGCCAATTCTTCCTGATGAATAGTGCGGATCTGGTCAAGATTCAAACTTGTGCTGGATGAGGGAAGAGGTTTCATTGAGAAGGCCATTGTTTCCTTGAAGGACTGAGTCAGACTACTAACCATCTTATGTACAAGTTCATCCTGACTGTGCAGATGTTCTTTAACTGACTTCTTAAAAGCCTCAAAAACTTCCACAAACTGTTTGACCACTTCTTTGATATAGCGAATGTCAGTGTGCACTTGGGTTTGAGAACTGTTTAAAGCAGTCAAGGAGGCAATTGATTGTCTAAGAGCAACTACAGCTCCTGTCCAGCTCTCAATCTGATTGTGGCACACCTTAAGTTTATCCATTATTTTTTCCATAGGACTAGATATACTGCATCCAATGGATAACTCAAGGGATTTCTCCACGTTTTTTTATCTCTTCAAACATTCTTTTCTTCAGATCTCCCACTGATTCTCTTATTACTTCTATCAACTCGGCTTTTAAAGACTTAAGGTCATCTTTTGTTGCCACATTGTCATTCATAGTGGGTAAGGTAACTGGTTCCCTTTGGGCTTGGTCTTCCTCATCAGAATCACCATAAGATAATCCAAGAATCATATATCCGGGAGCTGATCTCCAACCTTCAATGTCATATGACACTGATACTGAGCCGAGATTCTCTCTTTCTTTTGGAACATTCTCCTGAGGTATCTCTTCCAGCTCTTCTCCATGAGGTAATTCTGCAATTTTCTCTACAATTTCAGCAGATTCAGTAGCCATTAGTTCTAAGTCATCAATGACTCTTTCATCAACAGGTGTTGTTGCTACATCTTCCTGCTCAGGCACTATCCCGACTGTACTGACTATTAGGGGACTCAAACTGAGCTCTTTTTCAACATTTTCCTCATCAAGGGCTTCATCATCAGCCTCCTGTTCTCTATGATTGGATTCGGTTGTCTCATCCTCCTCAGAGGTGTCCTTGACAACATATTGGCATGATTCTTCTTATTCTTCTGTAGTTTCTGAATGATTATCCTTCAAGACAGTTTCTCTCTTTGGTAGTGCTTTTGGAGGGATAGCTGCTCCATAAGAAATGACTTGATGCATAGGACTAGGGGGTAAGTCTGGATCTCCTCCTTTCTCAACTGAAGTATCTTCCTCCTCAGCTTCATCATCACTGTAAACTGGTTCTGGCTCATCTGGTCCAAGACCAGGATCTCTATCATCTTTTGGTCTGGATGGATGATTCTCAGGAGTGAATTTCTCATAAATTTTTCCATCATCATTTACCCATGATTTCTTCCAAGGATTACAGCTGACTTTCATGTATTTACAAATAGTTCTTGTAATACAAAAGTTATCCCTAACCACTACCAGCTCATCCTGAGGTCCAGCTATCTCCTTCACTTTCAGCATCACAGAAATTAGTTTGGAGAAAAACATGGCATTTGATTTTGACTTTGGTCTAGTCATCTCTTCTACTTGAACCATAATCAATCTACATAGATTGATTTTCACACTGTGATTCAGCAAATGTAACAAATATATGTCTTGGAATCTTAAAGTGGCAAAGTCTCCTCTTCTCGGACTAACAACATGCTGAATAAATTTAAATAACAGCTTATCTTCTCCTTCCATCTCTGTAGCAATCACCTTTCTAGGGGTCCCATTCCCTGTGAGTTTCAGCAAAGCGTCTCCATATTGAAATACATCACTGGTCGAAGGTACAGACTTGGAATAAAAAGTAAAATCACCCTCATGTGGAACTCTTAGGTTCTCATCCCATTCTCCTGAAGTAAACGATACTTCCTGACCATTCACATAAGAAACCATTCTGCTTTCTTCTTCAGACTTTTCAAAACGAACGAATTCGTAGAACTGTTTCACCAATCCTGGATAGTAAGGTCCATTGTTGTTCGCGATGCATTCTAGCCAACCTTGTTCTTTTAACACTCTAAGAACCAACTACTTGCTTTCCATAACCCATTCTGCACATACCTCTTTTTCAACAACTATCTCGCGCTTCGATAGGTGTGGATTTACTGATCTTATCTGAGCTAAACTTCCCTTTCCACTTCCACAGGCATCAGTACTAGTTACTTTTTGTCTCTTCAGTGTCGGCGCTTCACTTCCATCAGTCATCTGAGGTCTCTTGACTCGGGTCATTACAGATTTGAGGCTAGGGTTCTGAAGGTCGAGAGGTTTAGGTTTAGGAGAGTTCGAGCAGACAAGTTCGCGATGAGATTGAGTGAGTCTAATTCGAGTTTTAATATCATTTAGGATTCATAAATCACATAAATCATAAAATAAAATAAAACGGTTCGATGTCTCGACTTTTAAAAAAAATGAAAATGTACCAGTAAAGTTCTCTAACGGTGAGGTTTCTCTAACGGTGAGGTTTCTCTAAAGGTGAGGTTTCTCTAACGGTGAGGTTTCTCTAACGGTGAGGTTTCTCTAACGGTGAGGTTTCTCTAACGGTGAGGTTTCTCTAAGCTATAGTTAATCATACCTAACTCATGTTTGATGTAATTTAATCTCTCAGAATTCAATGGCTATGTAAAAATATCAGCTAACTGATGTTCAGTGCCAATGAATTCAAGAGTGATATCACCCTTTTGATAGTGATCCCTCAAAAAGTGATGTCTCACATCAATATGCTTTGTCCTAGCGTGAGATACCAGATTTTTGGAAATGTTAATAGCACTTGTATTGTCACAGTTTATAGAGACATGTTTGAATTGATATCCATAGTCTAGTATAGTGTGTTTCATCCACAAGATTTGTGCACAGCAACTACCAGCAGCTATATACTCAGCTTCAGTAGTAGATAATGCAACAGAATTCTGCTTCTTACTACACCAAGATACTAGCGATTTTCCTAAGATGTGACATGTTCCAGAGTTGCTTTTTCTGTCTAACTTAAAACCAGCAAAATCAGCATCAGAATAACTCAATAAATTAAATGATTGTCCTTTTGGATAAAATAGTCCTAAATTGGGAGTATGTTTTAGATATTTGAAAATTCTTTTGACAGCAGTCAAATGAGACTCCTTTGGGTTTGCTTGAAATCGAGCACACATGCATACACTGAACATGATGTCGGGTCTACTAGCAGTAAGGTACAGTATACTTCATATCATACCTCTGTAGTTGGTTTGATTTACTGGTTCTCCAGTTTCATCACTATCCAACTTACAGGTGGTGCTCATAGGTGTATCACTGCCTTAACTACTATCCAATGAAAAACGTTTTAGAAGATCTTTAATATATTTACATTGATTCAAAATAATACCATTTTTGTTTTGAAATATCTGAAATCCAAGGAAAATTTTGAGTTCTCCCATTAAGCTCATTTCAAACTCATTTTGCATTATTTTTGAAAAACCAATACATAAAGAATTTTTAGAAGATCCAAAAATAACATCATCTACATAGATCTGTACTATTAAAACATCTTTAGAAATCCATTTAATGAATAGCGTAGGATCAGCTATTCCTTTAGTAAATCCTTTTGAAATAAGAAAAGAGCTGAGCCTATCATACCAAGCTCTTGGAGCTTGCTTTAAACCATATAAAGCTTTAGATAGTTTGAAAACATGATTGGAAAAATGGGGATTTGTAAAACCAGGAGGTTGTTCAACAAATACATCCTCATTTATATATCCATTCAGAAAAGCTCTTTTAACATCCATTTGATAGAGTGTGAAATTCAGATGAACAGCATAAGCAAGTAATATCCTAATGGCCTCTAATCTAGCCACAGGTGAAAAAGTTTCCTCATAGTCTATTCCTTCCTCTTGACTATAGCCTTGTGCAACTAGCCTAGCCTTGTTTCTAATGATAGTTCCAAATTCATCAACTTTGTTCCTAAACACCCATTTAGTGCCTATGGTTGGAGTGTCCTTAGGTCTTTCTATTAATTCCCAAACTTTGTTTCTTTTAAACTGATTTAGTTCTTCTTGCATAGCCATTACCCAGAATTCATCATTGATAGCATCATTGATATCTTTGGGTTCAAGTTGTGAGAGAAAAGCTTGATATTAAACCTGATTTCTTAGAGAAGCTCTAGTTTGTGTTCCTCTATTTAAATCACCTACAACAACATCAAGAGGATGATTCTTGAGAGTTCTAACACCTCTATAAGGAGTTGAACTGGCTTCTTCAGAGTTGTTTACAGGTCTGGAATTTGTATGAGCAGATTCTGGAAAATTTCCAGAACTAGATTCTTTTACAGGGGATTCAGTATTCTTATCATTTAGGTCCAGATTTGACAAATCTTCCTCAAGATCTTCAAGGTAGGATTTAGGCTCATGTGGATCAGTCTCATCGAATTTGACATGAACTGATTCTTCCACACATTTGGTTCTTTTATTGAAAACTCTATAGGCTTTACTAGAGAGAGAGTATTCTAGGAAAATTCCTTCATCACTCTTGGATGCAAATTTGTCAAGATTGTCTTTAGTGTTAAGGATAAAGACATTGCACCCAAAAACTTTGAAGTAATTATCCTTAGGCTTCCTATTATTCCAAGGTTTATAAGGGGTCCTTTTTAGAATAGTTCTAATTAAAACTCTATTAATGACATAGCAAGCTGTATTTACAGCTTCAGCCCAAAAATAAATAGGTAAGTCATACTCATTAAGCATAGTCCTTGCAATTTCTTGAAGGGTTTTATTTCTTCTTTCAACTACACCATTCTGTTGGGGTGTTCTAGGAGCAGAAAAGTTGTGATCATAGCCATTGTGTGAGCAGTAGGATTCAAATTCATGATTCTCAAACTCACGCCTATGATCACTCCTCAGGGACTTAATTTTGAGTCCACTAAGATTTTCTACAGTCTTGGAATATTTAACAAAGTAGGAACATGCTTCACTTTTGTGATCTAGAAAGTATACCCACGTGTATCTAGAAAAATCATCTACAAGAACATAAACATAGTGCTTCCCATTTAAACTTGAAACTCTTGAAGGTCCAAACAAATCCATGTGAACCAATTCAAGTGGTTGAGAAGTTGAAACTTCTTTCTTTGGTTTAAAAGAAACTCTGTGTTGTTTTCCCTTTTGACAGGGATTGCACACTTTATCATTTGGGAATTCTAATTTGGGTAGGTCTCTAACTAAGAATTTCTTAGAAAGTTTCCTAAGTGAGTGAACATTACAGTGTCCTAGTCTCCTATGCCACAACCAAGACTCTTTATAGAAAGCATTTAAGCAGGAAACATTTTGTTTGACCAAGGAATTTAGATCAACAGCATATACATTCTCATTTCTAGATGCAGTGAAAACTAAGTCATGTTTTGAATTAAAAACATTGCATGAATTATTTTCAAATTTAACATTAAAACCATCATCACACAACTGAGATATACTAAGTAAGTTATACTTTAATCCCTCAACAAAAAGTACTTTAGAAATCAAAATTGTATCAGGGTTACCAATCTGGCCTAAGCCGATGATTTTTCCTTTTGCATTGTCACCAAAGGTGACATGCCCACCATCAACCTTAATCAGACTCTTGAAGCATTAATAGTCTCATGTCATATGTCTTGAACATCCGCTGTCCAAATACCATAGAGTGTTACAGGTGCTCTTTAAACAATTTCCCTGCAAAACAGATTAGACATAGGATAATTTTGGTACCCAGATCTTTTTGGGTCCAGAAAGGTTAGCTAATAAAACTTTGGGAACCCATATTTGCTTTATAGTTTTTCTAAGACCAGAAAGCATATTTTGAGACAAAAATACTTTGTTGGGTCCTTTAGAAAACTGTTTTGTATAAGATGGTCCTGAACTAGAACTAGCAGAAAACTGTCCAGATTTTGGGACAAATTTGGTTTCGCTTACTTGTCTCTGTCCAGGCTGATATCCTAGACCGGTTGTATATTTGGGAGCAATATGTTTTCCTAGCAGTTGTGTCAAGGTATCCCTACCAGCAGTGAACTTTTCAATATCTTTTCTTAATTGTTCATTTGATAATATAAGTTGAGTGTTCTCTTTCAATAGTTGAGCATACTTCTCTTTTTCCACACTTAAACCTGTTTCAATATTACTAGTCAAAGCATGTTGTTTCTTCAAAGATTTATATTTATTCTTTAGTTCATTTCAAGTATCTTCCAGCATATTGCAATATTCAAATAGTTCAGCTTTAGACATATTTTCCTCATTGTCTGAATCATGGTCATTTCCAGAATAAAAATTGTTTAAAGCTGGTGAAATAGGTACCTCAGATGTGTTAGTCATGAAACACATATTAGCATGATTTCATTCAGATTCACTAGCTTCTGATTCACTTGTGTTGTCCTCCGAAGCACTCCAGGTTGCTTTCATAGATTTCTTGTACCTATTGTCCTTATAGTCATACTTTTTCTTGAATTTTAACTTAGGACAGTCGGCATTGATGTGTCCTTTCCTCTTGCATTCATAGCAGACTATATCATCTTCTTTATCTGACTTCTTCCAATCCTTCTTCCACTTGCCTTGTTGATCATACTTACCTTTGTAGCTAGGTTTTCTGAAAAACTTCTTCTTCCTATAGAACTTCTTGAATCTCATGGCTATTTGAGCCATTTCTTCATCACTGTCAGAATCTGAATCTTCACTAGACGAGCTTTCAGTAGGAACATGTACTTTCTCCTTGTCTTTACACTTTGATGCAGCAGTCTTAAATGCCACGGATTTCTTCTTGGGTTCATCATCTTCTTCTTTGTTCACCTTCAATTCTTCCTCATACATCATTAGTTTACCGATTAACTCCTTGACAGGCAGTGTTCTAATGTCACAGGATTCTCTGATTGAGACAGACGTGCCTCTCCATCTATCTGGCAAACATCTCATTATTCTCATGATTTGTTCCTTTGCGGGAACACTCTTTCCAAGTGAGCTCATTGTGTTGACTATCTCATTGAACCTGAGATACATGTCAGAAATAGGTTCATCAGCTTTCATTTTAAAGTTATCATATTTGATAGTATAAGTATTTAACCGCATTTCCTTAACATTAGTTGTTCCTTCATGAGAAACAGCCAGGGTATCCCAAATATCAAAAGCAGTTTTAGAGGCCGAAATTCTATTGAATTCCTCATCTCCTAAAGCACAGTAGAGGGCATTTATGGCTTTACAATTATTATTGTAAGCAGCCTTAGTAGGTTCATCCCAAGTTATTTTTTCAGTTTCTGGAATCTTGTATTGAGATTCTATAGCAGTCCAGATATCAAAACCCATACTTTCTAAATGGATTTGCATTTTAAAATTCCACTGAGCATAGTTATTTCCATTGAAGAAAGGTGGTCTGTTAGTAGCAGCACCCTCAAGTCTATTATCCATTATAAACACAATTTAAAGTGATAAAAATTTAGAAATAACAGAAATTTTAAGAACTTTAAAATACAACTAAAATCACAGTTCAAAAACAGAGAACTTTTAGAAAATATTAACAACCTCTGATACCAAATGTTGGTCGGAGTGGATACTCAAGAGGGGGGTGAATTGAGTTCCAATTTTAAAATTTCTGCTAAAAACAATTTCTATTAAAATCCCCCAATTTCAAAAACAGATTAAACTGTAGTGAATTTATACAGATTATAAAGGTTCACTTAGTTTCTCAAAGATTGATTAGTTCTCAGTTAACTTAATCTTATGATTAATTGAACTTTTGAAACTAACTTACTGGTTTACAATAAATATAAACACTTGCGAGTTTAACTATCAAAGTAGCCTTGAAAATAAATTATATTTTAAAGTAATAACAGCGGAATATGAAATACATAAGTATTGTATGGATATAAACTTTAACTAAAAACATAGAGAAGTTAACCAAGAGGTTCAGTCTCAAGCCGAGACTTAGTCCTCTCAAAAGTCTTATATAAGGATGATCCACACCCTGGATCGGGGTTCAACAGTTTACAACTGTTCAGGTCCAAGACCTCTACCACAGTTATTCGTGGGAACAAACACAACAGCAACCTGCTGTTCAGGTCACACGAGCTCTACCACTGTCCCAGTGGGAAAACAAATATGTAAGAGTGTTGAGTGATGATTTACAAGTCCTCCAGTTAAAGCACAGGAGACAGTGTGTGTGTTAAATATAGCAGATCACACACACTGCTCAATATGTAGAAAGATAAATCACAGAGCAATTGTTTAGAGTGTAGAAATGGATCTTAGTGATCTTCAGGCAGCTCTCGACTCCTTTTGTTGATTAGAATTCGTTCTGAGTCTTCTTCTGGTTTTTGTCTGGAAAACAGAGTATCATCTGTTTCTTTGACTTCCAGGTTCAGCTTGCTTATCGGCTCATAGAATGAAGAGATTTGTGTAGTTCTTCTTTTTCATAAATTGCTCGACACATGCTCTATGTTCTGGAGTCTGGTAGTAGAAGGCTCGTGAGTGCAAGTTCTCCAGTTGTTCTTGTTGCACGTTTTTAGCTTGATCGCCAGCGTTTTTTCTTCATGCTCTTTTTTGCTTCCTTCTTTTAAAGCACGAGCTTCGGCAAAAGATATGATTCCCTTTTTGCAAGTACGAGGTACGGTTTCCTGAAAACCAGCAACACATAATAAATAAATGTCAGTGCATTAAAATATACCTAATGTGACCGTTGGTTTGATTAAATAATAACAAAGAAATTTAAAGCATGTCGGGGTTATGTCTCTGAACGGTTGCTCATGATAACGGTAGACTTTGTCATGATAGGTCTGAGTATCGGTAGGCATCTGTAATGGTAGACTTGTCTGTCGGTAGACTTGATGTATCGGTAGCGGTGGACTTGTAACAGTAGTGGTGGCTCTGCCTTTACCAGTAGCGGTAACTCTGTATTGGTAGCTGTGGCTCTGCCTTGTAACGGTAGCTCTTTATCGATAGCTGTGGCTCTGCCTTGTAAAGGTAGCTGTTTATCAGTAGCTGTGGCTCTGCCTTGTAACGGTAGCTGTCTACTTCGATGCAGCGGTAGACTTTGAGTATCGGTAGACTTTGAGTAGCGGTAGACTCCGTATCGGTAGCTCTTATTCGATATCGGTAGCTTTAAGTCATAACGGTAGCTACTATCTGTAACGGTAGCTGTAAGCTGTTTAAGCATTCTCTTGGCAGACTGAGTTAAGCCACAATAAACATATATCCGATAATGCAAAATCAAGATATAAATAAGGAATGGTTGGGATTATCAAAACATAATAAAGCAACTTAACTCCAGAGGGTTCAATAATCTCCCCCTCAATTCCAGAGGTTTCAACAAAAAGGGTGAGCTCAAATGATTAGTAAGGGTAAACATAGGGAATATGAAACAAATAGAAAACATTTTATTGCAAAAACATGATCATAAAATATAAACATCAAAATCGTGAGCAATGACATAAATCGTGGAAGTATGTAAGGCATATATCTTAATGGAACATCAATCATGACAAAATAAAATGGGAATAAAACATTTAATTGTGGAAAACCATTAAGTACATGATATTATTTCTATAGTAGCCATGGAATTTCTCCCAAGACCATCATAGTGGACAAAGTCCATTACTGGATCGGGTTTACTTGCCGTTGCAGCCATGTATTACTGTACCAGATTTAATTTCAGTTACATTAATGACTATCTCATGAGATATAAATCTTTAACCAATGAATTTGAGGGAGATATAGGTCCCACCCATCTCATAATTAAATCTTTCTTACGTGTTCCACAACATAAACATAAATCATTGATCATAACCCAAAGAATAAAATGAGTTTCAAAAACATCATCCCATCATAACATAATCCATATAAAACAAAACGATAACATTTAATCATAAGAAGAGTGAAACCATGTAACTCATAGAGACATTATACATGAAACATACACATATGAAATAATTTAATCTTATATGGAAAATGGTTTTGATAAAACACTTGAAATGAATTCTTGAGGAACATATCCGTTCTTTTTCAAAATAATATTCTTTTCACAAAATGAGATGCAATTTTAAAAGAAAAGGATTTTTTTGAAAATAGTCATGAAATCTGGTAGTGTAATCTTCATGAAAATTAGGCAATATGAAAAGGTAAAAATCCATTCATTCCGTATAAGTTAAAAAACATTATCCTCGTACTTTTTCCGGAAATGTAAAAAGGTACCACGTATGGTAAACAATAGAAAGATTCCTTCCATAATACAAAGTAAAAGTTAAATAGGGGTAAACATGAATTTAAAAAAACATTCAAAAATATTAAACACATTATGGAAAACATTTTTATGGACATGTATATAAAATGTAACCCAGTAAATACTTACATATAAGCAATCTCAGATAAAAATGAGATTGCAAAATTATCCCTTACCTTATGTATGATATGCTTCGTACGTATATGAACCTCCTGTATAAAGATTTAAATAATTTCATTAACTGATTACATAATCATATTCACTGTTATGATATCATATATGGTTCACTCATGACTTTATATTACCTTTTCTTTTGTAAATTCCATGTTAAAGTAGCGTTTTGGGTAAAATCGTTTCATTTATCGTACGTGTTTCGACTTTTTGTTCTTGACATTATTACTTATATCATGATTTACTTAGTTCCAGAATGTTAAACATGATTTATATATATTATATTTTCTAAATATAAATATATATGATAGATCGATAAATGGAATGAAATACACCGTTTATGGAGACGGTAGGCCGTACGTATGCCTGAACACTATTTTTGTTTCCTTATTGAATTGAATGGAATTAAGTAAATTAAACATATATGTACATAATTCCAGTATCATTATTATGTAATATATTTCAGGATTATTTATTTTATATACTTTATAATCATATATTAATGGTTAATCATTGAAATTGAATCTCATAGCGTTCATGGATACGGTAGTCCATACGTATGCATGAGCGATTATATCATTCTTTTGATATTAAAATATTATATAATTGGATGGTATATCATATATACAGAATGATAATAATGTCATATTTATTATTTATATCATTTATAATAATTATTATACCCATCCAAATGATGAAATGTTTGAATAACAAACTACACCACTACGTGGAGACGGTAAGTCGTACGTTGACACGTGTGATGACTTTTTCATTAATAGGATGAATAAAATAACTAATATTGTTGTAACATTTTTTTATAAAAACATTACAGTATATATAATATACTGGATTTATTATTTTTGAATGGAAACAACAAAGAAGGAGGAAGTGGAAGAATAAAAAAACTTGAAATGGATGGTGATATATTTACCTCTTCTTCGGGTTCTTCATATTGATTTGATCAAAAGGGATCTTAGGATGGATTAATGACTAAAGGAAGGCATATATAAAGAAGCGAGGATATTTTTAGGGTATTCGGGCAGGGGATGGCCGAGCCAAATGGCTTGGGGGAGTGAATGTGAGAGAAGAGCGAGTGCCCTTTTATTAGAGGGGTGAGGGCCTCCTTAGAAAAAACATAAAATATTATTTTATAATAAATTCATATTCGGTTTATAATCGCTCCAAAGTGACTTATTTTGAGTCAAGGGTGTGGAATGGGTCTGAATCCTTTCAACCAATTGGTTTTAGAAAAGTTTAGGTTACCATGTTAACCTTATCATTTTGATTTAACTCTAAGTTAATCAATTTAACATTTGCCGTGTCTTCATGTATTCTTATACTATATGGTTATGTAACTTAATATAAACTACCAATAGAACCCCACATGGTTCATTAATGTCATATATATTATTATATAAGTCTTTTGGATGAACCTTATATTTTTAGGACCATTATATATATTAATAATATAATATTTGTTTTAAAAACTCGTTTATGTCAATTTTGAAACTATTTGGTATTTTATTTTCTATAAATTTATAACATCATTATTACTTCGAAAAAAATGCATCTAACCAACCCTAATATGTTATATTAGCCTAGAAAATTAGTGTAGTTCATAAAGCATCTCAAATTACATTTAATTGGGTATTTATAATATCAATTATGTTAATATTTCATTAATAAGGTAATTGCTACATCATCATTGTGTCATAAATAAATTAAATTATATAATGTCAAAAAAATATAAATAAAATACCATTATGTTTGAAATAGATTTATATTTCTAATGAATATTTATAGTCCAATTTATCTTATGTATAACCCTATATTAAAAATGCATTAGATATTAAACATTGATTTTAGCTATTTTAACTCTTCTTTAAATAAAATAATAATAAATGTCCTAATCTTATCCAAGTGGATATAAAGGGTAATATTTTATTCCAATGGTTTTTTTGGTCGAATTACACTTATAAAATAGAATTAGGACATGTGTTAGGTTTATAATAATATCTTTTTTACCCTTAACAACCCTATTTACTTTTAACCGTTGTAAAAAAAAGTAAAAAGTTATTATTCAACAAAAAAAATTGTCTTATTGACCCACATTTTACTCATTGATATTAACCGTATCTCTAGTATTTTTGAAATTCAACTCACAGAAGCGGTAAAATTATGTTTTATGAAAATTTTCAAATTCTCCTATGAGGTGGGTAAAAAACGGTAAAAAGTTCAATAATATTTTTATATATCTTAAATTATTATAAAATGAATCCAATGAATTACATTGAACACATAAACGTATTACGTATATATTTTGAAATAAAATAAATTTAAATAAAATAAATGATTATTTAAATAAAAAGTCGGTTTTAACCAATAACAATGTGTTTTCAATATTCATCAAAAATTGATAGTTTTCAGAAAAATACAAAAAAAGCACCCTAGGCTAATTTCGAAATTCCAAATCCAAAAATATATCCCATTTTAAAATATAAAATTTATAAACATTCAAAAAGTGTGTATTACAATTCATAATGACTAGTTTATATAATATTTTAATAACATATCATTTTTAGTGAAACACATTATTGCGTACTTCACACGCTATTGAGGAAGGTCGTGATTGTGTGTAATGCAAGCCAAGTTAGGACTACATATATCGCAAGATCCCTTTGGTTTTGTGTATAACATAATCAAATATAATTTCATTTATACATTAAACAAAATCTATACTTAATGTTGCGTAGAATAATTTCCACAAAAGGAACTTGAAATTGTGTGTAACATGAGTCAAAAATAGTGTTGTGTATACTGCAAGATAATACGTTGTTGCATATAGTATAAGCTAATCTTGGTGTAGTGTACAATAGAAGACATTAATGAAATTAAAAATAATATATCTCATAAAATCTCGTGGTGTTACATGTAATATGTTAAGGACTCGTAAAACAAGTGTTTCTCTAGGAAGGAATTAGGTGAAGTATCCTATATTATAGGGATTTGTATCATTTAGGATAGATCCAATAGGATACATGGACTATGTCAAGGAACATATATTGACTAGAAACTAACTATATTTTTATATAACAATAAAAGATGGGATTGGTTCTAATGTTACTTAGTATTCATCGTTACATGTAATTGTTTATTAAAACATAATAGGATAAATATAAAATTAGATAGATCCAATATTCATCCTGATAGGATCAATCATATACTCCATGTTGTCTATTAGAATTTATGTTTCCATGGAATTCAGAATGTTACACTGAAACCATGATGATACCAGTAAATAACATTGGTTTATTTTAAGAATACCCATCAATGTATGAGAAAAACTATGGATGTGTTCTTGGTGTATGGAGAAGATGATGATCTAGTTATCAGCTGTTACACTGATTCTATTTTTCAAATAAAACAGAAATTTTTTATATCACATTTGGGATATGTTTTCTATATCAATGAAGGAGTTTTGAGATGGAATAGATTAATGAAACCAGTTGGCACTGATTATGAAATTGTTTATAAATATATAGAGGTTTAAGATAAATATAATGAAGTATTTGGGATAAAAATCAATTTTTAGGATTATGTTATGGAAGACATAAGTAAATATAATTTAATATTATGTTGTGATAACACTGTATTAGTAGCACTTGAAAAGATCCTAGCTCACACAAAAGGAAAAACATAAACAAAAGAAGAATCCAAACATGTTGTATTTTTCTTAGATGGATTAATCTAATGTTAACAGAGTTTCCATAGATAAATATTTGGTGGACCCCTTGAATAATGTCCTATCTTAGATGAAACCGGATTATCATATGAGAACTAGTGGATTGAATGTTTTTAGTCATTGTCTCTTATGCACGTGGGAATCTATTAGAGATAGTTCCTTAGAACCAATTTCATTGTAATTTATGATGACCTATATAGATTTTATTTAATATTAATAAAATCATTATAACATCTCCTTTTTCATCCATATAAATTAGTTTTTGATAATATCCTATTAACAGTTATCAAAATAAGAGGTCATAACATTTCCCCACTATGATTAGAACTTATAATTTTAATGATTTTATTATTAAATAAATGTTCTATATTCTGCTGAGATCCATTTAGGTACAAAAATGACATAGGTTATTATGGGTGGATACTCAAATGAAACTGAGGGACCTTCTCATGGTGTATTCCCTTGGTTACTTATTGTATAATAAATTATGAGAACAATTCCCACAAGTAGGAAATCCACATTTATTTTTGTATTTGGATGATACTATATGTGAATGTGTGTATTGATCATTACAATTTATGATTATTATTAATAGTTCTTCTTAGTTTTATCCTTTTATGTATTGAACAAAACCATGATGACATATATTCACAGTGAGGTGGGATATGTTGGGTGCATCATGAGTAAAATTTCATTACGTAATAATGAAAAGAAGGATTTTTACCATCTATTATTTAATGGAAGTTGATATCATATGAATTTTTGTGGAAATAGTATATCCAAAAATAATCTACTTCCATGGTGTTCTTTAGGAATGTTCAATTTCAAAAAAAATCAAACAAAGGGACATTAAGTATATATGTTAATCGAAGTAATATGAATCCACCTTGATAAGAGACAAACGATTAAAGGGATTATATTACACCGTAAGCATCTAAATGAGGTATTGTGTCTTTTCAACATTAACATATTTCTATATATATTCCTTGTCATATTTAAAGATGTTAACCGTCAAATTTTGGCTTCTTCACCTAATGACACAAAGAAAGAGGGCCAGTGGGTAACATACAATGTGTATTGAGAAACTCAATTAAAAAATATTATTATTTATTATTTAAAATGTTGAATAATTTTTATTCTAAAATGTACATTAATATTTAATATTTTTTGAACGATTTCAATCATTAATTCCCCATTTCTTCATCGAAATACCATATGTGAATATTAATTAATGAATAATTAATTTCTTTTTAGTGAATATAATATTTATTTATTTAATGATGGATATTGTAGTGAAATTTATTTTTCAAAGAAAAAGTTATTATTCAAGGTCTAATAAATATTGTCGACATATGGTTAAATAATTTTAAATATCTAGTGAGAAATAATATATATTTAATATTATTTGAATAAATAGTATTAAATTTAAATCATGAGATTAGAACATGTTAGGATATAAAAATATTATCATTATTATAGACAAGGTGTTTCCTAAGGATTAAGAAGAATAATAATGGTTCATATGAAATTACTATTTCCCAACCCTATATAATATCATATCAATTATAGTATTCTTCTAAGTAGCCAATTCATTTTCTTGTTCACAACAACATTGAAATAGAATCCTCCTGAAGACCTATACTTCTCCATATCCAAGAACCCTCTCAAAATGGAGAGAAATCCTCCTCCACCATCACTCTCAAATTTAGAGATATTGAAGAAAAATATTCCTTGATGAAATTATTGGGGAAAACAAAATTGAAAGACTCAACAAATATGATCTACAACACTACAAACCAATGATTCCGACAATAACTTTTTAAGAATCAAGGATCATGTGTGGATCTATTTTAAAGAAAGTATATTCTTTAATGATACTGCAGAATTATTATATATGTAAATATTTTTTCTGATCCAAAAATGAATATATAAATTCTAATAATGTAATTATTTAATTGTTTAATTTAATTTTAAATAAAAAGAAATGATCCTATTCTTGGTTCCAAAATTCTCAATATTCTATTAAATATTGATTTTATTCAATTTATTATGTAACACCCCAAGCTTCCACGGTACGTTTCCTTTCGAATAATGCAATGGCGTGCATTGTACGCAACATTGAGATTTTAACACACCATAACCAATCAAACTGGCCATTATGAATAGTAATACCTACTTTTTGAAATTTTATAAATTCAATCTCTCAAAATGGACTTTATTTTTGTATTCGGAATATCGAAATTCTCCTAGGGTGAAATTTTGGTACTTTTCGGATAACTTTCATATTTTGATGAATAGTGAAAATTACTAAATTTTAATTAAAAAAACTTTTTTAATCAAAATAATTAATAGTGATAAATTATGAATTTGAGTGGTTTTAAAGTATATTTAGAATATATTTTTACCATGTAATACAATGTGGGTCATTTGACATAATTTCACGTTTAAACCAGACATAAACAAGTGCCAATCTTTTGATTGTTATTATCTCTTAAAAATACGTTTTTTGTTTTAACAATGGGAATTAATTTTAAATTAATTTCTGCCACATCTGTGTTTTGAATTTGGAAAAATGGATTCCATATTTTGAATCAGGATTTTCAAATTGTGTAAATAGGTAACTTTTATTTTTAGACATTTTGGATAATTACTTTGGTAAATATTTTATTTACCATGGTTAAAGGGTAAATCCGGTAAACAAGGGTTAAACAATAATATTATAATAATACTAAATTGCCCTAAAACGTTTCTTAACCCTATTGGTTGATACATGGTCAACCATGGGCATATTTGGGTCGATTTTGGGACCCCATGGATCCACTTGTAAGTGATAATGACACTTTATTTTAATTAAGTTAAAATAAATACAAAAATGACAGAAGCATATATCTTTTAGAAAAACAATTGTTACATAGGGTTATATATGTTGGATTTTAGACTATAAATTTTCGTTAGAAAGATAAAACGATTTCCTACATAATGATATTTTATTTATAATTTTTAGACATTAAATAAGTTAATTTATTTATGACATAATAGTGATGCAGTAATTACCATAATAGTGAAAAATTAGAATAATTGATATTATAAATGCCCAAATAAATATAATATGATACTTTTATGGAATTACAATAATTTTCTAGGATAACATGACATATTAGGATTGAATTAATTAACTTTGTTCGAAGTAATTATTCTGTTATGTGTTTCACAAAAATCTACTATTGAATAGTGTCAAAATTGACATAAAAGAGTTTTTAAAACAAATATTATATTGTTAATTGATATTAAATTCCAAAAATTCTAAGGATCGGCCAAGAGACTTATATCATGATATTTATATCATTAATGGACCCCTTGGGGATCTCTTGGATGTATATAGTAGGTTTATTAACTAAATAATATAAAAATACAAAGTGACATGGTAAATGCCAAACTAATTAACTAAGAGTTAAAACTAAAAGATATGGTTAATATAGTGAACCAACCCAGTCTAAATTCTATTGGATGAATGGTTTTCGACCTATCCCCACCTTAACCTTTGAATAATCAACTTTTGAGCCATTAGAAACCGAATATGAATTTATTATAAATTAATATTTCTAGCTTTTCCAAAGGTGCCCCTCACCCCTCTTAGAAAAGGGCACTCCTCCTTCTCATTTCTTCAAACCTTCAAAGCCTTTTGGGTCAGCCAAACCCTTAACAAATACTATCTCAACTTCCCTCAATATAACCTAGAGGACTTAGTTTGATCATAAAGCCATCCTAGGGATCCCTTTTGATCAAATCAAAAGGAAGAACCTGAAGAAGAGGTAATGTTTTCACAACCCCTTTTCAAGTTCCTTCCTTCTTCCACTTCTTCTTTCTTTGTTATTAACATTCTAAAATAATAACTCCAGTATCTTATAAATACTGTGATGTTATTATAAATATGTTACAACCATATTCAGTATTCTATCCACCCTTTGAATAACATGTCACCATACGTGCGTACGTATGGCTTACCGTCTCCACGTCGTGATGTAATTGTTATTCAATATATGATTATTTAGATGGGTATAATAATGATGTATAATTCATGTAAAAAATAAATATAACATTATAATGATTCTGTATATATGATATACCATCCAATTATATATTATTTTAATATCAAAAGAATGATATTGTCGCTCGTGCGAACGTACGGACTACCGTCTCCACGAACGTGATGTGATTCATTTTCCATCATATCCATTCAAGTATAATTATAATTTGATGATTTAAAAATAGTATCTAAGGACTTGATATCATTCTGGATATAAATAATATACATCCCATTGATAACGAATATGGCTCACATAACAAAGAATATAAAGTAAAATGAACTCGTTAACACCCGAAATGACGATAATTCTAAGATATTATTAACAAATCATTGATAAATGATAATATATGATATCATATTAAAGTAAATGATTCTTGTATAATTCAATAAAAGTTATTTCACCATTATACAGGAGGTTAACATACCGTCGACCAAGGAAAAAGTACAAAGTAAGGGGTTTCTTATCTCACTTTTAATTCCGTGAGAATTCTATTGTTCACCACTTATTTATTACATGTGGTGTGTGTACTAACCTTGTTTGTATTCATTGTGTAATATACTTTAATTAATTTATATTTACATCATCATTGTATGATCCTTCTTTCATGGGTGCATGTTTTGTATGTTACCAAATCAATAAGGGAATTTGAAATTTCAATTTCTACTCATCCGGCTTTATGCATACTTCATTGACTATTTTACTCCAAGATTTTGTGTGGAATCACTATTCATTTGATTATGTCATAATTTGCACTCCCTTTTCTATGGATATACTTTTTATACACATAATCACTCCATTGATAAATTCTCAATGTCATCGGTATGAACTTGATAAGAGTAATTTTTACTCAATCTCAATTTGTTGAGACAAACATCCAATTCATTGGTGTTGTTTTTACTAGAATATGTGTATGTCCTTTGATTGTTTTACATTGAATATATAATCATATTTAGTGTATTTATATTTGTCACAGATAACTATGTCGGTGATTTAGCCTTAATCTAACGATATGACCTTTATGAGAGATTTCATCTTAATTTACATTCCATTGAGACTTATTTGTTGTTATACACCAAATCACTTTTATGTGGTGTATACAATGTACTTTGACATAGTATATCATGAATTCCTTTATTCTCATGATATTACAATGTTTTTATTACCTCAATTATTTTTATTCAAGTGTCTCTCTTTTGGTTAGAAACTCTAACTAAAATACCATTTTTAAATATTATAAAGACTTATTCTTCTAAATCTTGCTCATTAATGTCCATGTTTTAAAAATTGTTTTAAGGATTTATTTATATGGACATTATAGTTTTAAAATTAAAACTCCTTTTAAAATTTTCAAACTGGTATGGGACACTTTGATTCAAAAATCTATTTTTAAATGGATTCTTGACAAATAGTGTGACTTTTAAATGTTTTCAAGAAAAGGGGGATATTTCTCTCAAATATTTTTGATGATTATTTTCATCTATGTCAACATACTTCATTATTCTTGATTGTGGTTAATGTGATACAATACAATCTTCCATATTGTATCGAATGAGTTATGTTTGACTGTGGATGTGCTATTTTTGTACCATTCATGGTTTGTGGTAAAAGTATTGGCATTTTTTATGCTAGTTTTAATACGAATGTCTATGTTATATTTAAACCTGTTCATATGAGGAATGCATTGGACTTAATAAGTGACAGGTGGAGCCCGCTATAGCTCCTCGATGCATCGGTAGGTCTCATGAGACAAACTAGTGTCTTGGCACAAGGCCTTGGAAAAATCTTATTTGTATTCTTGGAATGAGGCCTTGACTATGTGGTTATGATAGTATGGAATTATGCATTCCATCATTAAGAAAGTGGTTATTGATATTGCATGTGATTGTTCGACTAGTAGAATATCAATGTGAATAAGTAAATGGCATTATTTCATTTTATATTTTCCATATTATGCTGAAGTTCAAGTTTAAAAGGATTTTTTAATTGCCTTAAGTGTTTATGCTTATCTATGAAAGCTTCTACTATAATGTTATCCTTACTGAGCATCTGAGCTCACCCCTTTCAATGTTTTATTTTTCCAAGGATTATGAAGAAGTAATTTATGAATGACCTACAGGGATAGTATGAGGGGATATGAAGAAAAGATGTTTTTTATGTAATGTAAAACTTTATGATTGTATCTAGTGTTTCCAAGGCTACTAAACTAATCGGTCTTTCGAGACTTGATCTTTCTTGTGATCATGCCAATGTTATGTAATAATGCAACGGCACTGGGTAACTGGGGTCGGGGCGTTACAGTTGGTATCAGAGGAAGTTTAGTACAAACCTTGGAAGCTAGATTTAGATAAACTCTGATTAGAGCACGTAGACCTAAGATGAACTTTGAGGATTAGTATAGAATAACTTCCTAGAATTTTGGTATTGTAGAGATTTTGTGAGTTTTCCGAGCAATACATCCATGTCTGGATACGAGCAGGTAAAGGCGGCTCTGGCATAGATGTACCTAGGGGTAAAACCCGAAAACACCGCTTTGAGCTAGACTCGAACGGGAACTGGTGCACGACAACGGGCCATGCTGCACTCATGGTTATGACACTCCCAGGGGATATGCTTAGGATAATTTACATTTTCTTTACTAACCGATTTGAAGTATTAAATATATAAGATGAGAGTAAATGACTTAGGTTAATCCTAATGTGTTTCAAATTGAGAATATGGTGACATGTTAATCTCTAAATGATTTTATGACTACTATTACTCACACAATTCTTTCTGGTTTTAGTCAATGGCTGGATTCCAAGGAATTCATAGTGAATTTGAGAATGATGTACAAGGTTGGAACGGTGGTGGCAATGAGCAACAAAATGGAATGTTGATAGGAGTAAAAGATATCATCTTTATGCCAAATCAATTTTCCAAAAAAATGATCAACAACATATATATTAACCAACTCCCAGACTCAACAAGGAAGAGAAAGGTGATGAATGATAAGAGCTCCAGCAATGGAGACCATGGAGAAAAGAACCCTCAATTTTCATCATGCAGGAAATGTGGAAGGAGACACCCAGGAAAGTGTCTCAATGGGACAACGAAATGCTTTACGTGCGGGAAAGAAGGACATAAAGTGAATAATTGCCGAAGAAAAATGAAGAGTACTATGGAAGAAGATAAAAATGGTCCCAAGAGTCCCTTTACAGTCATTTGCCGTAAATGTAGGGGACCTAGCCATTACCGGAGTGAATGTCCTATTCTATAGGATAATTTCTTGGTCAAAGAAGAAGCTATGTGAAAATAAATGGTTGGAGAAATGTTTAAAAAGTATTAGCGCTCCTTGTTGATGGGTTTATTTTGGAATAATTTTCTCTTGTATTTTTAACCATGCAGTTTGCCATGTGAGAATGATATTTGAGGAAGAATTGTCTCTTCTCTTGTGGATATAGGTATAAATAACCATTTGGTTTTATATGATCATTGGGGTTTGAGTGAATTATAAGTTATTATAATTTGGGATGAAAATTCAAGGTATGATATAACGTTTGTGGTTAAATTATGATTATTTTGAGGAATTTATCTGATTTTGGTAATGTTATAAAACATATTTTTTGAAAAGGATAACACGCAGACCGCGTGACAACCCGTCGCGTCGGACAAAGCTGTGGGAATCGAACCCACAACCAAAGTGCGATTAGGATTTATCACCTACCACTGGACTACGTGAAGTCCCTGGATAGGGTGACTAATTATTTTTAGTTAAATGATTTTATTTATCAATAATAAGTTGATTTGGGTTCTTATGTCTTATCAAATGAATACCCCTGGTATAGGAAAATGATTTGGTGATTAAGTGTTAAATGTTATTTTGGAAGATGTTCGCTTTGTTGGGAACACTATATGCCCAAGGAAAATAGAATACTATGGGGTTTCATTTGTGGAGTAATAGTCGATTTTTATCTACGTTTTTATTGTGGATTTATAGTGATTTGGATTATTTATGGAAATGATTAACCTATAATAGAAAATATGTGATGAGGTTAATTACATTTAAGTATGTGACTTTAAGATTATTTGATGTCATTTGGAGATAAAATTTAACATGGGAGACTACATAATCAAATTCTTCTATGTTTTGGGTTTCAATATTAGTTTGGATTATATTGAAGGATTTTAAGGACAATTGATTATTGAATAGTATTTATTTATCTTTGGGGTATTGTTGGTTAAATTTTAGAAATTAAGATTAGTGTTTATTTCTCTCAAGGAATATCCTTTTAGGGGATCATTAGATCTTGTACTAACCATTTTGGTTTTGATTAATCTATAAAGACAATATAAATATATATTTTATGCTGCATGGATCATGTGATTCATTAGAAGTTTATTCTATCTCTTCCAGTGTGACCCAATCTTCTTGAATACAAATCATTTAAAAAAATGAGATAGTGGTGGAAATTTATTAAAGAATTAAACTCTACTTAAAAAGTAAGTATATATCTTTATATTCTTAGTCAATATCATAAATGAATTCCTCATCCTTAAGTAATGTAACTTAAAACAAAAAAATGTTGTTCGTTTACTTTTCCTACTAGGAGATTAATGATCGTTTGTCCCAACACAAGTTTGTGTTTTTATTATTGTTAACTTTCTCCTGATCATGATTTCTATCCCTATCCATCAGAACTTGACACTTAGTTTATCATCCATATCCATGTTTTCCTACCTGGAATCCTAGTATGGGTTATCTTGGATGACCTTTATACCTCTCTTTCTTTCTTTTAAAGTTATAGTTTTATTGACTCTTTTTTCGATGTGGGATTTTCCATTATATTCCCAAGAAAAATTTTAAAAATTGTGAGGACGCAATTTATTGAAGGAGGGGAGAATGTAACACCCCAAGCTTCCACGGTACGTTTCCTTTCGAATAATGCAGTGGCGTGCATTGTACGCAACTTCGAGATTTTAACACACCATAACCAATCAAACTAGCCGTTATGAATAGTAATACCTACTTTTTGAAATTTTATAAATTCTATCTCTCACAATGGACTTCATTTTTGGATTCGGAATATCGAAATTATTCTAGGGAGAAATTTTGGTACTTTTCGGATAACTTTCATATTTTGATGAATAGTGAAAATTACTAAATTTTAATTAAAAACAACTTTTTTAATCAAAATAATTAATAGTGATAAATTATGAATTTGAGTGGTTTTAAAGTATATTTAGAATATATTTTTACCATGTAATAAAATGTGGTTCATTTAACATAATTTCACATTTAAACCAGACATAAACAAGTGGCAATCTTTTGATAGTTATTATCTCTTAAAAACACGTTTTTTTGTTTTAACAACGAGAATTAATTTTAAATTAATTTCTGCCACTTCTGTGTTTTGAATTTGTAAAAATGGATTCCATATTTGGAATCAGGATGTTCAAATTGTGTAAATAGGTAACTTTTATTTTTAGACATTTTGGATAATTACTTTGGTAAATATTTTATTTACCATGGTTAATGGGTAAATCCGGTAAACAAGGGTTAAAAAATAATATTATAATAATACCAAATTACCCTAAAACGTGTCTTAACCATATTGGTTGATACATGGTCAACCATGGGCATCGTTTGGTCTATTTTGGGACCCCATGGATTCACATGTAAGTGATAATGACACTTTATTTTAATTAAGTTAAAATAAATACAAAAATGACACAAGCATATATCTTTTAGAAAAAGAATTGTTACATAGGGTTATATATGTTGGATTTTAGACTATAAATATTAATTAGAAAGATAAAACGATTTCGTACATAATGATATTTTATTTATAATTTTTAGACATTAAATAAGTTAATTTATTTATGACACAACGGTGATGGAGTAATTACCATAATAGTGAAAAATTAGAATAATTGATATTATAAATTCCAAAATAAATATAATTTTATACATTTATTGAATTAAACTAATTTTATAGGATAACCTGACATATTAGTATTGAATTAATTAACTTTTTTTAAGTAATCATTCTGTTATGTGTTTCACAAAAATCAACTATTGAATAGTGTCAAAATTGACATAAAAGTGTTTTTAAAACAAATATTATATTATTAATTGATATTAAATTCCTAAAAATCTAAGGTTCGGCCAAGAGACTTATATCATGATAGGTATATCATTAATGGACCACTTGGGAATCTCTTGGATGTATATAGTAAGTTTATTAACTATATAATATAAAAATACAAAGTGACGTGGTAAATGTCAAACTAATTAACTATGAGTTAAAACTAAACGATAAGGTTAATATAGTGACCCAAACCAGTCTAAATTCTATTGGATGAATGTTTTTAGACCTATCCTTACCTTATCCTTTGAATAATCAACTTTGGAGCCATTATAAACCGAATTTGAATTTATTATAAATTAATATTTCTAGCTTTTCCAAAGGTGCCCCTCACCCCTCTTATAAAAGGGCACTCCTCCTTCTCATTTCTTCACACCTTCAAAGAATTTTGGGTCGGCCAAACCCTGCCCAAATACTCTCTCAACATCCCTCACTACAAAATTGAGGCCTTAGTTTGATCATAAAGCCAACCTAAAGAGCCCTTTTGATCAAATCAAAACGAAGAACCCGAAGAAGAGGTAATGCTTTCACCACCCCTTTTCAAGTTCCTTTCTTCTTCCACTTCTTATTTCTTTGTTATTAACATTCTAAAATAATAACTCCAGTATCATATATATACTGTGATGTTATTATAAATATGTTACAACCATATTCAGTATTCTATCCACCCTTTGAATAACATGTCACCATACGTGCGTACGTACGGCTTACCGTCTCCACGTCGTGGTGTAATTGTTATTCAATATATTATTATTTGGATGGTATAATAATGATATATAATTCATGTAAAAAAATAAATATAACATTATAATGATTCTGTATATGTGATATAACATCCAATTATATATTATTTTAATATCAAAAGAATGATATTGTCGCTCGTGCGTACGTACGGACTACCGTCTCCACGAACGCGATGAGATTCATTTTCCATCATATCCATTCAAGTATAATTATAATTTGATGATTTAAAAATAGTATCTAAGGACTTGATATCATTCTGGATATGAATAATATACATCCCATTAATAACGAATATGGCTCACATAACAAAGAATATAAAGTAAAATGAACCCGTTAACACCTAAAATGACGATAATTCTAAGATATTCTTAACAAATCAATGTTAAATGATCAATTACGATATCATATTAAAGTAAATGATTCTTATATAATTCAATAACAATTATTTAACCATTATACATGAGGTTAACCTACCGTCAACCAAGGAAAAAGTACAAAGTAAGGGGTTTCTTATCTCACTTTTAATTACGTGAGAATTCCATTGTTCACCACTTATTTATTACATGTGGTGTGTGTAATGCCCATGTTTGTATTCATTGTGAAATATACTTTAATTCATGTATATTTACATCATCATTTTATTATCCTTCTTTCATGGGTGCATGTTTTTTATGTTACCAAATCAATAAGGGAATTTGAAATTTCAATTTCCACTCATCCGGCTTTACGCATACTTCATTGACTATTTTACTCCAAGATTATGTGTGGAATAACTATTCATTTGATTATGTCATAATTTCCACCCCCTTTTCTATGGATATACTTTTTATACACATAATCAATAAATTGATAAATTCTCAATGTCATCGGTATGAACTTGATAAGAGTAATTTTTACTCAATCTCAATTTATTGAGACAAACATCAAATTCATTGGTGTTGTTTTTACTAGAATATGTGTGAATGTCCTTTGATTGTTTTACTATGAATATACAATCATATTTAGTGTATTTATATTTGTCACACATAACTATGTCGGTGATTTATCCTTAATCTAAGGATACGGACTTTATGAGAGATTTCATCTAAATTTACATTCCATTGAGACTTCTTTGTTGTTATACACCAAATCACTTTTATGTGGTGTATATAATGTACTTTGACATAGTATATCATGAATTCCTTTATTCTCATGATATTAAAACATTTTTATTACCTCAATTATTTGTATTCAAGTCTCTCTCTTTTGGTTAGAAACTCTAACTAAAATACCATTTTTAAATGTTTTAAAGACTTATTCTTCTAAATATTTCTCATTAATGTCCATGTTTTAAAAATTGTTTTAAGGATTTATTTATATGGAAATTATAGTTTTAAATTTTAAACTCCTTTTAAAAGTTTCAAATTGGTATTGGACACTTTGATTCAAAAATCTATTTTTAAATGGCTTTTTGACGAATAGTGTGACTTTTAAATGTTTTCAAGAAAAGGGGGATATTTCTCTCAAATATTTTTGATGATTATTTTCATCTATGTCAACATAATTCATTATTCTTGATTGTGGTTAATGTGATACAATACAATCTTCCATATTGTATCGAATGAGTTATGTTTGACTGTGGATGTGCTATTTTTATACCATTCATGGTTTGTGGTAAAAGTATTGACATTTCTTATGCTAGTTTTAATACGAATGTTTATGTTATGTTTAAACCTATTCATATGATGAATGCATTGGACTTAATATGTGACGGGTGGAGTCCTCTATAGCTCCTCGATGCATCGGTAGGTCTCATGAGACAAACTAGTGTCTTGCCACAAGGCCTTGGCAAAATCTTATTTGTAGTCTTGGCACGAGGCCTTGACTATGTGGTTATGATAGTCGGGCATTATGCATTCCATCATTATGAGTGTGGTTATTGATATTGCATGTGATTGTTCGACTAGTATAATATCCATGTGTATAAGTAAATGGAATTATTTCATTTTATATTTTCCATATTATGCTGAAGTTCAAGTTTAAATGGCTTTTTTTAATTGCCTTATGTGTCTATGCTTATCTATGAAAGCTTATGATATAATGTTATCCTTACTGAGCATCTGAGCTCACCCCTTTCAATGTTTTATTTTTCCCAGGATTATGAAGAAGTAATTTATGAATGACCTGCAGGGATAGTATGAGGGGATATGAATACAATATTTTTTTATGTAATGTAAAACTTTATGATTGTATCTATTGTTTCCAAGGCTACTAAACTAATCGGTCTTTCGAGACTTGATCTTTCTTTTGATCATGCCAATGTTATGTAATAATGCACCGACACTGGGTAACTGGTGTCGAGGCTTTACATATTATGATGTTTATCTCCATGTAAATCTCATATAAATAATCATTTAGGATAAAAATAAAAATTGAGGATGTCACATTTGATGCTTCATCTGCACTTATAACCAACATCCTAGTCACATTTATCTTCTAGAATATGTTTTTACATTCATTAAAAAAGAACACATAGAAAAATCTTCTATTGTAGAATCCATCTTTCTTCAGTCTAAAATATGAATGGTTTTCTCCAAAAAAAATCCATCTATTTCTAATAGTAATTATTTAAAATTGATCACATGTGTATGATTGAACATTTAAATATCAATATAAGTCCCATACAACAGATTATGAATACCATTCAATCCATATTTTAAAACATTAAAATTAAATAGAAGTATCAAGATGGAAAGAAACATGACCTCTTTTATGCCTCTATGTATGCAAGAGGTTGTTGACAAGTGGAGTGGGAAAATATAAACATTGTGTACTTACTATGACATTTTTATAAGTTAATAATTACAATAAAAATTAGAAGAGATATTATTAAAATAAATTATTTCGAAATAAATAAATCATTATATTAGTGGCATACATGTATGGTACCATCCCATACAATAACAATTTGGAATGTTCGTCAGACAAAACAAAAATGAAAATGATCCCCATGAAATAGAAGTATACACCAAAACTCAATGTCCATCACATAGTTCCCTACAACTATTTCCACATCTAGATCAACTTCCCATAACTAGGCCCTTTCCCTTCACTAGATCCATTGTCATGAAATCTATGTTCGCACAATTATTCCCTTGTAGGGTGTGAGTACAAAACCTAGTAGGACACCATAAATGGTTACATAGAATAAGATCATAAGATATAGAAGTTCATACCAGGAAAACAAAAAATATAAAGACAAGAAATATATATTTATTACTATAAAAAATATATATGGTTGGTTCTATGAATAAGACTCCACCTAATTTGACTCCATGCTGGAAGGAATTTCAGCCAAATTCCTAAAACATCCGCCTCAATGGGATTTATATAAACACATATGACATATCCCATGTTAAGTTATTTCCCAATTACATATAATCCATTCATATGACGCATCCCCCTATAGTTGTTATTTCATATGGATGAACATGAATACTCAACTACAGAAGACAGAGTAACCATATATACAAAACATGGATACATGATTATAGATCGAACATCACATGATGTCAAGAAAGTGTCATAGCCATTACAAATCCAAAAACAATAAATCTTATATAATAGGTCTCATGGGGATTATCATGAACACTTCATGTGATTGAAATACATAATACTTCTCATGGGATAAACATTAACACCAAATAATCATTCCAAAGTCCCATTTAAATATTCTCTAAGGATATGGTCTTCCATCCTTGGGTGAAAATATGTTTTACTAATAGAGTTCCTTAGTCAAGTCCAATTGCAGAACTATGAATACTATATCCAACACTGATCATCCATGGTTTATAATTATATGACCAAGGATTAAGGTAAATTACACCCAAAGAGTTTTATAAGATAATACATACTAGAGAAGATCTACTGCTGACAACTGCCTTGGTCTAAATAATTGACCTAAGTCAATTCTGTAAATATGGGTGTTGATTCAATTGATAGAAATTTATAATAATAAACCATTCAAAAATCATTAAATTCATTCACAAAATCCATAATCTACTAATTTTCTAAGGTAATTAATATTGAAATCATTTATATAAATATTGAACACGCCTAATTAGTAAACGAGGGATCAAACATTTCTTCAATTATGGAAATGATGATTTGGATGAATAAAATAGAGACAAAAATCATCAGAAGAGAGATCCTATTGTGATTATCGTTAACATTGGAAAATTGATTGAGAAAATAATAGAAAATTTAGGGATTTTATAAAATATTGATATAATCCTCCATGCATTCTAGTCATCGAGCGACATAATTGACAAGATGGTGGAATCTAACTATTTCCTAGTGGATCCTGGATAGAAACACCAAAGCCTAAGAACCCCATAGGCTATTTAGTGTCTCCCCACTTGATTTCTAGTCATATATTAAGATCAATTGTAGATCATTTAAACTACACTGGATGGATGGTGGAGCTATTGTAGATTTTTAGGAGACAACATTGCCTACTAGCCTATCCCGTTTACATTCAATCCTCTCTAACACCTCTCGCACACCTCAAAAACATTAAAACATGTGAAAATTTATATTTAATATCTTAAATAAGTTTATATTAAATAGATTTTTCACATAATGATTATTCAATGGTATAAACAACGGGAACGTTATCACCCATATCAGAAACCACTATTAAAACATAATAATTCTTTTTTAATAGAGAATTTTTAAATAAAAAGTATACAAATTTGAATGTGTAAAAATGATTATATTCTTACCAATATTTAAATTTTAGATACAAAACGGTGTAAAATTTTTATTTTCCTATGTTATTCCAAACCAAATGAGAAAACATCACCAATCTAATAGGCCTTCAATTGAAAAAATTCCAAATAGTATAAAGCCCACCCAAGAAACCCATATTGTTTTGGGTATTCCTAGTTTTGTAACTAGTTTAGCCTCAAAGTCATTGAATTATTTTGATAACCTTTAAAAGTATAAATTATAATAAATCTTATATTATTCGAGAGAGAAAAAATGATTTAATATCTCCTGATTAGAAATAAAAATCATCATATTAAAGATAAAATTGAAATATTGAAGATACTATGTGGTCTTATTGCTATATACTATCATGTAGATTGTGTATCCATGATCCAATCCATTTTTCATGATTTAAGTTAAAATAATATTAGAATAAATATATTTATAAATATAGGATACATGTTATCCTTTGGAAAAATAAAAGGGAATTAAGATGAAAAAAATTATTCCCATTAAGCTACAATAGAAGACTGGTGACATGTCACTAAACAATATGTAGAAGGAAAAGATGGTTCAAAAGGACTTAAAATTACAATAGTCATTATACATGAATTGGGAAGAGTTTAGTTTTACAATGTAATAAGGTGTCATACCATGTAACCATGAAAACAACCCAAAAATGTGCCATTCAACATTAGAATGAAATAAAATAATGAGAAATCATTAAAAGAAAAAATTATAATTGATGAATTAGAGGAAATAGATCATGAGAATCTATGTGTAAATTCTGAAAGTGATTGACTTTGTTCCCAAATAATTTTTTAATGATTTGGATTGATATTATAGGTAAATGAAAGGAAGAGGAAAAAAGAATATGAAAATATAAGATATAAAAAGAAATAATCTATTCAATATATAGAATAAAAATTTCATGAGTGGCTATTAACAAAATATAACCATTGGGTTTCATTGGTATTTTTTGAAATTATCAAGATAGACTGACATAGTCCTCATTAATTTTTAATAATTCTTACATCACATGTAGTGATTATAAATATGATGAAAATTTCACTAGGTGATTTATGATCTTTAATAACCTATGAGTAGAGTTTTAACACACTAAAAGAAGTTAATATGGTACATAATTTCATACTCCCCCTTGTGAGAGTCATATTTGAAAGAAATATGTAGAATAAATAAGAAAAATATTATGGTTGGAGAAAAAAGAGTAACCAGATTTATAAAACAGTCTCAAACTTAATGTTCATATTAGGGAACAAACAAGTCCGCCTTATTCTCAAATAATTTTTATTGTTTTTTAAATATTTTATATAGGTAATTCGATGTTATTATTATTGATAGGGAAATAGTGAAAATAATTTTTTAAGATATAAAAATTGATATTAAATTTAAGGATTCACCCTTTTAGAATGAATAAAAATTTTTTACAATGGATTGCATATGATGAAAAGGATAATCCATTATAAAAGTATGAAATCTATCAAAATTGGGAATTAGTTTTAAATGATCATTTTTCAGGAAAGCTCAACAAAAGATAACTTCAAGAATATATAATAAAGATATCCAATTTTATGTTGATTAGGTGAGGTGTCTCATTGAGATGTATGTTAGTGAGGAATATTATGGAGATATTTTAGAAAAAATAAATATCATCAATAAAATTAATTCATGATTTTTCTTGGAATAATATCATTGAAAACAATATTTTTCACATTCTATAAACATTGGAGGAAATAATAAAATCCTAACATTAATGGTGGAAAATTTAGTTTTTCAAGATGCTTTGAAATTAATGTTTGATTATTTTCCAAATTTTATTTTTACATTTATTTCCTACTATCATTGACTAAGGTTCTCAATCCAGTCGTTGAGTAACTATCAGAATTTGAGTCAATAAATTCACTGAGAATCATTATAAAAAATGGTATAAACTAGTTTTTTCATCCCATAAAATTTTTAAACATCCTTTAAATATAGTATAAAATTATTTTCATGTCATATCGGTGTTATATTTTATTATAGTCGATATGTTTTTCTATAGAATTATCCACTTATTTTTTACACAAATCATAGATTAGATTGGCTAAGAATGAGAGAATTGATGGAACATTTCATTAGTGAAGTGATTGATTCTCATGTTACATTATTTTTGATTATTTTCAGTAAAGGGGAGAAAAACAAATTAGAAGGATATATGAAATGGAGAGAGAATAAATTTTTTTTTTGAAAAAGTGTGAAATTGATAAATATATTTTGACAGGTCATTTTTTTTATTTAACATATATTCAAATACTATTTTTTTAACAAACATCATCTCTATATAATATTTTAAGAATATTTATACTAGAAATTTTAATAAATATTTATGTCAATATGTTTACTCATAATGGCATGGAAGAATGTTTAAGAACCCAATAATGATGAAAAAATGAGAAATATAGGATGAGAGGAATGGAGTTTTAATGAAAGGATTCACTTGACATTAAGGGAATGGGGATTGAATAAACACTATGGATATTACTTTCGAAATTTCTTCTCAATACTTATATGATATATGATAAAACTTATATATGACTATTATATTTTAATTCACATGAAGGAAAACATGTATATGTAATTTGAAGTGTTTTTTTAAGGATTCCATACTTCATGAATTAAATATATTGATAAGTTTAAAATATAATTGGATCATGTTTGAAATATTTAAATAATAAAATATTGATAATTGGAGGTTGATTCATAATGGTGTTGTATTCTTGGTGTTATACATCCTACAACGAAATTTGGAAAAGGAAATATTTCGAATAAAATAAGATTTAAAAATTTTCCAACTCTTCTTTCCATCCCCACACCAGATATGACATAAATAATAATGTTATTTATCCAAGATGATTGGTAGGATACTTTTATCAGAGGCATATAGGGAGGATATAGAGAGTCTGTGTGGGTCGTCACTAGAAAGAAGAGTTAAGGCTGGCTCAAGAGAGAGTTACACTAGGAGGGCTCACATTGATGTTTTTTCCATGGAATATGACTCATACAACCAATGTTGAATTCCCAGTGCTACCATGTTTTCAATATGAAAATGTGACCCCACATTGGAGAATTAGGATGTTGGACTCATGTATATATGGGTGGTGTTCCAATTTGATAAAATACATTTAATGACTAATAATGTAACATTAACTCCATTATCGTCTACGTTTCAGGCATATTCCAGATGTTCCAATAATAAAAAGTCATGATATTGAATGAAAGTACCCCGAAATAAGTAAACCCATTGACTATTAGTGATGGTATAAGTCTTTAAAAGGGTATTACGGTTATCAATTCTTGAAATTGTATCAGAAAAAAATATTGGTATTTCACGATAACATTGATTTGGATGAATCTAGAGATCATTCACTAGAAACATGTATACACTATAGGTTTCATCAACAAAAGAATGTGTATCACTAGAGTATTCTTATGATTAATAAATGTGAATCATAATGTAGTAATTGATTTCATAAGTATCATATAGAAATATTCAGGATGATTTTTATAAGGTTGAACTATAATATTCATAATGTATATTTCATAAGAAAAAGTAAAAATTTTGTAATGATAAATGCAAATCTATAGATGATATCACGTGTAAGAATAATATTAAAAATCTTTAAATACCATAAATAAATTTTTAGGTGTCATTGTTTACTTCTGAAGGTTGATATCTTTGTAATTATCATCACCTTTTGGTATTTACTAAGTAGTGTAAATCTAAATTAATATTACAACTATGTATTCTATGAATATTTTATCTAATGATTTATTATGAATAAATATGTATTTTTACAAATATCAAAAAAATATGTTATGATTGATTATATTGTTTTATACTTATATAATAAAACTAGAAGTGCCACATCATAAATCTTGCATACTAGCATGCACATGTAAAGGATGAATTAAAAAAAATTGACTAAATTGTATTTCATGCGGATATTAAGGAGGAAAATATATAATTATTTCTCAGATATTTGAAGAACAGGTTCATTGTTGAAAAAAATAAAATTTAAAACAAGAATATTGGGAAATCAAGGATTTGAAAACTCTCAAGAAGATATAGGGAACTATTTAATCAAATTATAAAAATAGATGAAAGATAATGATATTTTAATAAATATTATATCGAAATAATATTTATGTAATTTAGTGGATAATAAATGGAAAAAATGATTAAAAAACATGGGGATGAAGATCATATAAATAGAATAAATAACCCTACACTTATCAAGGAAAAATAACTTGTATTGTATAATAGAGGAGAACCAACCCCAATACTTACTAAATATCATTAAAATTAATAAAAAGTGGAATTGACTCAAAACTCATAATATTTTTTGTTCAGAGAGAAGATTATGTAACTTCAACATAATTTCTTTATGAACACTATTGAAAAAGAAGTGTTAGGAATGGAAATTTTTTTATGAATTTTTTTCACACAACATGATAATATATACATCAACTATGAATTATAATAAGGGGAGTAAGGAATCATTTCATAACACTATGATTGTAGAAGAAGAAAAATTATAATTATTAGTAGTAGAGTATGAACAACCCAACAACATTCTAAATTATTGTTGGAACCATTAGTTTTCTACACTCATTTCATATCACTATTATTATGTGGGATACACTAACATATATAGAAATATATTAACATGAGGTTAGTATAATCCATTCTCATTTGAATTATAGTTCAATTCTATTAGTTCTAATGATCTCTGTTTAACCCAAATTATAACCTATATTAGCCTTCTCATTTTGAGATGAGATCAATGTGAATATGAGGTTCCATTTGTGTGAGTACCAATGAATGTTTTTATTTTATTTTGAATAATTACATTGAAAATGTTTTTGTTTTATGAAAATAATAAATCTTATCAATTAATAATTTCATTAGTAAAGAAAGCAAAAAATGATAAAATTATTCTAAAATACATCATTAATGATTATCCCACCACCATCCACAATAAATATTGGAAATATTTCAATGTTATCATATAGGGATTGATGTCCATGGGTTCTTGTAGGTTTATCATCAGGAAGGGTAATTAATCTTCAATTGAATGATTTGTATATCATTGATTCACTAGGACAATCAAAATTTTAGAGAGTGTCAATGAGGTGTCCAATTAGAATGCCCAACCCCTGTAGCTTGAATGGGTGTATGATGTATATGATGTATATATTTATTTTGGTTTTATCATTATTAATCTCATGTAATTGAATCTGTTGAATTTTTTATAGATTATTTTTTTGATGTTTATGAAGAAGACAGTTATGATTCATGACTATCCTGAGAATGTTCTTTATCAATTTTTCATTCCCATAGATAATGTCTTATACAGGCTTGCTGATATAGAGGTGTGTATGTGAGAAAATAATTTATATAAACTTTATTTGTATCATGGGTTGTTTTGAACATTCGATAATCCAAATATTGATATTTCTTATTAGGTGTTTATTTCATTTTGATTATTTTTTCCTTCCATTTTAATATTTTTTTCTGATATATTCATTATTTCTTAATAGGTATCTCCCTTGTATGTTTGGGATTTTTTTACACTATCATTATATTGGGATTAATTTTTATTTTATAGGATAAGATTAATATTATAGGTACTAACATAGTAACCTGGAATATCTTGGACTAGTACATTGGGGGTTTTATGTTATTAATATATTTGGAGATGTTTATAAGATATAAGTTGGAGTTGTAGATGATATTTTAGTTATATAAATACTTTTTTGTTTATTAGGATGTTTTTTTAATGACGTGATTTCTAGATGATATGATTTTTATGTGGGCTATTTTTTAATTAATGATATTTTGGGATATAAAATGGGTTTTATTTGCAATGAGTGGGGAATTATGAGATCTTAGTGTCACACATTGTCAAATTAGGCTAATGGTTGGGCATGGTTGATATTTTGTTCTTGGGTTACACTTATAATGAGGTTCCTTGTATTTAGATTATTTTTTTGTCCTTTAGTTAATCATATATTAGGATTTTTATGTAGAATAGAATATCATTTTTGGGGTATTAATCCTATTTTTTGATTGTATTTAGACATGAGAGATATTGGAGTATAACAAGTATTGTTTTTCCATGGAGTCTTATGTAGTTGGTTTTTGTGTTTCAACAAATATAAGGCTCGTTGCGCCAATTTAATTTGCGTTGAATTATAATTTTGTTTTAGGTATTTAATGTTTTTTTTGGATAAGGTTGTAGATAATTCTATAGTCCTTATAAGTTATGGTGTTATTTTTTGACCTTTATGGATGTTTCTAATCCATCATTGAATGAATCATGGTAGTAATTTCCCCTATCATTCCATGATCTTATATTTTTATATTTTTATTATAAATTATATATTTAATTAAAAATTCCTAATAATATTAAATATTTCCTGATAACCCCTGCTGATTTATGAGACATCCTTTAAAATCCTTGATCTTCCCCATTAAGTTTCTATCCCATGGCTTTATTAAAACTATCTTATTGAAAACCAATATGGTTACCTCTACACTTATTCACCATTAAATATTTTATTCCTTATTAGGAATCCATAGTAGTGGATTTAGTATATTTTGGATTATATTTCATCGAAAGGTTTTAGAGGTTGTTATGTAACAGGATAATGATATAATATCATAATTGTTCTTGAGGCTGTGAACATTTTTCCCTCGTTCTAATGTGTTTATTTACTCAAATTTCTAGATGTGTAAGGGGATTCATTAAATTTGCATTTTAATTTATATGAAACTATTATATTCTCATTATTTTTATTTTACTGTGCTATCATTATGAATTATACTACTCAAGATTATGAATAGGATTATTAAAAATATAGGGAGGGGTGCTTCCAATGTTTTTACTTTTTCTGGAAATTTTTATTATATTTTTTCCACTTGGTTGACGATTTATTTCATCATAGAACATAATTTCTACTTATGTAAATATTTAATCATGTTCAAAAAAATATTAATCATACAATGTTGTTACTGAACCGATATCTTAAAAAATATATAAATCAATATGTTTGGGTATACAATTTAATTATTGTCTAAATATGAAATAATGTGTGACACCCCAAAATTTTAGAATGTATTTTCTGTTAAATAAATAATTTATTGAATATATTTTATCCCATGAAACTCTAATATAAAAAACCTTGATACATATTATAGGTACATAATTAAAGAAAAATTTTTATTACACTAACCGAATGCAATATAAATCAACATAAAAATTTACAATAATCGTACATATAAAAGGCTATAGAGATTAATTATTATAAAAAAATGTATTAAGGATCCAAATATATTATTAGCATTATTATCATTATTATATAATTATTTAATAATTTTTTAACATTAGTTATTTAATGAAATTTAATTATTAGAGGAAAAATAAAAATTTGGTTGTTATTAAAATAGTTTATTTAAAAAAACTATATGTTTCAATGATGTCTATTTTAATGTGTTGTATCATTTTATATAATTTTTAAAAACATAAATATAATATAATTTTTATAATTATAGTTTTCAATATATAATTAAATTAATAAACAATCATTTTTAATTGTTTTGAAATTATGTTAAGAACACTTTTGTTTTAAAAGTCTATTTTCGTCAAAAAAAATTTGTTATTATATTTTTTTATTTTATTTAAAAGTTATATTCCCAAAAAAAATTTATTTAATTTGATGAAATTAACATTATTTTATGATTATTAATGAAAAAATTACCATGGGTTGAATTATTGGGATTTTTTGAAATGTTTAATTTTTATGTAAATACTAAAATATAATGTTTTTACAAATAAAGAAATTTTATGATATTGTTGCGAGATAAAAGTAAATTAAAAGTATATGAAATATTTTTTATAAACCAAATTCTTTTTTAAAATTTTAAAATAAATATTCTTCAAATGCTATGATGAGTTTATAAAATTACTCTTAGCAATTTAAAACCTAAATGATATGTTATACTAAAAAAGAAGAGATTTTTAGGATTTTGATTAATTGAGTATTTAAATTGTTTCAATAATTTTTTATTTATTTTCATAGTCCAAAAAATATAATGTTTTCAACAAAAAACTGATAAATTTCATGGTGTTTGATTCTATAAATAAATTTTGGTCTCAATTTATTTTTATTTTTAATATGTAATTTTTTAATAAGCCTCTTTTCATTTCATTAGGTATACTTATATAACAAAATAAAATTTAAAACCAATGGTTATATAGCCATGTAAAATAGATTTACTATTTGGAATAATCATATTTAAATTGTCATTGATGGTCTGTTTTGTTGTCCTAAATAATAGTTACAATGGAAATAGTTAGGTCATTACTGTAAAGGTTTAAAGGGGTTAAAAGTTGTCAAAAATAAGGGATAATTGTCCAAATAATTATAGAATACTTATATTATATTATTTATTTGAGTTTATTTCAAGCTATCATATCCTATATTATACATTTGGTTTCCTTGGTTCCACATTTCCTAGGGAAAGAAATTTTATTTATTTTAATATTATGTGTATTAAAAAAGCATCCAATAATCTTAACTAAAAAAGGATCCATTCATCACCATAATTGTCCACCAACATTGAGATAATATAAAAACTAATATCTAGCCAAATTACTTCCCAAAACATTTATCCATGACCTCTATTGTTTGGTCTTGAAGGAAGACCATCCCATAAAGGTTAATGAGAGATCCCAAAGTTGATAACCATGGAACAGGTAATCATCCTAACCAAGTCCATTCATGGTTAATTAACCATCCACCTCCCCCAAATATTCTATAAGCATATTGTAATAATAAAATTAGTATAATTTTTTAATTACATGTTAATATTTTTATGTAATAAAATCAGATACCTCATTTTCATTATTAGAAAAACGAATATATCGATTGTGCAAACATGCATAATAGAGCCTCTATGAATGAAATATTTCATTTTTTAAAATGCATCACATGTATGGAATTAAATATGGATTTTAATAATAATGTTATATCAATAATATAATTATTTTTCATTAATGATTAATCAATATATACCTTATTTCAGTTCCATCCATTGAAAAATGAAAACATCACCTTTATATATGTGTGGAAAACCTCTTCCATGAAAGTTATATTACAAATTTTATCACATCATTAAATGAATTATGATACATATGGGTTGTTATAATTGTATTTATATTCATCATATTTTTATGCTTATATAAATTTTATATTATAATTATTTATTAATAAGTTCTTACACATTCAAATTTTAGAATGTGTTCTTGATTTCATAATTTTTACACCAACATAAACGATGTCATAATATTTATGTGCCTAATTATTATAGAACATAAAATAATGGTAATGTTATATACAACTAATTAATTTAATAAGAATTAAATATTTAGGAATATTAAAAAAAATATTTTAATTCACCTTAAAATAAATATCATTTTATGGAATAAAAAATTCAGAAAATGTATATTTTTATGCATTGAGGGAAAATAGCCACCATAAGTTCCATTAAAATACTATGGAACTCTTGAAATATATTATTAATATAATATGGACATGAATTAATATTCTAGATATGATTCACCCATGTCTAATGTGTAAGAAACAAAATCACTAAATTGTAACATATCTGGAAAAAATTATAGTTAACAAAACAATATTTATTTTAAAAAATAATACATACTAGGTTAGTAACAATAAATTATAATATAATGGAATCTAGTAATATAAATATATATATATGGTTATTATATACATTTATTAAAAATATAAATCTTTTATATAGTTGTATTTAGGTCATCTAACTAAGTGAATGTATTATTCAAGGGGATTCATAACATAATTTCATTTCATTGAGTTATATTACATCTCCATTGACTGTATTAGGAAAAAAACAAATTTTATGGGACATAATTATTTTATATCACAATTAAAATTTGTATACTCATTATTTTGTAATATAATCACTTAATTGATTGATTCTTACTTTAAATATTATGATCGTAGTAAAGTTTTTCATCTCAAACATCCTTCTATTAATATTTTTTTCATTACTTGATTACTTTTTCTAGTGTATATACTACTCTTGGATGTATTTCATCATAAGTTATATGAGATTAATGGGATTAATGGTCCATGTTTTTTTATATCTTTCAAGATGTGTCAATTGAAATGTTATAAAATTCAAAACGATTTCATGGACTTAATTAAAATTCCTTGACATATTTTGAATATTTTTCAATGTGTTATCTTTTATTTGGAATTCATTAAAATAACTAATAAATGTCCATATTCTACTCTCTTTTCTATTGAAATTATTATGTTTTAAAACACTAAATCTAGTTATTTCACTAAATGATTTTTTATTCAAGTATTAAAAAATATGGTTTTCCACTCAAAGATATCATTTTCTGAGTCTTTTATCAAAATGATTTTTTAATTTTATATGGTTTATCTACTACTTATAATGAATTGTGTATTTACATGCATGGAAAATCAGGGGAAATTTTAATCTTTCTTCCAAAATGGTTTAAATTAGCTAATGGTAACAAAACATAAATAATTATCTGGTATACTCTTTTTGACCACTCTGTTTTACCAGGAATAGGTTCTTACCCTAGGGAAATATATTGGTAGAATTTTGAGTTGTTTATGTTTTTTTCAAATATATAATTTTTAATTAGTTATAAAGTAATTATTCATGTGTGTGTGTAATTGGTGATATATTTTTAAAATTATACTATATAAATGTTTTGACTCTTTGTATGAGTATACATTGATTATTTTTTCCTAGGATAGGCGTCAGCTCCTCCTGGATGTTGGAATAAAAGAAAGACGACGTTTCCATTTTCATTTCTTCTTCTTCTTTCAATTCCCATTATTATGAATTATCACTTTCCTGATTTCCCATTTCATATATCACATATGATTATCCTCCCCCATTGTGGGTTCCATAGACTATATAGAGTTAAGGGAGATAAAATATATGGGGACCACATCGGGGTTCCATAGAGGGTGTAGATAAAGACACTTTGGGTGTTCTTTTTAGACCAGGGACCAAAGCTCCATAGTTTTACCTAATAAGTAGGATGTATATTTTTATTTTTTTTGACATAAATCCTAATATTTTAGTGTTTTTTATTTTTTAGTATTTTTTGGTGTTATTAGGGAAACCTTAAGGGTTTTTGTGAGGCATTTTGGGGGGAAATCAGAAATTTAGAGACATTTATGGGATTTTCTATTTTTGTAAACCTGATCACATGACATTTATTTTAAGTACAACTTCAATGTATTATTTATATTGTGTTAGGGATCAAATAATATGATTTCATATTGTGAGAATTTGTGTGTGTGTGTTCTTTTGTTCGTCTCTAAATGATTTATCATGTAATGATTCTTGGGGTGTGGCGGGATGTATAGCCAAAAACCTTATACTAGGGAAAATCACCATGTATGATACACAACTAATTCTCTTGTATGGTACAAAGATAGAGGCCATGTGGAATTTAGTATGGAACCTATAATTTTAAATGAAATTTTTTCCATAAGAATATGTTCTTTATTATATAATATTACACATTTGATTAATATAGAGTGTAACACCCCATGATTCTATCGTACGTTTTTCTTTGAATAATGAAATAGTTTGTGTTGTATGAAAAATTGAGTTCTAGCATATCACGCCCAATCCAACTAGCCATTATGAATAGTAATACCCACTTTTGTAAATTGTATAAATTTTATTTTTCAAAATGGACTTCATTTTTTGTATTTGTATGGAAACTTTCAATTTTTGATGCATAGTGAAAACACTAGGTTATTGTTTAAAGCCTAAATTTTATTTAAATAATTATTTATTTTATTTACATTTATTTTATATCAAAATATATACATAATACCTATATATGTTCAATGTAACTCACTAGAGTCATTTTATAATAAAATTAGATGTATAAAATTTTATTGAACATTTTAACATCTTTTACCCACCTTCTAGGAATATTTGCAAATTTTTAGAAAGCATAATTTTACCTCTTTTGTGAATTTAATTTCAAAATTCCGAGAGACATGGTTGACACCATTAATTAAAATTTGGTTCAATAGGATGAAAATAATTTTTAGTGAATAGTATATTCTGAATTTTATTTACCACAGTAAAAAGTTAATAGGGTAAGTAATGGTAAAAGTGAAATTATAATTATCCAAACACATGTACTAATTCTATTGTATAAGTGTTTTTCGAACAAAATAACCCTTAGGAATAAAATATGATCTTCTTTGAGCCACTTGGATTAGATTAGGACATTCATTATTATTTTATTTAAGGAAGTGTTAATAGTGTTAAACTAAAATTTTATAACTAATTTTTTTTAATATAGTGTTATAAAAAAGATAAGTTCGACTAAAAATATGAATTCCAAAGATAAGTAGATTTCAAACATAATGTTATTTTATTTATTATTTTTATACATTATAAAAATAAAATTATTTATGAAACAATAATGATGTATTAATTATCTTATAAATGAATGATTAAAATAATTGATATTATAAATACACAAATAAATGTAAATTGACACTTTTGATGAAATAAACTGATTTTATAGGTTAATATGAAATTTTAGGATTTATTTAGATTATTTTTTTGATGTAATCAAGTATTTTCGACTTTCAGAAAAACCAAATAATAAATAGTGTCAAAATTGAAAATATGAGTTTTTAAAACAAATAATATATTATTTATTGATATAATATTCTTTAAAATATAATTTTCTTCCAAAACACTTATATTAGTGTTGGTCGGAGTGGTTTACTCAAGAGGGGGATGAATTGAGTACCAATTAAAATTTCTGTATTTAAAAACACAGTCTTAAAGACCCCCAAATAAAATAATAAATTAAACTGTTGTGAATTTATATTAAAGTAGAGGTTCTATCATATTCTCACGGGATTGATTAATTCCCAGTTAATCAACACAGGAGTGTGTGATTATCTTTTGAAACTAACTTACTAATCTACACTTAACATAAACACTTGCTAATTTAATTATCAAAGTAACATTAAAAACAGTATTAGTTTTAAAGTGATTAGCAGCGGAATAAAACTTTGAAAGAGATGGCACAACAAATGTAACCAAGAGGTTCAGTCTCAAGCCGAGACTTAGTCCTCTCAAAAGTTTATATAAAATTATCCACACCCTAGATCGGGGTTCAACAGTTTACAACTGTCCAGGTCCAAGACCTCTACCACTGTTCTTCGTGGGAAACAGTACAACAGCAACCAGCTGTCCAGGTCACACATGACCTATACCACTGTTATTCGTGGGAAAGAAAGAATGAAAGAGTTTGGTAAGGATTTAAAAATCCTTCAGTTAAGTACAGGAGACAGTGTATGTGTTAGATACAGCAGATAACACACACTGCTCGAAATGAATGATAATAAATCACAAAACAAGAGATGTAGAGTTTAGAAGTGGTTCTGGTGATTTCAGTGTAGCTCTGGACTCCTTTGGATTGGATCAGAAGTGAGTCTAAGTCCTCTTCTTGTTTCTGTTTGAGAAACAGAGTGTCGTATGCTCCAGGTTCACATACAGTGAAAATGTAGTGGTTGAAGTTCTTCAGTGTTCTTCTTGTATGCACAGAACACTTCTCGAGTATGCTTGATTGTCTATGAGCTTCTCTGTGTTCTTGATGGAACTCGTTTTTCTCTTCTTGTGTTTTTGGTATATATCATCCACCACACACTTCTCTAGTTCGCTGCAGCGTAGTCTTCTCGTATTTATCTCCCAACAGGGGACAGAAAAGATTTCCTTTCTGCAGGTACGATGTACGGGTTCCTGACATCCGACAACCTTTGTCAGATATTTGACAAATCATTAAAATGTACATGATATGACCGTTAGATGGATTAAATATAAGAAATAATGAAATTCAAACAGTGAGTCGAGTGATCGGTAGGTAATCAGCATCGGTAGCTTGGACATCGGTAGCTTGAACATCGGTAGCTTGAACATCGGTAGCTTAAACATCGGTAGCTTAATGTCATTAGTTGCTTTGACTCTATCGGTGGCTCTATGCGTCAGTTGGTACATGCTTGTATCGGTGACATTGTTTATCGGTAGCTCCATGCGTCGGTAGCTCTATGCTTGTATCGGTAGCTGTGAGTCTGTCAGTAGCTTCGTCCATCGGTGACTCTTATTCCATCGGTAGCTATTTATACTTACACCGGTAGCTCTATGTGTCGGTAGCTCTATGCTTGTATCGGTATCTTTCTGTAAGTCAGTAGCTTATATTTATAAGCACATCGGTAGCTCTGTGTTAAGTATATCGGTGACTCTGTCTGTCGGTAGACTAAGTCTATCGGTAGCTCTGGCTATCGGTGGACTAAGTCTATCGGTAGACTAGGTACCGGTAGCTCTTTATCAGTATCTATAGGGAGATTACTTATCTGTTTTATGCAGAACACATCCGATTGTGTTAGAATCAATTTATAACTTGTATGAACATGGATAAAAGAGGATTAACATATTCCAAATACTATTTTAAAAATTATTATTGGTTTGATCACAGATTTGAAAGAATTAAAGTATAGATCAATGATACTTATCAATATCATAGAGAATGAAAACATAATTGGGATTTTCAACACATATGAATACATGATTGAGATTATCAAAACAGGTGAGGTCAACAATCTCCCCCTTTTTGATAATCACAATTTATGATATGGGCATTTAACATAGTGAAAATATAATAGTAAAGAGTATAATATTGAATTCAATTTTCTTATTGAAAACAGCATCAGAGATAATAGAAATAGTATGATATAGACATAAGTTATCAGAGGTAACAATGAAAAAAAGTAATGTGGCTCCCCTTATTCCTTATTTTTCTCCATTGAAAATATTTCTTAATCCCTCATTTTGTTCTCCCCCGCTTATTGTCCTCCCCCTTATTATTCTCCCCCTTATTATTCTCCCCCTTTGTGATAATCAAAAAGTGGGAAAGCATATATATGAGACAAATAAAACATGAGAAGTAAAAGGAGTTCTTCTGTACTAGAGTAGTCAAAAAAGTACAAAAACAGAATACAAAGGAATTCCTATCAAAAATCCTGGCCACTGGATCAATCCACATCTTCCACGTGAGATTTTCCTTTGGGATCAGAAGAAGGTTCGGGTGGTGAGGATGCAGGTGAAGGTTTTGGAATTCCAGAAAAGATCAAAGGAGGTTGATCCAATGACACAGAGTCAGGCCTGTAGGTTGAAGATCTTTGGGTGATCATTGGTGTGAGGCTGCGAAGAGCTTGAGCAGGAGTCAGCTGGACTGTGGAAGTAGCTGAGGCAGAAGCAGGCAAAGCAGGAGGTATGATGACTGGTCGGGCATCAACATGCAAGAAGGGCAGCAACAGATTTCTAAAATCCATAATAATTCCTCCTCCTCTTTCCATAGCAGAGATGAAATCATCTTTGTTCTCCATGATTTTATCTAAGGCAGGAGTCAGTTCTCTTAGCTTGCTCACTTGTTCTCTAAAAGCTTGAGTTACTGGAGGTAGCTTCATGTTTTCCAACAGCAGCTTGAAGTGGGGATCGAGTTGATGCTTGGTGAAAATTTTGGTGAAGTAGTAGTCCACTTTTCTCTTTATGGATTCCTGAGAGGCAGAGGCTTCTCTCACATAATCTTGAACAATCTTCATAATTTCTCTAGCAGAATCTCTTGTAGAAAGCACCACTCGGCTCAACTCTGATGAGTCCACAGAGCCACTGGTTGAAATAGAGCTAATCTCCTCCTTCAACATTGCTCGAACTTGATTCATATCAACTGATAGTTTGGATGAGAGAGGGCCAAGAGAGAAGGAAACAATTTCTTTGAAACTCTTAGACAAACCACTTATTAGGCTTTGAACTTGAGAGTCTTGTAATTGAACGTGATCCTTCACTGAGGTTTTGAAACTTTCAAACACTGAGACAAACTGGCTTACTACACTCTTCACATAAGCTAGGTCCTTGTCAGCGTGAGACTTGGAGCTCATATAAGAATCCAAAGCAGCAACTGATGTCTTGAGAGCTTCAAGATCTGCTTCGATTCTAGAAGACTGAGTCTGGCACTCTTTCACTTCTTCCATAAGATCATACACAAAATAAGATAAATTACAAGCCATAGATAGCTTGCAGGATCTCTCTAACATTTTCATTTCTTAATAAAAGCTTTGCTTCATCTCAGCAACTGATACACTGAATGATTCTTTCAGCTCATTCTTCATGGATTCAAGATCAGATTTAGAGACAAAATATTTGAGACAACTGCAGCAGATCCTCTTGCTGAGGCCAAACTAACTACAGAGTCAGTCATTATTGAATTAATTGAGGATGCAAGGGAGGTTTCCATTAACTTCACTTCTTCAACAAAACTGGTTTTGAGGTCCTCTTTCAGCTTATTCAGATCATGAAATCTGACCACATCATCTGGCAACAACTCAGAAGCAAGATCATAATTGGTCTTCGGTCTATTCACAGACATCTCATTATCTGAATCCGGATAATCCAATCCACAGACTATAAACCCTGGGTCTTCTACCCAGTCTCCAAGCTCAACAACTACTGTAACATTTCCAAGAACAGATTGATGCTCCCCCTCAATGGGTGCATTCTCATGTATCACAACATCATTATCTGCTGGCTTTTCTTCATCAGAATCTTCCACAACAACTTCCATCTCAGAAGCAGTAAGGAGGTTTTCTGAAGCAGGTACAGCTTCTTCTGTATCTCTTTCTACTTCAGCTGTAGGCATAGCTGAGCTTCCAATCAAAGGACTCATACTTAAACTACCAGAAACAGACGATTCAGATACATTCTCCTTTTCCTTTTCTTCTTGGTGAGGCACAGACTGGTCTTCCTCATGAGGAGACAAAATTTCCTCTACCTTTCCTTTCCTTGAGTATACAAGCTCAGTAACAGGACTTGGGGGCAGGTCTGGATCTCCTCTAATATCCATAGGAGTTTCTTCCTCTTCTTCTTCTTCTTCTTCTCCTGACTCATCACTATACTCAGGATCCTCTTCATCAGATCCTAAACCTGGATCTCTTTGATCCTTTGGCCTTGAAGGATAGTCCACAGGATTAAACCTATCATATATTTTCTGATCATCACTGACCCATTCTCCCTTCCATGGGTTCCAGTTAATTTTCATGTACTTACAAACAGTCGAGGTGATGCAGAAATTATTCTTGACTACAACTGTCTCATCCTGAGACTCAACTATTCCTTTCACTTTTATCATTACTGAAATCAGCTTGGCAAAGAATAAAGCATTAGTCTTTGACTTTGGTCTAATCATGTCTTCCATTTGAAGCATTAACAGTCTGCACAGATTGATTTTCACACCATGTCATAGAAAATGTAGAAGATAGATATCTTGATATCTCAGATTTGCAAAATCTCCTCTCCTCGGTATCAACACATGCTGAACAAACTTGAAAAGCAGTCAATTCTCTACATCCATTTCAGCAGCAACCACTTGCCTTTGATTCCCATTACCAGTCAGTCTTTTAAGGCGGTTTGATAATCAAAGATGTCACTGCTAGGTGGCATTGCTCTTGATACATACCTAGAGACACCTTCATGTGGTACTTTCAAGCACTCATCCCACTCTACTGAAGAAAAAGACATCTCTTTTCCATTTAAACAAGAGTTTACCTGATTCTCATTTTCAGACTTCTCGAAGGTTACAAACTCATAGAACTGTTTTACCAACTTCGGGTAGTATGGGCCATTGTTATTCGAGAAACAATCCACCCATTTCTGGTCCTCCAGAATCTCGAGTACTAACGATTTGCTTGGCAGTAGCCATTCTACGCACAGTTCTTTCTCGATTACTAAGTCTCTATTCTGCAAGTGATGATTCACTGGTCGCCTTCCCGATCTAGTGCTGACTTCACTAACACTGGCTTTATGCTGTGTCTTCTGCTTCTTAGCGTTTGGTTCCACACTTTCATCTCTGACGATAGGAAGCTTAGTTTTTTCCATCGCGGGTTTAGGGTTCTTGGTCGATTTGGGAGCTAAGGTTCGAAGGTGAGAGATTTTGAGCTCGGTGAGGTAGGAAGTGGCTTAGTCTTAGTTTTATCATTTTGGAATTCCAAATAAACGACTAAAATAGAGTAAGATAAAATAAAATAAAACGTTTCATATTCCTGGCGGTAGACAGAAGTTTTTAAAATCAATTGCATCGGTGTGAGTTAATCATCGGTGAAAAAAAAAACAAATCGGTGAGAATTGTACATCGGTGAGAATTTTCACATCGGTGAGAATTTTCACATCGCTGAGAATTTTCACATCAGTGAGATTTTTCACATCAGTGAGGATTTTCACACCGGTTGTGATTAAACATTCCCAATTCGTGTCTTATGTAACTTAACCTATCAGAACTTAAAGGTTTAGTGAAAATATCAGCCAATTGATGTTCAGTGCCAATAAATTCAAGAGTAATATCACCTTTTTGATAGTGATCTCTTAGGAAATGGTGTCTTACATCTATGTGTTTGGTTATAGAGTGAGATACAGGATTCATAGAGATGTTTATTGCACTGGTGTTATGACAGTTGATTGAAACATGTTTAAAAACATATCCATAGTCCAAAAGAGTGTGTTTCAACCACAGAATTTGTGCACAGCAACTACCAGCAGCTATATATTCTGCTTCGGCAGTAGATAATGCAACAGAGTTCTGTTTCTTACTACACCAAGAAACTAAGGATTTTCCAAGCAGATGACATGTTCCTGATGTGCTTTTTCTATCTAGCTTACAACCAGCAAAGTCAGCATCTGAATAACTCATTAACTCAAAGTATTGTACTTTTGGGTAAAACAAACCTAAGTTAACCGTGTGTTTGAGATATTTAAAAATTCTTTTAACAGCAAGCAAATGAGATTCTTTTGGATTATCTTGAAATCTAGCACACATACACACACTAAACATAATATCAAGTCGACTAGCAGTAAGATAAAGTAAACTACCAATCATACCTCTGTAATTTGTTTGATCAACTGGTTTCCCAGTTTCATCTGCATCCAATTTACAGGTAGTACTCATAGGAGTTTCACTCTCCTTGACACTATCCAGACCAAAACGTTTTAAAAGATCCTTTTTATATTTACTTTGATTCAAAATAATACCATTTTCATTTTGAAATACTTGAAATCCGAGAAAGTACTTAAGTTCTCCCATTAAGCTCATTTCAAATTCATTTTGCATGCTTTTTGAAAAATCAGTACATAAAGAGTGTTTAGAAGATCCAAAAATAATATCATCAACATATATTTGTACAACTAAAACATATTTAGAAATTCTTTTAATGAAAAGAGTTGGATCAGCAATCCCTTTAGTAAAACCATTTGAGATAAGGAAATTGCTAAGTCTATCATACCAAGCTCTTGGAGCTTGTTTTAAACCATACAAAGCTTTAGAAAGTTTAAAAACTTGATTTGGAAAATGGGGGTTAGTAAATCCAGGTGGTTGTTCTACAAAAACATCTTCAATTATAAAACCATTTAGAAATGCACTTTTCACATCCATTTGATATAATTTGAAATCCAGATGTGCAGCCTATGCAAGTAAGATCCTAATGGCTTCTAGACTAGCTACAGGTGCAAAAGTTTCCTCATGGTCTATACCTTCTTCTTGACTATATCCTTGTGCAACTATTCTAGCTTTGTTTCTAACTATATTTCCAGATTCATCTACTTTATTTCTAAAAACCCATTTTGTGCCTATTGTCAAAGTGTCCTTAGGTCGGTCAACTAATTCCCAGACTTTGTTTCTTTCAAATTGATTTAATTCTTCCTGCATAGCTATTACCTAGAATTTATCATTGATAGCATCATTGATAGTTTTGGGTTCTTGCTGTGAAAGAAAGGCTTGATGTTCAACCTGGTTTCTTAGAGATGCTCTAGTTTGTGTTCCTCTATCAAGATTACCAACAACTGCTTCTAAAGGATGATTCTTTAGAATCCTCTTTTATCTGGTAAAGGTTGGACTAGAAATTTCAGGTTCATCTATAGGTTCGGGTTCAATAGAAGCAGATTCTGGAAAAAGTCCAGAACTGGATGTTTTGATAATAGGTTCTTTAGATTTATCATTAATGTCCAGAATAGACAGATCTTCTTCAAGATTCTCAAGAGAAGTTTTAGGCTCATGTGGATCAGTTTCATCAAACTTGATGTGAACAGATTCTTCCACACATTTGGTTTTCTTATTGAATACTCTCTAGGCTTTACTTGTAATAGAGTAACCCAGAAAAATTCCTTCATCACTTTTGGAAGCAAACTTATCCAGATTATCTTTAGTATTCAGAATAAATACATTGCAACCAAAAACTTTAAAGTAATTAACCTTAGGCTTTCTATTGTTCCACAATTCATAAGGGGTTTTCTTAAGAACAGGTCTCATTAAGACTCTATTAATGACATAGCAAGCTGTATTAACAGCTTCATCCCAAAAATAAACAGGCAGATCATATTCATTGAGCATGGTTCTAGCAATTTCTTGAAGGGTTCGGTTTCTTCTTTCTACTACACCATTCTGTTGGGGTGTTCTAGGGGCAGAAAAGTTATGAGTATAGCCATTGTGTGAACAATAAGATTCAAAATCTTGATTTTCAAACTCACGACCATGATCACTTCTCAAAGTTTTAATCTTAAGTCCACTAAGGTTCTCTACAGACTTGGAGTATTTAACAAAGTAAGAACAAGCTTCACTTTTGTGAGCTAGAAAATATACCCAAGTATATCTAGAAAAGTCATCTACGAGAACATAAACATAGTGCTTCCCATTTAAACTAGAAACTCTTGATGGTCCAAACAAATCCATGTGAACCAATTCAAGTGGTTGAGAAGTCAAAACTTCTTTCTTTGATTTAAAAGAAACTTTGTGTTGTTTTCCCTTTTGACAGGGGTTACACACTCTATCATTTGGGAATTCTAATTTAGGTAGGTCTCTAACTAGGTTTTTTCTAGAGAGTTTTCTAAGTGAGTGAATGTTGCAATGTCCTAATCTTCTGTGCCATAGCCATGATTCTTTATGAAAAGCATTCAAACAAGATATATTTTGTTTGGCTAAAGAATTCAGATTAACAGCATAAACATTTTCATTTCTTAAGGCAGAAAATACCAAAACATTCTTAGAATTAAAAACTTTGCAGGAATCATTTTCAAATTTAACATGAAAACCATCATCACATAATTGAGAAATACTTAATAAATTGTATTTAAGGCCATCAACAAATAAAACTTTAGAAATCAATACTGAGTCAGTGTTACCAATCTGGCCTAGGCCGATGATTTTTCCTTTAGAGTTATCACCAAAGGTGACATGACCTCCATCAACCTTTATTAAGCTCTTGAAGCAAGAATAATCTCCAGTCATGTGTCTTGAGCACCCACTTTCTATGTACCATATCTTCTTGTGACAGATCTTCAAGCAGGTCTCCTATAAAACAGATTTAAACAGGAAATAACTTTGGTACCCAGATTTTCTTGGGTCCAGACAGGTTAGCCAATAACACTTTAGGTAACCATATTTGTCTAATGGGTCTCATATAATTTGTAGAATTGACATGCTTTGAAATATAACCTTTATTAGATCCATAGCTATGTATATAACTGGTTGAGGCATATGAATTTCAAGAATTACCTTCATTCTGTCCAGATTTAGAAATGAATCTAGTTTTGGCAATTTTCCTTTGTCCAGGTTGGTATCCTATACCATTAGTATATCTAGGTGCTATTTGCTTTCCTAGCATCTGTGTTAAAGCATCCTTTCCATTTGTGAATTTTTCTAAGTCCTTTCTATGTTGCTCATTTGACAGTTTCAGTTCTGTATTTTCCTTTAACAGTTGATCATTTTTCTCTTTTTCAATAGTGAGTTCAGTTTTAACTGTAGTGGTGAGAGCATGTTGTTTCTTTAAACCTTTGTATTTGTCTTTAAGCTCATTACAGGTTTCTCCCAGCATATCACAGTACTCAAATAGTTCAGATTTTGACATGGTTTCTGAATCAGAATCATCTCCAGAATAATATGAATTTAAAACAGGAGTGTCAGATGTTACCTCAGAGGTATTTGTCATGAAACACATGTTGGCTCGATTCCTTTCGGAGTCCGAAGATTCTGGTTCACTAGTGCTGTCTTATGAAGCACTCCAGGTGGCCTTCATGGCTTTCTTAAACTTATTGTCCTTATATTCATATTTCTTTTTATACTTCAGCTTTGGACAGTCGGCTTTAATGTGTCTTTTTCTCTTGCACTTATAGCAGACAACATCATCTGATTTTTCATTCTTCTTCCAGTCCTTTTTCCATTTACCTTGGTGGTCATACTTACCCTTATGATTTGTTTTTCTGAAGAACTTATTTTTCCTATAAAATTTCATAAATCTTCTAGCAATGTGAGCCATCTCAGCATCACTGTCAGAATCACTTTCACTGTCTTCACAGCATGAACTTTCAACTACAGCTTGAAGCTTTTCTTTGTCCTTATTCTTTGAATTTGAGGATTTGAAAGCGACAGACTTTCTTGGAGGTTCATTTTCTTCCTCTTTATTCACTTTAAGCTCTTCTTCATACATCATCAGCTTGCCAATTAGTTCCTTGACAGGTAGAGCAGCAATGTCACATGATTCTCTGATTGAGACAGATGTGCCTCTCCATCTATCAGGTAGACATCTCAAAATTCTCATAATTTTCTCCTTTGCTGGAACATCTTTTCCCAGAGAAGTCATTGTGTTGACAATTTCATTGAACCTGAGATACATGTCAGAGATAGGTTCATCAGGCTTCATTTTAAAATTATCATACTTGATAGTATAAGTGTTCAATCTCATTTCTTTAACATTCGTTGTTCCTTCATGAGAAACAGCTAAGGTATCCCAAATTTCAAAAGCAGTTTTACATGAAGAAATTCTATTAAACTCTTCATCTCCTAAAGCACAGTACAGAGCATTCATAGATTTACAATTATTATTGTAAGCAGTCTTTGTAGGTTCATCCCAAGTAGATCTAGCAGTAGTGGGAATTTTGTATTCTGATTCAATAGCAGTCCAGATATCAAAACCTATGCTTTCTAGATGAATTTTCATTTTCAGTTTCCACTGAGCATAATTAGTTCCATTGAAGAAAGGTGGCCGGTTAGTAGCAGCACCCTCAAGTCTATTGTCCATGATGAGAAAATTTTAAAGAGATAAAAATTTAGATATAACAGAAATTTTAAGAACTTTAAAATACAACTAAAATCACAGTTCAAAAGTAGAGTACTTTTAGAAAGTATTTTCAACCCTCTGATACCAAGTGTTGGTCGGAGTGGTTTACTCAAGAGGGGGATGAATTGAGTACCAATTAAAATTTCTGTATTTAAAAATACTGCCTTAAAGACCCCCAAATAAAATAATAAATTAAACTGTAGTGAATTTATATTAAAGTAGAGGTTCTGTCAGATTCTCAAGGGATTGATTAATTCCCAGTTAATCAACACAGGAGTGTGTGATTATCTTTTGAAACTAACTTACTAATCTACACTTAACATAAACACTTGCTAATTTAATTATCAAAGTAACTTTAAAAACAGTATTAGTTTTAAAGTGATTAGCAGCGGAATAAAACTTTGAAAGAGATGGCACAACAAATGTAACCAAGAGGTTCAGTCTCAAGCCGAGACTTAGTCCTCTCAAAAGTTTATATAAAAATGATCCACACCCTGGATCGGGGTTCAAAAGTTTACAACTGTCCAGGTCCAAGACCTCTACCACTGTTCTTCGTGGGAAACAGTACAACAGCAACCAGCTGTCCAGGTCACACACGACCTCTACCACTGTTATTCGTGGGAAAGAAAGAATGAAAGAGTTTGGTAAGGATTTACAAATCCTTCAGTTAAGTACAAGAGACAGTGTATGTGTTAGATACAGCAGATAACACACACTGCTCGAAATTAATGATAATAAATCACAGAACAAGAGATGTAGAGTTTAGAAGTGGTTCTGGTGATTTCAGTGTAGCTCTGGACTCCTTTGGATTCGATCAGAAGTGAGTCTGAGTCCTCTTCTTGTTTTTGTTTGAGAAACAGAGTGTCGTATGCTCCAGGTTCACAGACAGTGAAAATGTAGTGGCTGAAGTTCTTCAGTGTTCTTCTTGTATGCACAGAACACTTCTCGAGTATGCTTGATTGTCTATGAGCTTCTCTGTGTTCTTGATGAAACTCGTTTTTCTCTTCTTGTGTTTTTGGTATATATCATCCTCCACGCACTTCTCTAGTTCGCTGCAGCGTAGTCTTCTCGTATTTATCTCCCAATAGGGGACAGAAAAGATTTCCTTTCTGCAGGTACGAGGTACGGGTTCCTGACATCCGACAACCTTTGTCAGATATTTGACAAATCATTAAAATGTACATGATATGACCGTTAGATGGATTAAATATAAGAAATAAAGAAATTCAAACAGTGAGTCGAGTGATCGGTAGGTAATCAGCATCGGTAGCTTGGACATCGGTAGCTTGAACATCGGTAGCTTGAACATCGGTAGCTTAAACATCGGTAGCTTAATGTCATTAGTTGCTTTGACTCTATCGGTGGCTCTATGCGTCAGTTGGTACATGCTTGTATCAGTGAATTTGTTTATCGGTAGCTCCATGCGTCGGTAGCTCTATGCGTCGGTAGCTCTATGCTTGTATCGGTAGCTGTGAGTCTGTCAGTAGCTTCGTCCATCGGTGACTCTTATTCCATCGGTAGCTATTTATACTTACACCGGTAGCTCTATGCATCGGTAGCTCTATGCTTGTATCGGTAACTGTCTGTAAGTCAGTAGCTTATATTTATAAGCACATCGGTAGCTCTGTGTTAAGTATATCGGTGACTCTGTCTGTCGGTAGAATAAGTCTATCGTTAGCTCTGGCTATCGGTGGACTAAGTCTATCAGTAGACTAGGTACTGGTAGCTCTTTATTAGTAGCTATAGGCAGATTACTTATCTTTTTTATGCAGAACACATCCGATTGTGTTAGAATAAATTTATAACTTTTATGAACATGGATAAAAGAGGATTAACATATTCCAAAGACTATTTTAAAAATTATTATTGGTTTGATCACAGATTTGAAAGAATTAAAGTATAGATCAATGATACTTATCAATATCATAGAGAATGAAAACATAATTGGGATTTTCAACACATATGAATACATGATTGAGATTATCAAAACAGGTGAGGTCAAAAATAAGGTTAGATATGTAAATAATGAACCACTTGGGGATATTTATTATTTTCATTTTATGTTTATTATCCATTTATAATAATAATACAAGAATACATGGTAAAAGATAAACTGTTAAACTATGATTTAAATCTAAAAGTTATTGTTAATATGGTAACCTAAAATGGTCTAAAACATATTGGTTGAGATGATTTTTACCTATAACCACATTATCCTAGAAATAAATCCATTTTTTGCCATTATAAATGGAATATGAATATATAATAAAATAGTATTTCAATCATTTCTTAAAGTGACCCTCACTTATCTTATAAAAGTGTACTTAACCTTCTCTCAAAAAAACCTCCAAAGCCATATGGATTGGCCAACCCCTGCTGAAATATCCTCCCAACTATAGTAAATTCATCCTAGATGCCTTACTTTGATCAGAAATCCTACATATGGAGCCCTTTTGATCAAATCAATAGGAACCACTAGGAGAATAGGTAATAATTTAATCACATCTTTCAAAGGTAATTTCTTCATCCATTTACTATTTCTTTGCTGTTTCCCTACCCAAATAATAAATCTAGTGCCTTATACATAATGTGATTTTTTTATAAATATTGTACAACAATATTCAATATTTTATCGATCCTATGAATGAAAAAGTCACCATATATGTGTTCGTACGGCTTACCATCTCCACGTTGTGGTGTAGTTTGTTATTCAACACTTCATTATTTGGATGGGTATATTAATGAGTATAATTTATGTAAATAATAAATATAATATGTTAATGATTTTTTATATATGATATACCATCCAATTACAAACAATTTCACCATAAATATTATTATATTATCGCTCATCTGTGCGTATGGATTACTATCTCCACGAATATTATGAGATTCATTCATCATCGTAACCATTCAAGAATAAATTTCATTATATGATTAAAAAATAATGTTTTAGAAGTTAATATCATTCTGTATATGAATCAAATACGCCTTATACATATCAAACATTACTAACGTAACAAAACATATAATGGAAAATGAATTAGTTAACACCTGAAAAAGTGATACTACTGAAATATTATTAACAAAACAAATTTAAAGATCATATATAATATCATATTTATATATATGGATCTTGAATAATTTAATATCATTTATTTACCTTTTATATAGGAGGCTATTTTACCCTCAACCAAGGAAAGGTAATGGTAAGGGTTAGTTTTACAATCTCTTTATTATCTGAGGTTGTTTTTAACAAAGTATCTATTGTGACTTCTTTATCATCCACATCCGTGTAACTTAAAAATGTATTCCAATACATTTTTACTAATTACTAGACTATGTGTTAAATTCATTTATACCATTTTTTGACTTTTTATAAAATGGTTTGAAAAGAATCTTTCAATCTTATTCCAAACAAGGTACTTTATGACCTTTTTGACAAGTTATTGATATAAAGTTTTTTTAACTTATACGGAAGGTGCGGCTATTTTTCAAGGTTATAAAACCTTCGAACCTTCCCATAAAATATTATACGAATATTTTCAAAATAAATTTTATCTTTTATTATTATTTTACTTTTAAATGATTTTAAAATATAAAGAGACATTTCTCTCAAAAAGTTTTGATTTCATCTATGTCAATATCTTTTGACAGATTAGTCACTTTAATGAAGTTGATTTATTATGATACAATCTTCAATATTGTGTTGAATGTTTTATGATTTTTTTATGGTGGATATTTTATTTTAATACCATTAATAGTTCAAGGTTAAAGTATTAACATTTCGTAAGCTAGTTTTAATATGAATGTTTATGTTATATTATATCCTTTTCATTTGAGGAATGAATTGGACTTAGTAAGTGACTGGTGGAGCCCTCTATAGTTCCTCAATGCATCGGTAGGTCTCATTAAAAAACTAGTGTCTTGGAAAAAGGCCTTGGAAAAATCATATTTGTAATCATGGCACAAGACCTTGACTATGTCGTTATGATTTCTGAGATTATGCATTCCATCATTATGAAATTAGTTATTGATATTAAATGTGATTATTTGACTAGTATAATTTCCATGTGAATAAGTAAATGGAATTATTTGATTTATATTTTCCATATGACACTAAACTTTATGTTAAAATGTCTTGTGTTTTATTCTTATACATTGCCTTAACTGTTTATTCTTATTTGTGATAGTTTCCTCTATATTCTCATCCTTACTGAGAATCTCATCCCATCCCTTTCTTATGTTTTCTTTTTTACAGGATGTGAAAAAGTATATTAAGATTTCCCTATAGGGATAGGATAAGGGATACGAGTGTGTTCAAAGGGGACAATATTATTCATGTTTTTATTTCATGATGTAATATAAAGCATATGTATGTACCTAGTACTTACAAGGCTACTAAACAAAAAAGCCTTTCTATGACTTGATCTCTTATAATCATTCCAATGTAATGTAATAATGCACTGACTATGGGTAAATAGGGTCAGGGAGTTAAATATGGTATCAGAGGAAGTTTAGTTAAATCCTTGGAAATTAGATTTAGAAAAACATTGATTAGAGTACAATACCATAAGATAGACTTTAAGGATTAATATAGAACAACTTCCAAGAATTTGGTAATGTAGATATTTTTTGAATTTTTCAATCAATGAATCCCAATCTGGATATGACCTCGTAGAGGCAGGTCTCAAACAGATATACCTAGGAGTGAAAACTATGACAAGGAATTTTGGGCTTGACCTGGGGTATCCTAGTACACGACAATGGGCCTTACTTCACTCATGGTTATGACACTACTGGGGGTTATGCTTAGGATAATTCAATTTTTCAATACAATCCATTATGAATGATTTATGAGTAAATACCTCCTCAATGAAAACATTTTTTTTTATTATGGATTATATACTTAAAGTGTTCAATTTATGTTAGTTATTTTACTAGTTTGGAATTATGTACTGTGATTCATAAACTAATCTAGTGTATACCATTGTTTAGAAATGACACATAATGGAAGGAATGGAAAATGTATTAATGCATGTAATATATGTATGGATTTCCATCATACTCAAGATAATTATAATGGATATGGTGATGCAACTAGTGATGAACAACTTATAACAATACTTGTACAACACACTCAGGTTATGAATAATAACCTTACCCATATAGAGCATTCTAGTCTATAATGCGGAGGATCAATGTTACACTGCTTCATGAAAAAAAAAGCACCAACATTCAATAGGACTACAAATAAATTTGTATCTGAGCAGTGGGTAAGTTCCTTAGATAAAATATTACATGCTTTGGGGAGTAGCGAAAGGGAACAAATTTTCATGGCAGTTTATCGCCTCACAGGAGATGCATATCAATAGTGGTATTTAATTAAAAACACAAATGAAGATGAAGAAGTATCAAATATAAAATTAATGGAGTTTAAAGAGATTTTCTTAGAAAAATAATTTCCTTGTGATGTTCGAGCGGATATGGGAAGGCAATTTCTGAGTCTTGGTCAAAAGGAGGATGATAATGTCGCAATGTGTGAGGCTAACATTACAAGGTTATCAAGGAATATAGAAGAATATATACATAATCCAAGGATTAATATTGATCTATTCTTTTATGGGTTAAAACCATTTCTCCATCTAGAATTAGTCTCACAATCCTTCTCATCGTACGAAGATATTGTCTCATGTGCTATCTTGATATAAAAGGAATTCTCTATGTCTTATGAATTTAAAGAAAAGAAAGAGAAAAAGAGATTTGCAGAACACTCTTGAAATTGAAGTAAGTGGAAGAAGGGAAAATTTTAATTTATATCGTATAGTAAATGTGGAATGAAACACCCGGTACTTTCTTGAAGGTAATGGGAGTCTATTACAAGTGTGGTGAAAAGATCCACCAAGATATTGATTGCAAGGGAAAGAAAGAGTATGTCAATGTTGAATGATAAAATTATAGATAAACGAGGCATTATGCAAATTAATATCCTGAGCATTAGGGAATCATACCTTAGATAGGGCCAAGGGAGTAATACCAAGATTTTGCAATCAATAATGCGGAGGTTGAAGATCTGGAAGATGTGGTAGAGGGTAATTTAATGGTTTCCTCAAATTTTGCCTATACATTTTTTTTATTTTGGATCATCTCATTGTTTCATATCTTCCAAGTTTTCTATGAAAATTAGATATTTCCAATTTTATTTTTCAAGGGACTTGTTAGTGCAAACTTCTAAGGGAAGTATCATTGAACCAATGTTTTGTGAGTAATTTCCCATTAGGGAATATAAATATGTTTTATTTGCTGATCTAATCGTGATACCAATGATTCAAATTGATATAATCCTCATAATGGATTGGATTTCAGACCATTATATGAAAATTTATTGTAAGAAGAAGGAGGTTTCAATTTTTGACGATGATAAGGAAAAACATATCATTAGAGAAGAAACGTCACCAGTTGATTCTTATCTAGATCCAACCCAAGTAGCTAGACTAAATTCAATTATTGGGGAGTAATAGAGTAAAATAAATATGGGTGAGTAAAGGAATTTTCAAATAGAGTACGTACCTATTGTGAAAGAATATGTTGTTGTGTTTCTAGAGTATTTACCTGAACATCCTCCATAACGATAAATTGAGTCTTCCATTTATTTGATTCATGGTTCAAGGCCCATATCAAATACGCCTTATAGAATGTCCACTGTGGAATTAGTGGATCTAAAGAAACAACTAGAATAATTGAGTAATACATGATTTATTCACACTAGGGTTTCTCTAGGGGGCACCCATGTTCTTTTTTTAATAAGATAGATAGATCTATGTGGTTGTGCATTGACTATCGGGAGATCAATGCTATAACATTTAAGAAGATGTATCCCCTTCCTTTTATCGATGATTTAGTCGATCAACATCATTGAGCTCAATTTTTTTCAAAGATTGACCTGCGATCTAGATATCATCAGTTGTGTGTGAAGAAGGAAGACATTCTGAAGAAAACATTTTGTACCAGGTATGGGCATTATGAAGGACCCCGGGACACCTTGAGAGTGGAGGGGTAAGTCAGGGTAACCACTTTTTCTTTTAATGTGATCGATCTTGTTCCCACATTGGTAGGAACCTGTTGAACCTGTACGATGATTATGATCAGAAAGCAAACATTCACATGCACAGAGAAGACACAGCCCTTTTTACTTGGTTCACCACTAAGGGCTACATCCAAGGAGCATACGCCGACAGGTTGTCGGTCGTACCAAAATCCACTATGCTTCACTAACGGTAGATTACAAAAGTTAGGGTACAGTTACTCTGTCCCAGGCTCACTGCCTTTACAAAGGTTTAGGGATAGCCCACTGCTCTCCTCGGATCACTCCCGTTGACTCCCCTGGCTCACTGCCTTTGATGAAGTCCCACTCAGTTTATAGATGTGAAGGTCTCTTCATCATTTTCATAAGAATGCATCCTCTGTTGTATGTAGATGCTCTATTGAAGTCCTATTCTCACCAAAAGCAGAATATCACTTTTCCTCGAATGTATCAGGTAGTCTCCTGGCTTTCGTGCAGCTCCAAACAGGCCGGCGGGCTTCAGCAAAACCTGGCGTGTTTCTTCAAGCCGAACGCGCAAGTCCCAATACGGCACGCAAGTCCAAACTGGCGCGCAAGTGTCACCAACGCACCTACGTGATACTTCCTTCCCCAATAACAAACTTGCACGGTTCACTTCCTTTCTCTCCCAAACCGCCTTGGGCACACAGCAGACAACCGGCGCCCAAGCTCTACTTGCGCGACCAAACTACCACCTGCGCGGCTCAACCACCTGCGCGACGAGAGCTCGAACAATCTCTCAGTCTTGAAATCCGTTCAAAATGAGGAGGGGTGGTCCAGTATTTATAGGCAAAATGGACCCCCTGCGTGGAGGCACGCAAGTCCATCTTTGGCGCGCAAGTCTCGTTTCCCACAACTTCTGTCACGCAACTCACTTTCGCAACCCAACCAATACTTGCACGACCTTCTTTCCTTAGCCAAATTTTGAAGTTCTGATCCTCAAAAACATATGGCGCGCATGTCTTTTATCCTCCAAGACCTCGGCGCGCAAGTAACTTTTCCAAAAACACTACTTTATTGGCGGATTTTCAGGCCCAAAAATTTGGCAAACACTGGGAAATGACGCCACCTTCACTACTGTTTTCTGCTTGAACGGTATGATCTATTTGTTGGTACACATCCTGAACTTCCACTGAGGATTGACAAAAAACACAAAACATACACCAAATCATGCATTGAAGACCATGGTTCCAACACATTACAGTTTTACAACAATTCCATTTGGACTAACTAATGCACCCTCTGTCTTCATGGATCTAATGAATAGAGTTTTCAAAGAATATCATGATGACTTTGTAGTGGTATTTATTGATGATATCTTTGTATTCTCCAAAAGCTACGAATATCTTGAAAATCACTCGTGCACTATTCTAAATACTCATAGAAAAAATTATTTATAAGGGATGTTTAGAATGTGTGAATTCTGGCATCAGGAGATTTCTTTTCTTGTCCATATTGTCTCTAAGGATAGAATCTCTATTGATTCTTATAAGACAAGATCAATACATGAATTTCCAGCAACGATGAGTATACCTGAGGTACACAGGTTTATTTCTTTAGTAGGATATTATCGATATTTCATCCAGATGTTTTCCCAATTAGACAATCCATTAAAAAAGATCAAACGTAAAGGGGATAAACTTGATTGTACAAAATAGTGTATGATGTTTTTGAGAAACTGAAGAGAATATTAGTCAATTCTCTTATCATGACTCTACCATCGGGGAATGAAGGGTTTGTTATTTATAGTGATTCTTCAAAGAAAGTACTTGGTTGTGTCCTTATGCATAATGATAGAGTTATTGCCTTTGCATCGCAACAGCTAAAAATTCATGAACAAAATTATCCCACCCATGATCTGGAGTTAGCAGCTATAATCTTTTCTTTGAAGATATGGATACAATATATCTATGGTGAAAAATGTGTGATATATACCGATCAAAAGAGTTATAAGTATATTTTCTCACAGAAAGAACTCAGCATTAGGAAAAGATGATGGCTTGAACTACTCAAAAATTATGATTCAATATACACTACCTCTTGATGATGTAAAATAAGGTGGCTAATTCTTTGAGCATTAAGGTTATTGGAGTTTTGAAAAAGATGAGTGTTGAAAGGAATTATATGTTCATGGATCTAGTGAACATGGATATGGGAATAATCATGGAAGGTGAAACATTAGAACTTTTCTAAATAGTTTCTAATCTATCTTTACTATGAAGGGTAAAAAGTTATCAGACTGATGATGAGGAGTTTGAAACAAAATGATGTTGTGAATGATGGTAGATAGAATGGATTCATATATGAAGATGGAATTTCAATATTTGGGAGGGGACTTCGGTTCCTGACGTACATGGTATAAAAAGGGAAAGGTTGGCTGATGCTCATATATCCAATTTCTCTAGACACCCTTGTATCACTAAGATGTATAAATATTATACAGAACATTTTTTGCCGGACAACATGAAGAATGATATTGCTGATTATATGTCAGGATTTACGGTTTTTCAATAGGTGAAGGCTCGAAGACAATATCCTAGAGGATTCACACAACCTCTTCCAATACCAGAGTGGAAATGGGATGATATCATGATGGAATTTGTTATGGGGCTACCAAAGACTCCTAGAAGGAATAATTCAATATGGGTCATTGTTGATCATATTACCATGGTATAAAATTTTCATGATATAAGTGAATATTCCTCACATTAACGTTTAGCATGACTATATATTAATTAATTTGTAACACTTCATGGAGTACCCCTATCGATTTTTTCTGATTTTGATCCCCATTTTATATTAAGATTCTGGAAAATTCTTCAGAAGGACCTCAATACTGAACTTTGTTTGAGCACTACCAACCACCCTCAAACTAAATGAAAATCATAACAATGTATTCAAAACATAGAAGACATGTTGATATCTTGGTCACTTGACTATCAAGTTATGTGGTATCAGTATTTACCACTATTAGAATTTTCATATAACAATAGATTCCATTCAGGTATTTAGATGGAACCATATGAATTGTTATATGGAAATTGATATTACACACTAACTTTTTGGGAGGATGTTTATGGAAGAAAACATGTAGGCCCAGAACATATTGAGGAAATAATATAAAAGGTAACGATTATCCTAACCCACATAAAAAATCACAAATTAGGAAAAAGAGTTATACTGATAGCCAGTGTAATGATTTGGAATTTCAAGTAGGAGATCATGTTTTCTTGAAGGTATATCCATCAATGAGTGTCTATAAAATTTTGTAATAAGGGGGAATTATGTCCCAAGTATATCGGACCTTTTGAAATACTAGAATTCATTATAGTTATAGTTTAACATTTGGGAAGGCCTCTATTTACCTCCAATGTTCAAGGTGTGTTCCATGTATCACTATTGAGAAAATACATGACTGAACCAACAAATGTACCAACCTGTAAAGAAAAATAACAGGATCTCGAGTTGTCTTATTTTGAAGAGCCTATTATGATTCTTTATACCAGAGACAAGTGTTGAGAAACCTGACAACTCTTCTGGTGAAAGTTCTATGGAGAAAATATAAAATGTAAGACGCAACGTGGGAACCTGAGGAACTTATGATGAAGAACCACCCGAATCTTCTTATCCAGTAATATTCTTGAAATTTCAATGGAAAAATTATTTGAAGGGGGGAAGAATATAACACCCCAAGATTCCATGGAACATTTCTCTTTAAATAATACAATATCTTCAGTTATATGCAACTTTGAGTTCTAGAACACCACAACCAACCAAACTAGCTGTTAAGAAGAGTAATACCCTCTTTTGGCAATTTCATAAATTTAATTTTTCAAAATGGACTTCATTTTTGGATTCGTAATATCAAAATTATATTAGGGTGAATATTTTGTATTTTTCTGAAAACATTCAATTTTGATTAATAGTGAGAAATAAAATGTTATTGTTTATAACCTAATATTTATTTAAAAAATTATTTATTTTATATAAATTTATTTTATGTCAAAATAAATACATAATACCTCTATATGTTTAATCTAATTCATTAGAGTGATTTTAAAATAATATTAGATATGTAAATTTTTATTGAACATTCTAATGTCTTTTACCAACCTTCTATGAACATTTTCAAATTTGAATAAAACATAATTTTACAACTTTGGTGAATTGATTTTCATAAATCTGAGAGACACAGATGAAATCAGTAAGTAAAATGTGGTTCAATTGGTTGAAAATAAATTTTGGTGAATAGTAACTTTTGAATTTTATTAACCAAAGTTAAAATTAAATAGGGTAATTAAAGGTAAAATTGATATTATAATTTCACTAACACATGTCCTAATTCAATTAGATGGGTGTTTTAGACAAAAATCAACCCTGCAAATATGATATTCTCTAGTTTGATCCACCTGTATTAAATTAGGATGTTTATTATTATTTTATTTAAAGAATAGTTCAAAGTGTAGAATTCAAATTTCCATAACTAAACATTTTTAATATAGGGATATACATAAGATAAATTAAAATATAAATAAGAATTAGAAAGATAAAAATATTTCACACATAATGGAATTTTATTTATAATTTTTATACATTAAATAATAATATTTATTAATGACACAATGATGATGCCTTAATTACATTATTAATAAAAGATTAAAATCAGTGATATTATAAATATGAAAATAAAAGTAAATAGAAAATTTCGATGCATTAGACTAATTTTTTGGTTAATATGACATATTATTATTTATTTAATTTTTTTTCGAAGTAATAATGTTTTTATAACTTTCACAAAAAACCAAATACTTAATAGTGTCAAAATTTAGATAAATTATTTTTTAAATCAAATGCTATATTATTAATTGATATAATATTCCTTAAAATATATGGTTCAGCCAAAGGTCATAGATAAGGTTATATATGTCAATAACGAACCACTTGGGGATCTCTGGGATTTTTTATAGTATGTTTATTATCCATTTGTTATAATAACACAAGAATACATGGTAAAAGTTAAACTATTTCAATAATAGTTAAATCTAAAAGATAAGGTCAATATGGTGACCAAAAACTATCTAAAACCTATTGGGTGGGTGGTTTTCGAAACATACCCACCTTATCCAAGAAATAAATCCATTTGGATCCATTATATAATGGATATAATTTTATAATAAAATAAAATTTCACGATTTTCATAAAGTGACCGTCACCTCTCTTATAAAAGGGTACTTCTTGTTCATGAAATATCACACCTCCAAAGCAATTTTCATCTTCCAAACCCTACTCAAATGTCCTCCCAACTACCCTAAATTCATCCTATATTCCTTAATTTGATCAGATATCCGTCTTAAGGATCCCTTCTGATCATATCAAAAGAAAACACCAGAAAAAAAAAGGTAATAATTGCAACACCTCTTTCAAAGTTCTTTTCTTCTTCCACTTCTTCATTCTTGGTTTTTTACATTCCAAAATATTAAATACAGTACCTTATACACACTGTGATGTTATTATAAATATGGTACAACCATATTCATTATTCTATCCATACTATGAATGATAATGTCACCATACGTGCGTACGAACGGCTTACCGTCTCCCCATCGTGGTGTAGTTTGTTATTCAACACTTCTATATTTTTATGGGTATAATAATGAGTATAATTGATATAAATACTAAATATAATATGTTAATTATTTGTTATATATTATATACCATCTAATTACATACGTTTTCTACATCAATAGAATGATATTGTTCCTCATGTTTACGTACGGATTACCGTCTCAAAGAATGTGATGAGACTCATTCCCAATCGTAACTATTCAATATTCAATTTCATTTTATGATTAAAAAATATTGTTTAAGAACTAAATATCTCTGTGGATATGAATCAAATACATCCCATCTAGAAAAAACACGACTTCCATAAAAAAACATATAATGGAAAACGAATCAGTTAACACCTGAAACAATGATACAAATGAAATATTATTAAAAATACAGTATTAGAAGATCATATATAATATCATATTTTTTTATATGAATATTGTATAATTTAGTAACAATTATTTTACTATTATACAGGAGGTTAACATACCCTCAAATAACAAAAGGTACAAGTCAATGGTTAATTTTACAATATCGTTATTATCTGAGGTTGTTTTTATGAAAGTATGTACTAGGACTTCTTTATCGTCCACATCTATGTATCTTAAAAATGTATTTAAAATAATTTTAGCTATTTACTAACTATGGGTTAAATTCATTTATACCCTTTTTTGAATTTATATAAAATATTTTTAAAGGAATCTTTCCATCGTTTTCTAAACAAGGTATTGTATGATCTTTTCGACAAGTTAAGGAATGAATGTTTTTTAACTTATACGGCCGGTGAAGATATTTACCACTGTTATAACACCTTAGAAGCTTCCCTCAAAAAATTATAATAATATTTTCAAAATAAATTCTTTCTTTTATAATGATATTACTTATAAATTATTTTAAATTGATAGATATATTTCTTTCAAATAGTTTTGATTTCATCTATGTCAACATTCCTTGATGGATATTACACTTGCTTGAAGTTGATTTATTATGATACAATCTTCAATATTGTTTTAAAGGTTTTGTGATATGATTGAATATGGATGTTCTTTTTATACCATTCATGGTTTATGGATAAAGTATTAACATTTTGGATCCTAGATTTAATATAAATCTTTATGTTATGTTTCAACCTTTTTATAAAAGGAATGAATTTTACTTAGTAAGTGATGGGTGGTTCCTTCTATAGCTCCTAGATGCGTCAGAATATCTCATGAGAAAAACTAGTGTCTTGAAAAATTTCCTTGAAAAAATATTATTTTTTGTCTTTGCATGAGGCCTTGACTATGTGGTTATGATGTCCATAATTAAGCATTCCATCATAATGAAATTAGATATTGATATTACATGTGATAATTCGACTAGTAGAATATCCATGTGAATATGTAACTGGAATCATTTTATTTATCATTACCATTTTATGCTGAAGTTTCAGTTTAAAAGGATTGTGTTTTAGTGTTATACATTGAGTTAAATGTTTATTCTTATTTATGATAGTTTCTGATATATTTTTATCCTTACTGAGAATCTTAGCTCACCCCATTATTATGTTTTTTTCCCTGCATGTGAAGATATATATTCTGATTGACCTTCAGGGATAGGCTAAGGGATATGAGTGTGTTCAAAGGGGACACAATGTTGATGTTTTTATTTCATGATGTAATGTAAAACATTTGTATGTATCTAGTACTTCCAAAGATACTAAACTAATCAGTCTTTGAAGACTTGATCTCTTGTGATCATGCCAATGTTAGGTAATAATGCACCGACTCTAGGTAACTAGGGTCAGGGCATTACATAGAGGAACGAAAAAATCCTTTTCCCATCAGTAGTGATCATTAAATTAGTGATCTATGAAACCAATGATAATTTATATACTTATAATTAATAAAAATATTTAAAATATAAAAGTCTAAATGGGAAAAATGGATCACACCAATCTTCTATAATCATCGCCCGATGGACAACACAATAGAAATGAAAAATAATATTAGTAATCCTATATGCATGTTATAAAATCAAAATACAACCGTATTAGTAATTCTATTGAATTGTTGGGGAACAAATAAATTCTTATTTATAGGGATAAATTTCTCTATTTGGAAAGTAATATGACTATGGGTCAATCATGATAGTTGATCAATATACGAATTTGTTTATTTGACCATTGGGAACTATAAACATTGGTAATAATTTTTTTATTATAATTGGTGTTTATAATTAGTAATGAGAATTTCTGATTGATAATTAAAGAAGAAATAATGGCCTAAACCTGTAGAGTCATTCCATTTTAAGCCCATTTGATAGAATATGGGAGGGTGTTTGTACCATTGGGTTTCTCAAGTGATAAATACCATTGTTAAGATTTAACAAGTGATGTTGTAATGAAATCACATATGGGACATGTTAATGTTAGTGGAAATTACAACTCGTTATATGTTAGTCCAACCACCCTATAAAACTACCCCCATCACACACCATTCTTCTAGTGTGTATGTTGGTGTAATAAGGGGTTAAATGTCCATTCCTTCTCAACATAATCTTTCATTTTCATTATATTAATTAAATGTTAATTCCATGAATCCCATTTTTAGAGTAATTATTTTTAATAAAATATATGTTCATGTAGGATAAATTGACTCTTGGACATAAATAATAAGTAATTATATTTTTTTTAAAAGCTACACATTGAAAATAAAAACAGGTAGTTTTTATTATTTTTTATTATTTAAATATCCCTTTAAAACATAATTATTTAAATAAAAATTATAAAATCAATTTATAATGTCCTACATAGTTGTTAAAACTGACCAAAATTTATCTTTATTGAAAATTGATATTTTTTCTTTAAAAAGGTTTTTTTATAATTAGAAGATTTAATTCTTCTATTTAGAATATTATTTATAATATACATATATATATATGAAATAAATTCATCAAAATTATGTTAGGGTGATTTTTTTATAATTTCATAAAATAAAATATTTTTTAGTGAATAGTAACAATATAGTTTTATTTTTTTGGTATTATTTATTACATCATAATTATTATATAATTATTAAATTATTAATTAACAATAATACATGACATAAAATATGTTGTCGATCTTATATTCATTATTTTTATAGTTTTTAATCAATTTACAAAACTATAAGAGTCGTTCCAATGTCTAAAATCAAAATTAATATTTTAAAAATATTATTATGTGGGAAATTAAATTTTTATATTTCCAAATAATTATTACAAATGTATTTTGTTAATAATCTACAAAAATATTAAAAAATTTGAATCAAATGTCCATAATCATGAGCAAAAACTATGGGTATGATAATTATTTTTCATTTTCGACAACATATATTTCAAATCACTATATTTGGAAATTATTAACGATTTTTTTTCACTTTTCCTATACATACACACCAATTTCTCCCTTAACCTTCAATAAAAATCCATATTCCATGAAATTACACTATTTTTTATTCCAATTATTCCCTTAATAATTCATTAATCCACCCAAGCTTCATCCTAATGATTTAGGAGAAACTCTTCAAGGTAAAAGAATTCATGTCATCTTCTTTTCCATTAATGTAATTATTTTTGTGTATGTATTATAAGGGGTAATTTTATTTAATTTATTAATACTTTTATGACTATAATACTAATAAAATAATTTTCTAACAATGTAATTCCTTATTTCTCTCTCATTTTACACTTTTCTATATTAGTATTCAATACTTATCATGTTTCTGAATTTACTTCTCAGATTCCTCTATTTCACATAAGAAAATATTATATTGGGAATACCAAAACCATTTCATCAACAATTTTTAGGCACCTAGATATTAATATAATAAACTTATTTATGATTTTACATATACGAAAACCATGTTATATTTTTTGGTGTTATAAGGGTTCTACGCCAAGAAGAATCATGTCATGTTTAAACCTCCGTAATTTTTTTAATTGATAGGGAGTATAAGTATGGGTTGAGATCTCTAAAAAAGGATATTATTATCTGGGTAATATTGGAGGGTATCGTTATAGAATTTTCTCTCATGACTATTCAAATAAGGGGCATGGTATGGGCTTCACACCCTAAGGAGGAAAATGTAAAAAGAATAAGTAGGGATCTTGGGAGTTGCATCATGAGTAAGAGTAAGAGATTACAACGGTTTAAATATTATTCATACCTACCAAAACCCTTAGTGAAAAATTAGTCGAATAAAATTTGGTCTATGAAGTTGGAGTGTGAACCTTTTGATAAATAGAATTTGAAGGATATAATCTTGAACATGGTGAGTGAAAATGAAAAGGTCGAAGGCGGTGTTTATGAGGACAAGCCACTGAGAAAATGGGTGACATGATGGACAATCGGTCCCAAGGATGATCTGTTATTTTTTAGAAGGCTCTGATGATTCATCGGGGGTTGTTTGGAATGAATTATAAAAATTTTGATGCACCTATTGAGCTACTAGATAACACTTAATGGGAATGAGGGTTATGAGGTATGGGAAATGGCTTGGATTCTTCTCATTCATCTTGAGGATTAACTTTTAGAGTATGAATTGATTATTCATTCATATAATTATAATGTAAATTTTATGGAATAGAGACCAATTAGGTGGACACAAATATGGAGTATATTTATGGGATAATAAATAATTATCTTATTTTTACAAGAGGCTTTAATTAAACAAAAAAAACTATGGGATAATTTATCCAATCTCATGGGATGATGTCTTATTAATTTGTTGAAATTATCAAAGATAAATCTGATAAAAAGGCAACTGGTCTATTGTGGAAATTATATAGGGATTTTTCTTCTAAATGGTAAATTTTGTATTTTAATAAATTTATTATATCATATTAGGTTTGACTATTCTTTCTATTTTTTAAATAAGGTGGTGCTTTGGTCAAACGTGTTTCTATTTTTAACCTTTGAGGTTTTAGACTTTTTCTATAAAAGTGATGTTATAATAAAAAACTAATTTTTATGTCTTTTTTGGTCTAAAATGATGTAATGGTCAAACCATTAAGAAATTACATTCAAAATTATTTTATATAAAACATATACATTATTCTCTAAGGGTTATCGAATAAATTATTAATTCTGATTATTGTGGCGCACATGAAACTAATACATATGAAAGGTGTTCCAGGATAGGACATCAATGCATTATGTAAATAATTTTACCTATATATATAACCTATTTTTTGATACCCTAGTTCATACAATTAGTAATTTTAATTTATGAATCCCTAGTGATAAACCTTGGTGATATGCTTATAGAAGCCTCGTGTTTATGTTGTATCCACATTTCCATGTTATCACAAGTGTTATTTTTATTATGATATGACTCGTTTTGTACTGTACATGATATATTGTTATTCCTCGGCTTTTTTTATGCCTCATGATTACATGTACTATATATATGTTGATTATTATAAAGACCCTGCTTTTCGTACATTAATTTTACATCATTTTAGTGACAAAAAACATAAAAAATAACACATCAAGGATCCAAAGGATTAGTTTCTTGGGAAAAATAAGACAATACATAACATTTAAAACACTAAACATTAATTTAATTCCTTCTTCTTTTGCTTCCTATTGGCTCTTAACCTCTTGTTAGTACATGTAGTCACCGGAGGATATAAATAAGAAATTTTTTATCTAAAAGCCCTGTAATAGTATAGATAAGTACATGAAAAAAATTAAATGGGATAATAATAGACATTATCATCATAACATGGGAATATGATAATAATCATGAGAGGAATCATTATGAAAAGACTTGGAATGCGGAAATGCATAAAAAATGAAACATCATGTCTTAGTGGTTAACTACCACACGTAGTTGAGAACAAAAATAGAATAATTTTCCAACATAATTTCACTTTAACTCATGAGGATAATCATTTTATCCAATGCATTGGAGCACTGTATAATTCCAGGTAAACTCCTCACATTCAATCATTCATATTGCAATATATAATTATGGGTGGACCTACCAAAATATATTATGATAAATATCATGCATGCTTAATTAAACATATATGAACATGAATACCTGATGGAATGGAATGGGGTACATCTCATAGTAACACATTCATAAACATGGGGTTCCAAAAAAAATAGGAAATTCCATACTTGATATAAGAACCATCAACCTTGTGTGAGAAGTAAATTGAGTGTTTTTAAAAGAAGAATTATTTTGGAAAACATTTTGTTTGACATAAATTCTTGTGGAAAGCATTTATATCCCAGAAATGTTATGATAATTATGAAAAAATTGTATTTTAAGCAGTAACCATACCAAAAATGCAGTGAAACAGGGAGAACCCGAAGAAGGAATGTTGGGTTCAAGAATCTAAGCTTACCTTGTATCTGAACACTTCTTTCACATTATTGTCCAGTATAATGACATTATATTAATTAATTAGAAAATATAGAACCTTTTATAAATGAATTTGGTTCATTAATGTTTTATTAATTTCTTTTATGGGCCTTTGTATTATTTTTAGAGTTAAAATCGAATTTTCGACATTGTTTTTTTTTTGTTTTCAGGAACGTTTCATTTGTACACACGAATGGCTATTTTTGTAGAACATATATAAAAATCCATAATTAATATTAAATTTTTTTAATTATATTCCAGAAGTTTAAATGATCTTATAATGAATTATTTTATATTCTATGGGGATGAATCATTTTTTAAAATTTAATGATGATCGTGTGAGGTTAAATTGTTTGGTTTTTGGATCACAACAAACATGTCTTGTTTTAACAATTATTATTATGAATTAAAAGTGGTTTTCAAAACATAATATAGGATACAAAATACATTATTAAATATGTTTTAAAAAATTTAATGGTTTTATAGACATCTTTGAAGGAGTTTATGGGATATGGATGTTCATCACGCATGATTAACACAACATTGGTGGTGATTTCATCATTAAGATAAAAGAGAGTGAGGGTTGAGGTTAATGATAAATATTAAATAAAAAAATATAATATCATTATATAATAGATAACATATTTATCATTCCATTTGGATGAAAGACGTTGTGGACTGAACAATACAAGTAAAGAACATGAATGGAAATTGAATGGAAAAAAGAGGGAGAATTTACCTCTTGAATTATCCTATTGATATCCTCATTAATGAACCTTTTCATGGTATTTTTATGAGGAAAATATCTCTGGGACATGTGGGAGGGGCTAGTGAAGATCATTGGGACGAATTTGGACACGGTTTGAGGCTAGATATATGTGAAGTAAAAGGGGTTTGAGGGGAGGCATTTATTGTGGAGGTGGGAGGGGTTTTCTCAATATTATAATCCTTAATTTATTATTTCTCCACAAGACAAGTAATAGTGATGATTCAATGAAAAATAATAGTAATAAGTTCAGTTGAGTTCTAGATTTGGGTGCTTATATCACTCACGATGTCAGGAATTGTGGATTTAATTTATAGTGAATTTATACTGTAAATTAATGTATTTTACTATTCCAATAAAATAATGTATTTCCAGAATATACCAACAATTCACCCAAACCATTTTCCAATATGTAGAATCCAAAAATGAAATCCATTTTTCAAAAATACTTTTATAAAAATGATTAATTTAATTTTTAATTAAAATCATAATTTACATGAAAAATATATAATGTAAAATTAAAACTGATTTCATAATGCTTTCAAAAATAACATAAGGTTTTATAAAATTATTTTAAAATGAGAACACATATAATTTTTAATTTATGAACTCATTTTAGGAAAATTATTTTATTTTAAATAAAATAAATAGTTATGATTTGTTATTTATGACTTAAAAAAATACCAATACATTTACTATAGTCATATTGTCACCTGTATGATGCCTAAATTTTATTTATACATTAATTGGTGGGGTTACTATTCCATTGGAATATTTAGTCCTCATAGTGTTGGATTTTATTGTTGATTTAAATGTTTATGAGATGGAACACAATAACAAAGGGTGAATTGTAGGTTTAAAAATATTGTATTTAAATACTTTAGAATGAACTTAGTTTATGATGTATTAAACAAATAAAATTTACGACCAATAAAAATGACCATAGGGGTCCTGGATCCAATGGATATGATATGATGTAATACGAAAAGTAATGAAAAAAATCAACCTGAATGGAATACAATGATCAGAGATATAAAAATTTATATTATTATACCATACAACTTAAAGAACCTCTTAATACAATATGTAATGAATGTATCATAATTGAAAAGATTACAATAGAAAAGAATATGAATAGTAAGAAGAAACAATACAATTCCCTTTCTATTACAAATAGTATAACAAAATAAAATGTAATACAATTATTTGATCCCAAATAGTAGTGTATCTTTTCATCTAGGTCAAAGCTCTATCTTACCACTTCCCAGGTAAGCCCTCGATACGATGATCGGCATGACTGTCTTCCTATCCTTGGAAGCCCGCGATTAAGAAGGTAATCAAAACCTCTGTCTTTAGTAGACATGAAATCCCCTTATACGATGACCGGTACCACCGTATTCCTATCCTTGAAATCCCATGATCATTATCATAACAATCGGATGCACAAATAATAATAATCACATATTGAAATACAAGATCTAAGATCAATCCATTCACATCTTGTATCATCATGTATTTCAAACGATGCAAGAGATAAGTCAAATAATATTTCTCTAGAACTTGAAAGATAAAAAGGTTGTTCTATTTGGTTTGAATGAACTCTTATTTATAGGCCTCAGGTCCCATCAATCATATTTTTCCAATAGTTATATAGCTCCAGAAAATTCAGAGGGACTTTGACACCTGGCATTATAATGGTAAAAACAAACAAAATACATGACATCATTTTTATTGATATATAAGTAACTCAAAGACATCATTTTTTATAAAAAAATAAGTAGAGAAGTCTGAAATAATGTTTATGAGAAACATGTATACAATATTGGATTGAGACATGAGTAAAATTAATTACATGAGTGCAATATATAACATGGTTTTGATTCTTAAAATGTTTAAAATTCATATCATGATTACGATTCCTATCATGGTTTCTATAAAAAACATGGTTACTCTTCTTAGAATGGTTATAATTATTATCATGGTTATGATTCTTATCCTGGTTACGATGAATAACATAAGTACAATAAATAACCTAGTTTTGATGCATAATATGAATATAATACATAAACTGGTTACAAAGCATATGGTTATGATAACATCAAATGTGGTTAAGGTTGTAAAACTATTTATGCGGTTATGATTGAAAAAATATCATATGATTATGATGTATAACAATAACATGTGTGGTTACGATGGGAAAAAATCTATGATTACGATTTGTAAAGAAACAACATATGATTATGATATATGATATTATGGTGAGAATATGACATAAATGAAAATGATGCAAACAACATACACGATTACGATATATGTGAATAAGATTTTAAAACTAAAGTATATGATTACGATGTTATCAACATTCATGATAACGATATATGTGATTATGATCGTAAAACAACAGTATTTGATTACGATTTAAACAATATAAATGATTATGATATATGTGATTACGATTGTAAAATAATATACATGATAAACCTGAAGTAATTATTGATTTCCAAAACAAAAAGATCACTGCTAAGGTTGAAGCATAATTTTACTCAACAATATTCCCCTTTCTAGAAAGCACAATTAAAAACAATCAAAAAATATTTATCTCACCATGTATTTAGTAACTATTCTAAATGTAATAGTGAATACAACTAATTACACCTTAGGATAAAAATATCACTAAGAATCATATTCCCTTTACATTTACTTGTGAGTTCTCCCCCTTAATATATTATTCACCCTTTTTCCTACTTATGAAAACAATTTATTCTTTTCCAAATTATTCACCACCTATGGATTTTAAAAAAGAATAACGGAAAACATTCTTCTCTTGCAATTATTTAGAGAAGAAAATGTTCAAAATAATAGACATTACTTGGAATGAAATAATGTTTTATTATAATAAGAGTTCAAATAATCTTTATTTACCCATTTGATTTTCCAAGAGGTTAAACATAGAATGTTTAATCTTGTTGAATTATTTTTTAACCTCCATCATTATTTCATGGGATTCTTTCTGAGCCTTTATCATCATATCTTGTTAAACAATAATACTTTATTGCTTTTATATCATATCTTCATGTAGCTGATTGATTTATTCCTAAGATTTAATCCTTTTTTTATGGTTATTGAAATATTCTAGTATGATTCTATAGGATTTCTCTATGATTAAAAGTATATATGATAGAAAACCAACCTCATTACATTCAATCTCCAATTTTTCTTTTATAACATCAATATCTTTAGAGGATATTCTTTTTGAGGTACCTGGTCTTCAAAAAACATCATGTTTTTCATTCAAATCAACAAAAAACATTTGGTAAACTGATTTGTGATAATTTACCTAGTTCACTAATATTTCATGCTTATCCACATGATACATGAAATTTTCATCAACATTTTATGATGACTTGAAAACCTTATTACAAGACTCCATGTGCTCAGTAGCACATTCCATGAATATCTTAAAATAAATATCACGATTCATAATCCTTTCCACTAGAATCATGATAGATTCCATTCATTCATTATGTATATTAAAAAGGATTTCTACCCTATATTCATTATTTAGAATAAAAGGTATCATTATTTTCAATCTATTCAAGGCTTCCTCGATTTACTGAATTACCTTCATTGTGACTATTCTGTCTGAATCTGTATCTTTAATGTATTATGGGAGATCACCTTAATGAGTTTTAGTTATAATAAATTGTGATGGATGATTCCGATTGTTTTTAGATTCTTATTCTTCATCATCACTAGAAATCAGAATGGCATTCTTGTATGAAACCCTTTTAGAAGCTTCCTTAGATGACTGGGGATTAGGATCTGGAAATTTAGAGGATGGAACCTCTAACGATTATAATGAAAGATTTCCATTTTTTTATCTTCTTTCTCTTAATATTATTCTAATTATTGTAATTTTTCTTATCCCCCTTATTCTTCTTGTTATTCTTCTTCATATTTATGAATGAGACTATGTGTAGATTATTTTTCAGAATCCTATTTCTCTTTTCTTTCTCTACAGGATCCGAATGAGTCTAAACATGTAGATCCCTTCTTACAATTTCGTTTTTTTCTTGATCAACCATTTTTAGAAGACTATCACAGCCAATAGCATCAGCCTTTCTCTTCTTTTTTATCTCCTTACTTTATTATTATTTTAATGTCTATTCAGATCTTATTTTCACTGACAAGGCTTCAGATGGATCCAACCCAAACTGTGTATCCCCTTCTTTCCATTATTCCTTCTTCTACCACCATTTTGCGGCAACCTCATCCAATACAGCCTTTTTTTATTTGACTTGTTAGGGATTGAAGTCTAATCTACATTTATTTTTCTTAACGATGATTTGTAAGGCTTTGAAGAATTTTCACTACCTTCACCTACTTCCTTTCCATTCTCATCTTTTGGATCATTTTAATATTTCTTATTCATGATTGAATCATAAATTATGTCTCCTTAATCTATCCTTGCTAATGAGATACTCATTGAAGGATTTCATATTTGGCTTGATTGAAACATTGCACAAACATAGGAATTCTTTCAAAAACATACTAAGAATAGTGGGAAACATCACCAGTTGAGAATTTGCCGAATGGGATCTAGGATTCATAATTTCCCTGAAAATGAAACCCATTAGATTGAGCACCCTCATATTCACCGAATAATCAAGATCATAAACATCTGAAACATTCAACGTTTCCTTATCACCATTTATCCGTACTAAAAATTCTTTCATCCAGAGGTCTATGAGTCGGTTATCTCTTAATTGATGACTTAACATTATTTTGTCCTCATGAATCTCAAAAATAGATTCTTCAACTTTTCTATTAACTAAACTCCCATCAAGTTCCAGTAGCTTGTGGTATGGACTTAGAGGATCACCCTAATATGGAACTCATAGGAATGTAGCTGGTTGTTTTATAGAAGTTTTTTACATGTTATCATTAATTATAATAAAATCCTGATTGTCTATCTCCATTTTTTATAAAATTGTAACAACTCTTCATTGAAACCAAAATCCTAATCAAAATCTAGTTTTTCAAATAAAATTGACTCCCACACTTAAAAACTTATTATCGTATTCATAGATGAATCAAAAGTCTCATGAGAATAACCATTTACCTTAAAAGGTCATAGAGGAGAAATATTTTTGGATACATTTGATTTGGAGATGAAGCGATTGACACCGACATGAAAGACTATCTCAAACCCATGATGATTTCATGAATACAAAAGACGAGGACTTCATGGATTAAAAAACTAATGTAAAAACTGATTACAAACCATATTTGTTACTTATAGAGCATCAGGACATGATAGAAATATATAGGAATTTGTTTTTGGATAGGTTATTTCAAAAAGGGATTTGACGGCTGATATTAGATCTAAAAGATCCAATGGTTTAGAATTATTTCATAAACTTGAGGTTTTTCTTAAAATAAAATCATATTCAGAATGAATATGATTAACAGTAAAATGAAGGAAGTGAAAAACAACTAATTGAAATATATTTAACAATGTAAGGTTTTATATGTTTTACCTGTAATAGTATCAAGTTAGATATATTGGTTTCAGAATATTTTTCTCATGATAGAAATAAAAACAATACAGAAAAGAATATGAGAGTGATTATAATTTTAAAAACGGTGAAATAAAATTAATCTAGTAGTGAAAATCTTGTACGGAATAAATATTCCAATACTAATAATCTAGAACCGATGGAATAATCTAATACTAATAATCTTCTACCTATAAATTATTCTAATACCGATAATATAGTACATATAGAATATTTCAATACAAAAAATCTTTCACCGATAACATGAATCCAATGACCATGAAACTGATAAACATGAAACCGAAAAAAAGGAATCTGATTAAAATGCCTAACTGATAAGAGTGAAAATGTTAAAAATAAAATACCAATAAAATAAGTAACCAAAAAAATTAAAGGATAAATGTAAAACTTAATTAATATAAAACCATAAAGAGGTGAAATTGATAAAATGTAAGCCGATTAAAATGTAAAACCGATAAATATGAAACAGATAAAAGTGAAACTGATTGAAATGTAAAACCGATTAAGGTTATTTATAATCTACTTTGAGAAGTAGTAACATAATTGAGGGAAATGGTTTAAATATGAAATATCTTTGAATGATTAATTTATAGTAATAATTCATATTTTCTTTATAATTAATTGAAATCTATCAAATGATAATGGTTTTGTGAAAATATCAGCATGTTGTTCTTACATTCTGATGAATTATAAAATAATATCTCATTTTAGTGTGTGATATCTAAGATATTGATGCCTAATATCTATATGATTTTCACATGAGTGATGTGTAGGGTTTCTATTAAGATAAAATACACTAGTATTATCTTGTAATATTTGAGAGTTTCTAAAACTCATTCCATATTCAACGAGTGTGTGTTGAATTCACAACACTTGAGATCAACAACTTCCATCTGTTATATATTCAGCTTCAGCAGTGGAATGTTCTACTTAATGTTGTTTTTTTCATGACGAAGATACTAATGAATCTCCTAACAAATTATATGTTACGGATGTACTTTTTCTATCAATTCTACAACTACCAAATTCATCAGTTAAATAAATTGAAACAAAATAATTTTCATAAGAATAAAGGAGTCAAAATCCATAGTTCCCTTTATGTAGTGAAAAATTATATTCACTGGTTTTAAATGAGATTCCATTGAATTAGATGGATATATTTCATATAAGAATACATAAAACATTTAGTCTGGATGACTAGCTATTATGTATAAAAATCTTCTTATCATACCTCTAAAATATGTTTGATCTACAGGATTCATAGATTCATCAAGATCAAGTGTATTTTAGGTACCGATTGGAGTGATTAAACTCTTTGTGTTGTCATATCCGTACATTTTAAGTTAATATTTGATATACTTATGTTGGGATATATAGATTTCTTCTGGTTTTTTAGAGATTTGAAAATCTAAAATGAATGATAAATCACCCATCATTATCATTTCAAAGTAAGATTTCATTAAATTCACAAATGAATAGGTTAGGGATTTCTGAGTTAATCTAAATATTATATCATCAAGACAGATTTGAAAAATAAATTTTTTTTCCAGTTTTTTTAAATATTATTGGACCTGTAGTCGGTTTTTCAGAATTGTTTTTTAAAATAAATCATGTTAGTCTGTGATACCAAGCTCTAGGGGATTGTTTAAGTTCATATAATGTTTTCATAAGTTTAGAAACATTATCAGGATGTTTTGAATCTACAAAACCGGGAGGTTTTTCTATAAAAACTTCTTCTTCTACAAAACCATTATGAAAAGAATATTTTAAGTCCATTTGAAAAATATTTAATTTAAAGACTATTGAAAATGGTAATAGAATTTGAATTGATTCATGAATGATTAACAGAACATTGATTTCTTTGTAGTCTATTCCCTTTTATTTATCATATACATTAGAAACATTTATTTTTTTATTTCTTATAATGACTCCATTTTTTTAACATTTGTTTTTGAAATCCTATTTTACACTAATTATAGTTTTTCTTTTGGTCTTTCAACCAAGGTCTAGATACTTTCCATTAAAAAAAATTAGTTCATATTGTATTTCTTTAGTCTAATATTAATCACCTAAGTCCTCATTCGATGTTTTTAGGTTCCAATTGAGATAGAAAAGAAAGATGTTTTAATACATTTCTCAAGGAATTTATAGTCCTTACATGTTGATTTACATCAAAAATTATATCATAACTTGGATGATTCCTAAAAAATAATTGATTTGGGTTTTATAAAACCTATTCATCAATTTATGATAGAATGTATGATGGGCTAAATATTTCAAAAACATTTTCTTGAGTATTTCCCTCTTCAAGAGAGTTTCCAATTAAGGGTTGATAATCACATTGTGAAAACACTTTTTTTGATGTAGTTAGGAATTTTTAAAAAACAAAAGGATCTGTTTCACCTAATTAAACCTGCACAGTTTCCTCAATAGTATAAGTGTTTTTATAGAAAACTGTATAATCCTAAGAAGTAGTGGAATATCCTAGAATGATTAATTCATTGGATTTGAGGGATAATTTATATAAATTATCCTTTGTATTAAATATCAATACATTTCATCTAAATACTCTTATGTATGAAACACTAGGTTTTCGGGCAGTCCACAATTCATAAAGTGTATTATTAAGAAAATATCTAGTTAAAACGTGATTTATATTATAGCATGTAGTAATTACATCTTCAGCCTAAAAATGTTTAGCAATTGTGTATTTATTCAACATGGTTCTTTTTCATTTCCTGAAAAATACAATTTCATCCTTCAGAAAGACCATTTTTCTGGCGGATCTTGGAGCTGAAAAGTTATGATTAATACATTTCGTACTAAAAACTATTTCAAAATCTGAACTTTGAAATTATCCACCATGATCACTTTAAATAGTTATCAGTGTTTGGTTTTTCTCATTTTAAACTTATCTCTAAATGATTTGAAATATAAAAAGGATTCATATTTCTTTGCTAGAAAACATACCCATGTGAATCAAGTGTAGTCATCAAATAAATAAAATATGTAGTATTGTCCTCCCATACCTCTAGTTTTTGTTGGACCTAAAAGTTCCATGTTCCTTAATTGCAATGCATTAGAAGTTGAAACTTCATTAATTGATTTAAAGCTTGTTTTATGTTGCTTTCCAAATTGACTAGTGTCACATAATTGTTACAAATCAATTTAATGAACCAGTAGATCCTTAACAAGCCTTTTCTTTGAGAATTAACAATGGTTCATATGGTTATAGTGTCATAACCATCGATTACATAACCAATATTGGCCTTCCATTGCACTTAAGAAAGGTATTCCTTGGATCATAATGTCTTCTAAGTTATTTGTGTACATGTTATCATGCCAATGGGAAGAGAGAATGAATTCATCCTTGGAATTGTGAACTGAAAACTTATAATTCATAAAATTCACATGCTTATCTTAATCAAATAATTGAATTATTTTCATGAGGTTGTTCATATGAACATTTACCAAAAAACATTTGAAATAAAAATGTTCCCTAAAAGAACAATATTACATATTCTAGTTATCTTTCTGTGATCATTATCTCCAAAGGAAAATAAAACACCTTTCATTTCAATAATATTTTCATTGAAATTGTTATTTCTAGTCATATGTCAAGAATAAACACTATCCATGTACCCGATATTCTTATTGTTGGTACACATTTTCATTTCTTGAAAAAGAAACAGTTAGTTTTTCTGAACCCAAATTATTTGATCTAGAAATGTTAGATAAAATAATTTTACAAATCCACATTTTATTTGAAAAATTATCTCTATGAATTCATAATTTTTGTGTTTTATTAATAGAATCATTTCTTTCCCAATGTCCACCACATTGACACTTGGTGCAGAATGGAGCACTTTGAGGAATAAAATAGTTATGAATAAAAACCTATTTTGAATGAGTACAACCAATTCTATAACTATTCCATAAAGGACAAATTTATGAATACATTCTGTCAAATTATTTCCTATATTAGTGAAATTTGATAAAGGTTCCATAAGATAAATAATTTCATATTTTTTTCTAATGAAATAATTATCATTGTCACAAGAAATTGTTTTGGAATGGTTTTTTGGTTCAGAATATTTATTATTTAAAACATGTTGTTCAATGCCCTTTGAATGTTTATCCCTCACATAGTTTAATTTTTTATGGTATTTTGATATATTTTCAAAATAAATAGTTTTATAATCAAGAACTTTTGATGGATTTAATATTTCTTTTGTAAGGATAGATATTCTATAATTTGTCTTATCATTATTTTTTGAGTTTAGAATTTTCATTTTCAATTAATTTTGAACATCTAGATACTTATTTAAAAGAAAGTAAATTTTCCTCTCCCCGGGAAGATTCTTCATCCAAAGTGTAAGAATATTTCTCATCGGGATAATTTGAATTTAAAGATACATTTTTCAGATATTTTGTATTGTGTACCTTAGCCATAAAACAATTATTTTCAATATGTAATTTGGCTACGAGTACTATATTCTATTGACTAGAAGATTCATATTCTTTTTATTCGTCTGACAAATCACCACCACCAAAAATTTAAGTTACATTTTATTTCAAGACATTCTTCTTATTTGACTTGTAATACTTTTTCAAGTTTTATTTCAATTGTTTTTCCTCCCTATAGTTTCTTTTATGGAAAGGACAATCTCATATAATATGACATGCTCTTCTTCATTCATAAAAAGTTGCTTTTGAGTCTTTATTGTCCTTTCTATCATTAGTTTTGGATCTATATTGATATCCTTTCTTTCCTACAGTCATGTTAATTCCTAGATAAGGATTGGGGTGTTCATTCGTTGAAAGATCAACTTCAATGGATTCTAATATAACAACATCTTTCTATGATTTGGATCTTGTTACCCTTTTTTATGTATTGGCTATAGATGTAGTTGGAAAGGGTATAATTCTATTACCATTCTTCTTCTTATTAAAATTTGCACCTCTTTTCATTCTTGGCTCATGTTATAAGAGGGTTCCAAATAATTCATCAACAGTGATTTGAGTAACTTTCCTATTCTCATTAATAGCTATAATTTTTTATTCACATTCATTTGTAATTATATATATTATCTTTTCCACATCTACTTGATCATCAAGCCCCTTTTCTCCCATGGACTAAAGACTATTAAAAATTTTCACTAATCATTGTTGAATATTGCATACTGGTTCTCCATAGGGAAAACGAAACCATGATATTCATCCCGGAGCATGGCTATTCTTGTTTCTATAAATTTAGATGTACCAAAATGTGTGAATTCCAATTTCTTCCAAATACAATTGGTTGCTTCACATGAAGATATCTGACTATATATATTCCTGGTCGTAGAACATAAAAATTTATTGCCTACCTTGTAATTCAATTGATTTTCTAGTTTCTCTTGGTTGGTGAAGATTTTGACATCCTTGTATGGAATTTTTTAATCTCCAAGGAGATTTACAAAATTATTTAATCTATTATTAATAAAAAATGTCTTCATTTGATATCTCCAATACTCATAATCATTCCCATCAAAAATAGGTGGTCTAGTTTGGTTGAGATTTTCAATTGATCCAATATTCACTCCTTCCATCTTATATAACAATACTTTTCCACTCCACATGTTAGTGTAGTATGTAATTATAAACAAACAAATTGTAATAGAAACACAATTTTCATACCAAAATAAATAATGAATATTATACAAATTATAGGAAGCCTACCACGATACCAATTGTTGGATCATAATATAGATGTATATGTATATGGGATTCAACAATACAATAGGGGGTGAATTGTAGGTTTAAAAACATTTCATTTAAACACTTAAGAATGAAAGTATTTTAATAAACCTTATACTAATAAAAATCAAACCAATAAAAATGTCCATATGGGTCTGGGATCTAATAGATATGATATAATGTAATACCACGCATAATGAAAAACAATGGAATTTAAATTTAATATAATGATTAGAGTAATAAAAATTCAAAATATTTTACCATACAATGTATATAATCTCCTAATACAATTTTAAATGAATGTATCTTAATTGAAACAATTACAATAGAAATTAATATGAATATTAATAAGAAACAATAAAATTCCATTTTCAGTTACAAATCGAAATGGAATAAAATGTAATACAATTCATTTATCCTATTGTGTAGGGTATCCTTTCACCTAGGAAGAATGTTTATCATACCACCACTAGGATAATCCCTGGATACGATGATTAACCCTAATGTATTCCTATCCCTAGAAGCCCACAATTAAGAAGGAAATTAGAACCTCTATCATATAAACACTTGAAATCCCTTGATACAATGATCGGAACCATCGTCTTCCTATCCATGGAATCCTTCAATCGTTATCACAATGACCGGACACAAAAAGAAAAAAAGTTCTTTTTGAAGTACAATATCTTTGAATAATCCATCCACGTCTTGTATCTTCAAGGGTTTCTCACTATGCAAGAGAGAAGTAACACAATCTTTCCTAAGAACACAAAAGATTCAAAAGCTATTTTGTTTGGTTTGAATGACCTTCTATTTATAGGTCTTAGGTTCCAATGACCATATTTTCTCCAAAGGTCATATTTCTCCAGAAAATTTGGAAAGACTTGGACAGCTAGCATTATAACGGTCAAAACAAACAAAATAAACCTTATCATTTTGATTGGAATATAAATAACTCAACGACATCATTTTTTTTAGAAAAAAATAATTACATAAGAATGAAAGAATGGGAATGGGAATCATGTATACAGTATTGGAATGTGACATGACTACATTGAATTACATGAGTACAATACATAACTTTGTTACAATGCATAACATGGTTACAATGCATATCATGATTATGATTCTCATCATGGTTATGATACATAACATGGTTACGATTCTTAGCATGGTTAAAATTCTTAGCATGGTTATGGTTCTTGGCATGGTTATGAAGCATTACATGAATACCATAGATTACTTGGTTATGATCTGTAATATGATGAAGATACATAACCTAGTTACGATGCATATGGTTATGAAAACATCATATGTGGTTACAATTGTAAAACAATTTATATCGTTGTGATTGAGAACATATTTCATATGATTACGATGGAGTACAACATCATGTGTGGTTATGATGGAATGAAATATCTGTGATTACGATTCGAAAATCAACAATATATGATTACGATATATGTGATTATGATGACAATACAACATAAATGAAAATGATGTAAACAACATAAATTATTACATTATATGTGATTATTATTTTAAAATAATAGTATATGATTATGATGTAAAAAACATACATTATTATGATATATGGGATTACGATTTTAAAACGACAGTATATGATTTCAATGTAAATGACATAAATGATTATGATATATTTGATTACAATTGTAAAACAACATACATGACAAACTATAATTAATTTTTTATTTCCAAAACAAAAAGATCAATGATAAAGACGAATCATAATTTGACTCAACACACAGGGGACGTGTTACTATTCATAAGGGTACGTTACTATTTTCCAATAATTAGGTTTGTTCTATTAGACTCAAAAAAATAACCCTGAACAACACCATGTATGTCATATTTTTGAAATTCAAAACACAGAAGTTGAAAAACTATATTTAATGGTCACATAGTATTTTGTATCATGATATCTCAGTGTGATTCCTAATGTTATTATACTATAAGGCATAATTACAAGAAAATAATTCCCCTGTTAAAACGTTGGTTCGTTATATTCTTTCCCCCTAATGAAATTTCACATAAATAGGTGAGGGTACTTCTCTTTCATCGCCTCCTCTGGTTCCCATGTTTCTTCTTAAAACTTTTGGTTCCTCCACAACACTTTGACAAGATGGGTTGTCTTATTCCAGAGAACCTTATCTCTTCGGTCTAGAATATTTACTGGCTCCTCCTCATAAGAGAGATCACCTTCCAGTTTTACCACCTCTGAGTTCAATACGTGTGAGTAATCTTGTATGTACTTCGTCAGGAGTGATATGTGAATCACATCATTAACATGAGCCACATTCAGTCGAATTGCAAGCTGATAATACATGGAACCTAAGCGTTAAAGGATTTCAAAGGGGAAAATGTACCTTGGGATTATATTCCCTTTCATTCCAGTCTGCATGACTCTCTTACATTGTGATATTCGAAGTAAGACATTATCTCCAACTTAAAACTCCAAGTCCCTTCAACGCGTTTAATCATAGATCTTCTTCCGATGTTGAGCGGCATTGATATGTTTCTAGATGACTTGAACCATCTATGCCAGCTCTATAACACGATCATGTCCAAGTAACTTTCCTTCGCCAACTTCATCCCAATAGGTTAGAGTTCCACATGGATTTCTAAACAGAGCTTCATATGGAGCCATTTGGATACTCTTTTAAAAGTTAATGTTGTATGATAAGTAAGGATATGGGAGATGATGATCCCATCCACCATTGAATTCTATATAGTAGGCTCTTGGAATGTCTTCAAGTGTCTGAATAGTCCTTTTAGATTGTCCATCAGTTTGGGGATGATAGGATTGCTGAAATTTAATTCAATTCTCAATGAATTTTGAATAATTCTCTAGAACATAGATGTGAACCTTGGATCATGATCAGAGACAATCGATAGTGGAACACCATGCATCTTCACCACTTCCTTCAAATTCATCTTTGAATGTAGTTCGAGAAATAGATCATCCAGAATAGAGATAAAATTGGAATTCATGGTGAGTCGGTCACCCACCACCCATATCGCATTATTTCCCTTTGATGTCTTCGAGGGACACGTAACAATTTCCATAGTGACATTCTCCTATTTCCACATGGGAATAAGAAATGGTTGAATCATCCCGTTTTACTTTTGATGCTCTACTTTAACTTCCTGACATACCATGAACCTTGAGATATATTCTTCAATCTCCTCCTTCATGGTATCCCAACAAAAGTGTTCTCAGAGATCTCAGTACATCTTGGTGTTACAAGGATGGCCATAGAATGTTGAGAAAAGTACATTTTCCAATAGCACCTTCTTTATTCAGGGTGATGAAGGTACACCAAGCTGCATTCCAAACCAAATCACACCATCATTGTCGATATGGACCTCATGTAGATTCCCATTATTTAATGCATTCACCTTGTTGTGTAACTCTAAATCGTCCCTTTATGCATCCTTAATCATCTCTTGGATTGATGGTTGTGCTATCATTTGGTCCGGGTAGATTATCCCCTACCCTTTTGATTTCCAAATACATACCTTTTATATCCATGAAGAAATGGTCCTTCTCAATCTATAACACAGATAGAGTATCATGTTATTTTCTTCTTAGAGCATCAGCTACATTGTTCACCATTCCGGGATGATAGTGAATAGAGAAATCCTAGTCCTTTATTAGCCTTAACCATCTACATTGATTCATTTTGAGATCTTTTTATGTGAATATATAGTTTAGGATATTGTGGTCAGTATATATGTCACCCTTCTCACCATAAAGGTAGTGATACAATGTTTTCTTGGAAATAATCTTGGATCCCATCTCCAGATCTTGCATTTGGTATTTATTCTCTTAGATATTCAAGTATAGTGTGCTATAGGATATAACATTATCATTTTTTATGATTACACAACCCAATAATTTCTTTAAAGAATCATTGTATATCACAAAACATTCTACACTCTTTGGTAATTTGAGTATAGGTGTAGTGATCATCCTTTCATTTGTTCCTTGAAGATTCCCTCACATTCTTCTTTCCAGACATACTTTACCCCTTTCCTTGTTAACTTAGTTAGTGGGATTTACAATTGTGAAAAATTCTCACAAAACATAGGTAGTACCTAGCTAGTCCAAGAAAAGTATGGATTTCTAAGACACTACAGGGTCTTGTCCATTCCTCAATCACCTTGGGTTTTTAAGGGTCTATAGAAAATTCTTCACTTGTGATCACATGTACCAAAAATGTGACTTTATTTATCCAAAAGTCACATATTTTGAACATGGTGTACAAATTATCCTTTCTCAATGTCGCCAACACAAGTCATAGATGTTCTTCATGTTCCACTTTGCTATTGGAGTAGATGAGACTATCATCGATAAACACTTCCAAATTTTTTCCGAGGGAATGTCTAAATACTCTATTCATTAAATCCATGATGATTATTGGGGAATTAGTAAGTCCCAACGGAATCACCAGAAACTCATAGTGCCTATACCTTGTATAGAAGGTTGTCTTATGAATATCTTCCTTCTTCACTTTTAATTGTTGATATCCAGAAGGAATATCCACTTTGAGAATTATTGAACTCCTCTTAACTTATCAAACAGTTTGTCAATACTTGGGAGAGGACACTTTTTTATGGTGATCTTATTGAGTTAACGATAATTGGTACACAGCTGCATTGTTCAATCATTATTCTTTACAATGAAAACCGGTGCACCTCAAGGTTATTACCTAGAGTTGTAGAACCCTCTTTCCAAATAATCTTACAGCTGCTTCTTTAACTCCTCCAGTTTGATAGAATCCATCATATAGGGACACTTTGAGATTGGAGTAGCTTCGGGTATGAGTTCTGTGGAGAATTATACCTCACAATCTGGGGGAAGCCTAGGTAAATATTTAGGAAATAAATCATTGTATTCCCTCATAATAGGAATTTGTGCTAGGTTGAAACATTCCATTGACTCAACCATTTGAGCGAGGTATTCCTCGTCACATGGAATCAACACCCACACGATTGATGAATTTTTAAAAGGATATTTGTGGTCTTATTTTAATTTATAGAGGTGCATGGGATGGTTTGGAATATGATAATTTATTTCCATCTTCCAAGAGTTGATATGTACTTTATCTAATGAGAGCCAATCCATTCCCATTATAGCTTTAAATCCCAACAAGGGATGTATTACGAGATTCGGTGGAAGAAGCTTCCCACATACCCCAATAAGAGAAGAGTCAAACACTTAGGTTGTAATGATATAACAACTTGGTGGTTTTACAGATATATCGACATCGAGGTTCTGGGGCTTCGATTCATATAGTTCTAGCAAACTTCCATGATATAAAGTAATGTGTGGAACAATAATCAAATAAGACTTTTTCCATTATTGAGTGAATCATATGTGTTCCTTTTATGAATTAGTTATCTTTCTTCACTTCAGTAGTAGTGATGGAGTAATACTTCCCTTGATCCTTTGGATTTGGTGTCTGATGATGTTGATTACCCTCTAGGACTCGAGGTTTAGTGCACATGGTAGCATAGTTCTGTTCCCCCCTATAGTTGTAGCAACAGACTATGGGTGGTTATCTCTTTTCTTCCAATACATTAAACTTCTTCTTCATGTATTTAAGACACTCCTGAGCATGGTGGCCTTATTTACCACACAGTAATAATTTCTCTATCCCATTAATTTAGATCCCATGATGCATCTTCAAATTTTTTTTGCATGTGGGTCATTTAGTTTTCTTCCCATCTTTATCATTAGATACCCCATCTTGAAACTTCATATTTTGTTTCTTATAACCATAACCATGTTACCATTCTCCATAATTTGTCTCCACTTTGAGAGCACACAAAACAAATTCTTCACAACTCCCAAATTCCCAAATTTCAAGAACCTTTCGAAGGTATGGTTTTAATTCAATAAATAATCAAAGAATTTTTCAATCATTGTGGGTAATAAAACCCAATTCGTATCATGCTTCTCATTTGAAATTCATTTCATAGGTCCTGATATATTCTTGTTCCTTTTTCTTGAGATCTATGAATTCTCTCTCCATCTTTTTATGAATATTTCATTATAACTACTTATTAAGAAGCATGATCTTAATGTCTTCCCATTCCATCTCATCAATGTAAACTCTTTGATTGGTGTTCTTAATCAAATCCCACCATTGATCAACCTCTCCATCTAGATGATAAATAGATAGTGTCACCTTCTCCATATCTATACAGTGAAATGCAGAAATATATTCTCCATGCAGTAAATCCACTGTTCCACAACTAGTGGATCATAAGATCTAATAATCATTGGTGGTTATTACTGCATTAAACAATCAATATCCAGTTTCTACCTCTTTACTGAAGGATGGTGTTCCTCATTATTCATGTTATTATTCATAACCTCGGATAGTTGAGTATGTATAGAAACTCTAGCCTTTTCATATAACATTACATGATTTTATGCATAATTATAAATCCGTGTACAATCCAAGGATCGTGATGTCAAATGTCTTTAAAGATTAGGTAAATAAAACTAAAATCATGGGACAAAAAACACTTCATTATTTAATCATCAAATTGAGCTCCTGACATCCATAATGTTCAAATATTTTCATAGGGTACCCTAGGGAACACATGAATAATCGGATGAGCTAAAAAGACTAGTAAGGGAATAACCATAAAAACAAAGCATCAATACATCAAATAGAAGTCATGACATGATGATATAAAAAGTCATGTGACATATGGAACCATAACATATAAAAATGGAATAATATAAACATACATTCATAAAAAATTTGTAAAAAACATAAAACATGACTTTATTATGAGTCAAGGCTAACTGCCAATATCGTTTCACATAGTTGCACAAGTAATGGTTAACTGCCAAGGCCATCGCACAAAACATCTCTTGAGACATAACATTACCCAATGCATTGGAGATTTATCTGGGTGAACCCACCTTAACTTTTCATGAATATGTTTTCCACATAACTAATAATACATAATCAATCTTACCTTAACATAAGGATTACCCATGGAAAGAATTGGGTACTATAATCCTAGGATAAAGCATAAAATATGGGCATAACACGAAAGTGTCTATAAAAGAAGGAAACATAAGTATATATGGAAATTCATAGGGGAAAATAGATATGTATCATGGAGAATGATTTCATGTTGAATTGACAACATGTATGAAAATTATTCTGGAAATTTTAGCATAAAAACACATTTCAGCGGTGTTAAGAAAAAATACAATAGAGCCATTAAAACTGAAAAGGGAACTATCCTTTATACAAAAACAAAAGTGAAAAAGGAAGGATTTAACAATATAAATTATTATTTTTTAAATACAATGGTGGAATAAAATATAATATAGAGTCCACTTGAAATTGAGTATGAATTCGGGATACTCCCTCAAAAGAGGTTTACTTATCTAGAAGTACTAAGGAGGGAATCACTGGAAAAACATGTATATCCTTGAAAGGGATAGATTACTGTAACATGAAAAATGATTTCATAAAATTAAAATAAAATTTAAAAGATGGACATAAGAATAATATATAACCTCGCTTTTGTAAAAATAATGATAATGAAACCTGAAGCAATATAGGAGGTTCAGGTTGAATCCCTCGTGGAATATCGGCATGGTATCGTTTGTACATAAGAGGGATTAATGAGAGAGAAAGGGGTTTATAACAAATTATAATGATGAGGACAGTATTTTGGAGGTGTGTAATCATACCCCATTAGTATTAATTACACATAAAAGGTCATAACATAGTGGACAATCATGAATAAAAGTGAAATAGAGAGGATCCCTTACCTAAAGTCCGATGGTGTTCTGCACATGATATTAATGACATGAATAATTAAATTATGTTTAATAATTAATAATTATAGAACCAATTATATATTTTAAATATTCATTATATCATTTTAAGTTCATTCATGGCCTTTTTTATTTGTTAAGTGGTTCGATTTCATTGTTTGGGTCCGTCTGTTTTTTGGGGTTTTTATGATCTGATTACTTATTTTTATAAACAGATAAACATGGAACATGAAGGTGGTTGTATGGAATTTAGTTATATTTAATTAGTGAACATATAGTATATTACATGGTTTTAAATTTAAATTTGTTACCTGGAGTGAGTTGGATTGTTATATAAAACATTAGCAATAGCCTTTTGGGTTAATTAGTGGTTTTTGGCCACAATGAACATGTTTTGTTTTATAAATCATGAAAAAATTTGAAAAAATTGATTATAGAACCTTATATGATCCATAATACATATATTATGGTCCAGTTCAACTATGAAAGTGGTTTCATGATAATAATTGATGATGGTAACAAAATTGAAAACCCATCGTCCTTGAATGTGGTAATTTAACACATCTCAGATGGTGTCTTTACAACTAAAATAAAAGAACTATCATGGATATATGATTATAAATTATTTAAATATAATAAAAACATTCCAATTAATGTATGTTACTAGTTTTTTTCATAATATTTTTATGAGAATAGGTATCTATAGAAAATTAATGAAAATAACTAGAAAAGAAAGTAAAATAATTGAAAAGTGGAACTTACCTCTTGAATCAATCTAACTTGAGAGAATATTAAGGGGATATATTTTTTCTTTTGAGGAGACAAAAGGCTATTGGAAATGGGGAAGGATTTTGGGGAGATATTTAGATATAATATAAGTAAGGAACAAGGATTTAGAGGAGTGGACAGAAGAGGGGAGTGTGTGGGGGTTTTATAGTGTGGGGGGGGGAGAGTTTTTATAATATTTAATTCCATAGTTTATTATTTACCCTCAAGACCTGTAATAGTGATGATTCCATGACAATAAATAGTAATTTGTTCTTGTGATTTCGAACCAATTTCCATTTACATCATCCATGACTCAAGCATGATGCAAAAATTCAGGTTTCCGTATTTATATCAAATTATTCCATTTATTGTTCATTAAAAATTAATGTATTTCAGAAAGATACAACAAATTCACCCAAACTATTTTTCAATGTGTAGAGTCCAAAAATAAAATCTATTTTTGAAAATTATTTTTCTAGATATGATTAATTTAACCTTTAATTAAAATCATAATTTACTCAAAAAATAACAATTTTAAAATAATTATTTTCTTATTCTAAGATATACGTATATCGTACTTCCACATGAATATTATTTCTATAATATCATAGGTAAGGTTACTATTCATTATGGTATATCAATATTTATAAGGGTATGTTATTATTCATAAGGGTATGTTAAAATTCACCAAAAATTAAGTTTTCTTATCGGACTCCAAACATGATACTGATTGCAACTGTGTATATCATATTTTCAAAATTCAAAACCTTTAAGTGTAAAAAATAAGTATAATGGTCATATAGCACATGTTAGTTCATTTTGTTTTAATTTCACGCTATTATATGACATAATCATAAGAAGTAAATTTCCATTGAAAAACATTGGGTTGTTATATTCTTCCACCCTTAAGAAATTTCTCCCTCAAAATTTCATTTTACATTCTAGGCTATAAACAGGTGTGGGTAATTTTCCTTCATTACTTACTCCAATTCCCATGTTGAATATTTATACTTATGATTCCACCATAGTACCATCACCAGGTGATTAGTCTTGTTATAAAGAACTTTATCTTTGTGATCCATGAACTTCACAAGATGCTCCACATAACAAAGATCATCCTCCAATTGTACAACTATTGAAGAGAGTACATGTGAATGATCTACTATGTACTACCATAAGAGGGATACATGGAAGACATCATTTAGATTAGACATGATATGTGGAAGTTCCATTCTATAGGACGCAACCTCGATATGATCAAAAATATTGAAGGTTATGATTTATCTGGTATATAAAATTCCTTTCTTACCAAACCTCATGACCTTCTTCCATGGAGATTTTCATAGAAATACAATGTCTCCAACGTTGTCCTCAAGGTTTTGTCCATGATTTTCTGGATAAATCTTCAATCAACATTGGGACTCCTTGATGTGTTGCTAAATGGATTTCACCTTATCTACCATTTCATAGACCATTTTTAGTCCCAGTAACTTTCTCTCATAGACTTCATTCCAAAACTTCAGTGTTCTATACCTTTTCTCATAGAGGGATTCATATGGTCCCATTTAGATACTCAAGTGGAAACTGTTGTTGTAGGAGAACTCAACCAGTGGAATATTTGGGTCTCATCCTCTTTTGAAGTCCATATATCATTCACTCAACATATATTCTATATTCTAAATAGTCCACTCATATTGGCCATCATTTTACGTGTGATAGGTCATACTAAAGTTTAGTTCAGTGCTTAGAGCATGTTAGATACTTTTCCAGAACATTGAGGGGAATCTTTGATCATGATCAGATATAATAGATAGTGTTAATCTATATTTACTTACCACTTATTTGATGTAAATTTTTTCAAGTTGGTCTAATGAGACGTCCTCTATAATTTTGATAAGTGAGATGTCTTTATAAGACGATCCACAACGACCGATATAGCATTTTTTCCTCTGGATGTCCTTGGATGTCCAATGACAATGTCTATGGTAATGTACTCCCACTTCCATGATGGTACGGTTAGTGGCATCATCATCCCCTTATAATTCTATCTTTTAGCCTTGACTTTTTGATATACCCGGAAATTTAATTTATACTCACTAATCTCCTTCTTCATATTGCACGAGAAAAAGTTCTCTCACAGACTCGATACATATTTGTACTCCCTAAGTGGATAGAGAAGGTTCATCTATGTGCGTCATCTAGAATCTCTTTCTTTATATCTATATAATATGGTACACATAATCATGACCCAAATCTTTTAACTCCATCCCTATCAATTTTTAAATAAGAGGATTTCCCATTTCTGATAGCCTCCACCCTTTTTTGAACTGCCACGTCTTTTCATTGAGAATCATTTGTTTTCTCCATGGGGTATGGTTGAAAAGTTATTTGAGAAAGTATTAATAATGTTTCTCCCTTAATTACTTCCATGTACAACATCTACAAATATACGATGATCATATCCTTTACAAGACTCATCATTGAAAATGTTCCATGATCCTTCTTACATAAAGCATCTGCCACCCTGTTTGCCATACCATTATGGTAGTGGATTGAGTAGTCATAATCCTTGAATATCTCTATCCATATTCACTGGATAATATTAATCACTTTTTTGTGTGAATATATATTTGAGACTCTTTGGTTAGTATATTTCTCAAACTCTTCTCTATAGAGATAATTCCACATTATTTTTAATGAAAATATCACTGCATCCAACTCTATATCATGCGTAGGATAATTTTACTCATGGATTATATACTACCTTGAGGCATAGGCTCTCAATTTATAATTTTTCATTATCAAACGGCCAAATAAATTCTTTGAATCACCATTGTACCCCATAAAAAGTTCTCCAATTATTGGGACTATTAGTAATGGCGTAGTGATTAGCCTCTGTTTCAACTCCTTAATGTAGTCTTCACATTCTTGATTCCAAACAAACATCACTCCCTTCTATGTGTGCTTGATCATGGGGTTTTTGAAATATAGAAAGTTTCTTCAAAAATCATTGATAATACTCAGCTAGACCCAAAAATATGGAGATCTCTATTACAGATGTTGGCATGGGCCACTCTTCAATTGCCTTTTTCTATGATGGATCCACATATATCCCTTTTCTGGTGATAACATGCCCCCAATAATGCTACATCCTCCATCTATAACTCACATTTACAGTACTTTTCATATAGCTTCTCCCTTTTCACAATCTTTAACATAGAATTAAAATGCTCCTCATGTTCCTCCTTCCTCTTGGAGTATATCATAATATCATCGATAAAGACTAATAAAAATTTGTCAAGCTAATCTCCAAATATATCATTCATTAAATCCATGAAAATTAGAAGATGATTAGTGAGTCCGAAGGTCATCACTATAAACTCAATGAGTACTTACCTCGTTTGAAAGGTAGTCTAGGTAATATCTCCCTTCCTCACCTTTAATTAGTGTTATCCCAACCGAATGTCCACATTAGAGCAATAACTGGCCCCACGAAGCTGATCAAACAAGTCATCTCTCAAATGAATGTGATATTTGTTCTTTTTCGTGATTTTGTTGATATCACAATAATCAATGTAGAGGCACATTGATCCATCTATCTTCTTACCGAAGATGAATGGTTTAGCCCATGGTGAATCACTCGAGTGTATAAAACCCTTGTTCATATTCTACTGTTACTGCTTCTTCAGCTCTTCCAGCTCAATAGTGGCCATTCAATAAGGTGTCTATGATATTGGAAAAGATCTAGGAATAAGATCAATTGAGAAATAAACCTCTCAATCAATAGTAATACCATTAAACTCTTTAGGGAATACATCAGTGTAATACCTCACAATGGGCATGTCTTCAAGCATGATTTTCTCCTTTGTCTCAATTATTTGGGCTAGAAATTCTTGCACATAAATAATTAATAACCAAACATGATTCAATTATTCTAATGGAGATTCATCTTCCTCTATAAACATGTAATTAATTTTGGGATGCTTTGGAATGTGAATAGTGATCTCCCTTTATCAACAGTTGATGTTGGATTTGTATAAAGATATCCAATAAATTCCCAAGATACCGTCAAACTCCACTAAAAGAAGATTGATGAGTTTTTATGGGAGGTTCTGTCCACAAATGTGTACCGAGGAGGAGTTATAAACCATTGACGCAATAATTGACCCATTTTTTGTTCTCATATATAACATATCCTCCAAAGTTTTAGATGGTGTTTGAATAGTTATACTAAACTTGATAGATATGAATGAATTCATAGAACTAGAATCAAATAGTATGTTTTCTATTCTTGAATGAATAACTAGAATACATGTTAGCATATTGTTGTTTGATTCCACCATAGTATTACTGATTGCAAAATCCCTTCCTTTTTTACTTGTAGTTTTTTGTTGATTACCTCCGACAAACCCTAACATAGGGAAATTATTCACATAATTCCCATTCTCCATTCAGTTGTAACACTGCACTACAGGCTGAGTGCTTATCTAAACCTTCCATTATTTTTCTACATTAACCAGATTCTTCATATCTCTTCTACAGTTTTTAGCAAGATGTCCCAATTATACACATTTAAAGAAATTCTTGGTTCCATTTAGACAACTCCTAAGATTATTCTTCCAACATATTTTACATGTGGGATAGTCAGGCTTATTTCTATCATGGTAGTTTTTTGTTGATCCACCATTGTTGTTCTCCATTTTTCACTTCTTGTAATTGGGACCATGAGACCAGTGAACTTCTCTAATCTACATTTCAATCTTGATGGCATGGCAGACAATCTCCATGTAACTATTGAAGTCTCAAATCACCAATGCTTTTCATAGACTCGACTTTAGTCCACTAATGTAGAGATCCACCTTACATAATTGTTCATGACAAAGCCAGAGTAATACCTTGAAATCCTTGTAATGTTTGCTTCATATGCCATGATGGACTCATCCTCCATAAACTTGAGTCCTATGAGCTCTCCTTCCATCTTGAGATGGAGGGTTAAGGGAAAGAATTTATTGAAAAAAATTCTCTTGAATTCCTCCCAATCCATGGAATCAACATCTTCCTAGGTCTTCATATTCTTGATCAGTGTCCACCACTAATCATCTTCCCCATCTCGACAATAGACCGCAAGTATGACTTTCTATTCTTCTGAGAAATGGAGTATAGATAATATATATTCAATGGAGTTAATCCATTATTCCATGGGGAGGGGATCAAAAGATCCTCTAAACATAGGATTCCTTTTCTTCATGAAGGATTCACCAAAAACATTATATTTCCTTAGAGGAGGAGTATGTTCCACAAGATTCATGTTATTATTCATATTTGATCCAAAAGAGAATGTATTGTCATAACGTTTTGAGCACCCACTCCCATCATATCAGGCACATCACTAGGAGAATAATTCAATTTCCTATGACATTGTTTATTGGTGCGTCTTTATCAATCTCCCACCATTAACTAATAAAAACATTGTAAAATTAGGGGGTTTAATATTTATCTCATAACCATAAAAAAATAAACATCAAACATAAAATAATAAACTTGTAAAGGTTATGTATATCATAACTTGTGATTCCTTAAGTATAAATCTTTGTTATCCTTGATATATTTCTTGACTTATATTCTTATAGTCTTTTTCCCTTAATAGATGTTCTTAATAATCTCATGAATTTACCAAATCATATCCCTTGGGAGAGTCAAACCAAGAGTGCAGTAAGTTCCATTATTGTGTTCCAGGATACCTCGGGTCAGGCTCAAAACTCCTTGTTGGATTTTTCACTGCTATGTACATCTTTTCCAGAGCCACATCTACCTATTTGTATCCAGACATGGATATATTAACATGATAAAACACTTATACTATACTATCCAAAATTTAGGTTTGATTTGTTATACATAATATCATCATTAATGTTTTACAATAGTGCTCTATTTCGAATCTCCAAAAATAAATAGACCATCCTTTAATACTAACTATAGAGACCCTATCCTTTTCACATAAAATTACATGATTTTATGCATAATTATAAATCAGAGTACAATCTATGTATCTTGAATTCTTGTGTCTTTGAATACGTTGTACATTGAACAAAAGAAGTGGGAAAAACACTTTTTATTTTATCTTCAAATTGATCTCATTACATCCATTGTTCTCAGACATCTACATAGGGTACCTTGGGGAACACATGAATAAATGTATGAGCTAAATAGATCAATCTCAGAATAACCATAAGAACAAATCATAAGCACAATGAATATAAGGGTTGACATGATGATAATAAAAGGCATGTAACATATAGATACTTAATATATAAACATGGAATAATATAAACATGGAGTCATAGAAATGTTTCATCAACATAAAACATGACTTTATTATAAGTCACGTCTAACCGCCAAGATCGTCTCACATTGTAGGACAAGCCATGGCTAACCGCCAAGATAGTGGAACATAACATCACATGAGACTTTACATTACCCAATGCTTGGAGTGCTATTTGGGAACACCCGACTTAAAATTTCATGAATATGTTTTCCACATAAAGAATCATACATAATTAATCTTACATAAACATAAGTATTACCCATGGAATGAATGAATTGGGTACTATAATCATGACACAAATCATAAAATATGGGCATAACACAAAAGTTTCCATGATATAATGAAAATAAAGTATTAAAGGGAATTCATAGGAGAAGATAGATATGTATCATGGTGAGTGATTTCATGTACAAATATCAACATTTAAGAAATGTAATCGTGAAATTTTAGCATAAAACATTTTTGAGATGTTTTAAGGAAAATATTATAGATACTTTAATATATAAAAGCGAATAATACATTCTAGAAAACCAAAAGTGATCTAGGAATGTTTTTAAAATAGTTAGTAAAATTTTACATAGACAACGGTGTATTAAAAATTATTATATAGGGCACATGAAATCAGGTACGAACTCAGGATGCTCCTAAAAAATGGGTTTTCTTATCAGGAAGTACTAAGAAGGGAATCACTTAAAAACATGTATATCCTCACAAGAGAAATATGAATGTAACATGAAAAATGATTTTTGAAAAATTCTCATATCATTTATAATATGAACAGAATAATAATATATTACTTCATTTAGTTAAAATTATTGATAACGAAACCTGAAGGAACAAAGGAGGTTCGGGATGAATCCCTCACAGAATATCAGAATGGTGTCGTGTGTAAATTAAAGGTCTAAATGAGAGATAAATGGGTTATTCATCATTTAAAAATCATGATGAAATTATTGGTAAGTTTTTTAATCATACCCCATCATTAAGAATTACATATAAAAGGGAATAACATAGAAGACAATCTTGAATAAAAGTGAAATAGAGAGGATCCCAAACCATTAGTCTGATGGTGTTCTCCACGTGATATTAATGACCAAAATTATCAAATTAGGTTCATTAATTAATAATTATAAGTCCTATTCTATTTTTACCATATTTATTATAACTATTTAAGTATATTCATAACCATTTTGAAGTGTTATGTGTTTCAATTTCATTGTTCGGGTCTGTTTGTTTTCATGGTTTTTATGATCGATTTACGTATATTCATGAACGGATAAACATGTAGGATTAATGTGGTTGTCCATAATTAATGTTATATGAAACTAGTGAACATCCATGATCTTACATGGTTGTAAATTTAAATTGGTTACTTGGAGTGATGTTGAATCATTATATTAAACTTTAGTGATAACCATTTTGGGTTAATTAGCATCTTTTGGACACAATGAACATGGTTGGTTTTATAAATCAAAAACATGTGTACAAAAGGATTATAGTACCATTTATGAGACATTATACATATATTATGGTATGTTTAAAACATGAAAAAGGTTTCATGACTAGAATTGTATATGGTAACAGAAATTGAAAACTCATCATCCTTGAATGTGGTCATTTAACACATCTCGGATTTTGTATCTCAGGAATAAAATAAATGAAGGTTAAAGAAGTGATAATAATAAATTAATCCATTACCATAAAAACATTAATGTATGTGAAAGGTATTGGAGTTTTCACATCTTATATCTGAGGGTAGGTAGGGAAAGAAAAAAAATAGAACTTGAAAAGAAAGTAAAAGAATTGAAAAGCGAAATTTACCTCTTGAATCAATCTTCCTTGAGAGCCTTTTAAGGGGAGAGGTTTTTGACTTTTGAGGATACCAAAGGCCGATGTACGTGGGGAAGGATGATGGATATATATTTGTTCATTATTTATGTAACGCACAAGGCTTCAGAGGAGTGAAGTGAAGAGGGGAGTGTAGGTGATTTTTATAGTGTATAGGAGGAGAGTTTTCATAATATTTAATTCCTTAGACTATTATTTTCCCACAAGACCAGAGATTGTGATGATTCCATGACCAAAAACACTAATATTTTCATTTGAATTCAAATAAATGGCCATTTACATCATCCTTGATTCAATAATGATGTAGAAATTCAGGTTTTAGCATATATTGTGAATTATCACATTTTTCTATTCATAGGAAAATCATGTATTTTAGAAAAATCCCCAAAATTCATGCGGACTATTTTTATACATGTAGAATCCAAAAAAGGAAATCCATTTTTTAAATAATAATTTTTAAATATTATTAATTTGATATTTAATTAAAATTACAATTTACTTGAAAAAAATTAAAAACATTTATTTTCTTATTCCAAGATATAGTTATATTGTACATCCACATAAATCATAATTATGTACTATCATAGGTAATGTTACTATTCATTAGGGTATATCACTATTCATTAGGTTATAGAACTATTCAAAATGGTATGTTACTATTCATAAGGGTAGGATACTATTCACAAAAAAATTAGATTTTTCTTATCAGACTCCAAATATCTTACTGATCACAACTGTGTGTATCAAATTTTCAAAATTCAAAACACGAAAGTGTAAAAAAAAATTGTAAAGGTTTCGTATCACATGTTTGTAAATTGATTTGTAATTTCATGTGATTATATGACAAAATAATAAGAAGGAAACTTCCATTTAAAAACATTGTGTTGTTACAGTAAGCATCGCCATAATGTTTTGAACTCCACATACCAAGGCATTGGGAATGTCATTTCAAAAATCATTGCATTGTCCTCGCACGGGTTGTTGGCATGGTTTATACTAGTTCCCACCATTATCTAAAATACATATGTTTAGAACAATTGATAATTCAACGAGTCATGAATAAATTATTTGTTTTTTGAATTTACACTAAATTCATATCTTGTTGGATTCCTATGGTCAGAAAAGCTTCTTATTTTCATATTTTTACATAGCCTCATACTATATGTTTTCTATAGGGTTCACTACCACTAATTCCCAAATTATCTAAAACATGCCTCTCATACTAACTTAGTGACCTTACATTTATTACATTACATTTACATCATTTTAGTGATAATCAACATATATATATTACACATCAAGGATCTAAGGGTTTTGTGTCTTGGGAAAACTAAGACCATACATAACATTTACAGCACACAAGATTTATTTAATTCATTCTTCCTTAGATTATTATTGGCTCTTGACCTCCCCCTAGTACATGTATTCACATGAATATATATATCAAAAATTGGTGAGCTAAAATCCCAGTAAGTGTATTGTAACGACCCCAACATTTGTGAATGAAAATACTTCTTGGTCTAATTAAATGTCTTAATATGTGATATGGTTATACAACATTTGCACTTCTTTTTTTTGGATTTTAAAATACCATTAATAATTGTGACTGTTGATTTTGAAGTTGTTGCACAGTGACACATTATTAGTATAAATATGGGCTTTAACAAATCCAATTATCTCAGACAAACGAAGTGATGGCCTCATCCAGTAGAATTGCTCCATATGAATCCCATTTTTTGGAGCATGGAAAAGGGGTGGTGTCATTGGGCTTCACTCTAGACCAAGCCCAAGCTGAGCTTCAATAGGTTAAGCTCGAACGGAACCACCTACAAGATAAGTGGAAGTTAATAGAGATCACCACATGAGGAATGTTATCCGAGCCTCCCCAAGAGTCTATCACCATTGCACACCTCAATCTTTGGTCTTATGCGGGTGTTATAAGGGGTTATGTAACAAGAACTTAACACTATGGTTATGTACATTATTTTTGTATATAATAATGAATATATTTTCATGTTATTTTTGTTACCTTGTAAATAGTTTTTAAAGCTCAAATAATGTTTTTAGTTAATATTAAACTAAGAAATATATTTTTATGGATTAATGGATTTTTTTATTAAATCATATTTTAATAAAATATTATTATTAATATTAAATTATTTTTTATTAAATAAAAATTATCGTATAATTTTATTAATGCAATTGTAATTTTTATTAAGGTTTGAAAGCCATTTTTGGCAAAACCCGTGAATTTTTTATAAATGTCGACTTTTATTTTAAAAGTGAAAATTAACATATTTTTAAAATTATTTAGATAAAATAAATATTATTTATGGAATGAGGACATCAAAATTATCCACTGGTGAAGTTTTCATAATTTTCTGACACAGTCAAATTTTTGGGTACAAATTAAATGCCGTTTAAATATATAATGTGTTTTTTGACATCATAATGACCCAATAGTGATGTAATAAAATACTATAAGCCTTATGTTCGGCCCATATATGTTTTACCATTACAATAATGTGATTTTTGATTTTTTGACTTATTTTACGAAGCATTAATGGACCATTCAAGGCTTATTAAACATCTTGTCTTTTTAAATTGTTTTCCTTGAGAGTGTGACTCAGCTTTACATAAGCAACCCCGTTATTTTAAGTGTTTCGGACTATGGCCATATAAAATATTGTTTTCCACTTCCCTTTTCCAAAACTCATGGGATAATACCATGGGGTGGTTTGTATGTTGGGTTAGTTTAATGTGAGGTGTCCCTAACCTATATAATGAAGAATTCCCTCACCATTCCTATATAAACCCTCCCATGCTCCCACTTTATCCTCCAAAAAAGCCATTGTATTTCATCCAACCTCTTCCCTACTCTATATATAATCCTCCCATGATGCCCCATGCTCCCAATAAGCCTCTCTAAATCATCTCTCTAGCCTTTGGAAGCACACTTCCAAGTAATGGTTTTTCTTCATTTCTAATTTTTGTCCTATTTTATTTATGTTGTTATGCCCTTTTAATTTCAATTATAAATGTTGGAATATGGTTTTTCATCTCCCCCATACTTCCCTATTTATTATTTAATGATTTGAGTCCCCTTTCTCTCTCATTTAATGCCTCCCATGTACTCCTGTTACTATGCAGATATTCTGAAAGGAATTTCCCTCTCTTCATTTACATTCACGCAATTATTTTGTATCATGAATCTAAATTTTATTACATTTTTTTAGACATGTATCTATATGAACCCCTTACTGTCCATGTCATGTAAATTTGATGAGGCACCCCTTTATCTCTCATCAACCATTTTTATGAGTTCTTATGTCATGTCGTTATATTTCCGAAATTGCACCGTGTTTTTTCAAGCCAAAGTCATTGTGTAGTGAATACCATGCCCATTTATCTATCAAGGGTATTCACCTTTATGAACATTTAATTATTTTTTAATGAGTTTCATGTATTTATTCCACATTCGTTTATCATGGAATAAATGATTATGTAGAATGATTTAATTTTTTATGATCCATGTCGCACACGTATGCATGAAATTAAATGTTTAAGAAGGGTGCGCCCTGATATTGCTTCAATGCATTGGGTAAGGTATAGTATCATGATAAGTTATGTGCAATGGGTGTTGACTCATGATAATTCAAGTGCAACATGGGTTTACTCATTATTCATGTGCAATGAGGGTTTACTCATTCTCTATGTGCAATGAGCCTTGGCTCATGCTAATTCCATGTTAAGAGTTGTTGCCACATTTCCATGTTATGATTATCATGATTTATCATGCCTTTATGTCTATGCTTATCTTGTGATCTATTTATATTCCTATTGTCTAACATGTATTCTATTCCTCATGTTATTCCATGTTTATTCCCTTACTGGGCTTTGTAGCTCACCCTTTCCTTATACATATCCTCAGTTTATCCCAAGCAATGCTAAGTATGAGGGATTGTAGTGGTAATGTAAAGTATGTTTTCAATAAAGATGTTGTATTTCTAGTTTTACTTTTTTATGTAATGCTCCTAAGGCCCAAATACACTATACCTCTCGATCATTTATGTTGTATCAAGTGAAGTTATGTAACAAATTTTGATTAATTGTGTAATAAAATATCAGGGTTGTCATAGTTGGTATTAGAGGATAGGTTTAGTTATTTTGGGGGTCAGGATTTGAAAACCCTAGTAAAGACTTAGAGACAATACTAAGTATAATAAAAACAACCCTAAATTTTTGTGAGTGTTGAGTCAGTGGTTTATTGAGAAAATATATCCCTGTCTAGATACGAGCAGGTAGAGACGGCTCTGGGACAGATGTATCCTTGGGGTAAAATCCGAAAACACCACTTTGAGCTAGACACGAACGAGAACTGCTGCATGACAACGGGCATTACTACACTCTTGGTTATGACACTACCAGTGGATATGCTTTATTAGATTCACGAGCATAGTACAAACCGTTGTTAAGGGACAAAAAATCCCATAATAATATAAGTTAAGAACTAGATTGAGGATAACCTAGATTTAAACATATGAAATCACAAGTTAGGATATACTTATTATTTATAAGTTTATACTTTATGTTCAATGTTTACTTTTCATGTTCAATGGCTAAGTATTTAAGACAACAAATTAGAAGTTATTTTTCTTAGTTAATGGATGTAAATATAATAACATGTTCCAACAACCAATGTGATAGGAAATGTAAATATTGCCTTAATGAAATGCCTGATATGATGGGAGTGGGTGCTCAAAACATCATGAAAGTACTTGCTCAGATGGATTGAGTTATGAATAATAACATGAATCAGGCGGAACACCCTCCTCCTGGATGAAAAGATAAAGTTTTCATAGAATTATTCATGTGTCAAAGGCCTCCAATGTTTACCGGATCTTTTAATCCCCTCCTCGCAGAACAATGTCTTAACACTATTGAAAAGATATTCTCCATCCTCCAGTGCTCGGAAGAGGTAAAAGGTGTACTAGCGGTCTATCGTTTTGTTGGGGAATATGATCAGTGGTGGACCCTAATCAAGAATACAATGTCCCAAGAAGAAATAGATTTCCATGAATTGGGAGTAATTGAAGAGGATATTTTTCAACAAATATTTTCCTCTAACCCTCCACCTCAAGATTGAAAGAGAGATCCTAGAACTCATGCAGAAGGAATATGAGTCCATCAGGGCATATGAATCAAACATTACAAGGCTTTTATGTTATGCCTCTGGCTATGTCATGAATACCTAATGCAAGGTGGATCGCTTCTTTAGAGGACTAAAGCCAAGTCTACGAAAATCATTGGTGATCAGAGACTTTGACATTTTTAAAGATATTGTTCGTTGTGCCCTCGAGGTTGAAATGGAGGTTGGAGACTCTCAGTGGTCTCTTGGGCCCAGTGAAAAGTAGCGGATGATAGAGAAAAAATGAGTGGTCTATCAAAACAAACCCCATAATGGAAAGAAGCCTGACTTTTCCCCTTCAAAAAATTGTGGGAAGAAACATCATGGTAACTGTCTCAAGGGAACCAGGAATTGCTTCAAATGTGGAAAGTTTGGTCATCTGTCCAAGAAATAATGATGGGACATGAAAAATAACGCTAATGTAGAAGAAGTAGAAAAGGTTCAGATCAACACACAACCAGCAGTGCATTGTTAAAACTTCAAGGAGCTTGGGCATTTTGCAAACCATTTCCCTAAGCCAAGGGTTATCGGAGGAATCGACAATAACCTCTGAGGCAACAAGGAAGGGCCTATGAAATCACTAGCGCTAATGTAGAGCTAGACAACAATGTGGTGATAGGTCTGATAGTTAATCCTTCATGAATAGCAAACACACAATTTGATTCTGGTTCTACGCATTCTTTCATATCTTGCAAGTTTAGTAGAACAATTCAAACACCACCTCAAAATATTGGGGAAAATTTATCTATGAGAACAATGAATGGGGAAATAGTTGCATCCATGGATTATAAATCCTCCCCAGTTAATGTTTGTGGACTGAACCTCCAATAAAATCTCGTCATGCTTCTTTTAGTAGATTTTGATGCTATCTTGGGCATTTATTGGTTGTCTTTGTACGGAGCCACTATCAACTGTAAGGAAAGGGAGATCACTCTTCCCATCCCGAAGCATCCTCAATTTATTTACATGTGCAAGGTGGGGGATGAATCTCCTTTCATATCATCATCTCATGTGATGATATTTCTTCCTTGTGAGACATCATATATAGCTCAAATGATTGAGACAAAGGGGAGAATAATGCTTCAAGACATGCCCATCTGGAGGGATTACACTGATGTATTCCCTAAAGAGTTTTCTAATATTCTTTTGGACAGAGAGGTTGAGTTCTCAATTGAACTTATCCATGGATCTCTTCCAATCTCAAATACACCTTACAGAATAGCCATCGTAGACATGGAAGAGTTGAAGAGGCAGTTATAGGTTAATATAAAGAAGCGTTTTATATGATCGTGTGCTTCACTGTGGGGTGTACAGGTCCTCTTTGTCAAGAATAAGGATGGATCAATGCCGCTCTGCATTGATTATTGTGATCTCAATAAAATCACGATAAAAAACAAGTATCCCCATCCACGGATAGATGACTTGTTTGATCAGCTTTGTGGGGATAGTTATTTCTCTAAGGAAGACCTTCTGTCGAGATATCACCAATTAAAGGTGAGGAAGGATTATATTCACAAGACTGCCTTTATAACGGGGTATGGACACTATGATTCTTAGTGATGCCCTTCGGACTCACTAATGCACTGTCAATTTTCATGGATTTAATTAATAGAGTCTTTAGAGATTACCTCGACAAATTTGGGGTAGTCTTTATCGATGATATTCTGATATACTCCAAGGGAAAATAGGAACATGAGGAGAATTTGAAAACTGTGTTGAAAACTTTGTGAAGGGAGAAGTTCTGTTAAAAGTACAGTAAACATGAGTTCTTGATGGAGGAAGTATCATTCTTGGTGCATGTTATCACCAGCAAAGGGATATCTGTAGACCCTACCAAGATGAAGGCAATTGAAGAGTGGCCCAGGCCAACTTCTGTAGTGGAGATCCGCAGCTTTTTGGGTCTATCTGGATATTATCGATGATTTCTGAAGAACTATTCATGATTTTCAAGACCAATGACCATGCTAACACGGAAGGGAGTAATGATTTTCTGGAAACAGGAATGTGATGATTGTTTCAAAGAGTTGAAAAAGAGGCTTATCACTGCGCTAGTACCCACACTCCCTACAAGTCGATAACTCTTTGTGGTGTATTGTGATGCTTCTAAGAAGGTATTAGGTTGTGTGCTGATAAAAAATGATAAAGTGATAGCCTATTCCTCATGGCAGTTGAAAATCCATGAGAAAACCTATCCAACGCATGATCTGGAGTTGGCGGCTGTGATCTTTGCCTTGAAAATCTAGCAGCATTATCTCTATGGGGAGAATTGTGAGATATATTCTGACCACAAGAGTCTCAAATATATATTCCAAAAGAAAGAGATTAATATGTGCTAGCAATGACAGATAGAGCTCATCAAGGATTATGACTGCTCAATTAATTAACATCCTGGTAAGGCAAACAAGGTAGCGTAAGTTCTAAGTAGAAATGATCCTGCATCTTTATCAATTATGATAATTGAAAAGGATCCAATCTACTTAAATTATAAAAGAATGGAAATGAGAATAATTAATGGAGGAACATCATCAATCCTTTCTCAAATGATTGCTCAACCATCCCTCTTGGAGAGAATAAAGGATTCTCAAAGAAAAGATGTGGAAATTCATAAAAGGGTGGAAGCTGCTAGAAATGGGAAATCCTCTAATTTTAAAGTTGACGACGAAGGAGTTGTAATATTTAGGATGCAAATATGTGTACCATCCGATCCATAGATAAAGAAGGAGCAATTAAATGATGCACATAGCTTGACCTTCTCTATCCACCTAGGGAGCACAAAGTTGTATCGAGATCTCCAAGAAAACTTTTAGTGGGACAATAAGAAAAGGGAGACTGCTGAATTTACATCAAAGTGTTCGGTATGTCAACATGTGAAGGATGAGAGACAAAAATCTAAGGGGATGATGCAACAACTACCAATACCAACATGGAAGTGGGAGAACATTACCATGGAATGTTTCACTGGAAATTCAAGGACATCTAGGGTAAATAATGCTATATGGGTCATTGTGGATCATCTTAAAAAAATAGCTCACTTTATCACGATTTGAGAGGAATTATCATGGTTCAACTTGCGTGGATTTACATCAAGGAAGTGGTAAGGCTGCATGGATTACCCCTCTCTATTGTATCTGACTGCGATCTTAGATTCTCCTCAATGTTTTGGAAGAGTCTTCAACATGCATTGGATACTGAGCTGACCTTCAGTATGGCTTATCATCCTCAAATTGATGGAAAATTCGAGGGGTCTATCCAAACACTTGAGGACATGTTGAGAGCGTGATCAATGGACATAAAATGAGGGTGGGATCATCATCTTCTTCTGGTTGAGTTCTCATATAATAACAGTTTCCACTCAAGCATACAAATGGCACCTAATGAGTCCCTATATGGTAAGAGGTGCAGAATACTGGCATGTTGGGATGAACTCGGTGAGTGTAAGCTATTGGGACCTGAAATGATTGAATAAATGGTGGAGAAGGTGAAAACCATTCATCAAAATATTAAGGCAGCCCATAGTCGACGGAAGAGTTAGGCAGATAACCATCGATGAGACCTTGAGTTTATAGTATGGGACATGGTATTTCTACGCATGTCTTAGTGGAATATTTTCATGAGGTTTGGAATGATAGGGAAGTTAGTTCCTAGGTACATTGGCCCCTTCAAGATTCTTGATCGTGTCGGGGTTGTGGCCTATAGACTAGCACTTCCACCTACCATGTCCAAAGTACATGTTTCCTTTCATGTATCCCTCTTAAGGAAGTACATACTAGACCCTTCACATGTACTCTCTTCTTAGGTGGTAAAGTTGGAGGATGATCTTTCGTAAGAGGAGCAACTAGTGAAGATCTTGGATCGTAGAGACAATGTTCTACGCCACAAGACTACTCATCTGGTCACGGTACTATGGAAAAACCATAAGTATGAAGAGGCAACATGGGAACTGGAGGAAGAAATGATGGAAACATACCCACATATGATTATGGACTACAATGTAAAATGAAATTTCAAGGGTGAAATTTCTTAAGGGGGGAAGATTGTTACGAGAAAAACCTTTGTTAATAAAAATACCTCTTGATCAAATTAAATGTATTAATATGTGAAATGATTATACAACATATGCACTTATTTTGTTTTTGGATTTTAAAATACCATTAAGAATTGTGACTGTTGCTTTTGTATTCATTGAACAGAGATCACATGATAATTATAAATATGGGCTTTAACAAATCTAATTTACTCAGACAAAGGAAGCGATGACCTCATCATGTAGAATTGCTCCATAAGAAGCCCATTTGTCGAAGCTTGGAAAAGAGGTGGCATCATTGGGCTTCACTCTTATCCAATCCTAAGTTGAGCATCAACAAGTTAAGCTCGAACGGAACCTCCAATGGGATATGTGGAAGTTAATAGAGATCACCATGCGAGCAATGTTATCCGAGCCACCCCAAGAGTCTTTTATCACTGCACACCTCACTATTCGGTCTTATGCAGGTGTTATAAAGGGTTATGTAACAAAAACATAGCACTATGGTTATGTACATTATTTTTTTATATAATAGTGAATATATTTTCATGTTATTTTTGTTACCTTGTAAATAGTTTTTAAAGCTCAAATAGTGTTTTTAGATAATATTCATCTATGAAATATATTTTAATGAATTAATGGACTTTTTTATTGAATAATATTTTTATAAACTATTAGTATTAATATTAAATTAATTTTTATTAATTATAAATGATCATATAATTTTATTAATGAAAATGTAATTTTTTTTAAGGTTCAAAAGCCATTTTTTTCAAAACCCGTGAATTTTCGATAAATGTCAATTTTTATTTTAAAAGTGAAAATTAACATATTTATAAAATTATTTATATAAAATAAATATTATTTCTGGAATCAGGTCGTCAAAATTATTCAATGGTGAATTTTTCATAATTTTCTGAGAGAGTTATGTTTTTGGGTAAAAATTAAATACCGTTTAAATATATAATGTGTTTTATGATATTATAATGACCCAATAGTGATGTAATAAAATACTATAATCCTTATGTTCATCCAATATATGTTCCAACATTAAAATAATGTGATTTTGGGTTTTTTGACTTATTTTACAAAGCATTAGTGGACCATTCAAGTCTTATTAAACATCTTGTCTTTTTAAATTGTTTTCATTGGGAGTGTGACTCACCTCCACATAAGCAACCACATTATTTTAAGAATTTAGGACCTTATCCTTCAAAAATATTGTTTTCCACTTCTCTTTTCCAAAACCCATAGGAAAAAACCATGGGGTGGTTTTGGTTTGGATTAGTTTAATGTGAGGTGTCCCAAACCTAACTAATAAATAATTCCCTCATCTTTTCTATATAAACCTACCCAAGCTCCAACATTCTCCTAACTCAAAGATATTTCAGTTCTTCAAAACTCTTTCCTACTTTGTATAGAGTCCTCTAAATGTTCCCCAAGCTCCCAAGAAGCCTCTCTCAAGCCTCTCATATTCCTTTTGAAGCAGACTTCCATATATGGGTTTTTCTTCCTTTCCTATTTGTGTCCAATTTTTTATGCTTTTTATTCCCTTTTAATTTCAATTATAAATGTGTTGGTATGGTTCTCACCTCCCCCATAAATTCCTATTTATGTATGAATGATGGGAGACCCCTTTCTCTTTCATTAAATTCCTCACATGTACAACCGTTACTATACCAAAATTCTGAAAGGAATTTCTCTCTCCTCATTTACATTCATGCAATTCTTTTGTATCATGAATCTAAATTCTATTACATTTATTGGGAATTGTATATATATGACCCCATTACTGTCCATGTCATGTAAATATGATGATATAACCCTTTCTCTTTCATCAACCATTTTATGAGTTCTTATGTCATGTCGTTATGCTACCGAAATTGCACCGCATTTTTCCATGCCAAAGTCATTGTGTAGTGAATACCATGCCCATTCCTCTATCAAGGGTATTAACCTTTATGAACATTTATGTATTGTTTAAAGAATCTCATGTATGTATTCTAAATTCTTTTACCGTGACATAAATGATTATTTTGAATGATTCAATGTTTTATGATCAATGTGGCACACATATGCATGAAATGAAATGTTTAAGAAGGGTGCGCCCTGATAGTGCTCAAATGAATTTGGTAAAGTGTAGTATCATGATACCTTATGTGAAATGGGTTTTGACTCATGCTAATTCAAGTATAATGAGGTTTTACTCCTACTTCATGTGCAATGAGGGTTTACTCATGCTCTATGTGCAATGAGCCTTGGCTCATGCTAATTCCATGTTAAGATTTGTTTCAACACTTCCATGTTATGATTATCATGATTTATAATGCCTTTATGTTTATGATTCTCTATTGATCTATTGATATGCCTATTGTCTAACATGTATTGTATTCCTCATGTTATTCCATGTTTATTCCCAAACCAAGATTCGTAGCTCAACCTTTTCTTATGCATGTCCTCAGGTTATCTCATGCAATGCTACGTATGAGGGAATGTAGTGGTCATATAAAGGATGTATTCAATAAAGATATTGTATTTCATGTTTTAAGTAGTTATGTAATGATCCTAATCCCCAAAGACACTAGAACTCTCAATCTTCTATTATGTATCAAGTGAAGTTATGTAGTAAATTATTTTTAATTGTGTAATGAATGAACAAGGTTTTCATAAGTAAGATAAAAACATGAAACAAATAACATGGGACACACATAGTCATTATTATCATTACATGGGAAAGTATCATAATTATGAGAGGAAGTGTTAATAGATTACGTGGAATGTGGCAATTCATACAAAATAAAACATCATTTCTTAGTTGTTAACTAACACACATAATTGTGTACATATCTAGAATCAAGTTCACACAAATATTCACATTAACTCATGAGGTTAATCACCTTACCCAATTAATTAGAGTGCTGTATAATTTTGGGTGCACCCATCGCATTCAAACATTCATATTGTGCTACATATTTCCGAGCGCACCCCTCACATCATATCATTTTAGTTGTCAAGAATGCCACATAAAACATATAAAAAATATATAACCCATGTAAAGGAATGAGTTTCATCTAATAGGAACACATTGACAAACATTGGGTTCCCCAAAGAAATAGGGAACGATACACATGATACAAGGACAATAAACCTTGAGTGAGAAGTAAAAGCTGTGTTTTTGAAAGAATAATTCTTTTGGAACATTTTGTTTTAAATAAAATCAAGTGGAAAACATTTATATCCCAGATAAATTATGATAATTATTAAAAAATGATTATTTAGGATTAACCAGACCAAAAATTGAGTGAATGAGGGAGAACTTGAAGAAAGAAAGTTGGGTTAGAGAATTTCCCCTTACCTTGTATCTAAATGCTTCATTCACTATATTGTCCTATCTAATGACATTATATTCATTAATTAGAAATTACATAACCTTTTATAATGTAATATTGTTCATTATGGATACATTGAGTTCTTTTATGGTCCTTTGGATGAGTTACAGAGTTTGAATCCATTGTTCGTGAGTGTTCTTTTTGTTAGTTTTCATGAACGTTTCACTTGTACACATGAATGGAAGTTTGTGTATAACATGGATAAACATCCAGAACTAATATTACGTGTTATTAATGATATTACAGGTGTTTAAATGATCATAAAATGAACTATGTTATATTCTATGTGGATTAATCATTACATAACATTTAATGATGATTGTTTTAGGTTAATATGTTCAGTTTTTTGATCACAACAAACATGTTTGGTTTTATCAAATAGTATTTAGAATAAAAGTTGTTTCCAAAACATAAAAGAGGATAAAAAATACATAATAAAATATTTATTCAACCATTCAATTTTTTCATTGATATCCTTGAAGGATTTGAAGGAAAATAAAGGTGCATCGCTCACGATTAACACGACAAGGGAGATGATTTCATCTTTAAAAGAAAAGAGAGTGACAGATGACTATAATGATTAAAATTAAATTAACATGATATCATACCAGTATATAATAGAAACTACATTTATCAATAAATATGTATTAAATGAGATGACAAGGGTATAATAAAAGAAAAGAACTAGAATTAGAATTGGAAAGAAAAAAAGAGAGAGAATTTGTCTCTAGAATTCTATATTTGAGATCATCTATAAAACACATAGGATAGATATTTGGATGTGTCTAAGAGATCTTGGATGTTAGGGAGGGTCTTGGAAATAGTTTTGGATTGAATTTGGACAAGTATTTAATCTTTATTGGTTTTAAATAATGAGGGTGTGAGGGGTGGCATCTATAGTGGATAGGGGAAAGGTTTTTTCAATATTAGAATCATTAATTTATTATTTCTCTAAAAGACAAGTAATGGTGATGATTCCATGACCAAGAATTGTAATAAGTTCATGTGAGTTAGAGAATTTGGTGCTTACATCACTCATGATGTTAGGAATAGTGGATTTAAATTATAATGTATTTATATGGTAAATTAATATATTTTTATATTCACCAAAAATTCAGGAATTTATGAAAAATCACAAAAGTCAACCCTAACCATTTTTCGACATGTATAATCAAGAAATGAACTCTAGTTTTCAAAAAAAAATTCTAAATATGGTTATTTTTTAAAATTAAAATATAAATTTACATGAAATATACAGTTTTAAAAATTAAAATTGATTTCCTAATTCCTTAAAAAATTGCAAAAGGTCTTATAAAAATAACTTTAAACTAGAAGACATAGAATTGTTAATTTTATACACATTTTAGGAAAATAAATTTTCATTTAAATTAATTAATCAATTATAATTATTTTTTTATGACCTACAAAAATAAAATAACTTTTACTATGTTTATAATATCACTTGTAAGATTCCTAAATATTAGTTATACAACAATGGGTGGGTTTAAAATTCTTTTGGATGATTTTATACTCATAGAGGTCATGTTACTATTTATAATGGTATACTACTATTCATAAGGGTACGTTACGATTTTCCAAAAAAATACATATGTTCTTTTAGTATCAAAAAATCAACCTGAACACAATTGTGTATGTAATATTTTTTAAATTGAAAACAAAGAAATGTAAAAATTATATTTAACAGTCACATTGTATTTAGTATCATGATATATCATTGTGATTCCTAACGTGATTATACTATATGGGATAATTATAATAAGGGAATTCCATTGATTAAACATTGGGTCATTACAATTATTCCCCTATTGGGATTCATACTCAACCATTTCCTTTGATGTATTCCCCTAGGATATGAGATACTAGAAAACTAACTTATGGTGATCCCTAAAATAATCATTTTAAGGGGATTAGAAAAAAAATATTTTATTATATTAAAAAATCCCAAGAATATTAACATTATAAGATCATGTGTTTTTTCATGTAATGAATAGTTTATATAATAAAAATGAGGGTTTAAAAAGTTGGTATCAATGGAAATTTTAGTTCTTTGTTGAAATTAGTACTTTTAAACACTTTTTAGAACCTCATAGATAATTATAAACATAGAAAAACAACATAGAATTTTTTTGATGTATTAAAAGTGTGGTGTATAAGTATTTAAATACCTCTCTAGATACTATAAGATGGTGTGGCCATAGAATATAGGCACCTAGGGATAGAAACCTTGAAAACAATATTTTTTTTTTTACTAAACTGGTGTACGGCAATTGTCCTTTCCAGAAAACTGGTTTGACACATCAAACTAATATTTTTGGTTAATCAAAATAATTTTTAACCCATTGAGAACTATATATAAAAAATTAATCACTTATTATATGTGATTAATTAACAACATATTTATCCATAATTTTTAATACATAAACACCCAAAAGAATAAGAGTACATTCAAAAGTAACACATTTCTCACTAAGGTATTCTTCTATTATAATAATAGTGTAAAATTGGAGGAACCATATAAATAATGAGTGACATGGATGATGCACTAATTTCCATCCAGATAAGACAGAATCATTAATGAAAAACATCATGATGAATTTGATTCATATATCTAGGGTTATTAATAATACCTTGAATTATGTTGTGCGACTAGATTCATTATGAAGGAAACACAATTTCATTGATTCCTTCCTACGTCAATGGAAACCTTATTTTAGCGGATCAAAGGTCCCATTAATTTTTATATAATTGATAACCTAAATAGAAAATATATTTTAGGTGAAACTCTATTCATGCATTGATATATTCACCATGGTAGTATAACTCTTCGAAGGAAAAGCCTATTACTGGTGGAAACTACTTATGAAAACAAGTATAGCGAGGGATATTGAGGTTTTGATGTGGGAAGTGTTCAGGGGAATCATTTTCAATATATTATTTCATATCCCAATGATAAAAAAATAGAGACTGAATTCCTAGAACAAAATAATAAAGAATATGAACTAGTGGGATGAAATTAAAAATATTACAAGATATTATCAATACTCTTCCTTCTTATTTTTCGATCCTATAGGAATGTTTGAAGGATTATTTAGTGGTTTGAGACCCTATATTTGGTGGAATTTAATAATCGAGAATATGGAATCTATGAGGATATAATAAGTATTTATTTAAATGTTGAATTATATTTTTTTATAGATTTAGTGATCACATAGGTCATATGAGAAAAAAAGATTAAAATGGATATAAAATCATGGAAACTTTTTGATCATGGAAGTGGAGGAATGAAATTATAACATTCCATATTAAAAAAGTGTGAAAATAATTATTTAGGAAACTACCTTACTGGGAGGTAGAGTAATAAAAGTGAGTAAAATATTAGTATATTTCTCAAAACATTCATGATTAGGTGAAGCATCAACTTTTCAATACTAACGACAAAGGGAAGATGGTGCAACCTTAGCTAGAAGATCAATTACATATGTTTTTGTATCTTGGGAACAACTCCAATCAATAACCAAATTTGAAGATAATGATGGGAAAGCACCATCAACCAAATCATCGTTCATGGGATCCTGGTCAGACATTTTTTATCAAGATATTTTAATTAGAGGCTCCAAATAATATTGTGGAAGGTACATTCATTATTATCCCAATGCGTGCAAAAACATTATTAGATTTTATTTATATTGATTAATTTATTTTGTCCCATATTGAAAAGAATATATAATAAATCCCAAAGCTGGTAGAAGTAGTGTTATCAGTCATGACTCTAGGTGGGAATATCCTAGAATAAATAGTTTATAGAAACTAATGTATTAGCATTGATGAGTAAAATATCATCGCAAATCTAGTAGTCATTCCCATCGAGAAATTAAACACTACATTAAGGATGGATTGGAAGTAAATTTATAATTCTATGATAAAAATGAGAGAATGAAAATTTTATTTTTCTTTAATGGATGATGTAGATTTATTTTCTATGTAGATATATCCTAAAAATATGGGAAGAACCTCCCATAGAAAAATTTATAGAGAATTTTTGTGATGAGGGAGGAGTAAATGAATGTATAATGATGGGAAATATCCCCTTTTTTAGAAATACAGTAAAATATTTCTTAAATTATTACATAGACCTCCCCTAATATTAGAGTCATATTTAACTGTTGAACTCTTACCACGATCCATGTAGATATTGAATTCCTTGTATATAATTGGAAATGTGGAGTTGCAGGAATTAAAGAAAAAAAGAAAGATTTTTGGATAATAGATTCATCAGACCAAGTGATCCTCATTAGGAAGCACATGTTCTATTTTTAAATAAAAATGATGGATCAATGTATCTATACATTAATTGTAGAGAATACAATTGTATCACAGTGAAGAATTTTTACCCTCTCCCAAGGATTAATGATTTATTTGAATAGATTTATGGGGATAAATTATTATGAAAAATTGACCTATGGTATGGTTATAATAATTTGAGTGTGAAGAAATATGATACCACAAATACAACCCTTGGAACAATATATGGGAATTATAACATTTTTTATTCCCTTTATCTTAACTAATGAAACATATATATTTATAGATTCGAAAAATAGAGACTTTAATGAATACCGTGAAAAAGGTTAGTAGTTGTTATTGATGATGTTATGATATATTAAAAAATTCATGATGAGCATAAGAACCATCTAATGGTGATATTTTAAAAAAATGAAGAATTAGAATATATTCAGAAAATCAATCATATTTAAATTCATTTTACAACAGGATTAATTATTGTGGAACATTGTAAGCATTGTTGGAATATCAGCTGATCCTTCCATGATAAGGATGTAGATGAGTGGTTTCATCCTATAATAGTAAATGAGGTTCATAGTTACCTTAGTTTACATGGGTATTATATGAGGATTTTCAAAATATTTTTAGGATGTTTATATCAACTAACCATGTAAACTCAAAAAGAACCTAAGTTCATTTGGAAATAAGAGTGTGAATAAAGTATCCCTGATGTTAAGATGATATTGGTTATTGCGCCAGTGTTAATATACCCACATTCAGAGAATGATTTTTTATTTATAGTGATGCATCTTAGAAAGGGATTTGGTGTGTCCTCATTCAAATGGAGAAGGTGATCACTTGTGAATCTCAACAGTTAAATCCTCACGAGTATAATTATCCTACACATGACAGTGATTTGTGTGTAGTAACTTTTCCTCTAATGAAATGGAGGTACTATCTTTATGGGGATTAATGTGATATAGACATATACCACCATAGTTTGAAGTATATATTCCTGAAAATGAATTTAATAGGAGACAATGGAGATTGTAAAATCATCTTAAAGACTATTATTATTCAATTCATTATCCTCCTAGAGTAGCAAAAAAATTCACTTATGCATTAAGTTGGAAGGAGATTGTTATGTTAGAAATGATGGTGATTTGAAGAGATACATTGATCAAGGACTTAATAAGGTTGGAAATGGGAATAATAAGTTGAGAGACATAATCAATATTTTAAAAAATTATTTCTCAACCATCATTAATTGATAAGATCAAGAGAGATAAAAGAGAAGTTCTTTTTATTCAATTGATGATAGACTCTATGAAGAATGGGAATCTTCATAAGATTAATTCTGATCAAGAATGTGTACTTCATTTTTTACAAGGCTATGTATCCAATATATCCTATAGATAAAGGAGTTAATGGATGAAGCTCAAATCTCGACATTTTCTATAAATCGTGGAAGAAATAAAATGTATTAGGACCTTTGCGATCATTATTTGTTGAATAATTTGAAATGGGATAATCCAAACTACACTAGAAAGTTATTGGTGTGTCAAAAATTGAAGGAAGATTGAGAAATTCATAATGGGGTATTACCAACACTATGCAAACCATCTTGGAGGTGGGATAATACCATTATGGAAATCATAAATAGTCTCTCAAGAACATACAAATGAAACAATGTGATATGGTTTATATTTAATCTAATAACGAAAACATTCCATTTTATCTCTATTTGGGAAGATTTATCAATTAAAATAAATTCAACGATATACATAAAAGAATTGTGAGTCTATATGGGGCCACAATCCAAATCATTTCTGATCATGATCCATGTTTCACCAATTAATTTATAGAGCTATTAAGCATTATCCGAATATAGAATTTAATTTCATTATGGAATGTAACTCCTAAAACATTGATCAATATGAAATGAAAATTAATAAACATGAGGATATAATGATAATATGATCAATCTTTATTTAATGGTTGATGGTATCAAAATATAAATATATTTGTGTTTTCATACAACAATAGGTACCACTCGAGTCTTCAAATGGAACCGTATGATACTCTATATGGGATGCAATATTAAACTTCTACTTGTTGGGATAATGTTGGTGTGTGGATTCTACTTGGGAACAATCTTGTGCAAAATATTATAGAAATGGTACATTCTATGAAACAGCATATACAATATTCTCTAAGTTGGAATAAGAGTCATTCTAAAAATTCTGGAATGAACATGGAGTTCGATTTTGCCGATAAATATTTCATTTAGATATCACCATGAAATAGAATAATGAAATTATGGAAGAAAGGGAATCTTATCCTTAGGAACATTGGCCTCATTGATTTATTTGATCATATATGAACAGTCTCCTATCAGCTAGCACATCCACAGAATCTGGATCACGTTCATGATGTATTCCAAGAATCATTCTAGAGGAATAACATACCTGATTGCTTACCTGTAATAATTTTTTAGTGGTTATAACTACAACATGACCCACTTATAAGGATGCATTAGTTGATATCTTAGACCACAAATAAAATGTTTTATAAAACATGAAAAATCACCTTATCGATTTGTTGTGGATAAAACTTTAGTATAAAGAGGATATATTAGAATAAGAGGAAACATTAAAAAAGAAGTACCCTCACATATTCTCTACTGATAAAATGAGTTGAAATTTTGGGGATTAATTTAATAAATGGGGGAAAATGTAATGACCCATACTTTTAAAATTTTATTTTTCCCTAATTTTTTCTTCTGTTATAATATAAAATATTATATAGTTACAAATTATAGTGGTACAAAAAAACATATCTCAATAAGAAATATCATTACATTAGTCAGCTACAAACCCAATGAAAATCCCAAACATTACAATTGGTTAAAAAATAGGGAAGATAAAATTTGAAAATACAGATCACTGATATTTGATAGAATCATATCACCAATGGTAAAAACTATATAAATGAAACAAAAAATTATTAATAAGGTAAAAAACGTAGAAAATTATCATATGAACTTAGGAGGAATTGTAGTGAAATATGAGTAAAAAATGGAGGGGTAATTTTAAAGAAAAATGTGACCACCAGTATTGTAATATGACAATTGGTAAAATATTAATGTTGGTCAATATAAACATTGGTATATTTGACATTTGGGAAATATATGCATTGGTACTAATTTTTCTAGTATATTTATTGTTCATGAGTAGTAATGACAAAGGATAATTGACGTGAAAGGAGAAATTATAGCCTCAATCAGAAGAGTAATGTATTTTGAAGCCCATTTTTTCAGAACATGGGAGGGAGGTTGCATCACCATGTTTCACCCTTGTCCAATCCAATTTCGATCATCAACAAGTATGGATTGAAAAAAATATCCCACATGTCATGTTCATGTTATTGGAGATTACCACTCAGTCAGTGTTAGCTAAGAAACCCAATGAAAATACCACCATCGCACAACTTACCCTTAGGGAGTACGCAAATGTAATATGAGGGAACATGTCCAATTATTTTTCACATAAAGTTTAATATGTTTTTAATAAATGAAGTGGTCATTCCAAAAATCCAATTTTGAGAAAACTTTTGTTGAGTAAAATATATTTTTTACATAAGACCAATTTTATTAATTCTATTTTGGATGCAAATTGAACATACTTTTATTTTTAAAATTCATATAAACATTTATAATAAACTCTGCTATTCTAAATAATATTTTTTTACTTAAATATTATTTGCAAAAACTATTATTTAAACATAAATTATTAATATAATTTTATAACCTCATATTTTATTTTTATAAGTGTTTCTTATTTTACTTTGAATTCAAATATATTATTTCATATAAACAAGGATGTTTATATTAAATGTTAAAAATATAATATTTACATAATTATTTTTAAAAATAAATTTTAAATTATAAATTATCTAACAGGAATTTGGTTATGGTGATGTTTTGATATTTTTGTAATATTATTTATTTTTTGCTAAATACTAAAAATACAATTTTATGTTTTCATTATAATTTATGTGTAAATATTTATTTTAAAATTGTTTAATAAATAATCAAAAAATTATGGCGAGAATTATATTATTTTTTATAGAAAGTATTTTAATATAATTTTATATATTTCCCAACCTATAAGTATATTTACGGTATTTAAAAGGGATAATTTATTTATAAAAACATTATTTTTTTAAAAATTTAATTTTCCATGTCCAATAAAGTATTAAAAATGTTATTGTATTAATTAAATAAAATATCATAAAATATGACTCAATTTTCCAAACCAATTTTAAAATAAATGGGTAAGGAAATGGGTTTTCATTCTTCAGAGCCTGGATTTCCAAGGACTATATTTTGAAATTATTGAACTATTCCTCAACTTTTACTATAAATACAAACCCATTTCACACTACTCGTTCACTCCCAACCCATCCTGCACTTATTTTTGGTCTATTTATCTTTTAAACAGTCCCCCCAAAGTGTCCTTACTCACCCATGGTTAGATCCTCAAAATTTAGGTTCAAGAATTAAAGGTAGATCAATTCTCATGGTCTTCTTTTCAATTCAATTTATTATTATTTTTATTTCTTATAAAGGTTTAGTTTAATTATTTACATATCCTTATAACCATACAAATAAAAATAAAATAATATTATTTTCAATTGGAGACTTTTGTTTTATCTAATTTCTCCATTTTCTAAATCAACTTTTTATTCTTTCTATAATGCTGAATTTACTTCTAAAATTTCCAATTTTACAAAAGATATCTGAATATTGTGAATATCCAAACCATGTCAATATCCATTTGTATTATCCTAGATATTAATTTAATTTAATGATTATGTTTTTTATATATCAAAATACCATATTCCATTTCCATTTGTTGAAAATGATGTTATGGTCAATAATTTAAGCACTTATATACAAAATTCATTTATATGGAACTTGGGTTTTATTCTCCAATTTTTGTTGACAAGAATGAATTATTTTGATCAATGTGTCTCACATAAAATTAATACATATTAATGTTAATCCCAGATATAACTCCAATTAATTATGTAAATAACTAAATCATTATAGATGTCAATTTTTATGATACCCTATCAAATATGCTATGTAATTATCATTTATGAGACCTTGGTGATAAACCTTGGTAATATGATTATGAATTCCTCATTTTTATGAGGTAGCCAAGTTTATATGTTATGATAAATTTTATTTTTATAATTACATGTCTCGTTTTCTCTAGTTCATTCTATAATTGTATTCCTCATCTTTTTATTTTCGTGCCTCAGGATCACCTATTGAATGTATCACTTTCTTGTTTTATTACTAGTCTTCATGCTCACACATTTCCATAGATTTAATCCCCCAACATAAGAGATGCTATAAATGTATCTTAGGTTTAACCCATGAAGAATATTTCAATAAGAATTATCACAATTTTTCCATTATTTTATTATGTTACCAATTATCATGAAATATAACATTAAAACATGTTGAGTTTTGTTCCATGTAATAGAATGTTTATATAATTAAAATGGGGGTTCACATAGGTACCCATTAAGTGGTTATGTTGGGTATATAGATCGGTATCCCAAGTATATTTCATGTTGTGAATGAGAGAGAAATGCCATGTACTTTGGTTGTACACACATGGAAGGGTAGTGGTAAACAACATGTTTGTATTGTTAGGGGTACACATTGTGTGCCCAAGGTATATGTTTCTGTACACCATCCTTCTAGTTGTATTGACTTTTTTCACAATAGTGCATGAATAATACATGAATGTAGTACATTATTAGTGTCTTTATATATAAATATATATTTATTAAGGACAATATGGTGTGTATATGAAATATAAGATGCGTTCGGAAGGATTAAGTCATAGATGGAGGTTCCTTTGAGTCAATGTTATTGAAAAATCATAGGGGTAGTGATATAAGGAGTGCGCCTGTATGAGAGATAAGATATTGTTGGTCAGGATACCTTTTGATCACCTTGTTGGTTTATTTTATGTTATTTCAAGAAGACTTCGAAAGGTGGTATAGTGGAGTTTCAGGAATGTGATCATTGGTTTTGTTTCTGATGGTGTAGTTTATTTATATCTTATAGGTAGGGCTGGTGTCGTGAGTTGTTTAGTATGTATAGTTAAAATTGAGAGATATTGAGATATATATGAGGGGAAATTGAGGGTGCACATTTGGGAAATATGTTGTTCAATGATAGGTTTATTATTTAGCGATCAGCTGAGGTATCTTATGGTGGTTTAAGATAGAGGTATTGGATTGTTCTAGAGGAACCCTCATAGGGTTACATGTCATAGTTTTTGTTTAGAGTACCAATCATGGTCCTCAATAAACTATGTCCCCATAAGGGTCGTTTGAGGGTTTAGTGTTGGTGACAATAAGATGAACAATTGAACGAAACATAATCATTTATTTTTATGAAATAATGTTTTTTTAGAGTATTGTAGTTAGTATTTGAGGTAGGGATATATATAATGGATATTATTGGATTGGTTTATATTCTGTAGTCTAATATAATTATCTATTCTATTCAATAGATGGTGTTAGGTTGTCCTGGGGTGACAATTGTGAATCTAGAATTTTTCATTCCACCGTAGATTAATTGTATTCCCATGCTTGAGGGGAATTATTCTCATTGGTGTTTTTATTATCCCATAATAATTTTCATATTCTCATAGATTCATTATCCTCCCATATTTAAATAGATAGGCCATGTAATGTTTTTGGGCTTTTGAAACATTGGTATATTTTTAGGGTGGTCTTAGTGTTCTTATCTCCAATTCAGATCATGTTATAAGTGTCATAGATCTTGTTACATGTGTCTATTATGTTCCAAATGTATATTGTGAGACCCTATGTCTAGTTATTCGTACATAATGATGTTTTCAACATAAAGGATATCCTTATGATTAAGAAAAATCATGAAATGTTATGTGAATAGTTTATCCTTCTTCGACACTCTTTCAACTTTGGTTGAAGTGTGGTAGATCTAACTCATGTTGGTCTATATATACTTTGATTATTTTTTATTTTTATTATTATATATATCCTTTATATTAATTTATAATCGTATTTTATTTATTATTCCAGTTAGTATTCCACTTGTTTTGTCATATCACATGTTTCATGAACTTATTGTGACATTAGATGTTATGAGCTGTATTAGGGATGTCCAGATGAGATTTACTTCTCAATGCTTGTATTGGAACCCAGTACTTCATAAATAAATTATATATTATTCAGATTGATCATATATTACATAGTAGATCGGGATATTTCCCAATGTTTCATGATCATGTAGACCCTCTAATGTGTTGAATAATGACTATGCTGGAGTATTCTGACCAATAACAAAGACCATGTATGTCGTACGGCTCAAGGGTAGCACTAGAGCCATTTATTTTTTACTTATTTTATTTGTATTTTTTGTGTGGTAGAACTAGTAAATGGTGAGTTTTTTATATCATGTATATGTTCCCAGATGATTCAAAATATTAATTTTTATAATATTATTCAAATAAATTTATTTAATATATATATTGTAATGTTCATGGTTTTGTATATACTTTTCCACTCTCCATTTTTATTACACGCCAATATGATGTCATAGTAATCCCACTTTAGCTTATATGCCCCTTGTTGCTAGTTAGTGTCCAAGAGAATACATGGAGGTGCACATGAGGTCTTTTCATGAGATATATTGTGTGATAGGTTAGTTCAGCCCAAAATAGTTTTTGGCAGAATGGTATGAGATCCGTATTCATTATCTTTGTCATCTTATTTATGGTATGTTAAACAATGGGTCTAGAAATGCATTGAGGCTTGCGATGGATATAAATTAGGTGTTCCATGAACAAATTTTCTTGAAACAATTCATGACTACCATGTTATGGGTGTTTCTGAAGCTTTCACAGGGGGCACGCGCATCCATCACGGGGAAGACACGCTTTTTTTGCCCCGCATTCCTGCTTTCCAAAGGCGGGCGGCATCTGTTTGTTGTTCAGGGACGTCTGCTCCTTGATCGAAACCGGATGATGGGATGATGGTCATCCTTCCGTGGATTCCTCTTCAGAGATCATCAACTAGTCCGGGTCTCCCTCATAGACTTAATATGTTGTTCATGAAACTCTTCCTGACGCAATATATTTATGGAAACCAGTTAATTACACCGTACTTGTCAGGACATTCCAAGGAGTCCAGTCATGGAAGCAACCATCGGTTAGTAGAGTAGTCACGTTGGGAATCAATGGTGTGTCTTGACGCTTGCGGATTCACATATCTGTCTTATGTCCCTTATTATAGGGCTTCTCGAGGGCGCGGAAGCCCGAAGAATCCCCCATCGGATGCGGGAATTGTATTCCATGGGCATGTATCTGAGGTTTTCATCAGCTTCCCATGTCTAACACAGGGTATGCTTCAAGTTTAACATCCAGTGGAGACGGATCAGACTGATCGGAACACTTGTTAGAGTGGATCAGACGAGCGCAACCCTCGGAGGGGACACCGAGGTTGGGGCCGACGTGTGGGAGGCTTCCCGAATGCTGTCAAATGGAATGGGGTAATAGGTGGCATGATCTCACTGGGATTTTTAAGCCTGGGTAACGATCAAGATGGAAGATGGCTCAGAGCTTGATCCTCTAAGTGACTTCATACACATCCTTGTGTTGGGGAATCAAAGTCTGCGTAGTTCGGTGGAACGATGGGACACATAAGGGGACGACCCGCAAGAATGGACTCATGGATGGGACCCAGAGGAAGTCGAACCTCTGGGTTAGGGCATGAACTACCCGAGACATGTGGGCCCGAGGGAGAGATTATGATGATACATGGGTTTTGTGATTGAACCTCATGGAGGTTTCCTACATATCCCCGTGGCATGGAATCAAAGTCCACATAATTCAGGTGGAATCTAGGGCATACGCTCTGAGGTGGCCCATGATGTCGGTAACATGACGTGAAGGTGGACCTAGGATCTTAATGGATGGTGGGCTTGAACCTCATGGAGGCTTTCTATGTACAATGCCTTGACACGGATAAATTTCCTCACAGTTTGGGATGATGGATACAGTTTATCATCATATTAGACGAGGGAGAACCTGGCGTGAAGGAAGGACCGGGTGATGGGATTGAACCTCATGGAGGATTCCTATGTATCCCCTTGGTAGGGAATTAAATTCCATGTAGTTTAGGTGGCATCTGGATCTTACGCACTATGGATGTCCAAGGTGGTTGAGGATTGAACCTCGTGGAGGTTTCCAACGTACCATGTCATGACATGAATCAGAGTCCCCATTGTTTGGGATGGGTTGGGGCTTACACCCTGAGGTGGCCCAAGGTAGTTGGGTATTTTACCTAGGGGAGGCTTCCAACATACCATGCCTTGAAATTGATCAAAGTCCCCGTAGATTAGGATGGCTTGGGGCTTACACTCTGAGGCGGCCCAAGATGGTTGTTTCATGAACCTCATTGAGGCATCTTATGTACAATGCCTTGACATGGATCAATATCCCCTTAGTTTGGAATGGGTTGGGGATTACACTCTGAGGCGGCCCAAGGTGGTTGGGGCTTGAACTTCGTGAAGGCTTCTTACGTACCATGCCTTGACTTGGATCAAAGTCCCCAGAGTTTGGGATGAGTTGGGCCTTACACTCTGAGGCGGACCAAGGTGGTTGGGCCTTAAACGTTGTGAAGGCTTCCTACGTACCATGCCTTGACATGGATCAAATTCCTCGTAGTTTGGGATGGGTTGGGGCTTACACTCTGAGGTGGCCCAAGGTGGTTGGGGCTTGAACATCGTGGAGGCTTTCTACATACCATGCCTTGACATGGATCAAAGTCCCGATAGTTCGGGATGGGTTGGGGATTACACTCTAAGTTGGCCCATTGGGTAATGTCATGGACGGTGCTCACTCTAAGCTCACGTGAGTCATGCTCATTGTGAGAAACAAGAGATAGCAGAGACTGGATGACCACATCATGAAAGGTGAGTCCGTTGGAAGCAGAGTCGGGATTACAGGTGGAGTGGCCCAGGATGTTAGGACATACTCCAGGATGGAGGCCTGAAGGAAAAAAAGCGTAGTGGGAGAGGGATTTGGGATAGAAGAAAGGAGAAGCACCATTCCCCATCACGCCCTTGGCTGGCCTTGGCGCCGAGGGAGTGAGGAGGAATAGGGGTGCTGCCGCCTACAAGAAATGTTAGGGGATTACACCAATGTGACTGCCCTTCCCCGCGGACAACCGCCACTACAATAAGGAGGATATCACCCCCTGTGAGGGATGATACCATCCCCGTGGAGATGAGTGGGCATGAAAAATTTCCATGGGTGGGGGACCATGCGTGCGAGGCACTGGGCCAGGTCACAGTTTAACATCATGTGTTGAGGATGAAGGTTCTTGGTAGTTTCACGTCCTGCAGTTCGGACGAGGTGGGTTCTCTCCACACCCCAAGGACATACATAACTGGTACCCTCATCTCCTTGTGGAAGGTAACGCATCAGCAATGTCATAGTAAGGGGTGTTATGGGTCGAACCATCAAGGGGTCGACGTTAGTGTGGCTATGAGAAGAAGAAATAGCCATTATAATTCCTATGCGAAGAAACATGAGGTAAAACAATGCAATGGGAAGAAATCTCCAAAGGGACTTTGAAGTAACCTCGTACAACACTAGAAGGTCGCACGGGAAGACAGTGCATGATGTGGATACCTGGGGCACAAAAGGCACCAGCGAATGGCACCCACAAGAAGAGCATCGGGGTGAGGGGTCCCAGAGAATTGCGCACAAACTTTGAGGCTTGTGTGCGAAATAATAGACCTGCGCAAAATACATCGGGCTGGAGCGAAATCGGTGATTCTTGCCCATAATTGGGGGAAGAGTTTTTGCGCGCGACTAGGAGGATTTCATGTAAGGAGTATGAATTGCACACATGGGGCAGAGGCTGCACGCAATGGAAGGAATTGCATGTAATTGGCCGGCCTGCGCGTAATGGAAGGGATTACGCACATGGGGGAACACCGAAGGGATTGGAATTCAATCTAAGCTGTGGGGATCTCGTGTGAAGGTGGACCCCAGGGTGACTTGGTGCAAAAAGAACCATTCCTGATGTCCATATTTTTTGTGCAGAAGACGGATTTCGTGCACGAGAGCTGGTTCAGATTCATCAGCCCTGAAATGGAAGGGGGTCACCTTCTATTTATAGATGTATGGGGGCATGGAAAATAGCCCAGTGAAAAATAATTGCACGCCAGAGGCGGCAGTGTGAAATTTCAATGACACAGGTGCGGGGGTGCGCAATATTTTGTGCACGTCCGCCCAAATTCTCGTGAATCCCATAACATTCCAGGTGGAGGTATCTTTTTTCACGCACTTTGGAATTTATTTCGTGCGGCCCCTCCGGGCACCCCAGATAGGGTCACGAAGTCCAAATATGTTTTCTCATTGTTGTTTTGAAATTATATTCTTCCCTAGAGTGCATTTTAGCATCTACCCCCTCCCCCCCAGCCCCCTCAGAATTGGATCGGCGAGGGGCCTCAATAACCGACATCTGAGGGAAATGCCGAAGTATAGGGCTACGCAGGGTCCATGCGCGCAAAAATATGAAGCTACACGCAATACTCAGAAAGGCCTGAAATTATCTTTCGTGCAAGTGTGGAACCCATGATTAGCCTATAAAATCTTCCGTGGGAACCATACTCCGTTCGAAATTTCTGGCGCGACATGCTTCGAGATCTCATGCGTGAAGATTTCTTCCATTCTGTGCGAAGAAACACTCTAGTTGTGCATAATTCCACCAATATCAGTCATCATTTTACGCGTACACCCAGGTTTTTTCATGCCACTGTCTGAAATTTTGCGATGCCCAATGATATTTAGCATCGACCTCCCAAATTTCGCACCAACTGCTAAGACACTCATTCAAAAGAAGATGGCTTCTAACCATGTTAATGAGGGAAAATCCTCTGCTCGCGGAGCTGAAATGACAACAATCCCAAAAGTTTATGGCCCAAAAAGGATAGTCTCCCACCACTATATCCTCTTCAACTTGTAACCCCCACCCATAAGGAGTATGCCTTGTCCAATAACCTGTCACTGTTGGACTTTGGTATTATGGAGGAGGTTCCTCTGTCGGGCTTTGCGGGGGATACACAGCGGTCTTGGGTGACCCACAAGGATGAACTTCCTCAATAAAACATCACCAAAAATGGTTACCCTGCCATAGAAACTGGGAACATTGAAGTATATGTCCTGAATCCTAGGACTAGGACCATTGTTGGGGGTGACCCTATTATGGAGAGCTGTTCGGCCCTCTATGCAAGCACTTTTCGTGAGAGAGTCACGGACGAGACCAAATGTTGGTCGTAGGACTGGGACCAGCGGTTCGGAGGTAACTTCACCAGCGAGTGCACCTGGGCGTACTGGGTTCTCCATTCATGCAACCAATTTGGGGTCGATCTTTGGCATATTGGCTTATTTGAGGAGGTATGGACATCTCAATTCCACTTCTACTGCTAACACGAGCTTAGTCCAGAGTCAGCGAATTGTGCTCCATGGACACTGATGAAGAGAGATTCCTCGGGGGATGGGAGGCAGTCCAGGAGGCCACCATCCAAAAAGAGGCGACATTGGAGAGATCTATCCAAGAAGCCAACCCTTAAGGGCCCCATTTTGGCCGAAACCATAAACTTACCATGCCTTACTTCTTCTTGTATCCTTTTTTGAAATTTTTATGGAAAGATTTACTTACTTTCACCTTTTCATAACATACTTGTCCCTTTGGTTTCACATGCTCAATCCTAATCCTGAAATAAAGAACAATCCATCCCTATGCTCACGTGGGCAGTACCCGATGTGAAAAATAAGGGATGCTCGTATTATCACTTCTTTTGATCCTTGGAGCGCCAACCAAGATTCGGGCATTTGAAATTTGAACCCGGATTTCTGAGGAGAAGAGGGAGGTCTGATCAAAGGAAGAGGACCTCAGACCAATTGATTTATCATCTTCTCTATGTGCTCTACCGCACGAGCGGGGTAATGCCAGGGGCATTGGAATTTATCCGAATAAAGGGGAATGAAAAATTTGAATCACATTACCTAAATTCAGATAATTATCCGAGGGGAATGACAATAAAGGATGACTGTTGACCCTATTTGAATCACATCATCCCTATTTCATTATCTTGAAATGGGGACAAAAATGAGGGTCAACAACTGACCATGTTCGAAACAGGTGACCTAACTCAAATATCATCCAATAGTATTCAGAAACATTGGACCAAGACATTAGGTGGACCATAGGTTGTGCATCCATACTATTAGTGGGTCCCTTCAAACATGATCAGTCTTCTGGAACATTGGCCCAGGATAGCAGGAAGACCATATGTCGATCATCCATACTGTTAGGGGGTCCCTTAAAATTTGAAAGATTATGAGGGTCCGAAAAAAGAGGCACACAAAGCATGGAATGTGAAGTGGTGGTTTGTTCGAATAGAATCCAACACTACCAAAATTACGCCACAGTGGGGGAAGCACATTAGGTGGGTGTATTAATCAGATCACGGATCATCCCTATTTTCAGACAGGACCTCTCTGTTGAGGGAACTGTTTCTTCCCAATGTCATTATGGGGCATCTTGAACATTTTAAGGGAAATTGATGCAGTTACAGAACTTCTCGGGGGGGGGGGGGGGCAGGCCAAGGGGCAGATGGTGGAAAAAATGATACGATTTGTGATTCTCGGGGCTGGACCCGAGACAAAATGTCTAGGCATTCCTACATATCCCATAAAGATGGAAATCAATCCACACGTAGTTCTGGGAAGGTTCTTAGATTAAATTCATAGAACTCGGACTAGGGATCAATAGTGAATGAAGGGTGCACATAGTAAGGTGATTATGAAACTCGACGTGAATGAGGATATTTGTCCAGATTACCATGTGTTCCTTGGGGAAGTGTTTATGGAAAGGGACCGAACATGATGGTTAGGTTGGGCCCATGGGGGAGTGCACGGGCGTTCTTATGTATCTCATGAGAATGAGTATAAATCCAGGAAAAGTTCTCAGTGAATGGCATGGTAAGGTACCAGTGTAAAGGATGAAATGGGTGTGCGGCTCTAGCCCTCACACACAAAGAAGCAGTATTTGATTTATCTTGTTAGTCCTTTCAAGTGAATGGGGTTTTTTTAAGCGATAGGACTTGGGTAGAAATTCCTGGCATCACCCCAAGATTCATGTTGTATACTGGCATTGAAAAATGGTATGGTGGATAACCGATTCCCAACGTGAGGACACCAATGATGAGGTCATCAAAATGCAGTGCCGTTTTCTGTCGTGCGACTGAGATGATACTATCACAGTTTAGGGTAATGTGATTGGACTTGATAGAAAAGTTTAAGGTTATATGGCTTGGACCTATGGGAATGTAGAGGATGCGATAAATCAAACCCGATGTGAATGAGTACATGGTCAACATCACCACTATGCGCGATTCTAGGAGAGGAGACTCGGTCGAAGAAGCCAGTGAGGGTTAGAGGATAAGGGACAAGAAAAACTATCTCCTAGCTGAGCTGGACCTAGAAGCACGATGTACGGGTTATCCCATGTATCCCATGGGGATGAGGATCGAGCCACACATAGACCTTAATGAATATCTTATTTTATAGTCTTAGAGCTCGGACCGTGGGAGCCCTAAAGAACGCTGTATTGCAGCTTTTTCCTCCTGACGTGTGGAGGTGCACTGAGGGATAGTGCCAAGAGTGTCGAGATTCCACCTGGACATTATGGGGCAGAAGATAATGTGAATCATGTAACCAAAATTCAAGGCCTATAGAAGATGGTGTGGCGATGGAGGATTTCTTCTAAACATGTATATAACACAGCATCCTGTCACGTTAGCCTGAAATGGGGGACAAACAAATGAGCATCGACCGCTGACCGTGTTCCCAATGCGGGATTTGTATCAAGTTGTTATCTGAAGCCCTCTGGGGAGTTGGCTCGTAATAGTAGGAGAACCCTTAGGTCTAGTATCAATGTTGTTTATTGTGGTCCCTTGGGGTATGACAGATAATGGGGCCCCAAATGAAGGGGAACACGAAGCTTGAAAAGTGGATGGGAGCTTGCTGATGTTGAATCCAGCATTCTAGGTCCTAGACCAGAGTACCCTTAGGCACATTGGCAATACTCTGCAAAGGGTTGAGTGGATCATCTTGCGAGCGGCCAAGATATGGCGAATTCCCAGGAGAAGGGGGGAATGGTGCTAAAAACCCAATGCAAAGGAGGGAATAACCATGTACCACACCTATATATCCCCCTCATGTAGTGGGATAGGCCAAGGGGCCTAGGTGACCGAGAGATCCCGAAATATAAATGTTCAGGAGGTCCTATGTATCCCATAAGGATGGGAATCAAGCCACATGTAGTTCTTGAAGATATAATTTCACATCATGGGTGATGACAAATAGTTTAACGTCATGCGGGAAAACATACAGTTTAACGTCATGTGGGACAAGCGTCAAGTTTAATGTCATGCAGGACGAGCGTGCAGTTTAGGGTCATGCAAGACCGACAGTTTAAGGTCATGTAGGATAGGTAATCTAGTTTAAGGTCATGGAGGACCCTAAAAAGTGTCATCTAAAATATTGTTTGAGGAACCTGGCATTGGTGGGAGGAGGTATATGCTCACCATCCATAGTCTCCAAGGAGTATGCTCCACTAGGAAAAACCTTATGAGAAATGAGATGTCCTTCCCATTTGGGATCCAACTTGGGTGGTTTTCGGCTAGGGATCATTGGTGCTCTGAGGTCTATTACCAAGTCACCCAGCAGGAAATATCAGAGGCGAACCATCTTGTTGAAAGCTCGATCCATCCTACTCTGATGAATTTCTAGGTTGTGCAAGGCACAAAGACTGTTCTCGTATAGTGCTTCCAATCTTTCTAGACGGATCTCAGCCACTCAATCTGACACTTGATGGTCATAATACATTGTGCGCAATGATGGAAAATGAATCTCGATGGGCAGGATGACCTTGGTTCCATACACCAGGAAATATGGTGTAACCTAGGTGGAATTACGAGTCGTCGTCCGATAAGCCTAGAGGGCGTTGGGGAGCTTATCCGGCCAACTTTTCTTGTTCTGACCAACCATTTTATGCATAATGATAGAGAGGGTTTTATTAAATGTTTCAATCTATCCATTTTCCTACGAGTGATAGTGGGAGGTATGGTTAGAGCGAATGTTGTACTTGGCATACAATTTCTTTAGCTCCGCCTCTTGGAAGTTGTTGCTGTTATCTCTAAGGATAGCGTGAGGTACTCCAAACCGATAGATGGTATTGGAATTCATGAAGTCGAAAATAGAACAGGCCTTGACTTCCTTGAGCAAAACTGCCTCTGCCCACTTGGAAAAGAAATCTGTAGCGGTCAGAATAAATTGGCATTGGCGAGCCATTGTCGATGGGTTTGTTCCTACAACATCTAATCCCCAGAATGAAAAGGTACAAGAGTACTTGGTAGTGTGGAGAAGCTTTAGTGGTCGATGCACAAAGTTATCATGAACATCACATGGATGGAACCTCTTGGAGAACTCGATGCAGTCATGGATCATGGAGGTCCAAAAATAACATAATCTCTGGACAGGGTGAGACAGTTTTGTCCCAGCCTGATGGGCACCATAGGAACAGGCATGAACCTCTTCCATGACCTCTGGAATCTCAACGCCTTGAATGCAGCAGAGGAGAACACCATCAAATCCGCGTTTGTAGAGGATCTTCTCAAGGGTTGGACCACTCTGGAGAGTAAACTGAAGCGTGTGGTGTCAGATTCGCTCGTGCTCAGCCTGTTCTGACGGGAGACTACCGTGTTGGTGGTATTCAAACATGGGTGTCCTCCAATCGGCAAAAACTTTGATCACCGCATCCGGATGACCCGGGGGTCCGGACGTAGAGGCATCGGTGGTAATACGGCTTACTTGTGGGCCATCATCTCCATCTGGGGTAATAGGAGCTATGACTCTCCAATGTGCCACATGGATAATCAGATCATCCTGTTCGGGCTCTGCAAGTGATGCAGCAAATCTAGGAAAAGCATCCACTCGACCGTTCTATGACCGAGGGACATGGATAACCTCTGGTTGAGAAGGGAACTAGGCCATTAGCTGGAGAGTGTGTTCTAACAATGGTATGAGCTCTGGCTTCCTAACAACATATTCGCTATTGACCTGGTTAATAACTAGCTCGAAGTCCCCTTTCACATGAAAATGGGGCACATTGATCTCAAGGGCCTGTCCGAGACCAGTAATGAAGGCCTGATACTCTACCTCATTGTTAGTGCAACATCCTAAGAACAAGAATGAGTATGGTAGGATGGCTTGTGCCAGGTTTATAAAGACGATACTCATGCCTACTCTGTTGAGACTAGGATCATTGAGCCTCCTACTGGTGGGGCTCCGGGAGGCACCCTCAAAGGGAATTTTCAAACATGGGATGACTTGATCGACTGAGAGGATTTCCTCATCAGGAAAATCCAGGTCCAGGGACTGATCCGTGGAGGTTGGATGGGCAGATAGAATGTCTTCCAATGACTTTCCCATGATATCCATTTGTGGAATGAACGTGATGTCAAATTGCTGGAGTATTACCACCCACCACACGAGTCGACAGTCAATATGGGGCGAGTAAGAATATACTTCAGCATGTCTACTTGAGACACCAGAAGTACCTCGTGGTGCTGTAGGTAATGCAGTAATTTTTGTACTGCAAATATGAGTGCACGACAGCTCTTCTCGATGGTGGAGTATCTAGTTTCCATATTGAGGAGCATGTGGATCACATAGTAGAGGTTGTTCTACATCCCCTCATTATTCTTCTCAGTGAGAAGGGCACCGAGGGACCATTCCAGGGTGGTGAAATTGAGTACCAGTACCTTCCCCGAGATCGGTGGCATCAAGACCAAAGGCTGGAGTAGATACTGCTAGATTTCTTCAAAGGCGGTCTGGCACTCCTCATCCCACTCAAAAGCGGTGCCCTTCTTTCATGAGCTAAGAAAAGGGATTACACTTTCCATCCACATTCCAAACGAATCAGCATATTTAGGCTATGTGGCCTTGGAGACCTCGAAGCTCCTGAATATTTCTCGGGGTGGTATCTTGCTGATGGCCTTGATCTTCTCGGGTTTGATCCTGATGCCCCGAAACCGAACAACAAAGCCATCAAAATTCCATTAAATTACCATGAAGGCACACTTCATTGGGTTCATTTAAGGGGAAGGGAACGGAGGAAACTGAACAATTTCTCAAGCTCCTTGAGATGGTCCTGGAGCTGGCGAGATTTGACCACCAGATCATCCACATAGCACTCCACTATTGTTGTGAGGATCTTCTTGAATATGAGATGCATGGCCCGCTGATAGGTGGCACCTACATTTTTTAGGCCAAAGGGAATAACCTGGTAACAGAAAGTACCTTGGGGCGCCCTGAAAGCTGTGGACTCCTCATCCTTGTGGGCCATCCGGATCAGATTATATCTATAGTAACCATCCATGAAGGAGAGGGCCTAGAACCTGGTCGTATAGTCAATCAACAATTCTTTCAGTAGAAGGGGAAAATCATCCTTCAGAGAATGGCGGTTGAGATCTCAGAAGTCGATAGAGACTCTGATATGCCCGTTATTCTTCATGACTGGTACAATGTTGGGAAACCGCTTGGGGTATAGGACATCCTTAACAATGTTGGACTTGATGACCTTTTCGACCTCAGCCTCGACCATGACATTGTGAGAAGCATTCATCTTTAGGGGAGGCTACTTGAATCCGTGATGATTTTCCAGAAGACCGAGGTGGTGGAGGGATTCCTGAGGCTCTAGTCTCGGTATCACATCGTAACCCTAGGAGAATACATCACAGTGCTGTTTGAGGAAGCCTACGTACCGATGCAGCTCCTAAGAGAAAAAAACGGTGATGATCATTATGGGTCTCAGGTCCGCCTCACTTCCGAGGTTCACCTATACCAACTCATCGACTGTGGCTGAGACACCTTCCTCAAAGGTAGGTGGAGCATCCACTATATTATCTTCTCCACTTATTGAGGGATCTTCTACAAAGGAATCTGCTTCTGAGTTACCAGGCCCCGATGGGAGGCTACTACTAGATTGTGTGGCAGTGGTTATTGCAATAGGGAACTCCGGCGCTGCCGAGACCGTAGCGATGAAGGCTGTCGAACCAATCCCATATGTTCTCCATCCCAAGGGGCCATTCTTTACAATATCGAATCAGTAGTGGAAATTCAGTCGGAGCTGACTTATTCTAGCCTGGAGAAACAGACAAGTATGACGTACCGCCATTTCCATGACCTTGACATCTCGATACTTGATGGGTGTGCGAGGCTCTGGGGAAAATAGAGCCTGATTCGTATAAGAATATGAAGTGATCTTCTGACGTCACCTGTATTTGGTAGCATGGTTCACCCTTGTCCTGGAAATGAGAAAACAATGCCCCATATCGGGGGTCGTGGCCTCCAACCGATGGATCAGGAAGATGTAGGTGTCATTCTGGCCTACCCAAAGTTTGGTCGTAGCGCTGACAGGATCAACTTCACATTCCTAGACTTGGTTATCCTTCATCTTGTAATAGTCAGTATCCATGTAGTGGGCTTCGGAAGAGGTAAATGGAGATGAATCACCTTGGAGTACACCCACTCGGCCCTTAAGGGAGTACTTTAGGCATTGGTGATATGATGAGTGGACCACCGCATGCAAGTGGAGACATGGTATACCCATCAATGCATTATACATGGTGTCCTGGGAGACAACCAAGAACACAGTGCTAGCAACTAGGCTGCTAAACGGGGTCTTCAGAAGGATCTTGCTGACCAGAGTCTACTCGATCCTATAATATCCCTAGATTCTTAAATGATAGGGAGTCAGGTCATCCTCGGATTGCCCCAGCTTTTGTAGTGTCTGTGTTGAGATAAGGTTGATCTCGGAGCCGGTGTCAATGAGATAGCGGCAAACTTCCATGCAGTTAAATTGGCTAGTGATGTATAGCGGGCGAATGTGACCCTATATAGGGGATCCTTCATCTTCTCCAGAGAACGAAATGATGGCCTGAAATTTGGCACCCTCAACTGCTTCAGCATATAAAGCTTCTACTGCTGCTATCTCTATCTCAAACTGGATGGGGCTCCTTAAATCCCCGGTGATTTATTCATGCATATCTGGAGACAGGAGAAGGGCTTCAAGGATGGAAAGCCTCACTGGGATGCCGGATAGGTTCTTGATAATGTCGTACTTCCGTTCCAGGCACCAAATTCTATTTTCAAGGATTCTCTCTGTGATTAAAGGCATGGTGGGCCCTTCCTGATGGACCGACTGCTGAATGGTACTGGGGATATCCCATTTCTCACAAGTCAAAGCCCATAGGGTAGCTGCTGGATTAGGACTGGATGGTTGAGATCGGAATGTATTGGGGTGAATCTGGTCACTGCATGGTCAAAGGGGTTTTGCCTGATCCAGTAGCACAAACGGTGGTAGAGGTGGTCCTGATGACACCGGATGAGGAGGCTGTGAGTGCAGAGTTCTACGTTGAGCATGTTTTCTTGTCTCGGTGGCATGCACGAACTGGATAGAGGTGCCATCTGATTTTCCTTAATGACCCATATAGCCACGGATCAGCCGTCGATGGAGTCGGCTGGGGACGTTGGTGCGGTTTTCCTGGTGCTCCCCCTCTTTGAAAGTCATATAGGGGTTTACCAACTCGACAGTGTTAACCGAAGAATACCATTGGCTATAAATTGACTAACCATCCACCAGTGGGAGGGTCTTGGAAGGAATCCCTATCTCTGGGGCCATAAAGTCTCCAATAGTTCTGGACAATGACAGCATTGGCAGGGCACACTTCTTTTTCTTACGCCGCAGATCCTTGCTCTTTGGGGAAGAGGATGGCTGAGATGATGATGCAAGGGTGGTGGCTGTAGCTTCTGAATGCTCCGGCTGATTCAGAAATGCAAGGATAATTCCATGGGAATGGAAAACCATCCTTGGAGCTACCTAGTCGTAATAGTTCTTAGACCTGTGATCAGAAACCTACTGCCACTCACCTATGTCGTCGCTACCACTATTTATCCTCACAAAGACACCTGCCACTTGTACCGGGCCCGGGCCCAAATTGACTATGTTGTTGTCGATCTGTTCTTGTAGAAAGTCCTTGAACACATAGCATTTCTTGATGGTGTACCCCAGGATTCGGTGATAAGGGAGTTAGTTTGGGTGACTAGTGAGATTCGTCTCTTCCAGCTTCTGTCACTCAGGAAGTCATACAATTCCCTACTCTAAGGCACTGCGGATGTAACCATAGACCTGAGCCTCGTTGAACGAGTAAGCCTGATTCCTTCTATCTAGAAAGGGGGTTCTAGGATCCTGACCTTGACAGGGGTCTAGAGGAGCCTGCCGAGGAGGCGGAACATGATTACCTCAACTATGCGGTGGAAGCGCATTATAGAGGGGTGCCTGGTAATTTTGAGGTAGGCGCTGCTGGGATGGAAACTATGCCCATGGCAGCGGACCTCTATTGGGTTTTGGAGCTGGCTCCACTAGTAGAAATTCTAGCTGCCTAAGGGCCTCTACCTAGGCCACTACTACGGGCTCGGCTCTGGCAGCCCTCCTTGCTGGGATCACAGGTGGCAGCGGACATGCCTTACTAGCTTGTTGCATAGCTTCTTTGAGGAACTGGGCCTTATTTAAGTAGAATTGGAACCCTCCGAGATGGTTTTGAGTGATTAGGGATGGGACCAGTTCCGTCTTGACATTCCCTACGCACATCGTCAGTAATTTCTCCTGAGGCAGTGGCCTGTCGAGGGAGTATGTGAGCCCCTTCCTCCAGGCGACAATGTCCGCGACTCTCTCATCATGCCTTTTATTGCACTTGATGAGGTCTGCAATGTTCGTTTTCTAGGTGGTAGTGCTGAACTGGAAAAGGAACTGCCTGTGACGTTCCTCCCAACTAGTCACAGATACGACATGGAGCTGGTTGTACCAAACAAATGTCATCCCTTCATATGTCTAAACAAAACAGTGGAGCTTTGCAGCCTCCTACTGATATGGGGTACCTAACATAGTCTCACACCTCGAGTTAAAGTGGGCTAGATGCTACGGTGGGTCCACCGACCCATTAAAGGGGGAAAAGTTCTGGTTTCTAAATCTATGGGGTGCTGGCATGTCATCCACCCATGCTGGATATGGCTTTCCATCAGAAGCGATGGACACCTGTCATGTTTCTAAAGCCTCGGGGTGGGAGATGAGTTCTGCCATTGGATCGTCTTGACGCTGGTCCCTGTCCTAACAATGATCCCTAACCACGAGCCCATTATCGAGCTCTTCAATGTGGTATCCATGCTCAGAAGATCGTGGAGGGGCTGGTGGAGAGACCCTTAGGGCTACCAGGGGTGCCCAAGCGGGGTTCCATGGATTTTCATGCAGTTCAGGATGGTCCGGTGAGACATACTGCACCCTTTATCCATAAGCTCTAGCCTCGACCCTTTCTGCATGGATAGGATGTTAAGGGTTACTCAGGGGAAATTCGGTGGGGAGAAGCTGCATCTGACCCTGTTGTACTGGATAAGGTTCACCATAATCTAGAGGTTGTTTCGCGGCGCGTTCGGCCATGGGTTCATCAAGCAGTTTCTTCTTCTCGACAAGCTGATGGAAAAAAACGACCTTCTAAGGATCTTCCTCTATCTTCTGCACTAAGTCAGACTGGTAGGTGTGTTTGGTGACAGCAATATGCTCCATGACCTTACCAAGATTCCTTCTGAGTACCAATGCCACGGTGGGCGGAGGGAGACCCATGAGGTTCCTCTGCTGGTGAGTAACTCTCCCAGACGGGTCCAGTACTGGGGGCACGTCCTTAGGAAGGAGGTTCCCATTGAGATGTTCCAGCTTGTTTTCCCCTCCTGATAGATCAGTCATGTTGACTGCGACTCTTCTCGAGGGTATTTCCTCGACATCTCCATGTGATTCAGGTTTCCGGTGAATAGCACTAAAGAGAAGGGCATCGTATTTCCCCCATCCACAGACTTGGGCATGAGGGTATCCTCCTTAATAACTTTGCTGAGTACTTGGAAACTCTGGATGCATTGATGTTAGAGGGTCCTGCGATTACCAGGTGATCCGGGTACTAGACCATAGGGAGTGTGGCTGGGTCAACCAGACGACATTGTTCATAGATGACTTCAAGATGCTCTTGGATCTCGGGATAAGTCACTCACCAGTGGAAACGACAAAAGTAAGTTACCTAGAGGGTCTGGAAGAAACATTCAAACTCCCCTAGGGTGAGCTATTCTGGCATACCAAAATTTGGTCATGCGACCAGCCAAAAATTCTTGGAGAAGTGGCCCACTGTGAGGATGGTCCAGAAGCTCCTCGGCTCAAGTTCATGGTCTATCCATTGATTTCCCCACACATGAACAGTGGGTGGCTGAGGATCTATTGGCGGCACTGAGGCGGACCGCTAGGATGGCGGGCTGGGCGATGGAGAATTCGGCGAGTGGGATGATTGGCCATCGAATCTTGGTCTATCACCTGAGGACTACAGTGGCCTGGCCACTATATCGCAATATGATGTACCAGCCACAAAAGCTCCTGAAATAGCATCAGCGTCTTCCATGAGTGGGCTATGTCTTGTCTCTTCCGCCATTGACCCCCAGAATACCTCTTTGTCATCTCTAGCCGAGGTAGAAGGAGAATCCAGAGATGATGGTGGCAGTTGTGTGGTTGGTCCATGGGGATACGCCAGGTTCTCGTCCTCCTGGATATACCTTCGGAGGGATTCAGGGAACCTATGGACCTCACATTCCAAGAGTACGAAGCTGATGTGCCTCGTTCCTGCCCTAGTCCATGAATCAGAGGGGTGAGGATAGGGCTCCAGTGCCGAGTCGTACTCCACCCCGGAGTCTAAGAAGCGGACTTGTTTGGTTCATATCTGGCCTTACCCGAAATTCCTCTTGCGGTGGCGATGACCCACCTTCCTGCCCCCGGGTGGCTCCTCGGGGTAGGGCTGATTTCCTACATGGGGTCCTCTGGCTGCACTGGTGGTGTGGCAGAGAGGGTTTCCACCCGAGAATGTCGGGGTGCGGGGATCACCTAGACAAATCTCTAAAGGGACATGGGGAGGACCTCTATGCTGGGGGTTAGTGAAGTGGGGTCGGCCTCCTCTTCTCCAATTGCTGGGGCGAGGAGGACCTTCGCCGATTGTCATGAGAACATAGGGAGGACCTCCATGTTGGCGAGTGACCGAAAATGCAATGTCTCCATAGTCGTGGTCTGTCGTTGGGGGAGTGACAACATACCTAGTGTAGTGAGCACGGGAGAGACCCCCACATAGAGTGTTCCTATCACGGGGACGACCCTTACTTAGGCTGACGGTGGAACGGGGCAGACCACCAAGACGAGGTTGTAAGCAGGGAGGGTCTGCACCTTCTGTAGTGGTGGTATGGAGTAGGGCTCCACACTAGGTGGCATTGCTGTGTATTGGCACATAGCAGCCATCGCCTGTGCTAGAAACAGGGAGAGTCGACCAAAACTGCCCGTGGGGCAGTTGGGGCCTTGATACGGGTTGGTCGTATTGCTTCCCCTTCTTAACGTATGTGTGGAGTTGGTGATATGAGTCAGCGGTGGCTCGGGCCACAGTAGTCGCTGACGTTGACGCCCCATGGTGGGCGCCCTCTTCCATTTACACCCAATTCCGGCGCCGAGTCAGTTGAGCTGGATCCGGTGGTGCAGGCGCGTGGCTTTCCTGCTCCTTGGCTCGGGGAACCGAGCGGTGGCACTAACGCGGCCTGGTGGGAGCCCTTGTTGAGATCCCTTGAAGCGGGACTCTGATTGTGCCAACTCAGGTATCCCTTACCCCATCGGCGTAGGGGAGGGAGTTTTCAAGGCATTACGGGGAAAAGCTCCCAATATTATTGAATGTCAGGTTGGGGAGCAGCGGCTCCCTATATGGCCCTCGGGGGCGGTGTTGACAGTGAGGCGTAGCTGCCTCGACATCCAAGCGGGCCATATCCCTGGTGGAGATGATCCCCTCCTCCTCGTACCAGTATACCACGTCATTAATTACCCTTCACTGGATAATATCTGGTGGGGAGAGGGGGCGTGGGCGCCCAGAAGTTGTGGTAGTCGAAGCCGTCATGGAAGATGAAGAACCGCGCGAGGTAGCCGGGTCGATATTTCCCCTGCTCTTGCACAAGCAGGCGGGTGATCGGGATCCAGATGCAATAACTTGGTTCTTTAAAGTAGGGAGATAACTCATTTATACTGCTAGGAATAGAAATCAACAACCAGTTCCCCAGCGTTGTTTCGTCTTCTGTAGCTAGTAATAGGGATCCACGCTGACAACGTCACAGGACAAAATGATCAACATCCTTACTATCCCATCTTCTGATGATTTTCACCTCAGGCCTGCTTGGTGGGACCAAGTACCAGATGAAGGGGTCAGATGACATGCTTATCCACTGATTCCCCGAATGCTAGTGGCCTCCACACAGAGAAGAAGACTTCTCACATCAGGGTCACCATTTTTATTTATGATGCTTTCACTGGGGTGCACGCGTATCCGTCACGGGGAAGACGTGCTCTTGTTGCCCCGCATTCCTGCTTTCCAAAGGCAGGCGGCATCTGGTCCTTGTTCAGGTATGTCTTCTCCTTGATCGAAACGGGATGATGGGATGTCAGTTCTTTCTTCTGTTTATTCATCCTCAGAGCTCATCACATTGTCCGGGTCTCCCTCATAGATTTAATATGTTGTTCGTGAAACTCTTCCCGGTGCCATATCTTCATGGACACCAGTTAATTATGCTTCTTCTGTAAGGACATTCCAAGGAGTCCGGTCAGGGAACCAACCTTCAGTTAGGAGAGTAGTCACATTGGGCATCACTGGTGTGTCTTATCATTGGGGGATTGGCATGTTTTTCTTCTGTCCCTTTTTATATGGCTTCTCAAGGGCGCGGAAACCCAAGGCATCTTACATTAGACGCGCGGAATTGTATTCCATGGGAATGTATTTGTGTTTTTTCAGCTTCCCAAGTTTAACATAGGGTATGCCACAAGTTTAGCGTCCAGCGGAGATAGATCGGACTGATCGGAACGCTGGTTGGAGTGGATCAGATGGGCAGAACCCTCAGAGGGGACACCAAGGTTGGGGCCGACGCATGGGTGGCTTCCCGAATGCAGTCAAATGGAATGGGGTATGAGTTGGCATGATCTCAACAGGATGTGGCGGCCCGAGTAAGGATCAGGATGGCTGATGGGTTTGGGGTTGAGCCTCGAAAAGACTTCCTACGTATCCCTATGGTGGTGAATCAATGTCCACATAGTTCTATGGAATGATGGTACACCTGAGGAGGCGACCCCCAAGAATGGACGCATGGATGGGACCCAGAGGAAGTAGATCCTCCTGGTTAGGGAATGAGCTTCCCAAGACATGTGGGCTTGATGGAGAGATCTGGATGACACATGGGTGTTGCGATTGAACCTCATGGAGGTTTCCTACATATCACCATGGTAGAGAATCAAAGTCCATGTAGTTCAGGTGGAATTTGGTGCTTACGCCCTCAGGAAGCCCATGGTGTCGGTAACCCGACGTGAAGGTGGACCTAGGGTTCTGATGGATGGTGTTCTTGAATCTCATGGAGGCTTCCTATATACCATGCCTTGACACAGATCAATGTCCTCGTAGTTCAAAATGATGGATACAGTTTATCATCATGCAGGACGGGGGTGAACCTAACGTGAACAGACGACCGGGTGTTGGGCTTGAACCTCATCGAGGCTTACTACGTATCCCTGTGGAAGGGAATCAAAGTCCATGAAGTTCAGGTGGCATCTAGGGAATATTCTCTATGGTGGCTCAAGGTTGTTGGGGCTTTAAACCTCGTGGAGGCTTCCTACATACCATGCCTTGACATGGATCAAAGTCCCCATAGTTCAGGATGGATTGGGGCTTACACTCTGAGGTGGCCCAAGGTGGTTAGGGATTGTACCTCATGGAGGCATCCTACGTACCATGCCTTGACATGGATCAAAGTCGCCGTAGTTCAGGATGGGTTGGGGCTTACACTCTGAGGCGGCCCAAGGTGGTGGGTTCTTGAACCTCGTGGAGGATTCCTACATACCATGACTTGACATGGATCAACATCCCCACAGTTTGGTATGGGTTAGGTCTTACACTCTGAGGCGGCCCAAGGAGGTTGGGGCTTGAACCTCATGGAGGATTCCTACGTACCATTCCTTGACATGGATCAAAGTCTCCATAGTTCAGGATGGGTTGGGGATTACACTCTGAGGATGCCCCATGGTGGTTGGGGGTTTAACCTCGTGGAGGCGTCCTATGTACCATGCCTTGACATGGATCAATGTTCCTGTAGTTTGTGATGGGTTGGGGATTACACTCTGAGGCAGACCAAGGTGGATGGGGCTTCATCCTCGTGGAGGATTCCTACGTACCATGCCTTGACATTGATCAAATTCCCCATAGTTCGGGATGGGTTGGGGCTTACACTCTGAGGTGGCCCATTGGGGAATTTCATGGTCGGTGCTCACTCTATGCTTATGTGAGTCATGATCATTGTGAGAAACAAGAGATAGTAGAGACCTGATGATCACGTCATGAAAGGTGAGTCCATGGGAAGCGGAGTGGGGCTTATGTGTGGAGTGGCCCAGGAAGTCGAGGCTTACTCCAAGATGGAGGCCCGAGGGAGAAAAAGCACAGCAGGAGAGGTCTTTGGTATGGAATAAAGGAAAATCACTGTTCTCCATCATTCCCTTGGCTGTCCTTGGCACCGAGGGAGTGAGGAGGAACAGGAGTGATGCCTCCTACAAGAAAGGTTAGGGGCCTACACAAAGGTGGGTACCCTTCTGCACGGACAAATGCCACTCGAATAAGGAGGATATCACCCCCTGTGAGGGATGATACCCTCCCCGTAGAGATGAGTGGGCATGGAGAATTTCAAAGGCGGGGGGACCCTGTTTGCGAGGTACGAGGCCATGTCACAGTTTTACGTCATGTTTTGAGGATGAAGGTTATTGGAAGTTTAACATCCTGTAGCTCAAACGAGGTGGGTTCGCTCCACACCCCTAGAACATACATAACCAGTACCCTTCGCTTCTTGTGGAATGTAAGGAATTGACAACGCTGTAGTGAGGGGGTGTTGTGGGGAGAACCATCGAGGGGTCAACATTAGCGTGGCTATGCGAAGAAGAAATAGCCGTTAGCGTGCCAATGTGAAGAAGCATGAGGCAAAGCAACACAACTGAAAGAATTTTCCAAGGTACTTTGATGTTAACTTGCACGAGCCTAGAAGGTCACACGGGAAGACAGTGCATGATTTGGATACTCATGGCACAAAAGGCACCCACGAATGGCACCCACAAGAAGAGCATCAGGGTGAGGGGTCCCAGGGAGTTTCTCACAACCTTTGAGGCTTGCGCATGAAATAATAGACCTGGATGAAAAACATCGGGCTGGTGTGAAATTGGTGATGCTTGTACGTAATTGGTGGTATAGGATTTGCGCACGAGTGGGAGGATTGCGCCCAAGAATTATGAATTGCACACAAGGGGTAGAGGAGTCACGCTAGGATAGGGGTGCGTGCAAATAGAAGGAATTGCGCAAAATTGGACAGCGTGCATGAAATTGAAGGGATTTCGCACAAGGGGGAACCTCGTAGGGATTGGAATTCAGTCAAGGCCAGGTGGATCTCATGCAAATGCTGACCTCGAGGTGACGAGGCACGAAAACAACCATACATGAATGCCATATTGCGCGCACGGAAGATGGATTACATGCACAAGATCTGGTTCAGATTCTACAGCCCTGAAATGGAAGGGGGTCGCCTTCTATTTGTAGAAGTCTGGGGGTGAAAAAAATAGCCTGGCACGAAATAATTGCATGTCAAAGGTGGTAGTGCGAAATGTCAACTGCGCGGGTGCGGGGGAGTGAAATATTTCATGCCCGGCCGCCTAAATTCTCATGAATCCTAGAACATTATTCACGCGAGTATCTTTTTTCACGCACCTGGGAATTTATGTCACGCGGCCCCTCCGGGCCCCCCGAACGGGGTCCCTGGGTCGAAATATTACTTCTCTTTGTCATTTTGAAACTCTATTCTTCCCTGGAGCGCTTTTCTACATCTACAATTGGATTCTTGTTCCTATGAATTGATATTTTGGTTGTGTGATTTCACATTGGATGATGCACTTGGACAATGATATTTCATTATATTTTGGAAATTATCTTTTGACCTGTTGGAAATAGGAATGTGTACATGTATCATATTACAAAAATTAGATTCACATATTATGTTCATGTTTTTTTGGGATTTTTCTAGTGATGGATTTTTATTTTTTTAATGTGATAGAAATTATCAATATAGATTTTTCACTTATAAAATAACTTGTTAAATCTACTCAAACAAGCCTCAGGTATTTTCCTTTGATGAAAATCCATGTGGATATTTTGGAATGATGTTATCTAGTTATAAAAGTGTAGTACCTTTATTGAGGGATGATTATTGAAAAAGTTATTTATTGTGGGATTTGGATTCCCAAGTGGTGGATTGATGAGGGAAAGATTCATATAGGTTTCTACAAATCAAGATTGGTCTTCCCTAGGGCAGTGGCATCCCTAAAATCTATTTTGGTTCTAAATTATTATACCTAGGGAATAATAAGTTTTGTATTATGATTTCTATTGGTCAATGGTTTGTTATTAGAGAATTCATCATCGTATTCATTGACCTATATGTTTTGGTGGATCTTGTTTCAGTTTTGTTACTGTTGTAGTAGCGTGGTGAGGCACTCATGGTTTTGGAAAAACACCCAATTGGTTGGTGGACATTTCGAAAACATATTAAATGACTGAGATGAATTACTGATGAGGATCACTAAGGGTTCTAATGTAACACCCTGAGATTTTATGAAAAATATTCTTTTTTATTTCATTAATGTCTTGTGTTATACGCTACACCAAAAGGAGCTTTCACTACACACATCTCTAACCTTGCTTGAATTACACGCAATCACGACCTTCCATGATAGCGTGTGTTGTACGCAACACCACGTTTCACAAAACAATGATATGTTATTAAAATATTATTAAAACTAGCCGTTATGAATAGTAATAACCACTTTTTGAAATTTTATAAATTTTATTTTTCAAAATGGACTTCATTTTTGGATTCGGAATATCGAAATTAGCTTAGGGTGAAATTTTGGTACTTTTCGGATAACTTTCATATTCTGATGAATAGTGAAAATTACTAAATTTTAATTAATAACAACTTTTTTAATAGAAATAATTAATAGTGATAAATTATTAATTTGAGTGGTTTTAAAGTATATTTAGAATATATTTGTACAATTTAATACAATGTTGGTCATTGGATGTAATTTCGCATTTAAATAGTTATAAACTAGTGTCAATCTTTTGATAGTTATTATATCTTAAAACACGCTATTTGTTTTGACGACGAGAATTAATTTTTAAATTAGTTAATGCAACTGATATGTTTTGAATTTGGTAAAATAGACATCATTTTTGAGTTCATAATATCAAATATAGCTTAGGCCTAGTTTTTTGTATTTTTTCTGAAAACTTTCAATTTTCGATGAATAGTGAAACCACTAAGTGGTAGTTAAAAAAACTGAATTGTTCATAAAACATAATTTTACTGCTTCTGTGAGTGGAATTTCGAAAATCCGAGAGACACGGTTAATATCAAGGACTAAAATGTGGATCAATGATATGAAAATAATTTTTGGTGAATAGTAACTTTTTAGTTTTATTTACCACGGTTAAAAGTAAATAGGGTAATTAAGGGTAGAAATGATATTATTATTACCCTAACACATGTCCTAATTCTATTGGACAAGTGTAATTCTACCAAAAACAAACTTAGTAATAAAATATGACCATTTAGGCCCACATGGATTAGATTAGGACATTTATTAATAATTTATTTAAAGAAGGGTTAAAAGAGTTAAAATCAATGTTTATTTACTAAAACATTTTTAATATGGGGTTATACATAAGATAAATTCGACTATAAATATTAATTAGAAAGATAAAAAGATTTCCTACATAATGGTATTTTATTTGTAATTTTTAGACATTAAATAATTTAATTTATTTATGACACAATGATGATGCAGTAATTATCTTATTAATGAAATATTGACATAATTGATGTTATAAACACCAAAATAAATGTAATTTGAGACTTTTTATGAATTCCACTAATTCTATAGGTTACTATGATATATTAGTGTTGATTTAAAAAACTTTTTTCGAACATATAATTCTGTTATGACTTTCACAAAAATCATATATCAAATAGTGTCAAAATTGACACAAAATAGTTTTTAAATCAAATATTATATTATTAATTGTTATTTGATTCCTAAAAATCTAAGTTTCGGACAAATGACTTAGATAAGGATATATATATTAATAATAAATAATTTGGGGTTCTTTTGGCATGTTATAGTAAGTGTATTAACCATATAGTGTAAGAAAACAAAAAGACACGGTAAAAGTTAAATTATTTAACTTAGAGTTAAATCTAATTGATAAGGTTACAATAATAACCTAAACTTGTCTAAATCATATTGGTTGATAGGATTTCGACCCATCCCCAATTTAGCGTTAAAATAAGACCCTTTGGAACCATTATAAACCGATTTTGACATTAATATAAAATAATATTTTGAGATATTCCTAAGGTGCCCCTCTCCTCCCTTATAAAAGGACACCTCCTCACCCTCCTCCTCACAACTATTTGAGCACTAAAGCTCGGACAACCCATACCAAAATCCCTTATCCACTTCCCTAGAATAATCGTAGAGGTCCTGGTCTTCTTCAAAGACCAATATTAGTTCCCTAAGTGGAGGATTCAAAGAGGCATTTCAAAGAAGAGGTAATATCCATTACCGATCTTTTCAATTTCTTTCTTCTTCAACTTCTTCTTCTTTAGTTGTTTCATGATAAAGTAATAACATCATTATTACTTACATACTGATATGTTATTATAAATATGAAACAACCCTAATTCACCTTCTATCCATCCTATGGAAAAATGAAATCACCGCGCGTGCGTACGTACGGAATACCGTCTCCACGCCGTGGTGTAATCTATTTTCCGCCACCACCTTAATTGGATGGGTATAATGGTGTAATGAGTAACTATATATGATTATTATAAATTTATATTGATACTGAAATAGTATACATACACTTCAACACAATTCCACGACCATGGGAACGATATCATCGCTCGTGCGTACGTACGGACTACCGTCTCCATGACGCGATGAGATTCATTCTCAATGATTAACCATTCATGAATGATTATAAAGTATATATAATAAGTACTAATGAAATATATGACCTAATAATGATACTGGAATTATTTATATTTATATGTCTGTCATCTACTTAATTCCATTCAATTCAATAAGGAAACGAAAACAGCATTCCTGCGTACGTACGGACTACCGTCTCCATGAACGGTGTATTTCTTTCCATTTAATGATTTATTATATGTATATTATGAATATATAAATATATAAATCATGTTTTATGTTCTGGAATTAAGTAATAATGATCTAAGTAATCATATGAATAATTACAAGTCAAAACACGGACGACAAATGAAACTATTTTACCCAAAACGCTCTTTAACATGGAATTTAAAAAAGAATGGGTAATATAAAGTCATAAGTGAACCATATATGATATCCTAACAATGAATATGATTCTGTAATAAGTAAATGACATTATTTAAATCATTATACATGAGGTTCGGACACTTACGAAGCAAATCGGACCTAAGGTGGGGGAAATATCACAATCTCATTTTTATCCGAGATTGTTTATACTTTAGTATTTACTGGGGTGTATTTTATCATCCACATCCATGTTTCCTCAATATGTAATATTATTTCCATTCACCTACAATTGTTTAAATCCTATTTTTCCCTTTCGGTGAATTTTTAGTAAAAGATATGAAAGGAATCTTTTGTCGTTTTTCGTACGAGGTACTTTGTTGACTTTTCCGTCAAAAGTACGAAGAATGTTTTTTAACTTATACGGCATGAATGGGGTTTTAAAACATTATTTCCAAGAAGCTTCCTTAACAAGTTTTCAAGTTTATTTTTAATCAACTTCTTTTAGTTTAAAATTTTATGACATCTTATGAAAGGAAAAGTGTTTTTGAAGTAGAAAGGATATTTTCCTCAAGAATGGAGTTCAAGTGTTTTATCAAAATTATTTTCCATCTAAGATAATAAAGGGTTCTGTTTCTATCACTATTATTACATTGATTTGATTCTGTTGTGATGGAATTAATTTTATGAATTCCTTTATCGTATATGGATTGGTTTATGATGTCATGATTCCCATTTTTATTACATGGGTTATGCAATGATGTATGGTTTTTGATTTTGTGGCACACATAAGAATGGTATCATTATGAGATGGGTGGGACCTATATCTCCCTCCAATTCATTGGGTAAAGATTTTATATCTCATGAGATGGACATGGCTGAAATGGTAGGTTATACCGGTTCAGTGAAACAGGACTGAAACGAGGGTTACTCGATTCAGAAATGGACTTTGTCCACTAAGATAGTCTTGGCAATGAGTCTTGACTAATAAGATATGATTCTCTATGATTATGTGTGTATTCCACAAAGTTTAATGTTTTAGGTTATGATTATTGTGATTACATTTCACGGCCATGATTTATCCCATGTTATCAAATTATGCTCTCTTTTGTAGGTTAAGATTTCCAAAATGTTATGTTCTTATGAATATGATGTGATTGATATTTCTTTTGTTTACCCTTACTGAGCATTTGAGCTCACCCTTTTATGTTTTCTTTTCCCCAGGATATAAAGAAAGGTATTAGGTAAAAAAAGGAAGATCTTTATGGGAGATGTTGAAGATCTTTCACCACAATTAGAAGATTTTATTCCGAGTTTCCAAAGACACTAAACTATTACGGTCCTTGTGTGTGTGTTTTTTTTAATGTACTAAGTATTCCGCAAATGTAATGTAATGTCAATGTACGTTATGCTTCGGGTCTCTACAGTTGGTATCAGAGGAAAGGTTTAGTCAACCTTTGGAAACTAGGATGCGAAAACGTTTGTGAGATCCCTTGAGATATTTCTAAGGTATAGGGATGTCCCTAAGGATAAGTATACGTATAGGATATAGTCCTAGAACTACGGTAATGATCTTAGAATTTAACCTAAGATGTTAGATATTGAGGGTACTCCCCCTTTACTATGTTGTTTTCTCTAGCATGATTTTTGCCTCTCACATGATTCTTTTTGTGTTTTAGTTAATAGATGGAACCAGATAGAAATGGTTAACATTGAATCCAATGGAAAAATTCGTGACTATGAGCAACAAAATTATGTAATTCCTAGAGAGAATGATATTTTGATTATGCCGAATCAATCATCGCGATATATGATTAACAAGGTGAAATTTAGTGGTATGCCTAATTACTCAACGAAGAAGAAGATAAACTATTATTCATGTTCCCATGTTGAGGAGCATAAAGAAAGGAAGATTGATATTTCTATAGAAGGGAAGAAGAACCTTGAGGAATACCTCAAATTGAGGGACAGATGTTATCTGTGTGGAGAAAAGGGTCATAGAGTGACAGACTGTTATGGAGTTCAATGTCTTATTTGTGGAGAACATGGGCATTACCCAACTCAATGCCCTGACCTAAAAAGTTACTTCTAAATCAAGGAAGGACTTATTCCAGGACAATCATTGAAGTGGATGGACTAATGTGTTTATGTATTGGTATATAAGAATAATGTTGTTGAGGTACTTTTATGGTGTATTGAAATATTTATGTGTTGGTCTATTGTGGTTTTCAATAATTTTAAGGTATGGGTAACCATGAAAAGTGATTCAAATATTTTGTAAAGAAGATGATATGCACATAATGAAGGGATAAAGAGAAAAGGAAATGTTTGGCAGTATTCCTGAGCTCATGATTGATATAAGTACTAAGTGATATCATGGTTTGATTATAAATAATTTTGAGGATTTTGGTATGTGGAAAGTGTTAACGTTTAACTGCATTCATGTTTTTACTAAGGTTCAATGCGTATTCAAGAGAATACACGATTAAGGACTTTGAATGTTTAGAATGTGACCAACAAGACATATCTTATGATATATGGGGATCAACGATGGTATTAAATCTCTGGTAATTGTTTTCACTATATTATGAGAGTGGACTGCAGTATTATGGGTATGCCTAAAGATTGGAATGGATTATGTTGGACATAAGTTAGTATTGTTTAAGGATAGAAGTTTTTTTTCGAAATTATTGATGGGATGTTATAGTAATATAGTTTTAGAAAAAGGACAACCTGCAGGACGGGCGACATCCCATCGTGTCGGACAAGGCTGTGGGAATCGAACCCACAACCGAAATGCGACTGGCCTTTATCGCCTACCACTGGCCTACAGAAAGTCCCTATTTAGTAGAAAATAGTTTTATTTTATTAAGCGGTATGATATATGAAGTATAAGTTCATTTTTGGAACCATATACGATTAATCTAACCATAAGATGAACTTATAACTTTTCAAACCTTTTGTTTGAGACAGATGGAAAGACCCATCATTCTATTACATGATCTGCTAACACATCACGAATGACAAATTCAACTTCATTTCTTTAAGAGATGAAGTGGAAATTTTCCAAAGAACGGCCAACGGTGAGTCTATACCGAAATCATGAAAGTATTTCTTCTAATTCCAATTTCATCAACTTTAGGGAAATGATCTTGAAGACCAAAAATGTCGTCCTAGTGCTCTTATATCTGATTAATCAGATGGTACCTTAGATCGTCACAAATTTATGGATTTGTGATTGTTGGCTTTTCCATAGCCATGTTCTCTACCACTCTCCATCAGAACATGATGGTTAGATTTTTCTTCCATATCCATATTTTCATCTATGTGGAAACCTAGTGATTAGTTTATTTGGGTAATCTTTACATTTCATACTTTAGTTTTTAAAGCCATGTTTTGGTATTCTTAATTACGATGTGGGTTTCTATCAAAGAAAATTTCGAATAGTAAACCATTTATAACCTCGACGAATTTTGAGGGAGAAATTAATTTTAAGGGGGGTAGAATGTAACACCCTGAGATTTTATGAAAAATATTCTTTTTAATTTCATTAATGTCTTGTGTTATACGCTACACCAAAAGGAGCTTTCACAACACACATCTCTGACCTTGCTTGAATTACACGCAATCACGACCTTCCATGATAGCGTGTGTTGTACGCAACACCAAGTTTCACAAAACAACGATATGCTATTAAAATATTATTAAAACTAGCTGTTATGAATAGTAATAACCACTTTTTGAAATTTTATAAATTTTATTTTTCGAAATGGACTTCATTTTTTGATTCGGAATATCGAAATTACCTTAGGGTGAAATTTTGGTACTTTTCGGATAACTTTCATATTCTGATGAATAGTGAAAATTACTATATTTTAATTAAAAACAACTTTTATAATAGAAATAATTAATAGTGATAAATTATTAATTTGAGTGGTTTTAAAGTATATTTAGAATATATTTTTACAATTTAATACAATGTTGGTCATTGGATGCAATTTCACATTTAAACCAGTTATAAACTAGTGTCAATCTTTTGATAGTTAGTATCTATTAAAAACACGCTATTTGTTTTGACGATGAGAATTAATTTTTAAATTAGTTAATGCAACTGATATGTTTTGAATTTGGTAAAATAGACATCATTTTTGAGTTCATAATATCAAATATAGCTTAGGCCCAATTTTTGGTATTTTTCTGAAAACTTTCAATTTTCGATGAATAGTGAAACCACTAAGTGGTAGTTAAAAAAACTGAATTGTTCATAAAACTTAATTTTACCGCTTCTGTGAGTGGAATTTCTAAAATCCGAGAGACACAGTTAATATCAAGGACTAAAATGTGGTTCAATGTGATGAAAATAGTTTTTGGTTAATAGTAACTTTTTAGTTTTATTTACCACGGTTAAAAGTAAATAGGGTAATTAAGGGTAGAAATGATATTATTATTACCCTAACACATGTCCTAATTCTATTGGAAAAGTGTAATTAGACCAAAAACAAACTTAGGAATAAAATATGACCATTTAGGCCCACTTGGATTAGATTAGGACATTTATTAATAATTTATTTAAAGAAGGGTTAAAAGAGTTAAAATCAAATATTATTTACTAAAACATTTTTAATATGGGGTTATACATAAGATACATTCGACTATAAATATTCATTAGAAAGATAAAAAGATTTTCTACATAATTTTATTTTATTTTTAATTTTTAGACATTAGATAATTTAATTTATTTATGACACAATGATGATGCAGTAATTATCTTATAAATGAAATATTGACATAATTGATGTCATAAACACCAAAATAAATGTAATTTGAGACTTTTTATGAATTCCACTAATTTTCTATGTTACTATGATATATTAGTGTTGATTTAATCAACTTTTTTCGAACATATAATTCTTTTATGACTTTCACAAAAATCATATATCAAATAGTGTCAAAATTGACACAAAATAGTTTTTAAATAAAATATTATATTATTAATTGTTATTTTATTCCGAAAAATCTAAGGTTTGGCAAAATGACTTAGATAAGGATATATATATTAATAATAAATAATTTGGGGTTAGTTTGGCATGTTATAGTAAGTGTATTAACCATATAGTGTAAGAAAACAAAAAGACAAGGTAAAAGTTAAATTATTTAACTTAGAGTTAAATCTAATTGATAAGGTTAAAATAATAACCTAAACTTGTCTAAATCCTATTGGATGATAGGCTTTCGACCCATCCCCACTTTAGCTTCGAAATAAGACCCTTTGGAACCATTATAAACCGATTTTGACTTTAATATAAAATAATATTTTGAGATATTCCTAAGGTGCCCCTCTCCTCCCTTATAAAAGGACACCTCCTCCCCCTCCTCCTAACACCAATTTGAGCACTCAAGCTCGTCCAAACCCTACCAAAATCCCTTCTCCACTTACTTAGAATAATCCTAGAGGTCCTGGTATTCTTCAAAGACCAATCTTAGTTCCCTAAGTGGAGGATTCAATGAGGCGTTTCAAAGAAGAGGTAATATCCACTACCGATCTTTTCAATTTTATTTCTTCTTCAACTTCTTCTTCTTTAGTTGTTTCATGATAAAGTAATAGCATCAGTATTACTTACATACTGATATTTTATTATAAATATGAAACAACCCTAATTCACCTTCTATCCATCCTATGGAAAAATGAAATCACCGCGCGTGCGTACGTACGGAATACCGTCTCCACGCCGTGGTGTAATCTATTTTCCACCACCACCTTAGTTGGATGGGTATAATGGTGTAATTAGTAACTATATATGATTATTATAAAGTGATATTGATACTGAAATAGTATACATACACTTCAACACAATTCCACGACCATGGGAACGATATCATCGCTCGTGCGTACGTACGGACTACCGTCTCCACGACGCGATGAGATTCATTCTCAATGATTAACCATTCATGAATTATTATAAAGTATATATAATAAGTACTAATGAAATATATGACCTAATAATGATACTGTAATTATTTATATTTATATGTTTTTCATCTACTTAATTCCATTCAATTCAATAAGGAAACGAAAACAGCGTTCATGCGTACGTACGGACTACCGTCTCCATGAACGGTGTATTTCTTTCCATTTAATGATTTGTTATATGTATATCCTGAATATATATATATATATATATCATGTTTTATGTTCTGGAATTAAGTAATCATGATCTAAGTAATCATATGAATAATTACAAGTCAAAACACGGACGACAAGTGAAACAATTTTACCCAAAACGCTCTTTAACATGGAATTTACAAAAGAACGGGTAATATAAAGTCATAAGTGAACCATATATGATATCATAAAAATGAATATGATTCTTTAATAAGTAAATGACATTATTTAAATCATTATACAGGAGGTTCGGACACTTATGAAGCAAATCGGACCTAAGGTGAGGGAAATATCACAATCTCATTTTTATCCGAGATTGTTTATACTTTAGTATTTACTGGGGTGTATTTTATCATCCACATCCATGTTTCCTCAATATGTAATATTATTTCCATTCACCTACAATTGTTTAAATCCTATTTTACCCTTCGGTGAGTTTTTCGAAAAAGATATTAAAGGAATCTTTTGTCGTTTTTCGTACGAGGTACTTTTTTGACTTTTCCGACAAAAGTACGAAGAATGTTTTTTTTTAATTATAAGGCATGAATGGGGTTTTAAAACATTATTTCCAAGGAGCTTCCTTTAAAAGTTTTCATGTTTATTTTTAATCAACTTCTTTTAGTTTAAAATTTTATGACATGTTAAGAAAGGAAAAGTGTTTTTGAAGTAGAAAGGATATTTTCCTCAAGAATGGAGTTCAAGTGTTTTATCAAAATTATTTTCCATCTAAGATAATAAAGGGTTCTGTTTCTATCACTATTATTACATTGATTTGATTATGTTGTGATGGAATTTATTTTATGAATTCCTTTATCCTATATGGATTGTTTTATGATGTCATGATTCCCATTTTTATTACATGGGTTATGCAATGATGTATGGTTTATGATTTTGTGGCACACATAAGAATGGTATCATTATGAGATGGGTGCGACCTATATCTCCCTCCAATGAATTGGGTAAAGATTTTATATCCCATGAGATAGACATGGCTGAAATGGTAGGTTATACCGGTTCAGTGAAACAGGACTGAAACGAGGGTTACTCGATTCAGAAATGGACTTTGTCCACTAAGATAGTCTTGGCAATGAGTCTTGACAAATAAGATATGATTATCTGTGATTATGTGTGTATGACACAATGTTTAATGTTTAATGTTATTATTATTGAGATTACATTTCACTGCCATGATTTATCCCATGTTATGAAATTATGCTCTCTTTTGCAGGTTAAATTTCCAAAATGTTATGTTCTTATGAATATGATGTGATTGATATTTCTTTTGTTTACCCTTACTGAGCATTTGAGCTCACCCTTTTATGTTTTCTTTTCCCCAGGATATAAAGAAAGGTTATAGGTAAAAAAAGGAAGATCTTTATGGGAGATGTTGAAGATCTTTCACCATGATTAGAAGATTTTATTCCGAGTTTCCAAAGACACTAAACTATTACGGTCCTTGTGTGTGTGTTTTTTGTAATGTACTAAGTATTCCGCAAATGTAATGTAATGTCAATGTACGTTAAGCTTCGGGTCTCTACAGCTATAGATTGTTGAAACATTCTCAAATTTGGATCATGGAAATTGGTTTATATGAGTAATTCAATATTTTTTATTGTGGGGATCATGTGATAGCGAGTCTTTATGTGTGTTCATTTTGAATGGTATTTCGACAAGAGTTATCAAGTTATTGTGGAAGATCAATTATTTTAATTTTAGTGGACTTTATAGGATCATTTATCATGTATAGGGATAAATGAATTCCAACTATTGGGATTTTTCTATATGATTATAGAGGAGGTGATCATTGTTTAATGTTAGTTATTGATAATAGTGGATGTCATTCATTGTGAAATGGGACCTAGAAATGATTAGTATTTCATGCTTAATTGACCACATATCATCATTTTCTTTTCAATAGAATAAAATGTGGGCAATAGTATTTGTTGTTCTATGAATCCGGTGAAGATGAGTATTCACATACGGTGGTAAGTATCTTATTCATCATAGATGAATTTCCCTTATGTTAGGAGAGTAATGGGTAATGTTATACTAGGTGGGAAATGGTCATGGAGGAATGGATGCATTGTATTCATGGGGTATCATAGAATAGGTATGAAACTAATTCATATCTTTAATAAAAAAAATTGGTTGAGAGCTTCTAATGGAGATCATCATTGAAGGATCAGAAAATTTGTGAAATTTGATTTTTTGTTCAGGGTTGTTTAATGTGGGTAAATGGAAATTTATCATACTATATTTTCCTTGATGATTTAAATTTCCACTCCATTTTTCTTGTAATGGGGTTTTACCTAGGGATTATGTTGTTTGTAGTTATTTAATGTTATTTCTTTCAAGGAATAGTTAATGATTAGTTATATAAGTATTAATTATTTACACATTAATGATGGGTTGTATTTCTTTGAGGGAGTCTCATATTGAAATTACAAATTCATAGATAAGTAAATATGAGGTATTATTTTCTATACGAGGTGTAAAATATCCCATTGTATTGGGGTTAGTGATGGGTTCTGGGTTTAGGCATTATTTTCCTATTTATTTCCTTTTTTTATTTTCATACCTTTTATTCTTTTTCCATTTTGTTTTCAACCATTCCCATTTGGATTCTCACAAAAATTGATCCTACCACTATGATTTTCATGAACGACCAAGGTAAAATAACGATAGTGGTGATTGGTATCCTTTATAGTTCTTTGAAGAAGGAAGATCTTGATGATGTGGGTGATTAGCGCTAATCTATGGCTAAATATTCGTCATTTTCACCAACAAGTACATTGTTTTTATTTTATCCCCAAAAATACATTTTTTTATTTTAGCATAATTTTTAGCTGATGGGGACCCATTTAGTATCACTATGAATTAATTTTATGATTTTGAAATTTTAGGTGATCGATAGGGTTTTCAGTTTTGGGATTCCTAGTCACGTTGGCTGTAGTTTAGAAAAAACATGTCGTCTATTATTCAATTGGGGAAAGTGATCAAAGATGGGGGTTTCGTGAAAAATAATTAATGACACACAATGTACAACCACTAATGGGGTGGTCAAATTCATGTTTAGAAACCCCATATAATGGCCCATAGTTGGGTAGAATACACCTACAAAGCACACTTATGGTACATTTCTCGATTCCATGTAGGGTAATTGTCATGTGGCCGTGTGGGGTACATGGATAGATGAAATATGAAGAGTTCACATGATTTAAAATGTATTAAAGCATATTATTACTAGTTATATGATAGAATGGGTATTGTTATTGAACCAGGGAGCCTTATTATTGATACATATCATATATGTGAGGTACATATCATGTATTATCACAATATATGGGTTCTTTTCTTATTATTTGTTTGTTCCTTGTGTTGGAATTGTACTTTTAGGTAGTCCATTATAAAATTTTCTAAACATTGAACACCACGGTGATGATCATATGGGATTTAAATAGATTATAGATATATTAGGATAGTGTATGGTTTAGTGGGATATTTTTTTTAGGTTTTTTATAGAGTAATCATGTAGTTTTTAAGCTGGGGAGTAAGCCTTTATGATGGTTATGAAATTAGTGGTTTACATGGAATGTGAATTCCTTGTGGGTTTTGTTTATATTATTTTAATCATTTCATAGAAGGTTGTTCCAAGTGGTTTCTTAAATTGGATCATTAGTTTGGTTGATAAATGTTTCTATGGTATAAAGCCTTTGGGATGGGCTGGTGTGATGGGGCATCGAGTATATCTTGTCATCATTTAGTGGAGTTGAAACTGATATGAGGAATCTTTGAATGATTACCTTGTGGAATTAAATTTATTGGAGTTTAGTTTATTTGATTGGGGGATGCTCGATATTTCTTATGTGGTCTGGATCTAAGGTTTTTTGTTATTATGGAGGAGTCCTTCATTGGGTGCTTAGACATTGTAGTGGCCCAATGGACTACTGTGTAATGAACCCAAATTCTATACCTTGTAAAATTGAATTCATGTTTGGTAACTTGTGTTAGAAACTACAACTAGCATAAATGGAACCCAAAATTTGTTATAAAAATATTAATAAAACTATGATTGGCACTAATATGGTAATCATTTAAATTTTTTATCTTTTTAAGATAAGTAATTAATATGAGTTAATATTTAAAAGGGTGATTTTAAATCAAATATTTTTTCATTATATTATGTATTTTCTCTTAAAAACTAAAGCGAAAAAATTTATAAACTAAAATTGTTAATGTAATTTTGATTTTTAAAATCCTCACATAAATATTAACTTACTATTAACTTTTTAGTTTTTATGAAAATATTCTATTTTAGGATAAAAATTCAGTTTTTTGAAAAATGATATGTTTTATAAAATTTTCATTATAATGGGGAATCTAATAATTTAAAAGAACCTTTTAAGTAATGTAAAATGTATTTGAAAAAAAATTATGTGATTTATTATATTATCTATGAATATAAATCATATTTCCAAAAAATAATTAGAGCTATATTTCAATGTTAGTTTAATAAAACAATTGGTTATTTCATTTAATCATGTAATATCAATGTGAGATTTGTTTTTTGATTTCCATAAAAGTCTCAAACATTCTGTTTAATTATAATAATAAAAATTTATTTAATGGTAATTGATATTTTTAATAATAACCTCCAAAACGTAGATTTTAATCTTATAAACACACTCTCCCTAAAAAGTGCTTATATGCCATATGTTCAGTAGTCATAAAATTTAATTTTCAAACCAATAGATATTTTATTTGAGAAAAATATTTCACAATTTAAAATTCATATGTTTGAAACTAGATGAATGGTTCAATTTTTTATTTTTTTGATAAAATAAAATAATATTAAAAACAATTAATTACAAATATAAAATTTAATTAGGAGAAAAGTTAAAAAAATAATACAAAACCCTAATACTAAAAATTTTGTATTCAAGATAAATGGTTGTGGTGGGCCTCATTCCACACACATATTACCCTCCACATTTACTCATTATTCTACCACATGTCTTAATAGTATCATTAGATTATTTAAAATAAAATGTTTATATCCAAAACTACCCTTATCTTAACTTATAAAAATATAATACTTCCACCACTTCATGACAAATATATCATTAAAATTTCATACTGAATGTGTATTTTATTTGTCTTTATAGAAGAATCTCATATATATTAATGAATCTATCCACATTTATTTTTCTATTCCCCTTTATTTTCATGGAGTTCTCCATGTGAGAACTCATGATTCCAATATGAGTATTACATTCACTTATTCCTTTATATTATTATAATTAAACTTAAATTATATATAACATTATTAATATTATAAAATATATATCATTTTTATATAATAATATTATTATAATAATTTGGAATGAAGTAATATGTTACCTTCCATTCATTAATATAGAATAAAACATTTATCTTACATACATGCTGACTCCCACATCCATGACATGACGTGGTTCCAATTTTATTTCCACCACTATAGTGTGTAACAAATGATGTTTTTTTAATAATTATGTTATCTAATTAAAAAAAATTCAATAAAAAAATTTCTGTAGACCCTCATTTGATCCATTCACTGAGAAATGGTATTTTTAATAATGTGTATTAGTAAACTACCACCTCCATGAATAATTAATTTATTTTATTATAATTCTTAATCATTGATAGTTCCTAGAATTTATTAAATTATAATATATTATATTTATTACTTATTTAAGATAAATTATTTTTAAAATATTCATTATATAAATATATCCTCTTACATATGAGATTATTATAATATGTTAACATTTGGGTCAATTTATTCACCAATGTAAGTGATGTAATAACGATTTATGTGATACCTTATTTTGGGATGTTAGATAATGATATTTTCCTTTAATAATAATATATGTTTCTAATAGTAGTATTTGTAGATTAGCGTGTCATTCTCTATCTATTTCATAGAATTACCATATTCTAAAGGTGACCTACTTCCATCACTTTCATAAGCGATGTATACTCCTTGACCGAAACAGGATGATGGGATATTAGTTCCTCCTTCAATGGTTCCTCCCAAAAGATCATTTCATTGTCCTTGTCACCATTATGGATTTAATCATGTTCATGGAACACATTCCTAGTTCCATATTAAGGAGTAAACTGGTTAACTATACTTATTCTGTCTTGATAGGGAAGAAACTTTCATTTACGAGAGTAGTCACATTGGGAATATCTAGGCATGTATGGGAATTTGGTATATTGGGAACCTGTAAATTATTCACCTTTTGGAGGGAATATCAACTGTGAGTTATCTTATGTGTGGAATCGAAGGCATCCTGTGTTGATCAGGAAGGTAATTTATTCTAATGGAATAAGTCTCCAAATGTTTTCTATCTCAGGAATCCCTTTGGTGTTGCATGGTGTGGGTATTATGATGCTGGGAATAGGATTTATGTTTTATAGAGAAAAATACTAATTTATTATTGTGATAGATTACTTCACATGCATAATAGCTATTGGATAATGATCAAAACATCAAGTTATGGAGGGTCAGTCAAAGTATTAACCTATTATGGAGGTAAATCAAAACAACATTTTTAGATATATTATTTTATAGGGATATCATCTTGTGGAGAAGAATCATAATTTCTTATTGAGAGTGAATGGGTCAAAAACACAATTAATTGTGGTGATGGAGTAGAATGTCTTATTAAGATGGATTATACGAATAATTGTGTACCTAGGGTGATGATTTAACACAAGAATAGAAGGATTGTGTTTCCCTATATGAGATGTTTTCAAACAAGGATAATAGAAGGATTCATCATCATGGAGGCTTCATATGAATTACTGCAGGATTTTACCCTAGTGGGGTATCCTCTACATCCTACATAGGTGACATGGATCAAAACCCATATAGATTAATGAAATAGTTTATGTTTTTTGATAGGATGGGGCCATATAGTTTAACATCATTCCATAAAGACACCCATTTCATTAAAGGAGCATCAATGCGGGATGGTGTGCGGATTCCGCATAGAAGCTACCCATTGCAGAAGGATTACTCATTAGGGAATTTTAAGTGGATTAATTGTTATAGTATCTCAGAGTAGGACTTTTATCCCACGTATGGGAGAGACTTTGCGATACATATTCTTGAAAAAACCCCAATCTTAAGTGTTTTTCCCATGGGTGGAGTTTCGCACCATGGTGGGGAAGATGGTGGAATCAGATGATTATCATACATGTGGAATCATGTGTCAGTCACATAGGTTTGAATGTGTGAGGTCATGACATGTGATTCATACATGGGTAACCCTATGATCATCACAGTAGTTAAAGATAATTTTTTATGTCATGCGCAAATGACGTTGTTGTGTAGTTTAACATCATACATCAAGGATGTTAAGCTTGATAAGTTTATGTCATCCATCTCATACATTAATGATGTAACTCCTTTAGGGAGACCATGTCTTGGAGAAAATAAGTCCATCATAATAATGTATTCCAAGACAGGGATGCATTTTCCCTCATAGATGCCACCCCTAGGTCTTACGTGAGCTCCACACATGTGCTTCTGGGAGGTACATAGTTTAGGAACTACCATAGAGGATTCAAAATATGGAACCTGATATTAAGGAACCTATAATTTATAACTATGGTCATTAGGGTAATTATTCATAGTAATTAAAATTTATTTAATGGATGAACAAGAGGCATAGGGGGAATTTTTTATGGGACCAAAAATTTGTTACCTGAAACATTATTTGGTTTCATGAAAATGGAGTTTCATGAGATAGGGGATCTAGAACAATTAAAATACATGGATTATAAAGGAATATTTTCATGCAAGATTTTTAGTTTCATGTAGATTAGGATTTCACTAAGTAATATTCCCTTGTAATGAACATTTCCAGTCATAGGAGGTGTTGCATGAGGGTTACTCAACCATATTCCATGTCTTGTTTGGGATTACTAGTGGTCTATAAAAATAGATCTTACCTTTGAGGGTCCATTTTTTCTAGTGTTGAATGATTTCATGGAAGTGGGGTATTTGAAATAAAGGTAGTGGTGTATCATCTTCTGGAGAGCCTCCCACATAGTGGGGGTGAGGTTATATTTATAGAAAAAATATTTGTCTTGGGTCATGATACTTCATTGAGTATAGAACTTGGCCATATATTTCTATGCACCTTTCAAATAGGGTTGGTCCATGTAATTTCATCTCTTTAAACTATCCTTTTACATGAAACTGGATGGTTTTTTTATGGATTTATGGAATGAATATTTTCTTCTTCACACGTTCCGTGGGGTACCTAGGGCCTTCCAACGTAACATGGGGGACATTTCATCACTTCAATGCACTACCACTCGGTGTTGTATATGGAAGTATTACATGCATACCTCTTATATTTCAATCATTGTATTTTGGTATTCTTTTATAATTAGGGGAATCCATGTAACTCAGTGACACATTTAGCACATAACTCCCTTAATCATTGAACCATATATTTTTTGAAACTCTTTAAATTTTTCTTTTAATATGTTCCATGAACCCTAATTTTTATTTGGGGTTGGCCAAATTTTTGGGTCCTAAAATACTACAAGTTATTCTATGAGACATGTTTCCAACACCAAAAAATTATCCCATTAGAACTGAAGGTGACAGAGAACTATAAGGTCCTGTTCTAAAGGAAATTCCATTGTGGGTCGATGGTTTCAATTGTTTCATGAAACATTGACCTCTATTCATCAAACCTAATGTCACACAACATGCAAGCGGGTATGAAGTGTCTTTATATAGTGGAGGGACCATTTTATATTACTCTCACATCCCTAAGCTACATGTATTCCCTCATTTTAAGAACTCATCCTTAGTTTGAAATCTTGATCCTTGACAATGAATTTTATAAAACACAATTTTTTTAAATCTTCTTGTGTAATCTAATATACCTTGTGAACAAACCTAAAAATTGTATTGCAACCTGGGACTTTTTCATGGTGAAGGAAATAATTTTCATGAAATAAGATTAGATCCTATTAATTTCAATGAAATTAAAATACAAGGGAACCATGTTGAAATTGATTCCACTACTATCAATGCTTCTTCCCAAAGGGATGGAATGGTGGGGAACCTGGAGATTACATGAGGTGTGAGGGTCATTTCTGACAACTAGTTCTCTTGGGATTTTTTACTAAATCATATAATGTTATCTTATGAGAAATTGTATTATGATTTAAAAATTCGAGATGATAAATTAGTTGGATATCCCTACCATCAAACTGAACTAACTAATCTACATTTTTAGTCTCCATGATCAGGTATCCAAAAGGAATATCATTTTTATAAGTCAGTCTACTTAGTAGAATAGGGATAGTTCCATGTACACATTGAGTTGGAAAACTTGAATGGTTACCAAGGAGAAACTAGACAATGAGGATCTCTCATCTAGTTACATGAGTATCTTCCAATCCATCATCCAAGAAAACATCAAGTGGTAGTACATGAATTAGGATATTTAGGGTAGGGGAAAATCATTAAAAAGTGGGCCTTAGTGTATTGGGATGTCATCACCTTCTAGGAGTACAAGGTCAATCTATGACATATTTTTTTAATAAGGTTGTCTGGATGTCACCATTTCATTTTTATCTCTAATAGTCGTTGTTTATGGATATCCTCTCTAATTGGTCCCCAAATACCATAACCATCCTCCTCTATCATGGGGAGGTGGGAAACAACTTGTGGGACCTTTACTACATTGGGGGTAACTAATAAGGTTCTAGAATGAAGATTTCCTCCCACTACTAAACACCTTTGGAGATAGGTAATAGAAACTCTTCCTAGTATAACACCATTTGAATATAACGACCATAGCAATGAAGCATCATCTCACATCAACTAGAAAAATGCATTGAATAAATTTGTTTGAAATTTCATGTAGAATGATCAATCCTTGTAGATGTCTGGGTAGTCAAAGAAGTGTCTGGATGTATAGCAGACGAGCAAGATGAGATCATTCAAGATTATCATGGAGGGTGTTAATATGTGTAGTGGGGCTTCAGCATAGTTGAGGATTTTTAGTCGATGGTCCTTCACACTACCGTTCAAATCTCATTTCTCAGTGGATGGTTTCTTCTAGTGAGACATACAAACATGGTCAAAACCTAGAGAATTTTTTTTATTGTCGAGACTATGAAATTTTGAAACATGGTAAACATGGGGGTACCTATTTTATTCTAGTTCTATATCCATTTGGTATATTCGGCATTGGGTAGCATGACTAGATTGATCCCTCGTCTATTTTGAATCTATTATGGGTTGATCGTAACACATATCATAGGTTATGAGTTCCAAAATACTAGTATGTGGCCATCAATTATAATAATTTTTAGTCTTTGGCGGGTGGAACTCAGTGATTTTGGAGTCACTGTTAGCTTAGAAAATTGTAAAAATTATAACATCGATATGTTCAGGACCCCATTCGAAGAGATTTTGAAAGACTATTATGGAATGTTTGAGTAGTGGGAGTACCTGTAAAACATACAAGGGTGATTCCTAGTGTAATATAAAGATGGAAACACATATTATGAATATTATAATCTTTCTTAGTTCACAGAGTAATTTTAAATCATCCATATGCCAATGAAGAGAGAATACATGGGGGTCTTTAAGGAAATGGATCAATGTTCCCTTCTTTATCTACAATATATTTTCTTAGGTTAATTCATTTTTTATGACATCAGTCTACCATTGACAAATATCAACACAAAACAATCTCAAAATTATTTTTGAAATTGGGATACAAAACTCTAGGTAATGATTCTTCATTATCACATGAGTTTGATTATTTTAATATGTGAGGAGTAAGATCAATCGAGTGGTACGATGGATTCCCTTTGAGGGGATATATAAGTGTCAAGGTCTCCAACTAAGGCCATGGTAGGGGAGAAAGAGGCCATATCACACCCCCCACCTCCTGGAGGGGATTCCCTCCCTAAAAAAAGGAAATGAGAGTATACATTGGGCTCTCAGTCTAGAACTACTAGATCCCAGGATGCCCCACATTATGAATATGAAGTATTTATGGTAGCCAAATCTCAATGGTTCATTACCCATTCTCTTGGAATCTTGGGGGATGTTGATGATGAACCTGATGGTTGAGCTGTTGTAGTGATATCTGACATTGGAAGGGATCAATCTTCTTGGGTAGGGATTATTTGGATCACTTTCAGGGTACACTAGCATGACTGGTTCACATACATAGTAGTTATGGATTCATTTTCTCAGCAACACAGGCCACCTAACATCCTATATGGACTAGTGCAGGTGATGCTTGATGGTCATCCAGATGACGAGGACATACAACCTAATGATGAATATTTTGATGATCTATCATCCGGTGATGATACATAGGGCTCCAATGATGGAAAATACAAGGTTTCATCCACTACTCAGGCGAGTCCCAATGAGAGTAGTGAATTCATACATATAGATGATACTAACTTTATCAAGCTTATTGTGGTATGCCTAGCTTATTGAACCACTTGTATTGTACAAAACATACCCTTATTTTGTTTAAAAGATATAATTATAATCTTTATTAATCATTTGTAATACAATGATGAACAAGGTGTCCCTGTATGAGGACACAAGTATCCTCCATTAGGTTTTGATTGGCATGCCTTAGAATCCGTGCCTGAGGCTACAACAACTGGAGGTACCTAAGAGGGGCTTAATGTGGAAGTCTTGAAATACCTATTCCTCCCTAAAATCAATGGGGAATAATTCCATGGTATACTAATGTTGACATATTCGTCTAGAGAGGAATATCTCCTGGGTGACTGATCATTATGATCCCTCTACCTCAAAGTATGATTGAATCTTGACCAACATTTGAATATTTTAAATATTTCATGGATCTATTGATTTTAACTTATCAATGTGTTTAGTTTTTATCTTGTAGATCCATCTCAACCAGCAATGGGAAGTATATCTCTAACCATTTTTGGGTTTACCTATGTTTAGTGGTGTCCTATTGTACCACTCCCTATCAAGGTTCCTAGATAAAGACACACCCAAATGATATCGCTCTTTATGTTCTATCAATTAAATGATTTATCTTCACCCAAATCTGAATCATAGATAAAACTAATTATCATGTATCTTTTTTACTAGTTCGTTAGAATATATACTACTAGTAATTTGATATGGCTGGTGGTTCTGGGGACCATTTTCCACTCATGAGTGATTCAATTATTGGGGTGGTGTTCGAAGATATTCAAAATGTTGTTTCTAACAAATAGTCCAATGAAGATGGTCCCCCTATCGATATGGAGCCTGACCCAACTGAGAATACCCTAAGGGTGGACACTTATATTGTTATCCATGGGGACTTCATAGAATATTATACTGTACCACCTGAGGAACTGTTAGACTTTTTGTTTTGAATTATTGATGATAATTGCATCGTGTAGTGAAGGGTATGGAGGATCATGATACAGTTCATTACCCACACTCGACATCTATATCTGTTGAGCCAGATAGGGTCCCCCTACTACATATTATTGATCATTGGTACTGGAGCGGTGGATTCATTCACCCTCCAAGAGATGGTTCATGATTTATTTATTGGGATGGGGCATGGAGAGAGCCATAAAATTTAAATCAGCTGGGACAAGAATAAATTTTATGCCAATGGAAATCTCCAGGAGGCAGATCATAAACATCATCACCAAGAGGAGCAGGTAAATTAATGTGAAACCTTAATCGATTCCCATAATTATTTAATCTATTAGTTTATGTTTAAGATATTTTTAGTCGAGTCTCTAGATGTGTTGGTGGTGTCTTAGATAAATGAGTTTCATTCATACTAGGGATGAGTTTGGATTAGAGCTGATGAACATCACCTTGTGGTTGAGGTGGAGGTAGATCTCCTCTGGCTATAGTAGGTCCTCATTTCCATTCTCCATAGGTGGGCTGGGTTAGAATTATCGATTTACAAGTTATATTCATATTAGTATTTTACTAGGACATAAAAGAGGATCCATTATCTGGACGACCCTCACAAATTTCTAAGGTTATCTTTTTATCATTTAATATGCATAGAAATGATTATTTTCTCACACTCTTTGTTTATCAACTGTAATTAAATCATATTTATGGGATAACCAATAATAAAAATCTAATATCATGTGAGTCATGCTTAATGTGTAAAACAAGGTTGACCATATTATTATTCATTCGTATGAGAATGTAAAATAATAGTCATACACTAAGGGCATACATTTTTTGATTAACCATGGAATATGTCCTAGATGAGAAAGGAAATTGATAGAAAATAGATCTCTCATAATATCCAACTTTCATTCTAAATTATTTCTTGTTCATGAATATAGAAATTCTAGGGGTGGTCTACTCTACCATAAAAAAGAGGAATGGAGAGTGTGATCATTATTCCTAATATTTAGAACACAATTGTGGTGGTATAACTATAGAAGATAATTTATCACCATCTATCTAAATATAGTATCCATTATAATTTTACTGAGTATGGGTATAATTAAATGAGAAACAACCATGGGCCGTGTTTGAGACATGTGAGTTATCTAAAAATACATCAATATACATTCGTATCATGTGAAAAAATGATTGGTGATCCAATTGTTCATGATACCATGCCTTCAAGGGGAACCCATTCAGATGTGGATAACGATGGGGATCCATTTCAGGGGAGATGAATATCATAAATATGGCATGATGGAATGTTTTCATTGAGTTAAACACTCTTGAAATCACTCCACCTTTTTTTCGAAAAAATTGGGTTGGCATATTGGTCCCAACATTGGTCTGAATCACCTTCCATGTGGAGTATCATCTTGGATTCCAAGAAACAATCAGAGATCATGAATGATGCAGTAGGGGACCACAATAAGACAAAAGATTTTTTTTGGAAATCGATTAATATGCTATGTAGCTTTACATCATTTGATGGGGTGATGGACGTGTAGTATAACTTCTTGCAATGAGGGTGATGGAAATGGTTTTTCACATTTTAAGTTGATGATGATATATCATAAAATACATCATCATGTGATTCAGATGTTGATTTTTACTAAATAACACATTGTTACAGGGATGTCAGACTCTTATTTCATTGTCTTAGAGTTTTTACTATGGGAATATTATGTCCTGAAGGAGTAACTATAGAATCGATGAAAGAATTCTTGATATGAAATGAGGGGACTATGTGGTCACCCATTACTGTAAAAAATGTATCTAAGAACATTTTAAAATAGTTAAGGTCCTAAGGATTGGAAAATGGGATCATCATTTATGGTCGTATAGATTAGACAAAAAATAATTGTTTAAATTAATCAAGATTGGACAACAGAATGAGCATCCCAAAAAGGGACATGTGATGCACGATAGACTGAAAACCCGATGTGAACTTTAGTATGAGATCTGTGAGCCACACATTTCCAATATAAAATGCAGATGGTTTAGGGTCATGATGCTTGTACTCTGGCTCGTACTTTATGGTCTTAGTGTTCAGACCAGCGGCTCTTAGTTATTTTTCATAGAGTTCAGACCAATTGAAAATAGTATTAGGTCATAATGATTGGACCAATGTCCATGGGTCCCAATTTAAGATGCATGGAATCAGAGAAAGAGTACCCTGTGTGAAATGTACCAAGAAGGATCTCTGATGACACAAAAAACATTCACGAGACACCATGAATTCAATTCATGTTCATTAATCTTGGACCAATAAGGAACTTCTAAATATAAACCATTCCTGATGAAAACATACCCCAACCCCAAATCCCATGTTATTTATTATCGGTTGGAGAAACATGGAGTGTTATGGATTTTTAATCAATTGCATTAGAGAATACAATAAGGTGGAAAGTGACTGACTGATCCTATGAGGTCGATTGTGACTTTCATGACCTAGATAATAGAAACGGGTGAACTAATGAGTAACGACACACTGTTGAAAATGTTCAAAACACCTTTCGTATACCTACATTTGTTTTTGTTTTAAGAGAACAGCAATGGAATCGACCGTTGAATGAGTTCAAAACAAAGGATACATTGGTTTTCTCCTATATTCTTCAAGTCATGAACATGTTATAGTAGGTGGGCTAATATTTCATGGAACTAGTGACATTACAGAGGCTATATAGATTATAAAGATGAATACTATCCTTGTATAGGAATTTTTATAATGTAAGAGTAGTAGTGAAGGATGTCCTTGTGGGGATATTGGATTCTAGGTAGAAGTTACTTCATGTTCTCAAATTCCTTCGTTAAAAATCCTCATAGGAAAAAATCAATGAACAATTGGAAGGAAAATGCCCTGAATGATTCTATGGTATAGATGGTCCAGAGAAAAACTATTGAGGTAGCAACACGTATACAATAAGAAAAGGAATCAAGCCACAAGTAGTTATAGAATGGAGTGTGGTAAAAGACAGACATTAGAGGGTGACATCCTCCATGGGATGGTTATAAAATCATCTCATATTTTAAGGTAGCCTGTTTTTACAAGGATTAATTTTTTTAGGTTATCCCATACATATCATATTAGGAAGCCCGATTTTGTAATGGGTACGATTGAATTAAAATGTCATGCGCTAGGCATTCTTTTTTCTGGTTTATCGCATACTTATCAAAGGAGCCATCCTATTCTCATAATGGGTAATCATTCTTGGTCATCTCATACATATCTTACAAGACATCCCACGTCAATATGGTGTAAGAATTTGTGGTTACCCTATACTTATCATATACGAAATCCCTGTTTGATATGAGGGAAAAAATTACTCATACCATACATATCATATAATGAATCCTAGTTTTATATGGGGATATATTTTTTTCATCACATACATGTCATATGAGGCATCTTGGTTTTATACTGTGTAAGGCTATAGTTTTTTTATATACTAATGAGATTATCAAGTCATACATATTAAACATCCCATTCTTCCCTTCCTCATGTCATGTCGGGGGGAATCTTAACCCTCGGGTGGGTTGAAGAACATGATAAGGGATTAAATTTATTAAGTTGGACATTGGGTAATTTTGGGGTGATAACATCTTGGGTAAAGGTGTTTTTGAGGTGCATTTGTGGCCAATACTAGATATAGGAGGCCTAGGAATCACTATGTATACCATGGAAGTGGGAATAAAACCACACATAGTTTTGGAAAGTGGTTATATTATAGGCTTGATGGGATAATATAGATGAAGAAAACCATTCGAATGAGGGTTCTAGGAGTATGAATACAGATAGTTTAAGGTCATGATGAATAGATCAAAGCTCATAGATTATGGTCATACTGTTTAGAACATATTGGTGGTTTATTTGAGGATTTTTGTGTTAGGTGAAAATATTTAAAACCATACATGAAAGAGGCCATTGAATCCCTATACCACATGAAATGATTATGAATATAGATATAAAAAGATTAAGTTTCTAATCATTGACATGATTTTATAGTTAAAGTCATAGATTTTCAAACATGGGAAGGTGAAAAGCATTTTAAATTCATGATTCTTGGACTGTGGTGGATTTTGATTTCAATGGTATATGTGTGGTACGTAATAGGTAATATTTATAATGAAATGTGGTAATGTAGAATTCTTATCATATAAACATATTAAAATGGATGAGAAATAGTTTAATTAAATAATTATTTGATATAAAATGGTGGGAAGGAGCCTAATGTTTTGTTAATTTGTAGCTAGTCCAAGAGATAGAAGGTCTTGGCATCACTACAGATCCAATTAGTATACAAATCAGGCCACACATAGTTTTTTAAAGTAGTGTGGTATATGAAGGACAACATAAGTAGGTTAAATCCTCTATGATGAGGACATCTTGTGTTCATTACATGGTATAAGAATTCGGTTTAATGTAGTGAAGTATGAACATTAGTTTTAGATAATCCCATACATATAATATGAGGAATATTATTTTTATATAGGGTATTGAATTATCACACCATACATATCATATGGGGAATCCTGATATTGTACAGGTTCAGATCAATATTTAGTATTGTGTGTTATGGATGTTAGGATTTTTAGTTTAAAGTCATACAACTCATACTGTGGTTATTACTAGTATAAAGTTTTATATCTTATCTTGTAGGGGATTAAAATAGTTTAAGGTCATAATTCTAGGACCATGACTTCATGTTTTAGTTCGTAGAGTCAAAACCAATTTCTATTAGATTATCGTTATATTGCATGGATCATTGAACTACTAGTAGTTCTTTTTCGTAGAGAACGTACACTTCAAATATTTTAAGTTTATATTGCATAGACCATAATTTCGTGTTCCTAAAAGGGGGTGTGTGTGGAATTGGGGATAGGAAATCCTACATAAATGTAGGGTCTTATATGTCCACCCAATGTCACCAAAAACAAACCTAAGAGAACTGGACATAGATTATTGTTGTGATGCTTGGACATGTGGTCCATGTTTATGGTAATATAGTTGGGATCAATTTTATCCACATATGAAGTAGTACTTGAGGAAATTAGTGCTGGTGGGATGAGTGATATTCTCTTTATTCGTGGGGATCAAAGTGTATTCTCCATTAAATAAAGCTTATAGATAATGTAACTTCTGTTCCATTTGGGCTCTAACATTGGATCATTTTTTTTGGGTATCATTAGCATTTTAAGGGCCAATACCATGTTTCCTAGGTTGAGGGAGTGGTGGATAACCTTCTTGTTGAACACTCTTATCATCATGTTTTGATGCCTCTTCATTTTATGCGAGGCCTGAGGCCTATTTTCCTTTATTGATTCCAAATCATCCATACAGTCTTCTTCCATTATGATTGTAATCTGCTAGTAGTAAAAAAATATTCAATGTGAGGGTAACTTCATCTCAATGGGAAATAATACCTATACTCTATAAACAATGGAGTGTCGTGTCACTTGGGTGGAACTATGAGTAGTTATATGATAGGCCCAGAGGGGTTTATGGAGATTTTCAGGTCTTTTAATTGTGTTCTAGTCCAATGTGTTCTTTAAGATGATTGATAGGGTCTTATTGAATTCCACGATATTCCCATTTTGTTGTCAATGAAAACCTGAAGTATTGTTGGACATGGTGTTTTTATTTGTGCACAAGTTCTTAAAATCAGTAGCCTATAAGGTTATGTCTTTTTCTATGCAAATAGAATGTTGAATTCCAAATAAATGGATTATATCGTAGATGATTAAGTAGATGAAAAATTTTGTTTTAACTTCCTTAAGGAGAACTGGTTCAAGAAATTTTTTGAATAAGTTAGTTTCAGTCATTATAAACATGTTCTGTCAAGATATCATTGGCGGGTATTACACGATGCCATTGAGTCCCAATACTACTAAGAGAAGAAATATGTGGTGGCATGTACATGATCTATAAGTTGATCCAAATGATGGAATGGATCTGACTTGTCTGATATCTCTTGGAAAAATCATTGTTTTTATGGACCATGACAGTCTAGAAGTATCCCATTCTTTGAATATGGTGAGAGTGCTTTAATCCTACCTAATAGGTACTATAGGACCCTATATGGACCTATTTCATAACCTGATCGATCACATCGTCTCATTATTAATGATGGATAATTCCATCAAACCCATGTTTATTGAGGGTTTCCTCAAGGGTATGCCCACTATAGAGGGTAAACAGTGCAGTGCGCCAATATATTCTCTAACACTCAACTTGTACTAGTGGGAGAATTCCACACTAAAGATACTCGACAAAGGCAATTATTGTAACTGCCCAAGATTTTATAAAAAATATTCTTTTTAATTTTATTAATGTCTTGTGTTGTACGCTACACCAAAAGGAGCTTGCACAACATGCATCTTTGACTTGCCTTGCATCACACGCAATCGCAACCTTCCTCGATAGCGTGTGTGGTACGTAATACTGAGTTTCACGAAACAATGATATGCTATTAAAATATTATTAAAACTAGCCGTTATGAATAGTAATAACCACTTTTTAAAATTCTGTAAATCTTATTTTTCAAAATGAACTTCATTCTTGAATTCGGAGTATCGAATTTAGCCTAAGGTGAAATTTTGGTACTTTTCGGATAACTTTCATATTCTGATGAATAGTGAAAATTACTAAATTATAATTAAAAACAACTTTTTTAATCGAAATAATTAATAGTGATAAATCATTAATTTGAGTGGTTTTAAAGTATATTTAGAATATATTTTTACAATTTAATACAATGTTGGTCATTGGATGTAATTTCACATTTAAACTAGACATAAACAAGTGTCAATCTTTTGATAGATATTGTTTCTTAAAAACACGCTATTTGTTTTAACAGCGGGATTTAATTATAAAATTAATTAATGCAACTTTTATGTAATGAATTTGGTAAAATAGACTTCATTTTTGAATTTGTAATATGAAATATAGCTTGGGATGAAATTTTGGCACTGTTCTAAAAAACATCAATTTTTGATGAATAGTGAAACTACTAAGTGGTAGTTAAAAAAACTGAATTTTTCATAAAACTTAATTTTACCGCTTCTATGAATGGAATTTCAAAAATCCGACAGACACGGTTAATATCAAGGACTAAAATGTGGTTCAATGAGATGAAAATAATTTTTGGTGAATAGTAACTTTTTACTTTTTTACCACGGTTAATAGTAAATAGGGTAACTAAGGGTAAATATGATATTACTATTACCCTAACTCGTGTCCTAATCCTATTGGACAAATGTATCTCGACCAAAAACAAACTTAGGAATAAAATATGACCATTTAGGCCCACTTGGGTTAGATTAGGACATTTATTATTAATTTATTTAAAGAAAGGTTAAAATAGTTAAAATCAAAGTTTAATAAGTAATTCATTTTTAATATGGGGTTATACATAAGATAAATTCGATTGTAAATATTCATTAGAAAGCTAAAAAGATTTCCTACAAGATGGTAGTTTATTTGTAATTTTTAGACATCAAATAATTTAATTTATTTATGACACAACGATGATGCAGTAATTATCTTATTAATGAAATATTGACATAATTGATGTTATAAACACAAAAATAAATGTAATTTGAAAATTTTTATGAATTCCACTAATTTTCTAGGTTACTATGATATATTAATGTTGATTTAATCAACTTGGTTCGAACATTTAATTCTGTTATGACTTTCACAAAAATCATATATCAAATAGTGTCAGAATTGACACAAAATAGTTTTTAAATCAAATATTATATTATTAATTGTTATTTTATTCCTAAAAATATAAGGTTCGGCAAAATGACTTAGATACGGATATATATATTAATAATAAACAATTTGGGGTTCGTTTGGCATGTTATAGTAAGTGTATTAACCATATAGTGAAAGAAAACAAAAAGACATGGTAAAAGTTAAATTATTTAACTTAGAGTTAAATCTAATTGATAAGGTTAAAATAATATCTTAAACTTGTCTAAATTCTATTGGTTGATAGGATTTCTACCCATCCCCACTTTAGTCTCGAAATAAGACCCTTTGGAACCATTATAAACCGATTTTGACTTTAATATAAAATAATATTTTGAGATATTCCTAAGGTGCCCCTCTCCTCCCCTATAAAAGGACACCTCCTCCCCCTCCTCCTCACACCAATTTGAGCACTCAAGCTCGGCCAACCCCTGACAAAATCTCTTCTACACTTCCCTAGCAACATCCTAGTGGTTCTGGTCTTCCTCAAAGACCAATTCTAGTGCCCTAAGAGGAGGTCTCAAAGAGGCACTTCAAAGAAGAGGTAATTACCGTTACCAATTCTTTCATCTTTATTTCTTCTTCCACTTCTTCTTCTTAGGTTGTTTCATTATGAAGTAATATCATCAGTATCACTCATATACTGATATGTTATTATAAGTATGAAACAACCCTATTTCACCATCTATCCATCCTACAGAAAAAGAAATCACCGCGCGTGCGTACGTACGGAATACCGTCTCCACGCCGTGGTGTAATCTATTTTCCACCACCACCTTACATGGATGGGTATAATGGTGTAAAGAATAACTATACATAGTTATTACAACATCATATTGATTCTGATATATTGTATAATCCACTCCAATTCAATTCAATAATTATAGGAATGGTATCATCGCTCGTGCGTACGTACGGACTACCGTCTCCACGACGCGATGAGATTCATTCTCCATGTTAACCATTTAAGAATGATTATAATGTATATATAAGAAATAATAATGAAATATATGACATTATAAAGCTACTGGATTTATGTATATATATAAATATGTATGTCATCTACTTACTTCCATTTCAAGACAATAAGGAAAGAAAAACAGCGTTCATGCGTACGTACGGACTACCGTCTCCATGAACGGTGTTTTTCATTTTATTTATCTATCTATTATATATATATATACTGAATATATATGATATATAAATCATATTTTATATTCTGGAAGTAAGTAAATCATGATATAAGTAATAATGATGTCAAGAACAACAAGTCAAAACACCTACGATAAATGAAACGATTTTACCCAAAACGCTTCTTTAACATGGAATTTACAAAAGAACGGGTAATATAATGTCATAAGTGAACCATATATGAAATCATAACAATGAATATGATTCTGTAATAAGTAAATGACATTATTTAAATCATTATACAGGAGTTTCGGACACTTACAAAGCAAGTCGGACCTAAGGTAAGGGAAATATCACAATCTCATTTTTATCCGAGATTGTTTATTCGTAAGTATTTACTGGGGTGTATTTTATCATCCACATCCATGTTTCATCAATATGTAATATTATTTCCATCCACCTACAATTGTTTAAATCCATTTTTACCCTTCGTTGAGTTTTTAGTAAAGAATATGAAAGGAATCTTTTGTCGCTTTTTCGTACGAGGTACTTTTTGACTTTTCCGACAAAAGTACGAAGAATGTTTTTTTAACTTATACGCCATGAATGGATTTTTAAAACATTATTTCCAAGAAGCTTCCTTTACAAGTTTTCAAGTTTATTTTTAATCAACTTCTTTTATTTTAAAGTTGTATGACATGTTATGAAAGGAAAAATGTTTTTGACGAAGAAATGATATTTTCCTCAAGAATGGAGTTCAAGTGTTTTATCAAAATTATTTTCCATATAAGATAATAAAGGGATCTGTTTTATCCCTATTATTACATTGACTTGATCATGTTGTGATGAAATTATTTTTTATGAATTCCTTTATCTTATATGAATTTATTTATGATGTCATGATGTTTCAAGAATCCCATTTTTGTTACATGTGTTATGTGATGATGTATGTTTTATGATTATGTGGCACACATAAGAAAGGATTCATTATAAGATGGGTGGGAACTATATCTCCCTCCAATGCATTGGGTAAAGATTTTATATCTCATGAGATAGACATGGCTGAAATGGTAGGTTATACCGGTTCAGTGAAACAGGACTGAAACGAGGGTTACTCGATTCAGAAAGGGACTTTGTCCACTAAGATAGTCTTGGCATTGAGTCTTGACTAACAAGAAATGATTCTCTATGATTATGTGTGTATGCCACAAAGTTTCATGTTTTAAGTTATGATTATTGGGATTACATTTCACTTCTATGATTTATCCCATGTTATGATATTATGAGCTTTTTTGCAGGTTAAGATTTCCAAAAGCTATGTTCTTATATATATGATGTGATTGATATTTCTTTTGTTTACCCTTACTGAGCATTTGAGCTCACCCTTTTATGTTTTCTTTTCCCCAGGATATAAAGAAATGTTTTAGGTAAAAAAAAGGGATGACCTTTATGGGAGATATTGAAGATCTTTCACCACGATTAGAAGATTACGTTCCGAGTTTCCAAAGACACTAAACTATTACGATCCTTGTGTGTGTGTTTTTGTTATGTACTAAGTATTCCGCAAAAGTAATGTAAGGTCTATGTACGTCAGGCTTCGGGTCTCTACAGTTGGTATCAGCGGAAAGGTTTAGTCAATCTTTGGAAACTAGGATGCGAAAACGTTAGTGAGATCCCTAGAGATATTTCTAAGGTATGTCTAGGGATGTCCTTAAGGATAAGTATACGTATAAGATATAGTCCTAGAACTACGGTAACGATCATAGAATTTAACCTAAGATATTAGATATTGAGGATACTCCCCCTTTATTATGTTGTTTTCCCTAGCATGATTTTTGCCTCTCACACTATTCTTTTTGGGTTTAGACGATGGCTGGAACCCGAAGGAACCGTGTTGATCAATGCAATGGACAATGCAATGATTGCCCTCCTGAACAAACAAATGTTATGGGGGATGGAGTGCAAAATCTTATTGCTATACTTACACAAGCTATGAATCATTCTGGACTTCCAAATGATCATAGAAGGGAACAATATTCTATTGAGTCCTTCATGAGGCAACGTCCACCTTCATTCAGTGGGACTTCTGATCCACTTGTTGCTGAACAATGGATCAGTACCACTGAAAAGATATTTTCAGTTCTTCACTGTTCTGAACATGATAAAGTCATCTTAGCAATATATCGTTTGGAAGGTGAAGCTGATCAATGGTGGAATCTTATCAAGAATACGAGGCCAAGAGATGAAATTGAGTCCATGGAATGGGACGAGTTCAAGAACTTGTTTTTCAGTAAGTACTTCCCTCGTATTCTTCGAACAAAGATGAAAAAGGAGTTTCTTGAGCTGAGGCAGAAGGATGATGAATCTGTTGGTATATACGAAGCAAATTTTACAAGACTTGCAAGGTATGCATCTGGAATTATCATCCAACCTGAAAGTAAAGTTGATCGATTTTTTACTGGCTTAAAACCAAGTCTTCGAAGGGCATTAGCTATAAGAGACTTCAGTAGCTATGAAGAAATTGTGCGTTGTGCTATCAAGGTAGAAATGGAAGTTGGTGTTACATATCCATCTCATGGTTTTGACAAGAAACGAAAGATGGAGTTCAAGGAGAAATCTCAGAATAATGGTGAAAAGAAGATGAATGTTTCCTTATGCACAAAGTGTGGAAAGAAGCATGGTGGAGATTGTCTTAAAGGGACTAGAAAATGTTTTAAGTGTGGAAAAGAAGGTCATCGAGCAGCTGAGTGTCGAAGTAATGGAAAAAGGGTTTCTAATGATGTGAATAAAGCAAACACTGCAGAGAACGCACCGCCAACACTTCAATGCTTCAAGTGCAAGGAAATGGGGCATTATGCTAATAATTGCCCTAATCCAAGGGTTAGTGATGATCAACATGAGCAACCACTGAAGGCAAAGGACAAAGGGAAATCACATGCGATCACTATTGGCAATGTTGAATATGACAACGATGTGGTGGAATGATTAAGTGTTTATGTAATGGGATTCCAAAATAATGTTTTATCATTGAGTATTGCAATATTTATTGATGTGGTATTCAAAGTGATTGAGATATTTTCTGGAAATAAGATGATATGCGCATAATGAAGACGAGAAAATGAAATGTTTAATAGTATTCATGAGCTCATGATTGATATAAGGACTAAGTGATATCAAGGTTTGAGTATATAGAATTTTGAGGATTTTGGTATGTGGAAAGTGTTAACTTTTAACTGCACTCATGTTTTCACTAAGGTATTCAAGAGAATACGCGATTAAGGACTTTGAATGTTTGGAATGTGACCAACAAGACATATCTTATGATATGTGGGGATCAACGACAGTATTAAATCTCTGGTAATCGTTTTCACTATGTTATGAGAGTGTACTGCAGTATTATGGATAAGCCTAAAGATTGGAATGGATTATGTTGGACATAAGTTAGTATTGTTTAAGGATAGAAGTTTTTTCGATATTATTGATGGGATGTTATGGTAATATAGTTTTAGAAAAAGGACAACCTGCAGGACGGGCGACAGCCCATCGCGTCGGACAAGGCTGTAGGAATCGAACCCACAACCGAAGTGCGACTGGCCTTTATCGCCTACCACTGGCCTACAGGAAGTCCCTGTTTAGTAGAAACTAGTGTTATTATATTAAGCAGTATGATATATGAAGTATAAGCCCATTTTAGGAACCATATATGATTAATCCCACTATAGATCGACTTATGTATATAAATTTTGCTAACCTTTTGAGACAGATGGAATGACCCGTCATTCTATCACATGATCTGCTAACACTTCACGAATAACAAATTCAACTTCATTTATTTAAGAGATGAAGTGGAAATTGTTAAAGGCACGAAAAACAGTGAGATTGTACCAAAATAAAGTAAGTATTTATTCTAATTCAAATTCTTTAACTTTAGGGAAATGATCTTGAAAACCAAAAATGTTGTCCTAGTGATCTTATACCTGATGAATCGGATTGTACCTTATATTATCACAAATCTATGGATTTGTGATTACTGGCTTTTCCATAGCCATGTCCTCTACCACTCTCCATCAGAACATGATGGTTAGATTTCTCTTCCATATCCATATTTTCACCTATGTGGAAACCCAGTGATTAGTTTATTTGGGTAACCGTTACGTTTCATACTTTTGTTTTTAAAGATAAGTTTTGGTATTCCTTTTTACGATGTGGGTTTCTATCAAAGAAACTTTCAAATAGTAAACCATTTATAACCCCGACGAATTTCGAGGGCAAAATTCATTTTAAGGGGGGTAGAATGTAACAGCCCAAGATTTTATAAAAAATATTCTTTTTAATTTTATTAATGTCTTGTGTTGTACGCTACACCAAAAGGAGCTTGCACAACACGCATCTTTGACTTGCCTTGCATTACACGCAATCACAACCTTCCTCGATAGCGTGTGTGGTACGTAATACTGAGTTTCACGAAACAATGATTTGCTATTAAAATATTATTAAAACTAGCCGTTATGAATAGTAATAACCACTTTTTAAAATTCTGTAAATCTTATTTTTCAAAATGAACTTCATTCTTGGATTCGGAGTATCGAATTTAGCCTAAGGTGAAATTTTGGTACTTTTCGGATAACTTTCATATTCTGATGAATAGTGAAAATTACTAAATTATAATTAAAAACAACTTTTTTAATCGAAATAATTAATAGTGATAAATCATTAATTTGAGTGGTTTTAAAGTATATTTAGAATATATTTTTACAATATAATACAATGTTGGTCATTGGATGTAATTTCACATTTAAACTAGACATAAACAAGTGTCAATCTTTTGATAGATATTGTTTCTTAAAAACACGCTATTTGTTTTAACAGCGGGATTTAATTATAAAATTAATTAATGCAACTTTTATGTAATGAATTTGGTAAAATAGACTTCATTTTTGAATTTGGAATATGAAATATAGCTTGGGATGAAATTTTAGCACTGTTCTAAAAAACATCAATTTTTGATGAATAGTGAAACTACTAAGAGGTAGTAAAAAAAACTGAATTTTTCATAAAACTTAATTTTACCGCTTCTGTGAATGGAATTTCAAAAATCCGACAGACACGGTTAATATCAATGACTAAAATGTGGTTCAATGAGATGAAAATAATTTTTGGTGAATAGTAACTTTTTACTTTTTTACCACGGTTAATAGTAAATAGGGTAACTAAGGGTAAATATGATATTACTATTACCCTAACACGTGTCCTAATCCTATTGGACAAGTGTATTTCGACCAAAAACAAACTTAGGAATAAAATATGACCATTTAGGCCCACTTGGGTTAGATTAGGACATTTATTATTAATTTATTTAAAGAAAGGTTAAAATAGTTAAAATCAAAGTTTAATAAGTAAATCATTTTTAATATTAGGTTATACATAAGATAAATTCGATTGTAAATATTCATTAGAAAGCTAAAAAGATTTCCTACATGATGGTATTTTATTTGTAATTTTTAGACATCAAATAAGTTAATTTATTTATGACACAACGATGATGCATTAATTATCTTATTAATGAAATATTGACATAATTGATGTTATAAACACCAAAATAAATGTAATTTGAAAATTTTTATGAATTCCACTAATTTTCTAGGTTACTATGAAATATTAATGTTGATGTAATCAACTTGGTTTGAACATTTAATTCTGTTATGACTTTCACAAAAATCATATATCAAATAGTGTCAGAATTGACACAAAATAGTTTTTAAATCAAATATTATATTATTAATTGTTATTTTATTCCTAAAAATCTAAGGTTCGGAAAAATGACTTATATAAGGATATATATATTAATAATAAACAATTTGGGGTTCGTTTGGCATGCTATAGTAATTGTATTAACCATATAGTGAAAGAAAACAAAAAGACATGGTAAAAGTTAAATTATTTAACTTAGAGTTAAATCTAATTGATAAGGTTAAAATAATATCCTAAACTTGTCTAAATTCTATTGGTTGATAGGATTTAGACCCATCCCCACTTTAGCTTCGAAATAAGACCCTTTGGAACCATTATAAACCGATTTTGACTTTAATATAAAATAATATTTTGAGATATTCCTAAGGTGCCCCTCTCCTCCCCTATAAAAGGACACCTCCTCCCCCTCCTCCTCACACAAATTTGAGCACTCAAGCTCGGCCAACCCCTGCCAAAATCTCTTCTCCACTTCCCTAGAAACATCCTAGTGGTTCTGGTCTTCCTCAAAGACCAATTCTAGTGCCCTAAGGGGAGGTCTCAAAGAGGCACTTCAAAGAAGAGGTAATTACCGTTACCAATTCTTTCATCTTTATTTCTTCTTCCACTTCTTCTTCTTAGGTTGTTTAATTATGAAGTAATAACATCAGTATCACTCATATACTGATATGTTATTATAAGTATGAAACAACCCTATTTCACCATCTATCCATCCTACGGAAAAATAAATCATCGCGCGTGCGTACGTACGGAATACCGTCTCCACGTCGTGGTGTAATCTATTTTCCACCACCACCTTACATGGATGGGTATAATGGTGTAAAGAATAACTATACATAGTTATTACAACATCATATTTATTCTGATATATTGTATAATCCACTCCAATTCAATTCAATAATTATAGGAATGATATCATCGCTCGTGCGTACGTACGGACTACCGTCTCCACGACGCGATGAGATTCATTCTCCATGTTAACCATTTAAGAATGATTATAATGTATATATAAGAAATAATAATGAAATATATGACATTATAAAGCTACTGGATTTATGTATATATATACATATGTATGTCATCTACTTACTTCCATTTCAAGACAATAAGGAAAGAAAAACAGCGTTCATGCGTACGTACGGACTACCGTCTCCATGAACGGTGTTTTTCATTTTATTTATCTATCTATTATATATATATATACACTGAATATATATGATATATAAATCATATTTTATATTCTGGAAGTAAGTAAATCATGATATAAGTAATAATGATGTCAAGAACAACAAGTCAAAACACCTACGATAAATGAAACGATTTTACCCAAAACGCTTCTTTAACATGGAATTTACAAAAGAACGGGTAATATAATGTCATAAGTGAACCATATATGATATCATAACAATGAATATGATTCTGTAATAAGTCAATGACATTATTTAAATCATTAAACATGAGGTTCGGACACTTACAAAGCAAGTCGGACCTAAGGTAAGGGAAATATCACAATCTCATTTTTATCCGAGATTGTTTATTCGTAAGTATTTACTGGGGTGTATTTTATCATCCACATCCATGTTTCATCAATATGTAATATTATTTCCATCCACCTACAATTGTTTAAATCCATTTTTACCCTTCGGTGAGTTTTTAGTAAAGAATATGAAAGGAATCTTTTGTCGCTTTTTCGTACGAGGTACTTTTTGACTTTTCCGAAAAAAGTACGAAGAATGTTTTTTTTAACTTATACGGCATGAATGGATTTTTAAAACATTATTTCCAAGAAGCTTCCTTTAAAAGTTTTCAAGTTTATTTTTAATCAACTTCTTTTATTTTAAAGTTGTATGACATGTTATGAAAGGAAAAATGTTTTTGACGAAGAAAGGATATTTTCCTCAAGAATGGAGTTCAAGTGTTTTATCAAAATTATTTTCCATCTAAGATAATAAAGGGTTCTGTTTTATCCCTATTATTACATTGACTTGATCATGTTGTGATGAAATTATTTTTTATGAATTCCTTTATCTTATATGAATTTATTTATGATGTCATGATGTTTCAAGAATCCCATTTTTGTTACATGTGTTATGTGATGATGTATGTTTTATGATTATGTGGCACACATAAGAAAGGATTCATTATAAGATGGGTGGGACCTATATCTCCCTCCAATGCATTGGGTAAAGATTTTATATCTCATGAGATAGACATGGCTGAAATGGTAGGTTATACCGGTTCAGTGAAACAGGACTGAAACGAGGGTTACTCGATTCAGAAAGGGACTTTGTCCACTAAGATAGTCTTGGCATTGAGTCTTGACTAAGAAGAAATGATTCTATATGATTATGTGTGTATGCCACAAAGTTTCATGTTTTAAGTTATGATTATTGGGATTACATTTCACTTCTATGATTTATCCCATGTTATGATATTATGAGATTTTTTGCAGGTTAAGATTTCCAAAAGCTATGTTCTTATATATATGATGTGATTGGTATTTCTTTTGTTTACCCTTACTGAGCATTTGAGCTCACCCTTTTATGTTTTCTTTTCCCCAGGATATAAAGAAAGGTTTTAGGTAAAAAAAGGGATGACCTTTATGGGAGATATTGAAGATCTTTCACCACGATTAGAAGATTACGTTCCGAGTTTCCAAAGACACTAAACTATTACGATCCTTATGTGTGTGTTTTTGTTATGTACTAAGTATTCCGCAAAAGTAATGTAAGGTCTATGTACGTCAGGCTTCGGGTCTCTACAATTATCGAATATAGAATTACCTCTATAATTGGGTGACTAAAGGATCTTTCCAAAGAGGTATCATCAGCCAGCTAGTTAGCCATTTTGTTTCAGTCATTTACTGTGGTGGGGGAAATGACCCACCAGTGCTCTATGTGAATCAAAATGTCATACTAATCGAGCACTGCGAGAGGCATAGAAAAAAATCCAAAGAATAAACTTGACTATTTTGTTACCGAGGGAGATGACTAAACATACGATATGAAGTTAAATTGGCCATAGGATAGTTTTTCAATTCCATTATAGGAACTGGATATTTCTTTCAGACAATATTTTCACCCACGATATTCTTGATGACTAACTCCATGTCTTCGTTCACATGCATGCTGGGGAAATCAATCTCCAGGGCCAACTAATGACCTATAATAAAAGTCTGATACTCTGGATTCTTTTTTTTGTTTCATTCTATTGACAACAATGTGTACTACAAGATGACTTTTGTCGGGTTGATGAAGACGATCACTATGCCTACCCTTTTTATCGTGGGGTTATTGAGCCTTCTACTTGTAGGGATTCGATAAAAAACAATGGAGACTATCCATGAACATGGAAAAACCTATTCCACTGATAAGATTGACTCATCTATGAAATCAAAATCTTGGTTTAGTTCTTCAGGTGATAGCTATAAGGCTTAGAATTCTACCAAATCATGGTCAATCGCAGCCTTCTATGGGACAAATTATTTTCAAAATCTTGTAGGATCACTAGCTAGGATACAAACCATCCCATCAATATAGTTTTATTGAGGTTATACATTAGCTTGTCCACTAAGGACACCTTCCATATCTCATGAGGTCATAGGTAATGTCACAAAATCATTACTCAAAAAGCTAGTTTTCAAAAATACTTTATGATGGGTGAGTGTCTAATCTACATGTTGAGTAGAATGTGATTTATATAGTATTGGGTGTTTTTTCTAACCTTATAATTTTTAGAAGTATAAATGCATTGATGGTCTATTATTTATTTTCCACATAACTAAACAAATGATTTCCTTAAATAGGTGGCATAAGAATTGAATTTTCTAGCAAGTATTTCATGATATTCCAAAATGTGGTCTAACTCTCCACATCCCATAGATAAACCATTCCTTTATCCATAAGTATAGAGATGGTATTAGTCTTTATGGCCAGATTTTTTATAGATCAATTTATATAGGAAAAGGTTCCTTGAAGAGCCAACAACTCCAAATGGTTTCTCTAGGGAGGAATCTAATTGATGTAAGTGATCATATCCCCATAAATATTGATGCCTTTGTATATTATGTTGATACAGAGAATCTTCTTGGTGGTAACGTTGAATACTCACTTTATTGGGATCATCTTCATTTGTCAGGACTGGAGTAGGAAAAAAATATTCTCACAATCCCAATAATGGTCCTGAAACTGGAATAATTTTCCCCCAAGTCAACTAAAAAATCCACTAGATTCCTGATAATTTTCTTGAGGATGTGGTGCATGTCTTACTGATAAGTTGATCCTACATTTTTCAGAGCATATGGAATAACATAATATAAAAATGTTCCATTAAGAGACATTAAGATATTGGAATCCTCTACCTTAGGGGCCATCTATAACAGATTGTACATGAAATATCCATCCATGAAGGAGAAGGACTAAAACCCTATTGTATCATCGATCAATAGCACCATCATGGGATGGATAAAATAATCCTTTATGAAATGGCTATTGTGGTCCTAGATCTTGATGGAGTCTATGATATTCCCATTCATTAAAATTGTTTGTGTGATATTTGATATCATTATTGGTTTATTAACATCCCTTACAATGTTGTATTTAATAATATTGTCACTATCATCCACTACCACAACATAATGGGAGGGATGCATCCTTGTGAGAGGCTTTTTGAACCCATGATGACCCACTACGAGGAAAATATAGTGAATAGAAACCTAATGATCTAGAACAAGAATCTATTCATTAATATTGTTGAATAAATCATGATTCTATTTCATGAAGTGCACATATTTTTTCTTCTCCTCTATATACATGGATGTACTGATCAGTTCCGGCAACAGATCATCCTTGATACAATGTTTTTTCTTGGTTAACTCGTCAAAGGTGGAAGATACACCCTCGTCAAATATAAGAGGGACATCTCTTGAATCAACTAAGTCATTTGGGATTGGTGTATCAGAGGTAGGAGGTGATATTCTAGTCCATTTGACCTATTGGGAGCACTAGATCATGCTATCCTAGATGTGGAATCTCCAATGAGGGGATTGTTAGTTACTAAAACAGCATCAACAGAATATGTTGATCCAATTTAATCTATGTTTACACTATTAGGTACACCATTAATGTTTAAGAAATGAAAATGACTCACATTTGTTAAAGCCAACCTTGCTTTGAGGAATAAATGTGAATGCTGCATATTGGTGGACATTGTCTTACCTTCTCGGTAATTCATTTGAGTAGGGTCTTTTGGTATCAGTCGAGCTTCCCAGTGTAAGAGTATAAGGTAATCTATGAGTGCGCATTTTTCATAAAGAAATAAAATCAATTTTTCTTAATGATATAAGAACATACTCCAAGATTACCATTGTGGGATCTAACTTATGATATGGGAGAATGAATTAATCATTCAAATCTACGTAAAGAATGACAATGGTGACTGCTATGTCATTGGTGAAATTGTCACGTTCAACCCCATTAGTCTGATCCTACTTCCTAATTTTTTTAATTCCCAGAATCCATATAGAAGACTTCACATTAATCAAAGGGGATGCATCATGTTAGATTACACCAACTCGAACAATGAGAGAGTATATGAGAAATTTGTGGTATGAAGTTGGGACTATTTCATGAAAATGAATTCAGGGTCTTCCCAAAAACACATTATAGGTATTGTATTATGAGAATAACATGAATTTCATACCAGACCAATAAAATGTGTCTTTTGCTGAATATTTCCATGATTTTTCTTCTTACTCTTACCATGCCCTTGAATGGTGAGGTTTGAGGAAGTCAGAACTTATTCTATCATTACCTACCTATGGATTATTTAAATTGGATGGGGTCGATCTCATAACTGGTATACATATGGTAGGGGTGGGTCTCTGCACCATTGAATAGTCCTCTGATTTACATTAGGTGTTTGTAACCTTTCTTGAGAACACCCTCATCCTATCTATAAATCAACATCATGGCCCGATATTCCCCTGGCTTGGCCTATTCTATGTAGTAGTCGTCAGCTAAATTTTAATTGACATTGAATTATAGGTGTAATTTTAAAGCCTCATCAAGGGCCTAATACATTTCCTTTGATAAGCAGTGATCCACAATGATAAAAACCTAATGGGTATGATTTCAAGGTGCTTTAGTGAACTATACTTCCATATCATGGTTATGTTCTTGCCTACAAGGGGTCACTATTTGGTTTATGGTGTTATGAATTCTATTGGATAAACCACTAGGGTATAACTAGTGTGGGAAATATTCTTCTACATGCTAGAGGCTCTGATGTGAACAACTAATGGAATAGTATCAGTTAGTAAAAATCAGGATCTCTATAGATGTGAATAATCATGAAATATTTGCAGTTGATTTGATCATTGAAATATTAAATTTGATTTCAGAGGCATACCTAAAATAGAAGGATTAGAGGAAAGTGTCGGATACCCTCTACATAAATCCTATGTGAGGCTTTTCTAGTATGACCAGCCCTATTTGAATAACTAAAATATTAATTCTAGTTGCTTGTCCATTCTCTACATTTATGTGTATGAAATTGTCAGAGGTACTCATGGAGTTTGCTTGGTGTTCTACACCCTCAAGATTTATGAAGTAGTCTACCAGCTTGACGACATTCATAGAGATGTACTCTTACTCATCACTAGTTGTTTTTTCAAAATTTGGAAGTATCATGGGAACGTCTCATAACTAAAGAGGAAACAAATTCACTAAGAATGCTAGAGGCATTTTTCAGCATTATGGAACATGGATTTACCCTCAACCATCGACATCTTCTCTTTTGAGACTTGGATGACTATGATACCTATGAAGAGGTATTAGTCATAGGAAGAACGACAACTACATGAGGTTTTAGCTTATTGTTACAAGAACAGACAATAACATTATCCTGATGAACCTCATTCTGATCCAACTAGTCATCTTACATTGGTTTCTCAGGGCATGGGGAATCCATCCATTCATTATAGTCTTCACTGTATTTACTGTGGTTAGCAAAGACATATGTCACCTATATTTGAAAAATGCTCAACATGACTAAAGCTTGACCGAAATGGACCTAGTTTCAATATTTTTCCAAGAATCATTCCATGATGGTGTGTATGAGGATCCTATAGAATGGTAAATTGTTAGTATAAATAGTGAGTATGTCTTATTGGTGTCTCCTCCACTTTGGTAATTTTAATCTAATATTCCCAAAATCCTAGATGAAATACCCTGGGTCCTGAGACTCCATAAATGAGTAGGTAATTTTCAATATTTTTAGGAAATGCTCTCTAAAATCCCGGAATTAATGGGGGTTGGAACCAAATTTTCTTATTGAGGCTGCTACACATGGCAAGGATGTTCCTGGAGGTTCTGTGTTGGCAAAGGTTCCACTTTGTAGTTCAGTACTCAGTAACAGTAATCTAGAAATGGAGCTATTCTGTGCACTATATTGTCAACCTATACATGATTAGCGAAATAAGCCTCTTCATTCATAGTTATTCGCAAACTAGCAAGAATAGGTAATTTTCCTTACTAGTTTATAATTCTCTATAAGTCCTCTTTATGGTGCTGATAATTTTTAGACAATTCACAAAATCCACTAGGTTACTTCAGGGATTCATGGGAGGAAGGTTATCATTCCTCAAATTCACTACCCAAATCATTAGTAGTTTTTCCTCGGGTGGAGGCTTGTTAAGATATTATGTAAGGCCTTTCCACTGGGTGAAAAATTATGTGACTCACTCGTTGAGACTTAGTTTTCACATAAAAGGGTCTGTGAGGCTCGTCTTTCATGTTGTATATATGAACAAATTAAGGAATTATCATCTCTGGTCTCCCCAACTGGAAATAGACTATATGGGTAGATGGATATACGAGATGAACATTGGCCCTTCCAGAGTATGAATTAAGCATCAGCACTTGATGAACTCCTATAGTTCTAGAGTCCTCTACATTGGGCCAAAAAATCAGGTAATGTGGGGTAAGTGCTATATTATTTCCCAAATTCTATTAAATAGAACGAATCTTTGGTTACCAAACTCTAGGGTTCTCAGAAATTGTCCACCAAATCATCTTATCGAATTCTATTAGGTATAATTTCCCCCTTTCATGTTTCCAGGGACACAAGGTGAGAAGCGAGAGAAGCCATCACGTAATCATGGAAAGGATATCATGCTAGTAATAAATTTATAGGCTCATCAACTCAATTATCTAAATGGACCTGATCTAGTGGATGATTGGTGGATTTATCGGGTGGGGTGGATGACTCATATCGTGGTCACTTATGGTATCTCCCAACGTGTTCCTTAACATGATGAATGGGGACACCATGTTCAAACTAGGGAATCTATGTGGGGATGAATGGGTTCCCCATTAGAGGATATGGAGGATCTATTAGGTAATTATTGAATTTTTGGTATCACTCAATAATGAAATTAGTGGCAAGTAAATTTTTTCCTAAAGTTGTTGGAACATGGTGCATACTATGAGCTCCACATATACATTTTATGAAATATTATATGGTTTAGAAGGATAAAATGTACCATTCACTTTTAAATGTACTAATTGAATGTTAGAAATGTCTCATTTGGGGGACTCCTAATGCCCACTTTCTTTCTCTACTAGAATGTAAGGACACCTACCATATGGTCTTCGTGGTATTGTACTGCACCATTAGGTGGGTCTTCCATTTCATTCCATTCAACAAAATCCATGTTCCTCTGATCCACTATTAGGCCATTAATTACAATATTTACCACGTCGATGTTCATAAGGGAATATTCATTTTCATTGCATAGAAAAAACTATTTTTTGGTAGGGATGAGATAGAGAGCAGCATACTATGCCTAGAATCTGATATGTAAAAGTGGAGACACATATTCCCTGAACCAGAGGAGAAATATGAGGATATTAAGTCATTTATACAAGATATTTTTCTAATTACTACACAACTTAGTGTACTGAGATATGGGGAGCGCTATGATCACAACATTCCAGCACTTCTACTTTTTGGTGTCAAGGAGAACTTGACTCACTATGTAGGTTACCTACCAATATTGGAGACAATGATACATCAATATGATTAAATGGAGGAAAAAAAATATCGATCAATAGTAAGGGACTCTTGGAAGGAAAATTCTATAGTTACAGGTGTCCCAAACACCATCGATAATTGGTCGGTGGCAAGAACCTCCCACGGTACCTCTTGTTCAAAGGAAGGGTCATTATCTTGTTCCCCCCAAGACCTGATTTTGTTTTGAAAGAGATATAGGGGGAATAACCAATGTAGACAAAGTATGTATATTCTCTACATGAAGGGGGGTATCTATATTTTTTAAATGGTCGATGGATGCAAGGAAATATTCTGGTGATGATGCGAGCATCCATATCATTTAGATCAAAGATGGAGTGCTCACAATTGCGTTGATCAACAAGGAAGTAGAAACCATTTGTTTCTTAGAGGAGTGATCATCAGCATATGGAGGTTTCGAAAAATGACACAAACACCTCTTTAAATTCTTCTATGGTGGTAAAGAAGTTTGAAACTGGCAATGATGAAGACGGTTTTACTATGGGTCCCTAGATGGGAGTTGGAACATCTTCCACCTTAAAGTATCTATTTGGGGATCTAGTGATCAAGTATATCTTAGATTATGGAATGGAATGCTTCAATAATTGGGCATCTACCACAATCTCTGGTAGATCGGTTGAAGACTCTGTCATTGATTCTTCCATCATCTCAGGCATTGAGTAGTCAATAATAAAATTAGACCTACTAGGGTTCTACTTTTGATGGAAGATGTTTTTGGTCCATCCCCAACATGATTCATTATAGTAGAGTATGAAATAAAGAGGGGGGACCATTGTAGTTGGTGGAAATGCAGGGAGTACATCTACATTTGTTAATGTTTACTTGGGAAGGACCTTCATTTTTACTGGTTGTGGTATCATGGGATGTACCAATGTTCTGGGTGTGGATGGAGGTGGGAGTAATTCTATCTTGATCAATGGGAACATGGAGAGGGCCTCTATTATGATTTTTTGAATCATGAGGTGGAATTATCAGCTAGTTAATGGAAGTTTTTGGGGGACCTCTCTATAGGTTTTACACATCATAGGATTCACTGAAATGTCCTTTGGAGGTGTTGAATATATAGAGAGTCAACCTGAAATGCATGTGATATGGCTGGGGTCTCATTTACATATACGAAAATATGGATCCATATTCATTGGGTGTAGGGATTTTGTGGGATCCTATGATGGTGATTGGGTCCATCAGAACTGTACAAGATTCCCCTTAACACGACGTTTCCTAGGTCGACCCATAACATGGGTCTCATGTATTCTGGACCATGGTTGTAATAGAGAGGATTAAATCAACCCATTTTGTATCATGTGTGACTAGATGATGTTGGCATTGATGACGCATCATGGGATCCCTTATCAGTTCCTCCCAAGCATTGGTCAATTAAATCCTTGTTTGAATTTCCCTTAACACCATATCATATCAGTTTGAGTTATCAGATATATCTAGTAATAGACTAATGAAGTAGTTCTCTATTGAAATTATGGTTCTTTTTCCTTACACGTCCCTTGTGAGAGGTGGTGTCAATGAGGAACTCATGCCTTAAATCCTAGAAAGATGTATCCCATGTGGGAATGACCCCTTCTATTAATACCATCACACTAGGTTGTCAATCAATCACATCTTCAAGATATCATAGGTTGATATGGCTTATGGGCTCCCATCAACTAAACAATCAGATAGAGTCATGGTGGTGGTATATTCGTGTGGGATAGCTGCATTAACGTTCCCCTTACCTCATTTCATATTTGTGTAAAGTCAGTGTATTTCAGAAGCTTGAACTTATATAGAATATTGATTTATCCATCATTAAATGTACAATAAATGGGATTCCCAGATCCACAACATCATTCATTCAACATGATGCTATAAAGGGATCAATTCCAATGATTTCACAGACCAAGGATTCCCAATGTTAACTAACCCAATTCGTAAGTGATCTCTAGGTTAGTGCCAAAATTTCCTAGGGGATGAATAATTTGGGTATAGTGACTTGAATATACCCTGATTCCCTATATGATACTAGTCCCCAGGCTGAGAACAATAGTTTCATGTTGGGTTCACTATGTCTCTTTTTGATTCTTTAATTGAGGTGGCAACACATCACATGCTGTCTGTTTCTTTGCATTGCAACTTTCCAAAGGTAGTTGTATTCCATCTCATTCAGAAGTGATGTTTTCTCCTATATTAGAATTGGATGATGGGATATTGGTTTCTACTTTTATAGATTCCTCCATGTAGATTTTCACCTTGTCTGAGTCTCCCTCATATACTAAGTCATGTTTTTGGAACTCATAGTTGATGCCATATCGCTGTAGATATAGTTTCATTATGATACTTCTGTCTCAACTGGGTGGGACTCTTCAGTTAAGAGAGTAGTCACAAAAGACACATCTAGGAATGTATGAACATTGTATATACTGGTCAACTATAAATTATTCATCTTCTATTGGGAATTTAATAGGTGAGGTGTATTAGGCATAAAACCCAAGGAATCTAGTATTCATCATGAGGGAATTGATTTCATGGGTGTTAGTATATCAAGATTTTTATCCTTATGTATCTAATTATTATTACATGGGGTAGGTATTATGGACCATGAAATGTATATATAATCTCATGGAGAAATATCAGAATATCCTATTAAGATGGATAAGTTCACATTATTAACATCTTCTGGAGATAGATGGGAACATGATGTTGAGGATGATCGGGTCCCAACCCTAATCTTTTATAGAGATAGGTCAAAATTTCATATTTAGATGGATAGGTCCGTAGTATAATCATAATTTAGATACGAATAATAATGTCTCATTGATATGTATTGGTTCATAGTATTAACGACTTATGGAGATATATCATGGAATCCTATTGAGATAGTATAGTATGTTATGTGTGTGCCCATGGGGAAGGATTTCAATCTAGTATTGATGGAGTGCATGTATCATGGAGGAAATGTTTCAAACTTGGATTTTGGTGAGATTGAACCTCCTGGAAGAGTCTTGTATATGATAATGGGATTGAACCTCTGATAGGAATCATGAATAACCTTATTAAGAGAAATGGATTATAAACCACGTAGTTATATGGTTCAATTTATTCTTGTGGGATAGTATTGGTCCATGTAATTTATTGTTATATGGAAATTAAGCATGTGTCATCGATGTATCATTAATGTGGGATAGTTTTGGGATTATACATGAATGATTCCCATTGAAATAAGATTAATATATGAGTAATTTGGTGGGGATTATGCATGGAATCCTTTGAGAGTAAGATTATCATGGCATTGTAATGAGAAATATTGTGTGGATTACACATGGAAGCAACCCCAGACATGGTATTTTCATCCCAATGGAGGATTTTGATCTCTTGATTGGGTAGATGGAGGAATCTGATAATGATTGGACATGGGGAGTCCTATGTTTTTTCCATAGTGTAAGAGGTGTGGGGTCATCCCATGTGATCCAAACAGAGGCCATCATGTGTTTATCACAAAACATAAAGATAGAGTTTTATGTGAAGTTCAAAGGATATTGTCATAGAGTTTATCATCATATGACTAGGACATGGAGATCAATAATTTTACACCATGTATCTTAAACACAGATTGTGTCAATTCTCGAGAAGGAATTGTGCTAAAGAAAAAAAAGAAGAATCAAGATAAGGACCCTCTTCCAAGATATGTACACTTTGTCCCTTGAATATTCCACCCTTGAGATTTCATGACCACATCACATGAACCTATAGATCTGACATGGCATGGTATCTTTTGTAGAGGATTGGAAATTATGAGGCCCAACATTATAGTACATATTATGATGTTCTATAGGTATTAGGGTATCTATTCATAGGAGAAACTAATATGGTAATGTATTCGGTTGAATCATATGGTTTGTAGAGTAGGAGAACATAAAGATGTTTCACAGAACACTATTGGGTTGTGTGAAAATGTAGTTTTGCGAGTAAGGGGCCCCAAAAGAAGTAAAATAAATCAATTCTAAGGGAATATTTTCATGCAAGATTTAGAGTTCTATGTTGTAAAGGGTTTCATGAAATAATATTCTCTTTGTGTGAATCAATCCATTATAAGTAGATTTTTCATGAGGATCACCAAACAACAAGCCAAGTCATGTTTGGGACAATAGGAAACAGGTCACTGAGGATCGTTACCCTTGAGGGCCTATTGTTTTTGTTGTAGTATGTAGTGATTGAAGAGGGGTATTTTTATGAAATTAAGTGGAGTTTTATCCTTATAAGATCCTCCCTCTGGAAAGTGATTGGATAGAGGCATTTTACTATAAATAATAATATTGTAATGGCAGTGTTCCAAGAATGGAGTTGGTTTGCCTATCTATTTTAATTCAAAATATATAGTTATGCATAATGGATTCATAAATGACTGAAACACTATCAAAATGTTCCCCTTGAACTATCACTTAGTATTCAACCAAAGAAAGCTATAGTGTTGTGTTTATAATTATATATATGGTTGTTTAATAATTGATCAACTACATCAAATAGTATTAACATGTTCCAACCGGTGTGGGGACAAGATCTGTCTCATTTAAATAAACATTTTAAACCATCATTCACCACTCCACTGTCATGGTGTTCAAGGTTTCTAAAATTTTTATCAAAAGGTGTGTGTTATCTGTGATAAATGTATCATATATGGCTTATTTAATTGATAATTTAGTGAAATTTAGGGGATTTCACCTTTTTGGGTGAAGAAACATTCATATATGTAAGAATATAATGATATGTCATCTGTGATCTCATTGGATGGATGCTCTATATGCATTGTTCAAATGATCAATGTTTTTGATGCGACATGCCCTTTTATGAATAAACATAATTTGAAAATTCTTGATGGAGGTGCCAATGCTCGAAATGATCTTACCAAAGAAATATCTGATCAAATTTATTTTATGGTGATTAGTTTCACTATACCCAAGTCCATATGGGTGAAATTTGAAAAAATATATGAATTCAATAATAATATAAACAAGATAATTTTTTATGTTTTGACAAATCAGTTTTATGACCTGAAAAGTTTTCCATAAGAAAATGAAGATCATTTCTTCAATTTCATTATAGAAATTTTTTGAACACTTCAACGAATTGGGGAATAAATCGAGGATATTAAATTTGTGAAGAAAATCCTGAGAAGGCTCCCACCACTGTACAATAAATATTTGTCAACACATTGGGAAGTATGTAATAGTATGTGTCTTAATAGACCATTACCTTTCCATTTTTAGGTGTCGTTTTAGTTGTATGGGATTGTTGAGGGGGGTTTGCGGTTCTCAAAGGATTCCTAGAGCGAGGTCGTAGGTGTTAGTTTCGAAAAGTATAGGGGTAGGAGGAATACATGTAATTTAATGTTTACATAATGTGAATTTATGGTTCAAATAATGTCATGTACGGTTCATTGGGTGTCAGATGAAATGTAATAAATTCAAGATTTAAATGTTTTTGGCGACACATTTTTTTTTGTGACTTGAAACAAAAAATGTACATGGAATTTAATGGGAATACTCCCTATAAATCCCTAGGTTAGTGTGGATTTAAAGGATGGAGTGCCTCATGTTTTTTAACCCTATGTTCCAAACATTTCCAAGCTATGTGGCAGTCCTTTCTTTAAGAGTGTTTAGATTCCAAACTCATGTATCGATCATTGGATTTCCTTTATCAATCCATGGTGATTTCTACCGCATTATCATGTATTTCCTTCCATTTTTCTTCGTAGATCCTCTACTATGGTGATATTATTTGACATTCATTTGGACTACATTTTTATGATCCTTTGGTGTGGTGTAGGTTTATCCATAGTTTTTATATGCGGTTGTGGTTGTGTGCATATATTCTTCACTATAAGGTGCATAATGAGATAAGAAAGAGTCATTTTGATAGTGGATCTCCAATCTCAGTTGTCTACATGGTATTTGTGAGATATTCATGCTTTTCCATACATTTGGGTGTATATTAAGGGTTGGTGTAAACAAATAATAAATTTCTAAGTATAAAATTAATGGCCATGGGGAGTTATTCCATACATATATAATTTGTCTTATGATATTGATGTTACTACAAATGCCTGTTAGCAATTTTGAAAAATGGATTTTTGGAACATTTCTTGTGTTATACCTATTATGAATTTCTAAACCCTGCAATATTATTTTATGATTTTAAAGTAAAAAAAGTATAACAATCATAGATTTATATATTAATTGTTACCCCTTGGACATCAAGTTTTTGTATCAGTACACATGATAATATAAATAAGTAATGTGATAAATAAACTGAATAAATACTAAGAAACGGTGTTTTTCTTCATTCTATCACTACTAGAAAATGGACCTATACACACGGTTTTCGGGAAAATGTGGATATAGGTCACCCTATCACCACAGTTTTGGGAAAACCGTGGGTATAGGAATTTTTGATAGAATATACCCGCGGTTGTCTCCAAATCGTGGGTATAGGTTATTAAATGATTCCTAGACCCGCGGTTTGACCAAAAATATGGGGATAGGGTGACATATTCCCGTGGTTTTAGCAAAAATTTCGGGATAGGGTGACCTATAACCAGGCTTTTCCCCAAAACCGTGTGTATAGTCATCAGATAAAAAACATATACCCAGGGTTTGGGAAAACCGTTGATAAATGATTCCCGTGTGTGCATGGGAAATCTATTTTCTCAACGGGAATAAAATTTTTTTGTGGGAATTCTATACCCACAGCTTATTCTTCTACACCCACGGTTTAAATAAATATATTTAATTAAATATATATATATACATACATATATGTGTTGATGGGGTAGTGGTAAGGTTTCTTGTTGTAACATCCCAAGTAAGTATTGAATAATATATATTCTTATCTATGTTTATTTAGGAATTAGATAGTGTTTTAGAGGCTTAAAATGAGAATAAATCCAATCATAAGCATGAAATACTCTAATATTTTTAAAAGATTTTTTTACAGCATTTTGATGGCGAACAATTTTTAAATCTAGCTTTTGAAAATTTTATAAGCTATATTTGTCAAAATAAACTTAATATTTATTATTGGGACATTGAAATTTACTTTGGATAAATATTTGGTATTTTTCTGATAATGTTCATTTTTTAATGAATAGTGAAAAGTGTTGTATTTCAATTTATAACCACTTTTTAATCTAATTTATTTATATAGTAAGCTTATCTTTTTAATTGGTTTTAAAGTGAAATTAGAATATATTTTTACCATTTAATCCAACTGTGGTAATTGTAATTAATATCACTTTGATATTGGACATAAACGAATGTCAATCTTTTCAAAGATATTGTTTATTAAAAATACGCAATTTGATTTGACAGCGGGATTTAATTATAAAATTAATTAATGAAACTTCTATGTTATTAATTTTCTAAAATAGACATCGTTTTTGAATTCAGAATATCAAATATAGCTTGGTGTGAATTTGTGGTATTTTTCGGAAAAACCTTAATTTTTGATGAATAGTGAAACCACAAAGTGGAAGTTACAAAAATTAATTTTTTGTTTAAATGGGACTTTACCACTTATGTGATTTTAATTTCAAAAATCAAATATAAATGATTTTCATTGTTAAGTAAATTTTGGTTCATTGGGATGAAAATAATTTTTGATGAAATGTCACTTTTAAGTTTTATTAATCGCGATTAAAGTTAATTAGTGTGATTTAAGGTAAAAATGATATCATAATAAAATTAAAATATCTTGACACTTGTCCTAATCCTATTGGAAGAGTCATGGCCGACCAAGACAAACAATGGGTCGATTTTTGCGACCCCATGGAGCCACTTGGGTAAGATAATGACATTTATGCCTTTTATATAAAGTAAAAGTAAAAATGACACAAACATGTATTGTTTTACTAAAAAATTACAGGGGGTTAACCAAGTCATATTTTTTACTATAAATAATAATTGGAAATATAAAATGATTTCCTACATCATATTAGTTTTTTATAATTTTTAGACATTAAATAAATTAAATTATTTATGACATCATGATGATGCAGTGATTACCTCGTTATTTAACAATTTAAATAAAATGAAACGATAATGTAAAATATAAGTCCTAAATAAGTCAAAAACCTATTGTATGGGTTAATTTCGAACTCTTATCTCCTTATCTTCGAAATACATTAATTTGGGACCTTTAAAATCCGAAACTCAATTGAAAATAAAGTAACATTTTATACCCTTCCAAGAGTGCCCTCCTCTCCTCTTATAAAAGGCCCCCACCTCTACCACCTTAACCACACCTCTAAAGCCTTTGGGTAGACCAAACTATGATCATTTTGTCTCTCCAAATCCCTCTCCTAATCCTAGAATCCTTAACCTAGGTGGGAAGCTCTTCAAGAAACCCTTTTGGTTCAAACCAAAGCGAGTAACCCGATTTTAAGGTAACGTCTTCACTTGTGCTCTTTTGTTTTATTTTGCTTCTCCAACCCCATAAACTCTTTTTATTCATTAATTTGTAACAAAACCAGTATCATCCAAATACTAGGATGTTGTTATACGATGGATTTGAGATACAATTATACACACCTTCATCTAATGGTTAAAGAACATACTGTTTCTGTGGATGGCGAATTTCTGCCTCACGAAATGATGATTGTTCAATCTTCTTTTAACACCTTTAATTATGGCCATTAAGATGTGAATATATTTATATATGATATATATTATATTTATGTTTTCATTATTCTTCTGTATTTTTCATTTGTGGCATACCATTATGGTTTCCATTATGGATAAACGCGATATCTTCATTTTAGGAAGTGCGGACTACCGCCCCTCAAAGTGATTTGATTCGTTAATACCATACGTGGTATGTATAAACGATATATTTAATGATATTATATGTTATATTATACAGGAATTATAACATAACATTATATAATTATCATTTCTTTCCATTAAAGTATGAGATAGAAATGAAAGTCGTGTTCATGCATACGTACGGCTTACCGTCTCCATGAATGGTGCATTTCATTTCATACCACTAAATGATTATGTAATATTATAAATTCATGTATATAATGGATATATATGATATATATGGAATCTACATCATGAATATCATTCTTGAGATAATGGATATTTTACTACGTGAACAACTTGTAAATATAAGAAGTTCACTTTGGACTCAAGTACCAAATATCGATAAAACGAATGTTATTAACATAAATGATTACATAATGTTTATAACATGGTCATAAGTGATATAAAAGGAATAATGAACTTGAAAAAGGTTCTTAACCAAGTAGATATTAACTCATGTTTATTATTCAGGACATTAAAGAACGATCGAGTCAATTCGGACCTGAGGTAAGGGACCTCGTCTCAATCTCCTTTAATTGAGGCATATTTTGTTTTATACACAACTTTCCTTTATATGGTGTATAAAACCATTTTACTTTGACTTTTATTCAAAATGAATCTTTTTATAGGTATCATTTTCCTAAACGACAAAAGGGAATGTTTTTGTCGTACGTATGCGGCGACAATGACCTTTTCTGCCATCGTGAGTATTATTTGGTCTTTGGCTTTCTCAACAAGCCATAATGTTTTTAAAATGAAATAAATAACATATACTGTTTTATGTATTTTGGTATTGAAAACGGTTTTTATAATGAATTTTTTTATGTCAATGTATTAAAGTGATATGTTGTGATTGAAACGTGGAAATGTTTTCTTTCCTTTATAGTTGTTATGATTTTATAATGGTACTTGTACATTTGACGGGTGATTACATGATAAACCATATGACGGGTGGTGCCGTGAATACCAGGATGGGTGGTTACGTTAAAACCTCCAATGCATTTGGTATGGAAGTCGCCCGTATGGCTATTCAATTAAGTGATATTTGTGGAAGTCAACCATATGGTTATTCCATTTAAGTATGTTTATGTACCAAGTTACCTTTATATGTTATGTGTTCTTTATATGTGTTTTATGGTAATCGTTTGGTTACAAAAGGTTAAGTAATGTTATTTTATTCAGTGAGGAGTATTTACTACTCCATAAAGGTGAAAAGTATTACTTTGATAAAGTATTCATGGTTTACTTGTTGTTTTGAAAAACTAACAGTTTTACTTCTTTGTGTATCCCTTACTGAGCTTTTTATGCTCACCCCAAGTTTTTTTGAATTTTTTTTCACAGGACATAATGTGGAATAGGGTCAAGGATGGGATCAAGGAAAAGTCATGCTATCTAAAACATGGAACTAGACATGTTTCTTTTTAAGAGTTTTTATTTTATGGAAACATAGTAGAAGTGTATACTTTGTAATCTTTTGAGATGTAATATTTATGTCCTAATTCTCTAAAACTCTAAACCTGAAAAGATCCTCAATGTGAATTATTCATTTAATTCAATATTAAGTAAGGTTAAAGGCCATGTCCTTATGTTTGGTATCAGAGGTCGGTTTAAATAACTTTAGTTGTCAGAATTCTGTTAAATGATTACCCGAAAATATTTTTTTATGGTCAAATTGAAATGATATAGCATTTGAATATTACCATGTTACTTCATCTAATACATGTTTGTTCAGAATGTTTTTCCGTAAAATAAACAGGGAAGCACTACTAAGAAGGAATACAGAAGAAAACAACCTTCCGAATCAGCATCCTGAGATGGTAGGAATTGGAACTGAACAGTTTGTTGCAGTAATGGCACAGTTGACACAAGAGATAAATGTTGGTGGAATCCATGCATGAGATCAGTCAGATCAACCGCAGAGGAACATGTCAGTGGTGGAACATTTCATGAGGCAACATCTCCCATCATTCAGAGGATCATCTAACCGTGTGCTAGCTGAAGGGTGGATTAAAGCACTAGAAAAGAATTTCTTTGTCATGGCATGTTCAGACAATCAAAAGATTAGTTTTACTATTTACAGTTTGGACGGTGAAGCAGATCAGTGGTGGTCGATGGTCAAAAATATCAGGGACGCTGATGATATTGATGCTCTCGACTGGGATGAATTCAAAGGTATGTTTCTTGAGAAGTATTTTCCTAAGGCTGTTCAACTTAGGATGGAAAAACAATTCTTGGAATTGAGGCAAGTGGAAGACTCAGTGGCTGCTTATGAAGCAAAGTTCACACGATTGGCGAGGTATGCTCTAAATTTTATATGAGATCTTGATAGTAAAATCAACAATTTTTACTCAGGGTTAAAGCCAAGTTATCGAAGGGATTTAGCTTCTCATGAGTTCAGAAGTTATGAAAATCTTGTTCGATGTGAGAAAAAGGTGGAAATGGAGATTGCCGATGATCAAGTGTTCTTTGACAAAAAACAGAATAAGAGGTCCAGTTGGCAGGGAAAAGGGAAGAATTCATCAAATAAGAAAGGAGGTAAGAAAACCAAATATCCATCCTGTGAGAAGGGTGGTAAAATGCATCCTGGAGAATGTTTATACAATTCTATAAAGTGATTTCGGTGTGGTATGTCTGGTCATATTGCTCGTACCAGTAAGGAAGATAATCAAGTAGGCAATGAAAAGCCAGTGGTAAGATGTTTTAATTGAAATGAAATGGGTCATTATGCAAATGAGTGTCTAACGAAGAACTCAACTACGGGAAAGCATCCAGAATACAAGCAGAAAGGGGTGGTGAAATCCTTTGAAACTACTTCAGTAGATGTTGGCACATCGAATGAGGTAGTATCAGGTACACTGTTTGTTTGTTTGGATTATGCCAATGTGTTGTTTGATTCAGGGTCTACACATTCTTTCATTTCCGAGAAGGTTTCTAGTAAATTAGAAATTCCATCTCAAGATATGAATCCTGGACTTATGGTAAAAACACCCAGAGGAAATTTTGAGTCAAAAAGAAATTATAAGAACCTTCCTATCCTTGTGTGCAGAAAGAATCTACCTGGAATCCTTATTGTTTTGCCTCTAGTAGAGTTTGATGTTATCCTGGTTATGGATTGGCTCTCTATTTACCATGCTATGATTGAATATAGAGCTAAAGAAGTTTCTTTTCAGGAAGACTTTCAGTTTGTGTAAAAGAATGAAACCTTACTATTGATAACATATCAAGAGGCCGAGAAACTTGTAAAAGATGGAAATGAATGTTACCTTGCACATATTGGTGAAAACAAAGGAACTGTTCAGATTAATGACGTGCTAGTGGTAAATGAGTATCTCGATGTTATTCCTGATGAGTTGCCTAGTATTATTCATGATCGGGTAGTTGAATTTACTGTCAACTTAGTTCTTGATGCTAAGAAAATTTCTAAACCCCCTTATCGAATGGCTCAAGTTGAACTTTTAGAGTTAAATAAACAATTGCAGGAATTATTAGATAAATGTTTCATTCGACCTAGCACATCACCATGGGGTGCTCATGTCTTTTTTATTAAAATGAAAGATGGTTCGATGAGACTTTGCATTGATTATAGAGCCTTGAATAATATCATTGTTAAGAAAAAGTATACTTTGCCTCATATCGATGATTTGTTTGATCAGCTCCAGGGAGCTCAGTACTTTTTGAAGATTGGCTTGAGGTTGGGGTACCATAAGTTGAAATTAAAAGAAGCAGATATTCCGAAGACTTCATTCCGTACTAGATATGGACATTATAAATTTGTAGTTATGCCTTTTGGGTTATCCAATGCACCTGATGTATTCATGGACCTTATGAATATAATTTTCCATGAGTTCTTGGATAAGTTTGTGGTTGTTTTAATTGATGATATTTTGGTGTTTTCTAAAAGCAAGGAGGAGCATGAAAGTCATTTAAGGGTAATCTTGAAAACCTTAAAAGAAAAGAAACTGTATGGAAAATTCGGAAAGTGTGAGTTTTGGTTACAAGAAATTTCTTTCCTTGGTCACATTGTTTCAAAAAATGGCATAACTCTTGATCCTGCTAAAACAAGAGTTGTTGAAAAAAGTCCAAGACCCACAAATGTAACTGAGATCCTTAGTTTTCTTGGTTTGGAAGGTTACTACAGAAGGTTTGATGAATATTTTTCATGGTTATCTAGTCTAATGACTATGCTAACTCAGAATGGTGTTAAGTTTATCTAGAAAAAAGAATGTGATGATTGTTTTCAGGAGTTGAAAAGAAGATTGGTGAATGCTCCAGTGTTGCACTTCCTTCCTGGAATGGTGAGTTTGTTATATACAGTGATGCTTCGTTGAAGGGACATGGTTGTGTCCTTATGAAGAATGATCAGGTAATTGCATATGCTTCATGAAAATTGAAAACTCATGAGGTAAATTACCCTACACATGATTTGGAATTGGCTACTGTTGTTTTCGCTTTAAAAATTTGGAGGCATCATTTGTATGGAGTAAAGTGTGAAATATATACCGATCATATATGTTTAAAGTGTATATTCACTTAAAAATAATTGAACATGAGACAGAAGAGATGGCTAGAATTAATCAAGGATTATGATTGTACAATTCATTACCATCAATAAAAAGAAAATAAAGTGGCTGATTCTTTGAGTTGAAAAATTAATGATTCATTAACAATGTTGTGTTTGGAACATGATCCTTTGGTTAAGGATTTGATGAAATTTGGCCTAGAATTTTTCGGTGCAGGAAGTTCTTCTGTTTTGTTTCAGGTATCAGTGAGATCATCTCTATCAGACAGAATTAAGCCAGCATAGAAGCAAGACAGCGAGTTGCAGAAAAAGGTAGAGCTGGTTCAGAAGTGTAAGTTAACTGAATTCAACATTGATAATGATTGTTTTTTGTTATTTGGGAAGAGATTGTGTGTGCCTATTGATTCACAGTTGATGAATGAGTTGTTATGCGAGGCTCATTGTTCCCCATTTTCAGTTCATCCTGGAAGTACTAAGATGTACAGAGATCTACGGGAGTATTACTAGTGGGATGCAATGAAAAGAGATATTGCTGATTTTACCGTGAAGTTTTTGACTTGTCAATAGGTTAAAGCAGAGCGGAAGTTACCGAAAGGGATGCTTCAGCCATTACCAGTGCCAGAGTGGAAATGCGAAAATATATCCATGGACTTTGTTGTGGGATTACTGAAGACATCTCAAGGTAATAATGCAATCTGGGTTATTGTTGATCGCTTGACTAAATCTACTCATTTACTTCCTATTCGAGATACATTGTATCTAGATCAACTTGCTCGGTTGTATCTTAAAGAGATAGTCAGGTTACATGGAGTTCCCCTCTCCATTGTATCTGATCGTGATCCCATGTTTACTTCTAACTTTTGGAAAGGCCTTCAGAAGTCATTGGGTACTGAATTAAATTTTAGTACAACTTTTCATCCGTAATCAGATGGGTAGTCAGAACAAACAATTCAGACTTTGGAAGATATTCTACGTTCTTGTTCTATGGATTATCACGGAAGATGGGACCAACAACTTTCATTGGTAGAATTTTCATATAATAACAGTTTTCATTCCAGTATACAGATGGCACCATTTGAGGCATTATATGGGAAGCGGTGTCGAACTCCAGCTTTTTGGGATGAAGTGGGTGAAAGGAAGTTGATGGGACCAGAATAGGTAGAAGAGATGGCAGTAAAAGTTCAGTTGATTCAGAAACACATGAGAACAGCTCAGAGTAGACAAGAATGTTATGCGGATAACCGGAGGAAGGATCTATCTTTCGAGGTAGGTGATCATGTTTTTCTTAAGGTTTCACCATGGAAAATTGTGATACGATTTGGTAATAAAGGATAGCTAAGTCCAAGGTTCATTGGACCATATGAAATTCTTGAGAAAGTTGGATCAGTTTCTTACCGAGTGGCTTTTCCTCCAAGTTTATCTCAGGTACACAATGTTTTTCATGTTTAGATGTTGAGAAAGTATATGCCAGATCCATCTCATGTTTTGAGCCCAGAGGTAGTTCAGTTGGAAGAGAATCTATCTTATGAGGAACAACCGGTTCAGATTCTTGACCGTAGAGTGCAAGTTTTGCGGAATAAGGTAATTCACCAGGTAAATGTTTCGTGGACGAACCATATGGTTGAAGAGGCAACATGGGAATCTGAAAATGCTATGAGGGATAAATACCCCCACTTATTTTGATAAGTGAATAAAATTGCGAGGAAGAAATTTCAAAAAGGGGGGAAGGATGTAACATCCCAAGTAAGTAATGAATAATAGATATTTTTATCTATGTCTATTTAAGTATTAGATAGTGTTTTAGAAGCTTAAAATTTGAATAAATCCAAACTTAAGCATGGAATACTCTAATATTTTTAAAAGATTGTTTTTCCACCTTTTGATGGCGAACAATTTTTAAATATAATTTTTGACAATTTTATAAGCTATATTTGTCAAAATAAACTTATTATTTAGGATTGGGACATTTATATTTACTTTGGATAAATTTCTGATATTTTTCTGATAATGTTCATTTTTTAATGAATAGTGAAAAGTGTTGTATTTTAATTTAAAACCACTTTTTAATCTAATTTATTTATATAGTTAGATTATCTTATTAATTTATATTAATGTGAAATTAGAATATTTTTTTACCATTTAATCCAATAGTGGTCATTTGAATTAATATCACTTTGAGATTGGACATAAATGAGTGTCAATCTTTTGATAGATATTGTTTCTTAAAAACACGCTATTTGATTTGACAGCGGGATTTAATTATAAAATTAATTAATGCAACTTTTATGTTATGAATTTGGTAAAATAGACAGCATTTTTGAATTCAGAAGATCAGATATAGCTTATGGTGAATTTTTGGTATTTTTCGGAAAAACCTTAATTTTTGATGAATAGTGAAACCACAATGTGGTAGTTACAAAAACTGATTTTTCGTTTAAATGGGACTTTACCACTTCTGTGATTTGAATTTCAAAAATCCAATATAAATGATTTTCATTATTATGTAAAATGTGGTTCAATGGGATGAAAATAATTTTTGGTGAAAAGTAACTTTTATGTTTTATTAATCACGATTAAAGGTAATTAGTGTGATTTAAGGTAAAAATGATATTATAATAAAATGAAAATATATTGAAACTTGTCCTAACCATATTGGATGAGTCATGGCCGACCAAGACAACCCATGGGTCTATTTTTGGGACCCCATGGAGCAACTTGGGTAAGATAATGATATTTATGCCTTTTATATAAAGTGAAAGTAAAAAATGAAACAAACATGTATTGTTTTATTAAACAATTTTTACATGGGGATATATAAGTCATAATTTTGACTATAAATACTCATTGGAAATATTAAAAGATTTCCTACATCATATTACTCTTTTTATAATTTTTAGGCATTAAATAAATTAAATTATTTATGACATCATGATGATGCAGCGATTACCTCATTATTTAACGATTTAAATAAAATGAAAATATAATGTAAAATCTAAGACCTAAACATGTCAAACACCTATTGGATGGTTGGATTTCTAACTCTTATAACCTTATCCTCTAAATAAATCAATGTGGGACCTTTAAAATCCGAAACTCAATTGAAAATAAAGTAACATTTTATACCTTTCCAAGAGTGCCCTCCTCTCCTCTTATAAAAGCCCCTACCTCTACCACCTTACCCACACCTCTCAAGCATTTGGATCGGCCAATATCTAATAATTTTGTCTCTACACATCCCTCTCCTCATCCTATAATTCTTACCTTAGTCAGGATGCTCTTCAAGAAACCGTTTTGGTTCAAACCAAAGGGAGTTACCCGATTTTAAGGTAACGTCTTCACTTGTGCACTTTTGTTTTATTTTGTTTCTCCATCCCACTAAAATCTTATTATTCATTTCTTTTGTAACAACAAAAGTATCTTCCATATACTAGGATGTTTTTATAAGATGTGTTCGAGCTACACTTACACACACCTTCATCTAATGGTTAAAGAACATACTGTTTCTGTGGTTGGCGAATTTCTGCCTCATGAAATGATGATTGTTCAATATTATTTTAACACCTTTAATGGTGGCCATTAAGATGTCACTATATTTATATATGATATATATTATGTTTATGTTTTCCTTATGCTTCTGTATTTTTCATTTGTGGCATAACTTTATGGGTTCTATTATGGATAAACGTGATATCTTCATTTTAGGAAGTGCGGACTACCACCCCCTCAAAGTGATTTGATTCGTTAATACCATATATGGTATGTATAAAGGATAGATTGAATGATATTATATATGATATTATACTGGAATTATAATATACCTTTTTATAATTATTATTTCTTTCCATTAAAGTATGAGATAGAAATGAAAGTAGCGTTCATGCGTACGTACGGCTTACCGTCTCCATTAATGGTGCATTTCATTTCTTACCTCTAAATGATTATGTAATATTATAAATGCATGTATATACTGGATATATATAATATTTATTTCATCTACATAATGAATATCATTCTTGAGATATTGGATATTTGACTATGTGAACAACTTGTAAATATAAGAAGTTTACTTTTGACTCAAGTACCAAATATCTACAACATGACAGTTATTAACTTAAATGATTACATAATGTTCATAACAAGGTAATAAGTGATATAAAAGGAATAATTAACTAGAAAAAGGTTCTTAAGCAAGTAGAAATTAACTCAAGTTTATTATTCAGGACATTAAGGAATGATCGAGTCAAGTCGGACCCGAGGTAAGGGACCTCATCTCAATCTCCATTCATTGAGGCATATTTTGTTTTATACACAACTTTCCTTTATATGGTGTATAAACCCCTTTTACTTTTACTTTTATTCAAAAGGAATATTTTTATATGTAGAATTTTACTAAATGACAAAAGGGAATTCTCTTGTCGTACGTATGCAGCGACAACGACCTTTTCTGCCGCCATGAGTATTATTTGGTCTTTGGATTCCTCAAAAAGACATAATGTTTTTAAAATGAAATAAATACCATATACGATTTTATGTATTTTGGTATTGAAAAGGGTTTTTATAATAAATTTTTTTATATCAATATATTTAAGTGATATGTTGTTATTGAAACGTGGAAATGTTTTCATTCCTTTATAATTGTTATGATTTTAAAATTGTATTTGGACATTTGACGGGTGGTTACATGATAAACCATATGACGGGTGGTTATGTTATAACCTCCAATGCATTTGGTATGGAAGTCAGCCGTATGGCTATTCCATTATGTGATATGTGTGGAATTCGACCGTATGGTTATTCTATTTATGTATGTTTATGTCCCATGTTGCCTTTATATGTTATGTGTTCTTTATATGTGTATTATGGTAATATTTTGGTTAAAAAGGGTAAGTAATGATATGTTATTCAGTGAGGAGTATTTACTACTCCATAAAGGTGAAAAGTATTACTTTGAAAAAGTATTCATGGTTTACCTATTGTTTTGAAAAACTAACAGTTTTCCTTCTTTGTGTATCCCTTACTGAGCTTTTTATGCTCACCCCATGTTTTTTTGAAATGTTTTTCATAGGGCTTAATGTGGAATAGGTTCAAGGGTGGGATCAATGAAAATTCATGCTATCTAAAACATGGAACTAGACATGTTTCTTTTAAAGAGTTTTTATTTTATGGAAACTTAGTAGAAGTGTATACTTTTTAATCTTTTGAGATGTAATAGTTATGTCCTAATTCTCTAAAACTCTAATCCTGAAAAGATACTCAATGTGAATTATTCATTTAATTCAATATTAAGTAAGGTTTAAGGCTAGGGCCTTATACTCGTGAATGGAGAAGTGGTAGTGAGATCGAATCCCATGGGACACTATTTTTTAAAATATGATATACCCACGGTTCCTAAACCCTAGCTATATAATTATGACACGGTGGAAAAACCTATAGCCATTATTTTTCCAAACTGTGGGTATAGGTCATTGACCTATACTGACGCCACCAATGACCAAGGTTCCCCAAACCGTGGGTATAGACTATATGCATGGTTTTGGGGTCTATACCCATCGTTTTGAACCATGGGTATAGGATCATTTTCCAGTAGTGTATGGATATGATTTTCATGATGATTTTTGTGTCTTGCTATACTTATGTAGTAATGTTATTGACTGGTTGGTTTTGATAGTATGTGGGGAAATGTCCTGGTGTCTATTGGAATTGTTGTTTTGTGGGATGTTGTGTGAGGGGGTGAGATGATGTTATGGGGTAGTGGTTGTGGTAAAAATATTTTGTAATAGAGTTTGTGGAATTGAGGTTATAGAATAGTTGTTGTGGTCCAGTGTTTAGGGTATAGTGGTTTTGGTGCATTGGTTTTGGAATAGTAGTTGTTGTAAAAAGGTTTTGTCCTTCTGGTTGTGGCATAGTGTCTATGGTACGTATAGATTGTGGTTCTTGAGATGGAATGGAAATGTGGTTGGTGTGTTGTTATATTTATTGTGTGACGTGAAAAAAAATGATGGAAGATGTGTGGTGTAATTTAGATGTTTATGTGATTTGGCTAATTTTTTCTTCCATAGTTGAATTGGTATATTGTTTATCAATGAAATAAATGATGATTCTAAATGTTTAAATGGAAGGATGTTATTTCGATATACTGGAATGGAATATGACATCTGATAAATTGAATAAATTTAATTTAATGAATAATTTTTTTAATGATAAATGAAATTGATAATGAATAAAAGTGTTTAAATTTTTAATAAAAATGTAGAGAATTTTGTGTATCTTGTTTGGTGTGTTTCATAATGTTTTAGGAGAAGTTTTGTTAGAAATATATGGTACGTGGTGGTGTTTTGGTGTGTGCTACTATTTTTTAATTTAGATTATATTGAAGTGATGAGTAGGTGCTCCCGACTCTCAAAAGAATGTGCCTTACTCGCTTCGAGATTTTCAATCATTTTTGACAGTTGCCTTGATGGTTGACTTTGCTCAGGAGGAGGTCTCTTCTCCGGTGACCTTCGACCCTGGCATTCTATTATTTGCAGAGCCTCAGCAGTCTCTAGAGAATCTCATCTCCACTTATTTTACTCTTCATCCCACGAATTCCTTCCGTGATGCATTGTGCAGATCGTCTAATTGTTCTCAGTGGGTTTGCTTCTCATTTTTGTCCACGGTTGATCCAGTTGTGTTTAGGGATGGGCCATGTGTTTTGGTGGAAGTTACCCATGCTTCGTTTTGTAGGTAGTGGTGTACCTCAGGTGGACCCTTGTGGCTCAATTTGGTGCTGAGAAGCCGTCTCCCCCGATCAACAATCACTTCGTGGAGTCATGGGGTCTATTTGGGGCAGTGTAGATTTCATCGATCCATAAAAATTCATTATTCCAAGTGCTAGAGTTGGAGGAAGATTTCATTTTGGCATGGTTCAATGCTCCTAGAGTGTTTGGTCGCTGGTGGTACAGTTTGGATCCCTAGTCGCTGGGGGATCACGAGGGGAAGGAATGCTCCCAGGCTGTGGTTTGGGTTGGTCTCCCCATCCTTCCTCTCCCTTTTCAAAAAATAATTCTCCTAAAGGCCCTAGGAAAGTCTATTGGGAGTTTCCTCTGTGCGGATGATCACACCCGCTCTTGTTCTGATATTCTGGTTCCTGGGATTTGTGTTGAGCTGGACCTTTGTCTCCCAATTCTGGAAAAGCTCGCGTTATGGGTGGAGGGTGGGTTGGCTTGGGATTATGAGATTATTTATCTTGTTTTTCCAAGGTTTTGTTCCACTTTTTGTCTAAAGGGTCACTCAATGTCGGTTTTTAGGATCCGGAGATCAGGTGGTCTATGTCGGGATCCTAGGAACCGCTCATGTGAGGCCTTCCCTTCGAACAGGCGTGGTGGTTTTGGGTCCATCCCATCATGAGTCATGGATATTACGATGGTGGTGTTTCATCCATTGGCTCCATCATTTTTAACCCAGGCCTCATCTCCTCATGTTCTTGGTATGATCCCGTGTATGAACAGGGTGGAGTCTTTTCCAGAGGCTATCATATGGAGTTTTTTTGGTATGGAGGCTTGGTTGGTCAATCCTCAGTAGTTGATCCTGGTAGGAATGTTGTGGGGATGAATTTAGTCTACCCTCCTTCCAACTAAGGATGTAGGGTTGCTTCTCTGGCCCCCTATGGAAGAACTTCCGGGTGTTACTAACGCATTGGTGGTGGAGAATTCTGTGTCCTTGTCTCCCCTTCTGATGGTTGTTGGATTGGAGGGCGGTTTTAGCCCGGTCCTGGATGATTAAGTGTGCTCCGATTCTAGTGATTTGGATTGGAAAAATCCTATATATCACTCTCATTCAATGGTGATGCATGGTATTCTTACTGAGGCCTTATCTCCACAGTCTCCCCTTCCAACTATTTCTCCAATTCAGAGTCTTGGAGTGAGTAATCGTGCGAGATTGAGGTTTCTCAGGGAGGTATTCTCCTCCCATAGCAACAACATCGAGTATTCAAGGGTCAAAACTGAGATTCTTTAGGATTAATGTTATCTATGATAATTTGGAATGCCCGTGGCCTGGGATATTGTGTTAAGAATGACTTCATTGTTTCAAGAAGTTATGAAAAACAAGATTTATATTGTGGTAGTCTTGGAGGAACAAAAAAAGTTGGATAGAATGAAGGATTTCTGTTATAAGGTTATGTTGCATGGTTTCTTGCATTCAGACCTGACGAACCAGCAAATCTAGATTTCTTTGAAAAGGGAGGTCTCGGTGGTTTGGACTAAGAAAAGAGATCAATTTATTATTGTGAATGTCTTAAAAGGCTCAGAGAGTTTTTTAGTATCTTTTGTCTTGGAGAGAAGTGAAGCTCAAGTTAGGAAGAAGATCTTGAAATATATTTTTTCTTTTTTCACAGAGGATCTCCCATGGATAGTGGCAGGGGGATCCAATGTTGTCATGGAATCTGATGAGGGGAAGGTCATAGGTGCTTTCTTGCATCACACTAGCTTGTATTTTTCCAAGTTCATAGTGGGAATGGGTATTCTTGATAAGGGATTCTCTGGATATCACTATATGTGGAGAAACAATAAGCAGGGAGGTAGGCGATGCTAGAGCCGCATTGACCAATGTCTTGATAATAGAAATACAATGAACTAGTTTCCAAAATCCAATGTTAAACATCTGGTACATGGTATTTCTGATAATTCATTGTTGCATGTTTATTTTCTTCCTTATCAATACTCGTAGGAGCAATTTAAGTCCAACCATCAATGGTTTCATAATTATAGTTACCAGAGTGTGGTTCGTGATCTGTGGGAAGAACCGATCGAGGGGTATTTTTGGTTGGCCCTTCACAATAATCATCAGAGGTTATAGTCAGGTCTGCAAGCATGTGCTAGGACCTTACCTCCCTTTGATTAAAACCTAGAGGAGCTGAAACAGAACATCGTAGACCTTGAATATCAAATGGAGGAAGAATGGAGTGACACGATGTTTGAGGAGTTTTTGACCAAGAAGAATTGTTGGGAAGATCTGCATCTTAAACAGGAGCATTTTGGCACATGATCATTCTCGGGAGAAATTCCTAAAGGAGGGCGACAATAAAACAGTGTTTTTCCAGGCCTGTATTAGAGAAAAAAATGAATGATTCAGCCCAATATTTTAATTGAATATGGATTATACATGAATGAAAGGAACATAGTAGGGAGCATATAGGTTTATTTCTTCAAGGATCTCCTTATTGGTCCTATCCCAAGGATGTCGAGAGGATACCCATGTGGTAATGCTGATATTTGGGAGGCAATTCGTAAATCTAGGTCTGTCCAAGATAATGAGGGCCTGGAGGGGATACTGAATGAGGAGGATATCTATATGGATATTATTCATCTTAATCTCAAGAGTTCCCCAGGTCCAAATAGTATTCCGGGATTGTTTTATAGGGGTTTTGGGATGTGGTTAAGGGTGACATCATTGGATAAATCAAAAAATACTTTTGCGGAGGAGCCTCCCTCGGGTTGTGTGTGCTACTGTCCTTATTCTCATACAAAAAGTCAAGGATCCCTCTTCAAATATTCAATAAAGGCTATTCATATTGACATATTTCCCTTATAAAATAATTCAGGGAATGACTAACTAGAGGTTGTATCGATGCTAACCCTAGTGGATTTCGATCGAGCAGCACAAGTTGATTAGGGGTCTCTCCATTCAGGGAGTTATTGCTCTAGAGCAGGAGGTGATCTAGGAAATTAACTTCAAAACCCATGGCTCCAATTTAGTAATCAAACTGGGATTGATCAAGGCATAAGAAATTATTGAATGGAGCATTATTAACATAGTGATTTCAACTATGGGACTCTCGTCCCGGTAATTTTTTCTTATCTTCTTCTGATTCAGCTCATCATGGATGTCTCTTTCGTTTTTGGTTAAGTATCATGGATTATTTAAGTCCACTAGAGGTCTCCATTAGGGGGATCCTCTCTCCCTAAGTATCTTCATATTTGCGTAGGATGTTCTCATCTGCCTCTTTAACCAGGGTCTGTCTACATGAGTAGTCCTCCCATACAAGAGGAAGTCAAACCTCCCTTCAATATCGCACCACCTGTTCGCTGATGACACCATTAACTTTTTTAAGTGGGAAGTTTCTTAGTTAGTGGTCTCAAGATAATTCTCGATGATTAATTTTTTTTTGGTCTAGTGGTCAGAAACTCTAAAAGTACTATATTCTTTACCGCCAAGAGTTCTCCCAGTTGCATCATCTACATTTGTAGTCTCTCGTACATGCCGCAGGGGTCCTTCCCCATGGAGAATCTAGGAACACCTATTTCTTCAAGAATGTTGTAATGACATTATTTATACTATATGGTTAATAAAATTACTAGTCCCATCCATAACGGGGAGAACTATTATTTATATTTTGGGGTTTGTATTTCTCTTGTGAATAGAGTCTTATCATCCATTCATGTTCATGATTTGGCCTCCACTAATGTCCCACAAGGTGTCATCAACACCATTGACAAGGTCCTGAGTAGTTTTATTTGGGATGCCTTTTCCATGGAGAAATGGCACTGGGCCTCGCAGGGAAGGCTGGTGAAATGAGTCCACAAGGGAGAGATCAATGTTAGGAGCCCCTATAGTACTCTCTACTACATGAAAGAGTGATCTATTAGGATGTTGTTGAGGATATGACTCTATGGGGTATGTTTATGTCTTAGAGCATGGGGGTAATGAGGAGGCTATTCACGAATATGATTCCCCCTTCTGTGAGAAAATATTCCCTCTCTTCCATTTCCTCCAGCAGAACGCCCACTGTATTGTTGGCGAAGGAAACATCTCGTACTAGTATCGGAACTGGGGGGTTTAGTGATTGGATTCCCTGGCTGTCCTACTCCAATAATTACCTTGAAAGAGGCTCAGAGCTATCCCAAGATTATTATTGATGTTCTGGATAAGGATAATCATGATCATCTAGAGTCCATAGTCATTATCCTTGTGCCAGAAATGTGTGTCTTCACACTGTCTTCCACGTGCTCATTCAAAACAAGAGATTTCTGCAAGTTGTCTCACGTACAGGACCATCACGATAATTGGCATGACGCGGTGTGGTGAAAGAGGATACTAGATAAATACGACTTCATCGCATGGAACATTAGTAATATAGCTATTTCTAATGATGATAATGTTTAGAAACTAGGAACTAGTTATTCCTCACAGTGCAATTATTGTAATACCAGTTGGGAGGAGAGCACCAGTCACCTGTTCCTAGAAAGGAGAATGGGCTCTTGCGGTGTGGAATTTCATTGGCAGTAGTACTTCATTATCTTAACCTGATTAGAGGGATGTGTCCTTTTTAGAGGTTGTTTCATGGTTCTCAGGACTCTGATATCGAACAACTGGACAGGTCGGTGCTTCTTAGTTCAAGGAGTTGGTGCTTGTGGCAAGATAGAAACTAGGCCAAGTTCGAAGGGGCTCCTTCCATGGAGAGGTTGATCATTGCGAGGGCATGTGTCCTTCAAGTGTACATGTTTTGGCTTATCTAATGATGGTTGGATGACCCATCCTTGCACTTTCTGTAGGCCATTATTCTCGTGACTCAACCACCACACAACAGTTCTCTAGGAATATCGGTGTGTTGGAGGCCTCCTGATATTGGTTACATGTTAAACATAGATGGGTCCTTTTTTAAGGCTTCACGAGAGGAGGGGGGTCATGGGGCTTGGGGGGAATGTGATCATTTTTTATCTTCATCCTATGGCAATGGAAACTCTATCGTGGACATGGCTAAAGCCGTGCTCACTGGGATCTTTCTTTCTATTCAACATTATATTTCTATTTCTTAGGCGGAGACTGGCTCTTTGATTCATCATGACTCCCTGTATGGTATAGGATCCACCTCGTGGTCTATTTCCTATACTATCAAGAAATGTATAACACTCCTCCATAATAACATCTAGGTGACCTTTACGTGGTGTGAGGGGAATTAGGTTGCAGATTACCTTCCTTCATTAGTGGTTCAAAGCTCCATCCACACTTATATCTTCAACCGTATAATCTTAATGCAATAGGATGTTAATTTGATTAGAGGGGATTCCCTCAGATTGCATTATTTTGGGCCCCACTAAATTTGGTTTTTCGTGGTGTCCCCCTCTCTATTAATAAATTTTTTTATTTGGATGGATGGACGGTGTGCTACTATTATTGGTGTGAACCCTTAGGTTGGGAATTGTGCACTATATCTATATCATATATGTTTTTGTTTGTTTATATGCATCCCACCTGAATTTGAAAAACATTAAAATTCATAGAGGTGTTGTGTTCAGGGTGTTTTTCCCAACTTCCTAGACTATAGTGACTCATATGGCTTGTTATACCCCCTACCAAACTCTTCCTTCACCATTTGTGAATGGCCTAGGTTTTTATAGGTGGTATGTGATTTATTGGCCAAGGTTTCTTTAGGAAAGAAGCGATGTGTTGTCCTAGGTGTTTTCACATTAGATGTGATTTGGTGTGATCTGATATATAGTGGAGGTCATTCATTGTGGGATACATAATGAAGGTTCATTTCTTTCACATTCATGATACCCTACTAGTGTGGTTCTTGTTTGGATTTTATTACTAGTTATTTGTCAATGATATGTGATTTCATGAACAATATAGCATATATATCTACATGATAGAAGATATTTTTAATGTAACCAACCTAGAATCCACTAATATGGTGCTCGGGCGGAGTCTCTACATGACCTCAGGTCCACCTCCCCATATATCATAGTCTTATGACTAAAAGTGAGGTTATAAAATAAAACATGGGGAGAATAATCCATATTTATTAGTGTAATACACATCATTTAACAAGGAGAAATTATGTAAACGGTTGAAAATAACCATAAAACATGCATTACTAACCACTCCCCAAAATGGGGTAACACCCACAACCAAACACTAAATATTCCATGGAAAGCTAAAAAATTCAAAAGTGATGAAAACATAAAATAAATATCCAGTGAAGAAAATTCAAAACATGTCCTGACTCCATGTTTGGATTCCTTATCAATGCACATCACATACCCCAATAAACACCCCAGCATAGGGTTCTTTCCATTATCCTGACCTGCCACCATGAAATCTATGTGGGTACCCAATGGTGGCTCATGCAGGGAGTGAGTAAAACTCATTATTCCAACACCAAGGGTGTCCATTAATTTTTTAGTCTAAATAGATAGTACAAGATGGTAACAAATAAACGGAAAGGTATATGATTGAAAAACCAGTTACCATTAGTTAAAATTTTTCACTTTAACCATTTTAATCACTTAATTCATTTTCATCACTTTCTCTATGTGTTAAGAATTTTCATCACTTATACATTGTCCCAAAACAGTCAATTACTATTCATAAAGGAAGAAGTCAAATTCCCGATATCACTCAGGACAACCATTTCATAAACAGTTACAACACACATACATTTGTGTATCAGTTTTGGTAGTCTCATTAAATAAATCTTTTGGGGGTATAGAGACATAGTCCCCTTCCCTAACCCATGAATTATGCGTTTGGGGTCTATGTTCTTAGTCTAACCCAGCCCATGAGCATAGATACTCAAATCGTATACCCCAAAATTGACAATCTATTTACACATAATTATTTATACATTTACAAAAAAATACCATGTTAGAAACCATACACAATCATTAACCATAACATCCACATTCCATAGTTATTCAACATGTGAATTAACATCAATACTTAAACCATTATCAGATTTACAAATTACATTGCATATCCCATTTAACACATTTTCCCCTATCATTACATAACCCATTAGTATAATCATTATTTCCCATATTTTTTCTCACATAATATACTAATCAACTCCAATGTGTTAATCCATTTTACACATTTATTAATTGAAAATAATTTACCCATTTAAAATGTTCATCATTTCATAAACATTAACCCACTTTTTCCTTTCGTGTAAAATTAATAATTCATTTAGCACAATCACTTTATTTCGTCCTACCCATTTTTTACTAATTGAAATAATCACTTATTAAATTTTCCAAGTCTACAAACAAATATCATTATTCCATTTTTAACTCAACTAACATATCTACATGTTCATAATGGGCACTACTTTTTCACAAGTCAATTATATGCTTAACATTACAATTTTCCATGTTTGGGAATATTTGCACACCCTATGGGTACACATAAATTGTTCTATCAATCTCAATACATCCTTGGGGATCATGAGAGGTTAAATTCATCATTTAGAAATACATTATAATCAAAGCTCACTAAATGATACAATTAACAACTAGAGAGAAGAAATAATAGAACCAAACATGCACAAATCAACTTCCAGACTATGGGATATAACTTATAGACCACCTACCTAGATTCCAAATATGAACTCATTTTTATCCATAGACATAAAAATGGATTTAGTCACCCATTTAATACCCAACCTATGGTCCTCTGCAAAAAGATGGGTTCAGGGATTCATAAGAAGAAGAATGAAACCATAAGCCCTAATCTAGAAAGGATAACAAAGAGGAGTATTAGACGTATCTAGAGCATCGATCTATACCCAAAGACACTCAGGACATCCTATAATCAAAGGAGAATGATCCTCTGGATGTATTGGATGAAATGGTTTGTCACTATATTTTATAGAGGTTAAATGGGGGAAGAAATATGGTGAGAAACCACATAATCACAATGAGAAAAATAGTAAAATCCAACTTTTAATAGGGAACATGATTTCGTCGCACAATTTTCTATATAGTGCAACAGCCATGTGCCAGCCTAATTCATATAGGAATCCAGGTCACATGGTTACCTAGGGATCTTGCACGGTTTGAAAAATCATACACCAACTGTGTGGAATGAATCTGCCCTCTCCTACACGGTTTGGCCTCCCCCCTTTCACGGTTTTCCTAACCATTCACCCTTCCCCTAAGATAGCATGGTTTTCATGCATTATTACACCTAACTATTTTATAACCATGAAAATAAACAATATGGACATTTTTTCCCACTCATTTGGGTCTTGAACCCTTGGAACACCCCCAAGCCTCAACAAACACCCAGTAAACATTCCATTAACCAAATATAAGAGCTTTAAACCAAAATTTATATAGAATCATATGTCCATTAAATTAACGATCATAAATGATCAGGTGTAACCTGATGTGATATATGGACTAGGTGACTATGAAAGATATTTGATATGATGTGATGTGATGTGTGGGCAAGGTTTTGAAAAGTGGGATGAGATGTGATATGTGTGGAATGGATAGTAGAAAAGGATGTTCGATGTTGGATCATGTGACTAGAAAATTAGTGGGGATGAAGAAGGGGTAATTAGTTTTTATGATCTTGACGTTATATTAGTCAATTGTATGATTGATTTGGTGATTGATACATTCTGAAGAATTTTTTGGTTAGATGACATGTATAGGTTCATGGTAGTTCTTTTATTTGTTCACGGGTGAAATACCATGCTCTTTAGATATATACACTTGAGTCCTTTGGTATTTCCCTACTAAGTTTTCATGTTATCCTTACCCTACATTTTTGAACTATTGATATGTATCCAAGAATATATTTGGGAACTATAATTGGCCTTACTAGATAGTTTGTAATTATTGTTGATTTTCTCCTAAGTATTTTATTCATTTTTTACTTAAATTAGAGACATTGATATGCCTTGGTTTTATTTATTCATAAATTTTTAGATTGTATTTTGTTTACCATTATAAATCTATATTGAGTTTTTTGGTTTATTTTTGTCCTATATCACAATCCAGATTCATTTATAGAGAAATTTCACTCATTCTTTGTGATTTTTATACCCACATTGATAGTCTCTAATCTTGGGAAAACATGTGGTGGGACTTAGGGGTTATTATCTCTCTACCATCACTAAAACATAATTGGTGAGAGGGTGTCCTGAAATAGTTGTATTAGAACTGATGATTTAAAGGTATGATAGATTTTGTTATTATTCATTGTAAGGACTGTACTGCATGGTATGGAAGTGGTGCTCAATGATCATAATTCGGGTGGCCACTAGGGTGTTTTAAGTAGGATGAAATGATGTAATGGGCCATTGATTTTGAGATAGTTAATGTTCCATTCATAGAGGTGCCATATGTGGATGTTACTTTCCAAAATGTTGTGTCCATGGGGTTTCAGATCAGTTTTGGGCAATTTTCTATTTTTGTTCCATTTTTTTAGAGATATGGGAACCACTATGCTCAATTTCCAACCGATCATGGGTGCCATTTCTCGATGGGTGGTGAAGTCACTTTATAGTAGTGGTTGTTTCCTCTGAGACACTTTTTTGGGAAAGAACTGCATGTTATTGTTTAGAAGCTGAGATAATAATAATTTGGAAGAAGTAATACTCATGATGGTCTTTATCCATGAAGACCCATGCTAGGGTGTGTATGTGAAGGTTGATTGACGAGAGTTCGATGATTTGGGTGTCGTCTGATTCATTATTTAGAGGAAGAAGTTCCATTGGATATGTGAGTTTTTTGAGGTATTATAATTATATCATATACCCTTTAGTGTATATAAAATAAGATTGGAGCCTCACACACCTTTTTTCTACTAATTTAGTCCATATTTTGGGACTATTAATGAAGAGGAATCTATTACCCTTGGTTTTATCTTCTATGGTTGGAGGCATATATTCATTTTTTAATATGTGTCGATAATGTATACTAGTGATGATGAAACACCCTTAAATATATCGATTACTCTAACATTAGATACAGTCATATGATACAAACCATATAACGTATTTCCAATGTTCAATGATTGCAGACATCAAATGATTTCAGGTAATATTCTCATTTTCTAATGTGGAAGTGTAGATAGTAGAATTAGTTTCTGAGAATGGTTATCGGTTTGGAAGTACTCAGGTGGATCCTATTTTTTTCACACATCGTGAGGTTTTTTGTAGAAGAATAGGTTACGCGAAATTCAATGGTTTTGGGAGGATTTCCTGGATTTTTTCACATATGAGGTAATGAAATTATCTTTTGGAGATGATGCTGATTTCAGGATAGATTAATAGTCTAGGCATCTCAATTTGTAAAGAATCGTTATGAGATGGAACCCATGGAGTTTCGTGAGTTGGGGTTGTACGAAGATGATCTGATGCATAGGGGTTTAATACATCCTAGTGTGGCATTGTGGGGTGCTCCAGTGTTGTTCTTTAAGAATCTTTATGGTAGTTTGTGATTTTATATATACAATCATATATTGAATCAGGTAACAATCAATAATAATTACTCTCTTCTAAGGATCAATGATCTTTTGGACATATTGAAGGGATATAGTTAGTTCCCAAAGATGGATATGTGGTATGGATATCACCAGATAGGGGTGAAGGATGATGATATTTGGCAGAAAACCTTCAAATATAGGTACGAGAGCCTAGATTTTTTTCATATTGCTCAGTGTTAAAAATGAACCATCATTTTTCATGAGGCTTATGAAATCTATGTTCTGTGAAATTTTGGATTGGTATATCATTTTATTCATTGATGTTATATTGGTCTACTTTATGTTATAGGAAGATCATGTTGATCATCTTAGGTTTTTCTCACAGGTCCATCAATATAACCATATTTATGGAAAGCTCTCCAAGAGTGTGTTCTAGATGTGGGTGGGGAATTTAAATTGACATGTGATGTATGTGAAGTAATTTTTACATGACCTGTTGATGTTTCAAGTAGTTGTTCCATGGGAAGAACATGGGAATGTGGAAAGAAATATGATTTCCATGGCCACATGGGATATTATTTGAGGTATGTACTTTCTTTCTCTTGAGTTTCATCCCCATATAGAGTATTTACTAGATGGTTTTGATTTTTAAAATTTAGTGTGATGAAAAATTTTATTACATGAAGGAGAAGTGGGTAGGAGATGAAGTGTTTCCATTTCTTGAGTAGGGTGTGTTGTTAAATTTTTTTGTGACACAACCCATTTGGGCTCTGGATTCATTTTAATTCATTATAGGGGGTGATATCTTATGGTTCTAGGAATTTACATCCCCATGAGTAAAAATATTCCAACAATGATCTAGAGTTTGTGGTAGTGATATTCATGCTAATGTTTTCACAACATTACCTCATTAGTTATCATTTCTTTGTTTTTGAAGACCATAAGAGCCTTAGATATGTTTCCTCTCTGTGGGTTTTAAATATAAACCAATGAAGGTTGATGGAGATTCATTAAGATTATTATTTTTCGATCCCATATACCTCATTGAAGGGTAATACTATTTTTGATGCATTGATTCAGATGTTTTGAGGGGATGTGTCTCAAGAGTCTTCATATGTTTTCAAAACAATAATGGATTCTACAATATTGTATCATGAAATTGGAGAGAGAAGTGTTCTATTTTTTATTTATCAGATGAATATAGAGTCATCAATGATATAGAAAGTGGACGTGTCTCAATGAAGAGATTGAAGTGTAAATGTTTTTGTGATCATGTTAGCCATAGCGATTCACTTTAGTGATGGTCATATGATGGTTTTAAAAGGTTTATTTTACAGGAGAGGATGTCGGTCTCACATGTGATGTGAGATGGAGTTATACATTAGTTTCATAGATCGCCTTTATCACTACATGGACATGTGAGAAATATGTATCATGGAATGGGGAGACATATTTGGTTGTTAGGGAGGAAATATTTAGTATATAAGTTTCTGGACAAATGTCTGTGATTTCATCCATACGATTCCATCCTCAGAATCAACAGTTCATGCTTTGTGTGTGATTTTATCAACTTCATTTTTTAGAGAGTAATGTTTTTGGATGGATGACCAACATGTGGTTATCATTGGTGAGTATAATTTTCAGTTGGGTAGTCATCATTTGAAGCCCCATGTTTCCTTGTTTTATAAGGTTTCGAAGGAATCAGTGAATTCTATGATAGTGAAGGTTCCCGATGTAGTTAAAGAGTTCTTGGATGTTTTCCTCATGGAGTTTGTAATTATACCCATTGATGTGATTGATTATGATTATGTATATTGGGTACACATCTGTGTGTCGAGTATGCGCTGATTGTTTCCCCGCATTCCATCTTTCCAAAGGTGGTCAGCATCTGTCTCCTATTAAGGGATGATTTATCCTTGATGGAAATGAGATGATGGTATTTTGGTCGCTCTTTACATGGATTTTTCCTCAGAAGTCATCACCTCATCCGGGTCTCCATTAAAGATTAAGATGTTGTTTGTGAGACTCTTCCTGGTGTCATATCATTGTGGACAACGGTTAATTGCAATAAATTTTTTAGTAAATACCATGGGGTCATGTTAGGGATGAAATCTTAAGTCTTGATAGTAGTGATGTTGGGCATCGCTGGCGTGTCTGGATGTTGAAACAGTGGTACAGCTGAATTTATTCCCCTTATGATGGGGCTTCTTGAGGGAATAGACGCCCGAGGATTCCCATATTTAGTGTGGGGAATTTTATGTCGGATGCATGTCTTCTATATAGTACACGGCTTCCCTCAATTAACATGTTGTATGTCGTGAGTTTAACGTCTAGTAGAGAAGGATCAGACTTATTAGAACATTGATGGGAGTGGATCAGTTGAGTACATCCCTAAAAGGGAGAACCTATGAGTTTTATTAGATGGGTGGATCAAGATTCCCAATGAGGATGGATCTGATGATGGATGGGCCTTGAAAAATTGGACACCATGGATTACAATTGGATGAGATTGAGTCTTGTAGAGGCTTCCTACATACCTTGCATATAAGACATGGTTCAAAACCCACGTAGTTTGAGAGGGTGAGTCATGGGATCGAGGTGTACACAAAGGACAACAACTCAATAATATGTGGGGGATTACATGTGGATAGTGTCTTGGATGCTACAATGGAGCAATGAAATGAATGGGTCTTAGACATGGTCAACTTTCCAAATGGATGACATGATTTTTCCGGGATGCGGAATACCTAGTGGAATCAGAATGGATATGGATGAAGAGTCTATGGATAGAATGAGAGGGGATGGAACTGAGGACCACTGTGAAGGTGACAGTGTTTGTCTTGAACCTTAAGAGGTTTCCTACGTATCCTCATTAGAGGAAATCAAAGACCATGTAGTTTTTAAATGGGGTGATGTGTCACTTGAGGCAGAAACTCATGAGAATGGATGCATGGATGGTACCTGAAGGAAGAAAAATCTCCAGATTGGGGAATGTCCTTTCAAAAACACAAAGGATAAAGGGAGAGACCATGATGGGACATGAGTGATTGTCTTGAACCTCAGGACGACTTCTTATGTACATTTCTCAAAAAGGGAAAAGATAAAATTCCACATAGTTCAGATACGGGTGAATAGTATTCGGGTGTACACAAAGTATAACTACCCAACAACTTGTTGGGGATTACGTGTGGTTATAGGCCCATCACAAGAAGTACACTCTTGTTTGGAGGAGTATGGATTTAATGATGGGCTTACAAAGTGTTAAATACTGAGGGAGTAGTCTGACACCACTTGGTGGGGGACAAAGGGTGTTGGTCCCAACACATGGGATATCAAAGCTTGCGTATGATTGGGGTTGAACCTCATGGGGGATTACTAAATAATATTCCAAGAGTGGGTAAGGATAAAAACAAATTTAGTTTGATATCTTACAATTTAATGACGTGCAGGAAAAGGGGAATACAGTTTAGCATCATGCAGGACAAGGGTGAGCTACCGTGAAGTGGTCAGGACAGACAAGTGATGGGATTGAACCACACGGAGGCTTCCTACACACATTTCTCAAAAAGGGAAAGGATAAATGTCCACATATTTTGGATATGAGGGGTATGGGGCTTACGCACTATGCTAGTCTAAAGAGAATTTATGGTTTATGCTTACTCTATGCCCATATGACTTTTTATCGGTGTGATAAACAAGTGGCAACAGAGACCTAACGATCGCATCTAGAATGGTGTGTCTGTGAGGAATCTATTGGGTATTATGAATGGTTAGTGGCCTAGAGAGATGGATATTAGGACATACACCATGAGGGAGGACTGATTAAAACGGAGGGTGTCCAGATGTACGATGAGGATATGATCATCGTAACTAAATAATCTCATCAGAAGGCATAAGGGATGACGTAGAGACTACCCAGGGTACACATGGTGAAAATTCTAAAAAAGAGAGAGGAGTGAGAAGGCACAAGCACCCATCCCCCTCATAGTCCTCTTAGGATTTGTTTCTTATGCGGTGATCACAATTTAACATCATGTTCCAGAGATGTAGGTGATTGGAAGTTTAATGACCTCTATGTTAGATGGCGAGGATTCACTCCTCAACCCAAGGAATTACAAAACTGACGCACTTTAACCCCTGGTGAAGGGAAGGCACCAACAATTCCATATGGAGATGGGGTTGTGCAATGATCCATTTAGGGGATCACATTTTCATGGCTATGCAAAGGATAAATATCTATTAGCATTCCAATGAAAAAAAAGTAGGAGGAAATGAAATGAAACATGAATAACTTCCCAAGGGACATTGGAATCACTCCATACAAACCTATATTGCCGCAAAAGAGAGGGGTTTGCCAAGAAATAGTCTTTGAAGATAGGGTATTTGAAAAGATCTGGGGCTGGAAGATCATAGGGGATCAAAGATAACAAGTCTTTATAGAGCTCTAGTGCTCTCAAAGTATAGGGCCTTGCAATTCTCATGGGCTCATAGAGCACAAGGGCTTATAGAGAACATGAGATTGTAGAGATCATGGGCTTGCAATGCCCACGGGCTCACAGAGCATAGGAGATTGTAGAGGATATGTCTCCACAAAGTGAATCTCTCCATGAAGAGGGGTAAATTTGAGTAAAGGAAATGGTATTTTAGAATTTTTAAGTACATCAGATGAATCCATTTTTTTATGGTTCGTGGAGGAAAGGGTGATTCATGATTTTAGAGCTCAAAAGGCAATAGGTCTTGTTGCAATCATTTTTATGAGAGGGAGACAATAATTTATACGCACCATGTAGGTGTGATGGGTACGGGATGCACCATGAATTAATTCATTCTTCATAACCAGTGTGAATATCTCTCAAGTCACTCATAATAGAAGATTCAACTATCAATCCTCTACACAGAGATCACAGAGGATTCTAGCCTCCCTTATGTTTTTCATAATGGGAGATTCATCCATTATTCCCTCTATGACACACACAAAGCCCTCCAAATTCGGTCCATTTCATCAAATCTACAAAGGCATCTTTTTTCTTTTCTCTACATTGGGAAATGAGAAGGCCTCCTTTTTATATTAGTCACGATGATGGAGGCATTCACAATGTTTTGTTGTGAAACATCCTTTTGTGAATATTTTTGTTGGTCTTCTTTTTTTCTAAAGAATGGATTTTAGTGCCATCAAATTCCCGATCAGAAGGGGGGATAAAGAGAAAGTGGGGGTCAGATTTTTTGGGTATATCACCAAATTTCGGCAGAGCACGAAGTAGAATCACAATTAGGGCGTGTAAATTGTGGGTTTAGAACACCATTGCGTTCTTTGCAAAGCTCGTTGTGGCTAGAAACAATATGAAGCTATGGGGTAATCCCCTATAAATAGGGGTGACAACCCCACCCTTTTCCTAACTTGCCTCTTCATCATCATGCCTGAGTTCTATTATTCTAATGCTCTGCACGCTCTATGATTTCTCTTTTCAAATAGGATATCATTGATATGTACTTCTGAATGAAACTCATTAAATTTGTTACACTGAGATTTGTGGATGCTCTGTACCGCACATTTCATCCCTTACACTCATCGACTGTGTGCTCTGTTAACTATATTTAAGAATGATATCTATAAGATGACTCTCCGATCGCACTCTCCTACTGTGCTCTACGGTCGAGCTCTGTGATCAAGATCTATGTACCAAAATAAATAAAACTAATGTCTTGTGGTAAAATGGACAATCAAGAAGCTGCTCGCAGGGTCCATGTTGACGCAACATGGAGAGATGAAATGGGTAAAAATATGGGGATCAAAGAGTGTGTGAGAAGCCACTTGGATCAAGAATCCCTAACAGATAAAATGTTGGTGGTCCAAAAGAACTACCCTCTCTACGAAATAATATTGTTATACGGCTTCGGTATGAGGGATGGTGTTTTTAACCTGGAGGAATGTAAGGATGAACCAGCTTATAGTTTCAGGAGAACATCCTTCTAGTATCAGGGGTTTAGGCCTACTTTTGGACATACATGGGATTATCATATGCTCATTAATGAATATTTTCTATTCAATCACACCAACAATAGTGAAGAGAAACTGCTGCAGACCAAGGAATCTCCCACACAGTAACATTCTATTTGGAAGGAGGCTCCAGGGAACCTAGAGAAGGGGTGGACCGATGAGTGGGATCTATGCCAGGGTAGTAATTTCATGGATGAATGGGCCTCATCCTACTAGGTATGTGCATCCTGGGAAGTGTTTTGGGAAGAGATGAATTTTGTAGGCTTATATAATGAAGTATGGCCATCCCAATTCCACATCTATCAGCCGAAGATTTGTTCATGGGAGTTGTTGAGCAGGTTCTCATAGACAACCAACACGTTGCCGCTTCACCAGGGGATGTTTTCATTAGTCTGTGCATCTTACACAAGATTTCTAGGATCCAAATTCTGGGGAAGATGTACGATGAAATCCTCCCCACAAGAAAATGCATCGGAGGATCCAGAGTAGATGTCCTATCTAAAAAGGGAGTTTATGGACCTAGTGTCGGATGGGGATAAACAGTTGGTTAGGGATTCCCACTTCAAGTGGTGGTTTGAACACTTTATAAATTTTTTTCCAAAGCATACCAATGAAGGTGAGGAGGCTCCCAAGAGGGTACCAACAAGGCCTCCTACTTGTACCAAAGAGGCAGCTTAGCAGAGAAAAGGGAATTCCTACTGGTGCATCCTGGAAGACAGATAATGGATGCTTTGGGGGTATAGTTTCAACGCTAAGATACAAATAGTGGTAAGAATGGATGGGTTCATTTCTATAATTTTCTATTCATTGATGTTGTAGGTCTAGGATACGAACACGGGTGTGCTACTAGGAACGTTCGTTATGGTGTCCATGGTGGAAATGAGGAGCGCTTCAATCTCTATATCCCAATGTTGTCCAAGAATAACATGGTGTTTGTGGAACATCTATGAAGAGAAAAGGCCAAAGAAGATATTTATACCACTCCACATCATATATGGATGGATAGCGGCATGCGTTAGTAACTATGAATATCCGAACCCTATTTCTCTTCCCAAGTTATACTTCTGTGCGGCCATTCAGAAAGTAGTGGGGAGATTTTAGGCCAAGATATCTCCACAGATTACACATAATAATGTCTGGATGCTGAATGAATTAAATTTCCATCCATTTGTTCTATCTATGAGATTATTCACCGATGATCGACAGGGAACTGAGGAGTATTGGTCCTACCTCATGGCAATCTAGGGTAGAGTTCTGGTGGCAAAGGTGGACCATGAGTCCATTTACGAGCCGTATAATGTGCACCACTTCATGAGGTAATTCGAGTTCATTCAGAGGATAAACATGCAACTCAACCTTGGGGTACTCCTTTGGGAGTGTCCATGTGTGATGGGGAAGATGTGGCTCATGTTTACATGGGAAGATGGAATGATGTGGAATAAGATCCCTACTCCTACTACTGCTTCTAGGCTGGTAAAGGAATATTCCAAGATATTGGTGTCAGATTACCTGGAGGAGATGTTGAAGTGACGAAATAACCATGTCAAAGATGGTGTGTCTCCTCTGCCTTGATGTTGATGTCATAAAAAAGAATGAATATGTTGTGGTACTCGAGTCTATGCACATTATAGTGGTCTGGATGTAGAAGGGACAACGTTTCTAAGGAATATGCCTAGTGGAGGCCAAGAAGTAGTAGTGGAACCAATGGCCTCAACTAAATAGATTTACGATGGAGGAAGGACAGTGAGAGGGTTCTGTAGGATACCCACTAGGGCTCCTAGGAAGAAGCAGCGCTACATAGACATTCTAGTATATTTTGTCTTTCCAAAGGCTTGGGATAAATGGGATATCAATTTGAAATTTCACATTCCCTCGGAGATGTTGGATCACATCAACCAACATGGGATGGATCTATCAGAGAAGAGTCATTCCAAGGCTAGCTTTTTGGTGTCTTAAGAAGAAGGGGAGTAAACTATTGATGAATTAAAGGACTATGGGTATTCTAGGGGCACTGTGCATACAATGATGGATGCGGTGAGATTGTTTCTCAAAAAAAAAAATAGTACCACCTTAGTTTTATACTATTGTGTTTATGGAGATCTTCCCCTTAGCTGGTGAATCAGAAGAGTTTTCCTGGGGGAAGAGGTTGGAAGAGGGATCCTCTTTGAGGAATATGAGGTTGAAACCATGGATCTGGATGATCTTATTGATTCTCTTGATGTAAAATATAAATTGTTAAATTTTGGAACATTCTAGGATACCGAAATATATTTCTTTACCTGACACTTTTCTAGTATAGGTGGCCCTTGTACGGAAGACCCATTCCCTCAAAACAGTGGTTGTAACTTCAGAATCTGCATCTGGGACAATGGTGATTTTAGATTCTAGTAGGGATGTGACACCCAGGGTGGTTCTTCCATAGTATTTGGAGTCTTCGACCACATATGGGGAGAGATTTCCAAGAAATATGGTAGCAGAAATTCATGAATGGGACCCGTTGTTCAACCTCTATAAGTCCTCTTCGTTTTAGAATCCATAACTTTTGTCTATTGAACCTGGACAACTGACTTTTTTATATTCTTGAATGAACAGATATTCAAATGACATGGACCTCACTGGTGAGGATGGCTGGGGATCCCAAAACTCACATTCCCATGGGAAACCCAATTATTGTGGAACTAGATTCCCATGGTCACCAGTCCATAGTGATCATGATTAAAAATAGGACCACTGTTAGGACAGAACTTGATATTATTGAGGTGGAATCTGTGTAAGAGGATTAATATGAGGACATGGGACCCATACTAACTAACCATAGATCAATGGAAGACCCTACTGATGCATTTCATGTGGTTTTCCCATCCTACAAAGCTGTTGACCAAGAGGACAGGGAGGATACTACTTCTGATGAAGAGTATAGAAAGTTCATCTGTCATGGATCATGGGAACTGATAATGTTCGTCATCAAGGAGACCCCAAAAGCATAGTGGATATGCAAAATGCGAAGAATTCATTCAATGATGTACAAAATCTACAGTAGAGAAGTGGGTGATCGATGCAATCATATACTCATTATAGAATATATGGCATAGAAAATATAGAAATATGACTACAACATCAGTGTGGGATGGCAGAGGAGGAAGTCTATCAACATCAAGAAACCTTGGGATGATGAGAAAGAGATATAACATTTGAGGGAATGTGTGAGTGAACATTATTATTTCCCCAATGCACAACCGGGACTCATAACAATATTGAAGGCATAGTTGATAGAGGTCGAGGACCAGATGATGTGAGGATCCCAAGAGATATATTTTATCTGAGCTGATGAGGATCAAGAATAGATTAGGTCTGATGAACTGCACCCCAATGCTATCCAAGTAGAGTGGGATCTTAACAAGAGACATCCAATTCGGGATGTCAAAAGCCAAAGGTTGGTGGAGCTCGGATGCTATGTTGAAGAGGTCAACCCATCTATTGGAGGGTTCCATCCATGGGTGTTGTATTTTTCATGAACTTATAAACATACATTCATGTTATTTTGTCTATTTTGGTTGTGTGTATGAGTCTTGTCATCTAATTTCATCATTGTATCTCAATTGAATCTATGAAATATCTATATATCAATCCCAAAGCTTAAGTGGGTCTTGCCCGACATGAGAAACAAGGGATGACCACATAATTATTCATGTTGAATACGAGAGTTCAATCTAATCACATGACATCTAGGTTCTGAATGAAAAATCTTAGTTTCTGGGAAGAGAAAGGGTACATGGTTAAAGAATATGATTCCCAAATTAGCCAAAATGACATCCCCCAACATGCTCTAGTGCACGAGAAGAATAATTCTAGGGTTATTGGAGTACATATGAACAAAGATGAATGGAGAATACGAATAACAATACACAATATTTGGAATAAAGTGAGGATTGAATGAAGACAGAGGATATCTTTCGGTAAAATTTGAAACACATCATCCACATAGTGTTAGCCTAAAATGGGAACAACAAAATGAGGGCCAACAACTGACCTCATTAAAAAACACAGGGAAAAACATGAAGTTTCTTCAAATGTCCTTCATAACATTGCCCTAGGATGGTAGGTGAGACTTAAGGTCGAGCATCCTAACCATTTGGGGTTCCTTTAGAGAGGAATGTTAATGGAAATCCAAAATAGAGAGCCAAAGAAAGTTTCCAATTAAATGATGGGTTTTTTGGTTAAATTTAAACACTCTTCAAATTATTCCATCGTGATGAAAGTACACTGGGGTGAGAATATCTGATTGAATTGAGATCATGCCCATTTCTAGAAGGGACCTCTCATGCAAGGACCTGTGATGGTATACAGTTTTAAGTCCAGTATAGGGGGGTGATAATCAGACTATTTAGAATCATTCGATGAGGAGGATTCATTAAATAAATTAAATTATTTATGACATCATGATGATGCCGCGATTACCTCATTATTTAACGATTTAAATAAAATGAAAATATAATGTAAAATCTAAGACCTAAGCATGTCAAACGCCTATTGGATGGTTGAATTTCGAACTCTTATAACCTTATTCTCTAAATAAATCAATGTGGGACCTTTAAAATCCGAAACTCAATTGAAAATAAAGTAACATTTTATACCTTTCCAAGAGTTCCCTCCTCTCCTCTTATAAAAGCCCCTACCTCTACCACCTTACCCACACCTCTCAAGAATTTGGATCTGCCAATATCTAATAAATTTGTCTCTACACATCCCTCTCCTCATCCTATAAGTCTTACCTTAGGTAGGAAGCTTTTCAAGAAACCGTTTTGGTTCAAACCAAAGGGAGTTACCCGATTTTAAGGTAACGTCATCACTAGTGCACTTTTGTTTTATTTTGTTCCTCCATCCCGCTAAATTCTTATTATTCATTCTTTTGTAACAAAAATAGTATCTTCCATATACTAGGATGTTTTTATAAGAATTATTCGAGCTACACTTACACACACCTTCATCTAATGGTTAAAGAACATACTGTTTCTGTGGTTGGCGAATTTCTGCCTCACGAAACGATGATTGTTCAATATTATTTTAACACCTTTAATGGTGGCCATTAAGATGTCACTATATTTATATATGGTATATATTATGTTTATGTTTTCCTTATGCTTCTCTATTTTTAATTTGTGGCATACCTTTATGGGTTCCATTATGGATAAACGCGATATCTTCATTTTAGGAAGTGCGGACTACCGCCCCCTCAAAGTGATTTGATTCGTTAATACCATATATGGTATGTATAAAGGATAGATTGAATGATATTATATATGATATTATACTGGAATTATAATATACCTTTTTATAATTATTATTTCTTTCCATTGAAGTATGAGATAGAAATGAAAGTAGCGTTCATGCGTACGTACGGCTTACCGTCTCCATGAACTGTGCATTTCATTTCTTACCTCTAAATGATTATCTTATATTATAAATGCATGTATATACTGGATATATATGATATTTATTTCATCTACATCATGAATATCATTCTTGAGATATTGGATATTTGACTATGTGAACAACTTGTAAATATAAGAAGTTCACTTTTGACTCAAGTACCAAATATCTACAAAATGACAGTTATTAACTTAAATGATTACATAATGTTCATAACATGGTAATAAGTGATATAAAAGGAATAATGAACTTGAAAAAGGTTCTTAAGCAAGTAAAAATTAACTCAAGTTTATTATTCAGTACATTAAAGAATGATCGAGTCAAGTCGGACCTGAGGTAAGGGGCCTCGTCTCAATCTCCATTCATTGAGGCATATTTTGTTTTATACACAACTTTACTATATATGGTGTATAAACCCCTTTTACTTTGACTTTTATTCAAAAGGAATATTTTTATATTTAGCATTTTACTAAATGACAAAAGGGAATTCTCTTGTCGTACGTATGCAGCGACAACGACCTTTTCCGCCGCCATGAGTATTATTTGGACTTTGGATTCCTCAAAAAAACATAATGTTTTTAAAATGAAATAAATACCATATACCATTTTATGTATTTTGGTATTGAAAAGGGTTTTTATAATAAATTTTTTTATGTCAATATATTTAAGTGATATGTTGTGATTGAAACGTGGAAATGTTTTCATTCCTTTATAATTGTTATGATTTTAAAATTGTATTTGGACATTTGACGGGTGGTTACATGATCAACCATATGACGGGTGGTTATGTTATAACCTCCAATGCATTTGGTATGGAAGTCGGCCGTATGGCTATTCCATTATGTGATATGTGTGGAATTCGACCGTATGGTTATTCCATTTATGTATGTTTATGTCCCAAGTTTCCTTTATATGTTATGTGATCTTTATATGTGTATTATGGTAATCATTTGGTTAAAAAGGGTAAGTAATGATATTTTATTCAGTGAGGAGTATTTACTACTCCATAAAGGTGAAAAGTATTACTTTGATAAAGTATTCATGGTTTACTTATTGTTTTGAAAAACTAACAGTTTTCCATCTTTGTGTATCCCTTACTGAGCTTTTTATGCTCACCCCAAGTTTTTTTGAAATGGTTTTCATAGGGCTTAATGTGGAATAGGTTCAAGGGTGGGATCAATGAAAAGTCATGCTATCTAAAACATGGAACTAGACATGTTTCTTTTAAAGAGTTTTTATTTTATGGAAACTTAGTAGAAGTGTATACTTTTTAATCTTTTGAGATGTAATAGTTATATCCTAATTCTCTAAAACTGTAATCCTGAAAAGATACTCAATGTGAATTATTCATTTAATTCAATATTAAGTAAGGTTTAAGGCCAGGGCCTTATACTCGTGAATGGAGAAGTGGTAGTGAGATCGAATCCCATGGGATGCTATTTTGTAAAATATGATATACCCACGGTTCCTAAACCCTGGGTATATAATTATGACATGGTGGAAAAACCTATACCCATTATTTTTCCAAACCGTGGGTATAGGTCATTGACCTATACTGACGCCACTGATGACCAAGGTTCCCCAAACCGTGGGTATAGACTATATTCATGGTTTTGGGGTCTATACCCATAGTTTTGAACCATGGGTATAGGATCATTTTCCAGTAGTGTATGGATATGATTTTCATGACGATTTTTGTGTCTTGCTATACTTATGTAGTAATGTTATTGACTGGTTGGGTTTGATAGTATGTGTGGAAATGTCCTGGTGTCTATTGGAATTGTTGTTTTGTGGGATGTTGTGTGAGCGGGTGAGATGATGTTATGGGGTAGTGGTTGTGGTAAAAATATTTTGGAATAGAGTTTGTGGAATTGAGGTTATAGAATAGTTTTTGGGTCCAGTGTTTAGGGTATAGTGATTTTGGTGCATTGGTTTTGGAATAGTAGTTTTTGTTAAAAGGTTTTGTCCTTCTGGTTGTGGCACAGTGTCTATGGTACGTATAGATTGTGGTTTTTGAGATGGAATGGAAATGTGGTTGTTGTGTTGTTATATTTATTGTGTGATGTGAAAAAAAAATATGATGGAAGATGTGTGGTGTAATGTAGATGTTTATGTGATTTGGCTAATTTTTTCTTCCATGGTTGAATTGGTATATTGTTTATCAATGAAATAAATGATGATTCTAAATGTTTAAATGGAGGGATGTTATTTCGATATAATGGAATGGAATATAAAATCTGATAAATTGAATAAATTTAATTTAATGAATAATTTTTTTAATGATAAATGAAATTGATAATGAATAAAAGTGTTTAAATTTTTAATAAAAATGTAGAGAATTTTGTGTATCTTGTTTGGTGTGTTTCATAATGTTTTAGGAGAAGTTTTGATAGAAATATATGGTACGTGGTGGTGTTTTGGTGTGTGCTACTATTTTTAAATTTAGATTATATTGAAGTGATGAATAGATGCTCCCGACTCTCAAAAGAATGTGCCTTACTCGCTTCGAGATTTTCAATCATTTTCGACAGTTGCCTTGCTGGTTGACTTTTCTCAGGTGGAGGTCTCTTCTTCGGTGACCTTCGACCCTGGCATTCTATTATTTGCAGAGCCTCAGCAGTCTCTAGAGAATCTCATCTCCACTTATTTTCCTCTTCATCCCACGAATTTCTACCATGATGCGTTGTGCAGATCGTCTAATTGTTCTCAGTGGGTTTGCTTCTCGTTTGCGTCCACGGTTGATCAAGTTGTGTTTAGGGATGGGCCATGTGTTTTGGTGGAAGTTACCCATGCTTCGTTTTGGATGTAGTGGTGTACCTCAGGTGGACCCTTGTGGCTCAATTTGCTGCTGATAAGCCGTCTCCACCGATCAACAATCGCTTCGTGGAGTCATGGGGTCTATTTGGGGCAGTGTAGATTTCATCGATCCATCAAAATTCATTATTCCAAGTGCTAGAGTTGGAGGAAGATTTTATTCTGGCATGGTTCAATGCTCTTAGAGTGTTTGGTCGCTGGTGGTATAGTTTGGATCCCTAGTCGCTGGAGGATCACGAGTGGAAGGAATGCTCCCAGGCTGTGGTTTGGGTTGGTCTCCCCGTCCTTCCTCTCCCTTTTCAAAAAATAATTCTCCTAAAGGCACTAGAAAAGTCTATTGGGAGTTTCCTTTGTGCGGATGATCACACCCGCTCTTGTTCTGATATTTTGGTTCTTGGGATTTGTGTTGAGCTGGACCTCTGTCTCCCAATTCTGGAAAAGCTCGCGTTATGGGTGGAGGGTGGGTTGGCTTGGGATTAAGAGATTATTTATCTAGTGTTTCCAAGGTTTTTTTCCACTTTTTGTCTAAAGGGTCACTCAATGTTGGTTTTTAGGATCCGAAGATCAGGTGGTCTATGTCGGGATCCTAGGAACCGCTCATGTGAGGCCTTCCCTTCGAACAGGCGTGGTGGTTTTGGGTCCATCCCATCATGAGTCATGGATATTACGATGGTGGTGTTTCATCCATTGGCTCCATCATTTTTAACCCAGACCTCATCTCCTCCTGTTCTTGGTATGATCCAGTTTATGAACAGGGTGGAGTCTTTTCCAGAGGCTATCCTATGGAGTTTTTTTGGTATGGCGGCTTGGTTGGTCAATCCTCAGTAGCTGATCATGGTAGGAATGTTGTGGGGAAGAATTTAGTCTACCCTCCTTCCAACTAAGGATGTAGGGTTGCTTCTCTGGCCCCCTATGGAGGAAATTCCTGGTGTTACTAACGCATTGGTGGTGGAGAATTCTGTGTCCTTGTCTCCCCTTCTGATGGTTGTTGGATTGGAGGGCGGTTTTAGCCCGGTCCTGGATGATCAAGTGTGCTCCGATTCTAGTGATTTGGATTGGAAAAATCCTATATATCATTCTCATTCAATGGTGATGCATGGTATTCTTACTGAGGCCTTATCTCCACAGTCTCCCCTTCCAACTATTTCTCCAATTCAGAGTCTTGGAGTGAGTAATCGTGCGAGATTGAGGTTTCTCCGGGAGGGATTCTCCTCCCATAGCAACAAGATCGAGTATTCAAGGGTCAAAACTGAGATTCTTTAGGATTAATGTTATCTATGATAATTTGGAATGCCAGTGGCCTGGGATATTGTGTTAAGAATGACTTTATTGTTTGAAGAAGTTATGAAAAACAAGATTGATATTGTGGTAGTCTTGGAGGAACAAAAAAAGTTGGATAGAATGAAGGATTTCTGTTATAAGGTTATGTTGCATGGTTTCTTGCATTCAGACCTGACGAACCAGCAAATCTAGATTTCTTTGAAAAGGGAGGTCTCGGTGGTTTGGACTAAGAAAAGAGATCAATTTATTATTGTGAATGTCTTAAAAGGCTCAGAGAGTTTTTTAGTATCTTTTGTCTTGGAGAGATGTGAAGCTCAAGTTAGGAAGAAGATCTTGAAATATATTTTTTCTTTTTTTACAGAGGATCTCCCATGGATAGTGGCAGGGGGATCCAATGTTGTCATGGAATCTGATGAGGGGAAGGTCATAGGTGCTTTCTTGCATCACACTAGCTTGTATTTTTCCCAGTTCATGGTGGGAATGGGTATTCTTGATAAGGGATTCTTTGGATATCACTATATGTGGAGAAACAATAAGCGGGGAGGTAGGCGATGCTAGAGCCGCATCGACCAATGTCTTGATAATAGCAATACAATCAACTAGTTTCCAAAATCCAATGTTAAACATCTGGTACATGGTATTTCTGATAATTCATTGTTGCATGTTTATTTGCTTCTTTATCAATACTCGTAGGAGCAATTTAAGTCCAACCATCAATGGGTTCATAATTGTAGTTACCAAAGTGTGGTTCGTGATCTGTGGGAAGAACCAATCGAGGGGTATTTTTGGTTGGCCCTTCACAATAATCATCAGAGGTTATAGTCAGGTCTGCAAGCATGTGCTAGGACCTTACCTCCCTTTGATTAAAACCTAGAGGAACTGAAACAGAACATCGTAGACCTTGAATATCAAATGGAGGAAGAATGGAGTGACACGATGTTTGAGGAGTTTTTGACCAAGAAGGATTGTTGGGAAGATCTGCATCTTAAACAGGAGCATTTTGGCAGATGATCGTTCTCGGGAGAAATTCCTAAAGGAGGGCGACAATAAAAAAGTGTTTTTCCAGGCCTGTCTTAGAGAAAAAAATGAATGATTCAGCCCAATATTTTAATTGAATATGGATTATACATGAATGAAAGGAACATAGTAGGGAGGATATAGGTTTCTTTCTTCAAGGATCTCTTTATTGGTCCTAACCGAAGGATGTCGAGAGGCTACCCATGTGGTAATGCTGATATTTGGGAGACGATTCGTAAATCTATGTCTGTCCAAGATAATGAGGGCCTGGAGGGGATACTGAATGAGGAGGATATCTATATGGATATGATTCATCTTAATCTCAAGAGTTCCCTAGGTCCAAACAGTATTCCAAGATTGTTTTATAGGGGTTTTGGGATGTGGTTAAGGGTGACATTATTGGATATATCAAAAAATACTTTTGCAGAGGTGCCTCCCTTGGGTTGTGTGTGCTACTGTCCTTATTCTCATACAAAAAGTCAAGGATCCCTCTTCAAATATTCAATAAAGGCTATTCATATTGACATATTTCCCTTATAAAATAATTCAGGGAATGACTAACTAGAGGTTGTATCGATGCTAACCCTAGTGGATTTCGATCGAGCAACACAAGTTGATTAGGGGTCTCTCCATTCAGGGAGTTATTGCTCTAGAGCAGGAGGTGATCCAGGAAATTAACTTCAAAACCCATGGCTCCAATTTAGTAATCAAACTGGGATTGATCAAGGCATAAGAAAGTATTGAATGGAGCTTTATTAACATAGTGATTTCAACAATGGGACTCTCATCCTGGTAATTTTTTCTTATCTTCTCCTGATTCAGCTCATCATGGATGTCTCTTTCGTTTTTGGTTAAGTATCGTGGATTATTTAAGTCCACTAGAGGTCTCCATTAGGGGGATCCTCTCTCCCTAAGTATCTTCATATTTGCGTAGGATGTTCTCATCTGCCTCTTTAACCAGCATCTGTCTACATGAGCAGTCCTCCCATATAAGAGGAAGTCGAACCTCCCTTCGATATCGCACCACATGTTCGCTAATGACACCGTTATCTTTTTTAAGGGGAAAGTTTCTTAGTTAGTGGTCTCAAGATAATTCTCGATGATTATTTTTTTTGGTCTAGTGGTCAGAAACTCTAAAAGTACTATATTCTTTACCGCCAAGAGTTCTCCCAGTTGCATAATCTACATTTGTAGTCTCTCGGACATGCAGCAGGGGTCCTTCCCCATGGAGAAACTAGGAACACCTATTTCTTCAAGAATGTTGTAATGACATTATTTATACTATGTGGTTAATAAAATTACTAGTCCCATCCATAACTGGAAAAACTATTATTTATATTTTGGGGTTCGTATTTCTCTTGTGAATAGAGTCTTATCTTCCATTCATGTTCATGATTTGGCCTCCACTAATGTCCCACAAGGTGTCATCAACACCATTAAAAAGGTCCTAAGTAGTTTTATTTGGTATGCCTTTTCCATAGAGAAATGGCACTGGGCCTCGTGGGGAAGGCTGGTGAAATGATTCCACAAGGGAGAGATCAATGTTAGGAGCCCCTATAGTACTCTCTACTACATGAAAGAATGCTCTATTAGGATGTTGTTGAGGATATGACTTTATGGGGTATGTTTATGTCTTAGAGAATTGGGGTAATGAGGAGGCTATTCACGATTATGATTCCCCCTTCTGTGAGAAAATATTCCCTCTCTTCCATTTCCTCCAGCAGAACTCCCACTGTATTGTTGGCGAAGGAAACATCTCTTTCTAGTATCGGAACTGGGGGGTTTAGTGATTGGATTCCCTGGCTGTCCTACTCCAATAATTACCTTGAGAGAGGCTAAGAGCTATCCCAAGATTATTAATGATGTTCTGGATAAGGATAATCAGGATCATCTGGAGTCGATAGTGATTATCCTTGTGCCAGAAATGTGTGTCTTCACACTGTCTTCCACGGGCTCATTCAAAACAAGAGATTTCTGCAAGTTGTCTCACGTATAGGACCATCACGATAATTGGCATGACGCGGTGTGGTGAAAGAATATACTAGGTAAATATGACTTCCTCACATGGAACATTAGTAATTTAGCTATTTCTAATGATGATAATGTTTAGAAACTAGGAACTAGTTATTCCTCACAGTGTAATTATTGTAATACCAGTTGGGAGGAGAGAACCAGTCACCTGTTCCTAGAAGGAGAATGGGCTCTTGCGGTGTGTAATTTCATTAGCAGTAGTACTTCATTATCTTATCCTGATTAGAGGGATGTGTCCTTTTTAGAGGTTGTTTCATGGTTCTCAGGACTCTGATATCGAACAACTGGCCTGGTCGGTGCTTCTTAGTTCAAGGAGCTGGTGCTTGTGGCAAGATAGAAACTAGGCCAAGTTCGATGGGGCTCCTTCCATGGAGAGGTTGACCATTGAGAGGGAATGTGTCCTTCAAGTGTACATGTTTTGGCTTTTCTAATGATGGTTGGATGCTCTATCCTTGCACTTTCTGTAGGCCATTATTCTCGTGACTCAACCACCACACATCAGTTCTCTAGGAATATTGGTGTGTTGGAGGCCTCCTGATATTGGTTACATGTTAAACATAGATGGGTCCTTTTTTAAGGCTTCATGAGAGGAGGGGGTCATGGGGCTTGGGGGGAATGTGATCATTTTTTATCTTCATCCTATGGCAATGGAAACTCTATCGTGGACATGGCTAAAGCCGTGCTCACCGGGATCTTTCTTTCTATTCAACATTATATTTCTATTTCTTAGGCAGAGACTGGCTCTTTGATTCATCATGACTCACTATATGGTAAAGGCTCCACCTCGTGGTCTATATCCTATACTATCAAGAAATGTATAACACTCCTCCATAATAACATCTAGGTGACCTTTACGTGGTGTGAGGGGAATTAGGTTGCAGATTACCTTCCTTCATTGGTGGTTCAATGCTCCATCCACACTTATATCTTCAACCATATAATCTTAATGCAATAGGATGTTAATTTGATTAGAGGGGATTCCCTCATATTGCATTATTTTGGGCCCCACTAAATTTGGTTTTTCATGGTGTCCCCCTCTCTATTAATAAATTTTTTGATTTGGATGGATGGATGGTGTGCTACTATTATTGGTGTGAACCCTTAGGTTGGGAATTGTGCACTATATCTATATCATATATGTTTTTGTTCGTTCATATGCATCCCACCTGAATTTGAAAAACATTAAAATTCATAGAGGTGTTGTGTTCAGGGTGTTTTTCCCAACTTCCTAGACTATAGTGACTCATATGGCTTGTTATACCCCCTACCAAACTCTTCCTTCACCATTTGTGTATGGCCTAGGTTTTTATAGGTGATATGTGATTTATTGGCCAAGGTTTCTTTAGGAAATAAGCGATGTGTTGTCCTAGGTGTTTTCACATGAGATGTGATTTGGTGTGATCTGATATATAGTGGAGGTCATTCATTGTGGGATACGTAATGAAGGTTCATTTCTTTCACATTCATGATACCCTACTAGTTTGGTTCTTGTTTTGATTTTATTACTAGTTATTTGTCAATGATATGTGATTTCATGAACAATATAGCATATATATCTACATGATAGAAGATATTTTTAATGTAACCAAACTAGAATCCACTAATATGGTGCTCGGGTGGAGTCTCTACATGACCTCAGGTCCACCTCCCCATATATCATAGTCTTATGACTAAAAGTGAGGTTATACAATAAAACATGGGGAAAATAATCCTTATTTATTAGTGTAATACACATCATTTAACAAGGAGAAATTATGTAAACGGTTGAAAATAACCAAAAAACATGCATTACTAAGCACTCCCCAAAATGGGGTAACACCCACAACCAAACACTAAATATTCCATGGCATGCTAAAAAATACAAAAGTGATGAAAACATAAAATAAATATCCAGTGAAGAAAATCCAAAACATGTCCTGACTCCATGTTTGGATTCCTTATCAATGCACATCACATACCCCAATAAACACCCCAGCATAGGGGTCTTTCCATTATCCTGACCTGCCACCATGAAATCTATGTGGGTACCCAATGGTGGCTCATGCAGGGAGTGAGTAAAACTCATTATTCCAACACCAAGGATGTCAATTAATTTTTTAGTCTAAATAGATAGTACAAGATGGTAACAAATAAACGGAAAGGTATATGATTGAAAAACCAGTTACCATTAGTTAAAAATTTTCACTTTTACCATTTTAATCACTTAATCCATTTTCATCACTTTCTCTATGTGTTAAGAATTTTCATCACTTATACATTGTCCCAAAACAGTCAATTACTATTCATAAGGGAAGAAGTCAAATTCCCGATATCACTCAGGACAACCAATTCATAAATAATTACAACACACATACATTTTTGTATCAGTTTTGGTAGTCTCATTAAATGAATCTTTTGGGGGTATAGAGACATAGTCCCCTTACCTAACCCATGAATTATGCGGTGGGGGTCTATGTTCTTAGTCTAACCCAGCCCATGAGCATAGATACTCAAATCGTATACCCCAAAATTGACAATCTATGTACACATAATTATTTATACATTTACAAAAAATACCATGTCAGAAACCATACACAATCATTAACCATAACATCCACATTCCATAGTTATTCAACATGTGAATTAACATCAATTCTTAAACCATTATCAGATTTACAAATTACATTGCATATCCCATTTAACACATTTTCCCCTATCATTACTTAACCCATTAGTATAATCATTATTTCCCTTATTTTTTCTCACATAATATACTAATCAAATCCAATGTGTTAAGCCATTTTACACATTCATTAATTGAAAATAATTTACCCATTTAAAATGTTCATCATTTCATAAACATTAACCCACTTTTTCCTTTCGTGTAAAATTAATAATTCATTTAGCACAATCACTTTATTTTTCATCCTACCCATTTTTTACTAATTGAAATAATCCCTTATTAAATTTTCCAAGTCTAGAAACAAATATCATTATTCCCTTTTTAACTCAACTAACATATCTACATGTTCATAATGGGCACTACTTTTTCACAAGTCAATTATATGCTTAACATTACAATTTTCCATGTTTGGGAATATTTGCACACACTATGGGTAGACATAAATTGTTCTATCAATCTCAATACATCCTAGGGGGATCATGAGAGGTTAAATTCATCATTTAGAAATACATTATAATCAATTCTCACTAAATGATACAATTAACAACTAGAGAGAATAAATAATAGAACCAAACATGCACAAATCAACTTTCAGACTATGGGATATAACTTATAGACCACCTACCTAGATTCCAAATATGAACTCATATTTATCCATAGACATAAATATGGATTTAGTCACCCATGTAATACCCAACCTATGGTCCTCTGCAAAAAGAGGGGTTCAGGGATTCATAAGAAGAAGAATGAAACCATAAGCCCTAATCTAGAAAGGATAACAAAGAGGAGTATTAGCCGTATCTAGAGCATCGATCTATACGCAAAGACACTCAGGACATCCTATAATCAAAGGAGAGTGTTCCTCTGGATGTATTGGATTAAATGGTTTGTCACTATATTTTATAGAGGTTAAATGGGGGAAGAAATATGGTGAGAAACCACATAATCACAATGAGAAAAATAGTAAAATCCTACTTTTAATAGGGAACATGATTTCGTCACACAGTTTTCTATACAGTGCAACAACCATGTGCCAGCCTCGTTCTAATAGGAATCCAGGTCACATGGTTACCTAGGGATCTTGCACGGTTTGAAAAATCATACACCAACTGTGTGGAATGAATCTGCCCTCTCCTACACGGTTTGGCCTTCCCCCTTTAACGGTTTTCCTAACCATTCACCCTTCCCCTAAGATAGCATGGTTCTCATGCATTATTACACCTAACTATTTTATAACCATGAAAAATAAACAATATGGATATTTTTTCCCACTCATTTGGGTCTTGAACCCTTGGAACACCCCCAAGCCTCTACAAACACCCAGTAAAAATTCCATTAACCAAATATAAGAGCTTTAAACCAAAATATATATAGAATCATATGTCCATTAAATTAACGATCATAAATGATCAGGTGTAACCTGATGTGATATATGGACTAGGTGACTATGAAAGATATTTGATATGATGTGATGTGTTGTGTGGGCATGGTTTCGACAAGTGGGATGAGATGTGATATGTGTGGAATGGATAGTAGAAAAGGATGTTCGATGTTGGATCATGTGACTAGAAAATCAATGGGGATGAGGAAGGGGTAATTAGTTTTTATGATCTCGACATTATATTAGTCAATTGTATGATTGATTTGGTGAGTGATACATTCTGAAGAATTTTTTGGTTAGATGACATATATAGGTTCATGGTAGTTCTTTTATTTGTTCACGGGTAAAATACCATGCTCTTTAGATATATACACTTGAGCCCTTTGGTATTTCCCTACTAAGTTTTCATGTTATCCTTACCCTACATTTATGAACTATTGATATGTATCCAAGAATATATTTGGGAACTATAATTGGCCTTACTAGATAGTTTTTAATTATTGTTGATTTTCTCCTAAGTATTTTTTTCATTTTGTACTTACATTAGAGACATTGATATGCCTTGGTTTTATTTATTCAGAAATTTTTAGATTGTATTTTGTTTACCATTATAAATCTATATTGAGTTTTTTGGTTTATTTTTGTCCTATATCCCAATCCAGATTCATTTATAGAGAAATTTCACTCATTCATTGTGATTTTTATACCCACATTGATAGTCTCTAATCTTGGGAAAACATGTGGTGGGTCTTGGGGTTATTATCTCTCTACCATCACTAAAACATAATTGGTGAGAGGGTGTCCTGAAATAGTTGTATTAGAACTGATGATTTAAAGATATGATAGATTTTGTTATTATGCATTGTAAGGACTGTACTGCATGGTATGGAAGTGGTGCTCAATAATCATAATTTGGGTGGCCACTAGGGTGTTTTAAGTAGGATGAAATGATGTAATGGGCCATTGATTTTGAGATAGTTAATGTTCCATTCATAGAGGTACCATAGGTGGATGTTACTTTCCAAAATGTTGTGTCCATGGGGTTTCAGATCAGTTTTGGGCGATTTTCTATTTTTGTTCCATTTTTCTAGAGATATGGGAACCACTATGCTCAATTTTCAACCGATCATGGGTGCCATTTCTCGATGGGTGGTGAAGTCACTTTATAGTAGTGGTTGTTTCCACTGAGACACTTTTTTGGGAAAGAACTGCATGTTATTGTTTAGAAGCTGAGAGAATAATAATTAGGAAGAAGTAATCCTCATGATGGTCTTTATCCACGAAGACCCATGCTAGGGTGTGTATGTGAAGGTTGATTGATGAGAGTTCGATGATTTGGGTGTCGTCTGATTCATTATTTAGAGGAAGAAGTTCCATTGGATATGTGAGTTTTTTGAGGTATTATAATTATATCATATACCCTTTAGTGTATATAAAATAAGATTGGAGCCTCACACACCTTTTTTCTACTAATTTAGTCCATATTTTGGGACTATTAATGAAGAGGAATCTATTACCCTTGGTTTTATCTTCGATGGATGGAGGCATATATTCATTTTTTAATATGTGTCGATAATGTATACTAGTGATGATAAAACACCCTTAAATATAGGGATTACTCTAACATTAGATACAGTCATATGATACTATCCATATAACGTATTTCCAATGTTCAATGATTGTAGACATCAAATGATTTCAGGTAATATTCTCATTTTCTAATGTGGAAGTGTAGATAGTAGAATTAGTTTCTGAGAATGGTTATCGGTTTGGAAGTACTTAGGTGGATCCTATTTTTTGCACACATCGTGAGGTTTTTTGTAGAAGAATAGGTTACGCGAAATTCAATGGTTTTGGGAGGATTTCCTGTATTTTTTCACATATGAGGTAATGAAATTATCTTTTGGAGATGATGCTGATTTCAGGATAGATTAATAGTCTAGGCATCTCAATTTGTAAAGAATCGTTATGAGATGGAACCCATGGAGTTTCGTGAGTTGGGGTTGTACAAAGATGATCTGATGCATAGGGGTTTAATCCATCCTAGTGTGGCATTGTGGGGTGTTCTAGTGTTGTTCTTTAAGAATCTTTATGGTAGTTTGTGATTTTATATATACTATCATATATTGAATCAGGTAACAATCAATAATAATTACTCTCTTCTAAGGATCAATGATCTTTTGGACATATTGAAGGGATATAGTTAGTTCCCAAAGATGGATATGTGGTATGGATATCACCAGATAGGGGTGAAGGATGATGATATTTGGCAGACAACCTTCAAATATAGGTACAAGAGCCTAGATTTTTTTCATATTGCTCAGAGTTACAAATGAACCATAATTTTTCATGAGGCTTATGAAATCTATGCTCTGTGAAATTTTGGATTGGTATATCATTTTATTCATTGATGTTATATTGGTCTGCTTTATGTTATAGGAAGATCATGTTGATCATCTTAGGTTTTTCTCACAGGTCCATCAATATAACCATATTTATGGAAAGCTATCCAAGAGTGTGTTCTAGATGTGGGTGGGGAATTTAAATTGACGTGTGATGTATGTGAAGTAATTTTTACATGACCTATTGATGTTTTAAGTAGTTGTTCCATGGGAAGAACATGGGAATGTGGAAAGAAATCTGCTTTCCATGGCCACATGGGCTATTATTTGAGGTATGTACTTTCTTTCTCTTGAGTTTCATCCCCATATAGATTATTGACTAGATGGTTTTCATTTTTGAAATTTAGTGTGAAGAAAAATTTTATTACATGAAGGAGAAGTGGGTAGGAGATCAAGTGTTTCCATTTCTTGAGTAGGGTGTGTTGTTAAATTTTTTTGTGACACAACCCATTTGGGCTCTGGATTCATTTTAATGCATTATAGGGGTTGATATCTTATGGTTCTAGGAATTTACATCCCCATGAGTAAAAATATTCCAACAATGATCTAGAGTTTGTGGTAGTGATATTCATGCTAATGTTTTCACAACATTACCTCATCAGTTATCATTTCTTTGTTTTCAAAGACCATAAAAGCTTTAGATATGTTTCCTCTCTGTGGGTTCTAAATATAAACCAATGAAGGTTGATGGAGATTCATTAAGATTATGATTTTTCGATCCCATATACCTCATTGAAGGGTAATACTATTTTTGATGCATTGATTCAGATGTTTTGAGGGGATGTGTCTCAAGAGTCTTCAGATGTTTTCAAAAGAATAATGGATTCTAAAATATTGTATCATGACATTGGAGAGAGAAGTGTTCTATTTTTTATTTATCAGATGAATATAGAGTCCTCAATGATATAGAAAGTGGACGTGTCTCAATGAGGAGATTCAAGTGTAAATGTTTTTGTGATCATGTTAGCCATAGCAATTCACTTTAGTGATGGTCATATGATGGTTTTAAAAGGTTTATTTTACAGGAGAGGATGTCGGTCTCACATGTGATGTGAGATGGAGTTATACATTAGTTTCATAGATCGCCTTTATCACTACATGGACATGTGAGAAATATGTATCATGGAATGGGGAGACATATTTGGTTGTTAGGGAGGAAATATTTAGTATATAAGTTTCTGGACAAATGTCTGCGATTTCATCCATACTATTCCATCCTCAGAATCAACAGTTCATGCTTCGAGTGTGATTTTATCAACTTCATTTTTTAGAGAGTAATGTTTTTGGATGGATGACCAACATGTGGTTATCATTGGTGAGTATATTTTCAGTTGGGTAGTCATCATGTGAAGCCCCGTCTTTCCTTGTTTTATAAGGTTTGGAAGGAATCAGTGAATTCTATGATAGTGAAGGTTCCCGATGTAGTTAAAGAGTTCTTATATGTTTTCCTCATGGAGTTTGTAATTATACCCATTGATGTGATTGATTATGATTATTTATCTTGGGTACACATCTGTGTGTCGAGTATGCGCTGATCGTTTCCCCGCATTCCAACATTCCAAAGGTGGTCGACATCTGTCTCCTATTAAGGGAAGATTTCTCCTTGATCGAAATGAGATGATGGTATTTTGGTCGCTCTTTACATTGATTTTTCCTCAGAAGTCATCACCTCATCCGGGTATCCATTAAAGATTAAGATGTTGTTTGTGAGACTCTTCCTGGTGTCATATCATTGTGGACACCGGTTAATTGCAATAATTTTTTTAGTAAATACCATGGGGTCATGTTAGGGATGAAATCTTCAGTCTTGACAGTAGTGATGTTGGGCATCGCTGGCGTGTCTGGATGTTGAAACACTGGTACACCTGAATTTATTCCCCTTATGATGGGGCTTCTTGAGGGAACAGATGCCCGAGGATTCCCATATTTAGTATGGGGAATTTTATGTCGGATGCATGTCTTCTATATAGTACTCGGCTTCCCACAATTAACATGTTGTATGTCGTGAGTTTAACGTCTAGCAGAGATGGATCAGACTTATTAGAACATTGATGGGAGTGGATCAGTTGAGTACATCCCTAAAAGGGAGAACCTATGAGGTTTATTAGATGGGTGGATCAAGATGCCCAATGAGGATGGATCTGATGATGGATGGGTCTTGAAAAATTGGACACCATGGATTACCATTGGATGAGATTGAGTCTTGTAGAGGCTTCCTACATACCTTGCATATAAGACATGGTTCAAAACCCACGTAGTTTGAGAGGGTGAGTCATGGGATCGAGGTGTACACAAAGGACAACAACTCAATAATATGTGGGGGATTACATGTGGATAGTGTCTTGGATGCTACAATGGAGAAATGAAATGAATGGGTCTTAGACAAGGTCAAATTTCCAAATGGATGACATGATTTTTCTGGGATGCAGAATACCTAGTGGAATCAGAATGGATATGGATGAAGAGTCTCTGGATAGAATGAGAGGGGATGGAACTGAGGACCACTGTGAAGGTGACAGTGTTTGTCTTGAACCTTAAGAGGTTTCCTACGTATCCTCATTAGAGGAAATCAAAGACCATGTAGTTTTTAAATGGGGTGATGTGTCACTTGAGGCGGAAACTCATGAGAATGGATGCATGGATGGTACCTGAAGGAAGAAAAATCTCTAGATTGGGGAATGTCCTTCCAAAAACACAAAGGATAAAGGGAGAGACCATGATGGGACATGAGTGATTGTCTTGAACCTCAGGACGACTTCTTATGTACATTTCTCAAAAAGGGAAACGATAAAATTCCACATAGTTCAGATACGGGTGAATAGTATTGAGGTGTACACAAAGTATAACTACCCAATAACTTGTTGGGGATTACGTGTGGTTATAGGCCCATCACAAGAAGTACACTATTGTTTGGAGGAGTATGGATTTAATGATGGGCTTACAAAGGTTTAACTACTGAGGGAGTAGTCTGACACCACTTGGTGGGGGACAAAGGGTGTTGGTCCCAACACAAGGGATATCACAGCTTGCGTATGATTGGGGTTGAACCTCATGGGGGCTTACTAAATAATATTCCAATAGAGGGTAGGGATAAAAACACATTTAGTTTGATATCTTACAATTTAATGCCATGTGGGAAACGGGGAATACAGTTTAGCATCATGCAGGACAAGGGTGAGCTACCGTGAAGTGGTCAGGACAGACAAGTGATGGGATTGAACCTCATGGAGGCTTCCTACACACATTTCTCAAAAAGGGAAAGGATAAATGTCCCCATATTTTGGATATGAGGGGTATGGGGCTTACACACTATGCTAGACTAAAGAGGATTTATGGTTTATGCTTACTCTATTCCCATATGACTTTTTTTCGGTGTGATAAACATGTGGCAACAGAGACCTAACGATCGCATCTATAATGGTGTGTCTGTGAGGAATCTATTGGGTATTATGAATGGTTAGTGGCCTAGAGAGATGGATATTGGGACATACACCATGAGGGAGGCCTGGTTAAAACGGAGGGTGTCCAGATGTACGATGAGGATATGATCATCGTAACTAAATAATCTCATCAGAAGGCATAAGGGATGACGTAGAGACTACCCAGGGTACACATGGTGAAAATTCTAAATAAGAGAGAGGAGTGAGAAGGCACAAGCACCCATCCCCCTCATAGTCCTCTTAGGATTTTTTTCTTATGCGGTGATCACAATTTAACATCATGTTCCGGAGATGTAGGTGATTGGAAGTTTAATGTCCTGTATGTTAGACGGTGAGGATTCACTCCTCAACCCAAGGAATTACAAAACTGACGCACTTTAACCCCTGGTGAAGGGAAGGCACCAACAATTCCATATGGAGATGGGGTTGTGCAATTATCCATTTAGGGGATCACATTTTCATGGCTATGCAAAGGATAAATATCTATTAGCATTCCTATGCAAAAAAAAGTAGGAGGAAAAGAAATGAAACATGAATAACTTCTCAAGGGACATTGGAATCACTCCATACAAACCTATATGGCCGCAAAAGAGAGGGGTTTGCCAAGAAATAGTCTTTGAAGATAGGGTATTTTAAAAGATCAGGGGCCGGAAGATCCTAGGGGATCATAGATAACAAGTCTTTATAGGGCTCTAGTGCTCTCAAAGTATAGGGCCTTGCAATTCTCATGGGCTCGTAGAGCACAAGGGCTTATAGAGAACACGGGATTGTAGAGATCATGGGCTTGCAATGCCCACGAGCTCACAGAGCATAGGAGATTGTAGAGGATATGTCTCCACAAAGTGAATCTCTACATGAAGAGGGGTAAATTTGAGTAAAGGAAATGGTATTTTAGAATTTTCAAGTACATCAGATGAATCCTTTTTTATGGTTCGTGGAGGAAAGGGTGATTCATGATTTTAGAGCTCAAAAGGCAATAGGTCTTGTTGCAATCTTTTTGATGAGAGGGAGACAATAATTTATATGCACCATGTAGGTGTGATGGGTATGGGATGCACCATGAAGTAATTCATTCTTCGTAACCAGTGTGAAAATCTATCAAGTCACTCATAATAGAAGATTCAACTATCAATCCTCTACACAGAGATCACAGAGGATTCTGGCCTCCCTTATGTTTTTCATAATGGCAGATTCATCCATTATTCCCTCTATGACACACACAAAGGCCTCCAAATTCGGTCCATTTCATCAAATCTACAGAGGCATCTTTTTTCTTTTCTCTATAATGGGAAATGAGAAGGCCTTCTTTTTATATTAGTCACGATGATGGAGGCATTCACAATGTTTTGTTGTGAAACATACTTTTGTGAATATTTTTGTTGGTCTTCTTTTTTTCTAAAGAATGGATTTTAGTGCCATCAAATTCCCGATCAGAAGGGGGGATAATGGGAAAATGGGGGGCAGATTTTTTGGGTACTATCACCAAATTTATGCAGATCACGAAGTAGAATCACAATTAGGGCGTGTAAATTGTGGGTTTAGAAAACCATTGCGTTCTTTGCAAAGCTCTTTGGGGCTAGAAACAATATGAAGCTATGGGGTAATCCCCTATAAATAGGGGTGACAACCCCACCCTTTTCCTAAATTGCCTCATCATCATCATGCCTGAGTTCTATTATTCTAATGCTCTACACGCTCTGTGATTTCTCTTTTCAAATAGGATATCATTGATATGTACTTCTCAATGCAACTCATTAAATTTGTTACACTGAGATTTGTGGATGCTCTGTTCCGCACATTTCATCCCTTACACTCAGCGACTGTGTGCTCTGTGATTTATATTTAAGAATGATATCTATAAGATGACTCTCTGATCGCGCTCTCCTACTATGCTCTACGGTCGAGCTCTATGATCAAGATCTATGTACCAAAATAAATAAAACTAATATCTTGTGGTAAAATGGACAATCAGGAAGCTGCTCGAAGGGTCCATGTGGACGCAACATGGAGAGATGAAATGGGTAAAAATATGGGGATCAAAGAGTGTGTGAGAAGCCACTTGGATCAAGAAACCCTAACAGATATAATGTTGGTGGTCCAAAAGAACTACCCTCTCTACGAAATAATATTGTTATACGGATTCGGTATGAGGGATGGTGTTTTTAACCCGGAGGAATGTAAGGATGAACCAGCTTATAGTTTCAGGAGAACATCCTTCTAGTATCAGGGGTTTAGGCCTACTTTTGGACATACATGGGATTATCATATGCTCATTAATGCATATTTTTTGTTCAATCACACCAACAATAGTGAAGAGAAACTGCTGAAGACCAAGGAATTTACCACACAATAACATTATATTTGGAAGGAGGCTCCAGGGAACCTAGAGAAGGGGTGGACCGATGAGTGGGATCTATGCCAGGGTAGTAATTTCATGGATGATTGGGCCTCATCCTACTAGGTATGTGAATCCTGGGAAGTTTTTTGGGGAAGGGATGAATTTTGTAGGCTTATATAATGAAGTCTGGCCATCCCAATTCCACATTTATCAGCCGAAGATTTGTTCATGGGAGTTGTTGAGCAGGTTCTCATAGACAACCAACACGTTGCCCCTTCAACAGGGGGGTGTTTTCATTAGTCTGTGCATCTTACACAAGATTTCTAGGATCCCAATTCTGGGGAAGGTGTACGATGAAATCCTCCCCACAAGAAAATGCATCGGAGGATCCAGAGTAGATGTCCTATCTAAAAAGGGAGTTTATGGACCTAGTGTCGGATGGGGATAAATAGTTGGTGAGGGATTCCCACTTCAAGTGGTGGTTTGAACGCTTTATAAATTTTTTTCCAAATCATACCAATGAAGGGGAGGAGGCTCCCAAGAGGGTACCAACAAGGCCTCCTACTTGTACCAAAGAGGCAGCTCAGCAGAGAAAAGGGAATTCCTACTGGTGCATCCTGGAAGACAGATAATGGATGCATTGGGGGTATATTTTCAACACTAAGATACAAATAGTGGTAAGAATGGATGGGTTCATTTCTATAATTTTCTATTCATTGATGTTGTAGGTCTAGGATACGAACACGGGTGTGCGACTAGGAACGTTCGTTATGGTGTCCATGGTGGAAATGGGGAGCGCTTCAATCTCTAGATCCCAATGTTGTCCAAGAATAACATGGTGTTTGTGGAACATCTATGAAGAGAAAAGGCCAAAGAAGATATTTATACCACTCCACATCATATATGGATGGATAGCGGCATGCGTTAGTAACTATGAATATCCGAACCCTATTTCTCTTCCCGAGTTATACTTCTGTCGAGCCATTCAGAATGTAGTGGGGAGATTTTAGGCCAAGATATCTCCACAGATTACTCATAATAATGTCTGGATGCTGAATGAATTCAATTTCCATACATTTGTTCTATCTATGAGATTATTCACCGATGATCGACAGGGAACTGAGGAGTATTGGTCCTACCTCGTGGCAATCTAGGGCAGAGTTCTGGTGGCACAGGTGGACCATGAGTCCATCTACGAGCCGTATAACGTGCACCACTTCACGAGGTAATTCGAGTTCATTCAGAGGCTAAACATGCAACTCAACCTTGGGGTACTCCTTTGGGAGTGTCCATGTGTGATGGGGAAGATGTGGCTCATGTTTACATGGGAGGATGGAATGATGTGTAATAAGCTCCCTACTCCTACTACTGCTTCTAGGCTGGTAAAGGAATATTCCAAGATATTGGTGTCAGATTACCTGGAGGAGATGTTGATGTGATGAAATATCCATGTCAAAGATGGGGTGTCTCCTCTGCCTTGATGTTGATGTCATAAAATAGAAAGAAGATGTTGTGGTACTCGAGTCTATGCATATTATAGTGGTCTGGATGTAGAAGGGACAACGTTTCTAAGGCATATGCCTAGTGGAGGACAAGAAGGAGTAGTGGAACCAATGGCCTCAACTGAATAGATTTACGATGGAGGAAGGAGAGTGAGAGGGTTCTGTAGGATACCCACTAGGGCTCCTAGGAAGAAGCTACGCTACATAGACATTCTAGTAGATTTTGTCTTTCCAAATGCTTGGGATAACTGGGATATCAATTTGAAATTTCACATTCCCTCGGAGATGTTGGATCACATCAACCAACATGGGATGGATCTATCAGAGAAGAGTCATTCCAAGGATAGCTTTTTGGTGTCTTAGGAAGAAGGGGAGTAAACTGTTGATGAATTAAAGGACTATGGGTATTCTAGGGGCACTGTGCATACAATGATGGATACGCTGAGATTTTTTCTCAACAAAATAGTGCCACATTAGTTTTCTACTGTTGTGTTTATGGAGAGCTTCCCCTTAGCTGGTGAATCAGAAGAGTTTTCCTGGGGGAAGAGGTTGGGAGAGGGAGCCTCTTAGAGGAATATGAGGTTGAAACCTTGGATCTGGATGATCTTATTGATTCTCTTGATGTAAAATATAAATTGTTAAATTGTGGAACATTCTAGGCTACCGAAATATATTTCTTTACCTGACACTTTTCTAGTATAGGTGGCCCTTGTACGGAAGACCCATTCCCTCAAAACAGTCGTTGTAACTTCAGAATCTGCATCTGGGACAATGGTGATTTTAGATTCTAGTAGGGATGTGACACCCAGGGTGGTTCTTCCATAGTATTTGGAGTCTTCGACCACATATGGGGAGAGATTTCCAAGAAATATGGTAGCAGAAATTCATGAATGGGACCCGTTGTTCAACCTCTATAAGTCCTCTTCGTTTTAGAATCCATAACATTTGTCTATTGAACCTGGCCAACTGACTTTTTGATATTCTTGAATGAACATATATTCAAATGACATGGACCTCACTGGTGAGGATGGCTGGGGATCCCAGAACTCAGATTCCCATGGGAAACCCAATTATTGTGGAACTAGATTCCCATGGTCACCAGTCCATAGTGATCATGATCAAAAATAGGACCACTGTTAGGACAGAACTTGATATTACTAAGGTGGAATCTGGGTAAGAGGATTAATATGAGGACATGGGACCCATACTAACTAACCATAGATCAATGGAAGACCCTACTGATGCATTTCATGTGGTTTTCCCATCCTACAAAGCTGTTGACCAAGAGGACAGGGAGGATACTACTTCTGATGAAGAGTATAGAAAGTTCATCTGTCATGGATCATGGGAACTGATAATGTTCGTCATCAAGGAGACCCCAAAATCATAGTGGATATGAAAAATGCGAAAAATTCATTCAATGATGTGCATAATCTATAGTAGAGAAGTGGGTGATCGATGTAATCATATACTCATTATAGAATATATGGCATAGAAAATATAGAAATATGACTACAACATCAGTGTGGGATGGCAGAGGAGGAAGTCTATCAACATCAAGAAACCTTGGGATGATGAGAAAGATATATAACATTTGAGGGAATGGGTGAGTGAACATTATTATTTCCCCAATGCACAACCGGGACTCATAACAATATTGAAGGCATAGTTGATAGAGGTCGAGGACCAGATGATGTGAGGATCCCAAGAGATATATTTTATCTGAGCTGATGAGGATCAAGAATAGATTAGGTCTGATGAACTGCACCCCAATGCTATAGAAGTAGAGTGGGAGCTTAACAAGAGACATCCAATTCGGGATGTCAAAAGCCAAAGGTTGGTGGAGCTCGGATGCTATGTTGAAGAGGTCAACCCATCTATTGGAGGGGTCCATCCATGGGTGTTGTATTTTTCATGAACTTATAAACATACATTCATGTTAGTTTGTTTATTTTGGTTGCGTGTATGAGTCTTGTCATCTAATTTCATCATTGTATCTCAATTGAATCTATGAAATATCTATATATAAATCCCAAAGATCAAGTGGGTCTTGCTCGACATGGAAACAAGGGATGACCACATAATTATTCATGTTGAATATGAGAGTTCAATCTAATCACATGGCATCTAGGTTTTGAATGAAAACTCTTAGTTTCTGGGAAGAGAAAGGGTACATGGTTAAAGAATATGATTCCCAAATTAGCCAAAATGACATCCCCCAACATGCTCTAGTGCATGAGAAGAATAATTCTAGGGTTATTGGAGTACATCTGAACAAAGGGGAATGGAGAATATGAATAACAATACCTAATATTTGGAATAAAGTGAGGATCGAATGAAGACAGAGGATATATTTCGGTAAAATTTGAAACACATCATCCACATAGTGTTAGCCTAAAATGGGAACAACAAAATGAGTGCCAACAACTGACCGCATTAAAAAACACAGGGAAAAACATGAAGTTTCTTCAGATGTCCTTCGTAACATTGCCCTAGGATGGTAGGTGAGACTTAAGGTCGATCATCCTAACCATTTAGGGTTCTTTTAGAGAGGAATGTTAATGGAAATCCAAAATAGAGAGCCAAAGAAACTTTACAATTAAATGATGGGTTTTTTGGTTAAATTTAAACAGTCTTCAAATTATTCCATCGTGATGAAAGTACACTGGGGTGAGAATATCTGATTGAATTGAGATCATGCCCATTTCTAGAAGGGACCTCTCTTGCAAGGACCTGTGATGGTATACAGTTTTAAGTCTAGTATAAGGGGATGATAATCAGACTATTTAGAATCATTCGATGAGGAGGATTCATGAATAATTTAACGTCGTATGATCAGGATGCTGCATATTGTCTAAATTTTGTACTTACAGGACCCTGATCAATAGTTTAAAATCATGTTACATGTACTAGTAACCCCTCGTTTAATGTCATGAAGTTCAAACCATGATTAAGATAAAAGAACCAAGAAATTTAACGGTCTAGGGGCTGGGACTGAGGCAAAATTCTTGGGAATCATTATGTATCCCATAAGGATTAGAATCAAGTTAAACATATTTCCTAAGAATGGCGTGGTCATAGACCATCATTGGTGGGGGAAATCCTCTCTGGCAAGGAAGGTGACACATCCCAAAATTATCATTTGGCATACTAAACTTGTATAAGGTAGGCGGTATAGTATAAAGTCATGATTCTAGGTTATAGGAACCCCAAAAGAGAAATATGTGGTGGGGTTCACAACCCGACGTAAATGAGGACTACAGAGGTCTTCACAACATCAAACATTCATGAAAGGGAAACTAGGGCTGAGAGGTCCAAGATAGGGAGTTTACAACTTAGTGAATGGACCTGAGGATCATATTCCCAAATGTCTCTATGTATCTCCCAAGGGAAGATATCAAGACTTATGTAGTTATTAGTATTTGGAACAGTTTAACATCATTTAGTGAGGATGATAGTCTCATAGTTTAATTTTGTATGGTTGGACCTGTTGGTCACACTGTCTTTTCTGTGGATATTACCATACCACAACACATATGCCTATGTGAGCCATGTTCAGTGTAGGAAACAAGGATCATTGTAAGGCCTTCCCCATCTAACAGGAGCATGAAGTGGAGGAATGGAAATGGAAGGGGGTGAAAATCCCTGATGAAATAACATTCCAACTCAATGCATGTGAATGCATGGAGTAACATCACATAGGGTGTCAAGGATCCGTAAAATTGAAAGTCTCATTAAACATGTGATTTACGGAATTCGATATATGAGATTCAATGGGAGTGGCATGAAGATGAAGGATAACATTTGAAAATATTCAAAACCGAAAATCTATTTCACATTAGCCTATAATGGGATCAAACAAATGAGGGTCAACCAGTGACCATATTCAAGATGCAGGACTTGTATCAAACTATTGTTCTAAATCCATTGGTGTGTTAGATGAGGAAGCTAGGATATAACTGAGGCCTATCATCCATACTGTTAGGGGGTCCCTTTGGATGTGAAGGATAATGAAAACACAAATGAAAGAATGTACTAAGTGTGAACATTACCCATGTCGTTTAAGCATCAAGCAGGATGGACGCAAGGAGCGGTAATCTCGAAAGAAGTAAACAATGTAGTTATTATAAACCCAACATGAATGAGGAATGAAATGGTATTCCCCATACCACATAATTTTGGGAGAACCCATGATTGAAGGGAATTGGTAGCCTAAAGTGGTAGTGATTGGACCAGAGATAGAATGTATGGGATTCACTACGTATCCCTTAAGGATGGAAATCAAGCCACAAAATTATTTTGGAGGTTGTGCGGTAGGCAGCCAATAACAAAAGTGATAGATGTCATCTTTTGAAGAGAAATATCATAATTTTTATGTAGTTTAACATCATACAAACATAGATGGTAAGAATATTAGTTTGTGGTCTTAGAGACTAGAGTGTATGGTGCCCAGCTTAATTGCATATGCATGGGACATTCCTGTGTAGTTTATTATAATGGGGTAAGGACAAAGAATGAATAGTTTGTATGGGAGGTATGTGAGGTGGTTATTGAAAACCAGACGTGAATGAGGAAAAAGTGGTCCACCCCACACTAGAGTTTCGAAAGAATACATTCAGTTAAAAACCCATAATGGTTGAAATTTTATGAACGATGCTCCTAGTTTAAGGTCATAGAGTTCAGACCATAGGGAGACCAATTTAATGTCATGTTCTTGGGACGTAACCATGTAGTTTATTATCATGCTCTAATTACAGAGGAAAGTATAACTCTTAAGTGAGGTAAGTGGCATGGAAATTGAAAATTCAATGTGAATGAAGACAAAAGTTCACACCACGCCACATACATCCAAGGAAAATCTATCCAAAATTGTACAATAAGGTTCATGGTGATGCGACTAGATGAAAAAAAAGTATAAGCATTCCTTTGTATCACAAAATAAAAGAGATCAAGACACACGTAGTTCATCAAGGTGTTATGGTAGACGAATAATATCAAAAGGGGGTTATGTCTTATCGAGTGAAGGAATCGTATGGATGGATACTTTATCATTACATATCCTAGGTGAAGAAGATGTAGATGCAAGGGATATTAGTATATGGTCATATATCTCAATCCAGAATGGGGAGATACCTCTAGTGGGAATATGTAATGTGGGGCTATAAACCACTCCCAACGTGAATGAAGAAAAATATTTCTACACACCATCACGAATTTTTGATAGAACACACATAGTTTAAAGTAATGATTACTGGACTTGGATGCCCAGTTTCTGATGTGAAATCCTCGTTTAAATTTGTAGGGTTTAGACGAAGGAAACTATAGTTATTCCGCACATGAAAAAACCATACCCATATCCATAAAACCATGGGATCTATGCTATGTGTGGGAATCAAGGGTGGATACGATATTTAAAACACATGGAATAATTTGTAGGGGAGGCGATGTGGAGTTATAGATGGCCCCACAATGTTAATTCGTCCTCTTAGTGCACAAAGGTGCACAGTGGGATAACACAAAGGGTGTCGAAATTCTTCTTGAACATGATGGAGTGGAAATGGATGTGAATCACGAGACAAATATTTAGGGCATAATGGAGGTGGCATAATGACAGTGGATAAATTTTCACGATGATCGAATCACAACATCCATATCATGTGAACTAAAATTAGAGCAACAAAAATATGGGCAACCTAAGACCAAATTTTCTACACAGGACCTATCTCATAATTTCTTTCAAAATACTCTAGGACATTGGCTCGAAATGGTTGGAAATCCCTAAGGCCAAGAATCCTTACCATATAAGGGACCTTTCAGATGTGAATGTTGATGGAAACCTAAATAAAGGGTGATGTGAAACATGGGAATGGATGAAAGCATGTCCATGTGGAATCCAACACTCTATGTTTTTAACTACGTGAATATGAGTATGTTTTTAATGTGTGAAAAGGGTTTAGGGATCTAGTTAAGAGCAGAAGAATAATGGAAGTGAGTGGAGGAAAAGGGAAAAAATGAATCAATGAACCTGGGGCTGGACCCAAAGACAAAATGTCTTGGAGTTCCTATGTATCTCACAAGGGTGGGAATCAATCCATATGTAGTTCTTGAAACAACATACAGTTTAACATCATGCGGTAAGGATGTGCAGATTTGAAGGGAGATACCTAAGGGGGAGTGTATGTCATTGCTATTATAAACCTGGCGTGAATGAGGACAAACATCCACGACACATGGCATGTCTCCAACAGAGTTCATGCCAAATGGCTAGAAAGAAGATAGGATTTGAGGTACCTGGGACAAGACTCAAGGAAGAAATTGATGGTTTTTCCTACATAACCGATAAAAATGGTAATCAAGACACACATAGTTTTTGAAGTACCGTGCAGTTTGAAATCGTGTAGTAATAATGATGTCAAATAGGTATCTCAAGGAGGAATGAGTATGACATGGAAAAATAAGCAGATGTGAATGAGGAAATAACTCTACATACACCACACCATTCACAATTTAGGGAGGGAACTTAGGCCAAGGGGAGGAGGGACATAATAGATGAACCTAGACTGGACCCGAATTTGAAATGTCTAGGCATTCCTACTTATCCCATAATGATGAGAATCAATCCATACGTAGTTCTGAAAATGGCAAGGTAGAATACCAATGCTATGGGAAATACTATCATGGATGTTTGGACCATACACTAAAAGAAGTTTCATTTGATGGATCTTGTTTATTTTTTAGTGTGGGTTGTGTGTTTTTTTGGAGAAACAACCCCAAGATGGCGAATTTTAGAATTACCGTAGGAATCAAGCCAAATTGTTTCATTGAAAATTAGCATCGTTGATGGTCGATGAAAAACATCATGTCTCCTTAGGCAAGGAAAGCACAATGTTATGATTTTTTTTCATCATGCGGCCTAGATGATGGTGTCATAGTTTGAGATATTATAATAGGATAAGCCCATGTACATTAACATAGCGTGGAAAAGTCTCAACAGTTAAATGTCTTATGGGATAAGACAATATAGTTTATAATCATATGGTTTGGATGAATATGTAATAATGAGGTTCTAAAGGGAATGTTCATAGCATGATAAAGCATACCCAACATGAATGAGGACATAAGTCCATGCCACACCGCACAAAATCCTAGCAGGGGATCCTTAGGCTAAGGGGGCAAGAAAATATCGAGGGACCTAGGCATAGACCAGATGACAAAATTCTTAGGCATTCCTACTTATCTCATAGGGATGAGAATCAAACCAAATGTAGTTCTTGAAATTTCATGTAGTTTAACATCTTGTGGTAAGGATGCAAAGAATGTGGATAGTCTAAGAGGAGGGGAACATGGTGCGACTATTGAAAACCTAATGTGAATGAGGACAAGAGTACACATTGTACCATGTGATCCCATGATACATAGGTTGAGACACAACAAGGACAAAAGAATATATGATACATAGGTATGGACCGGAAGAAAAAATGTATAGGTATTACTACATATCCCATAAAGATGGGAATCGGGCTATATGATGTTCTTGAAATTTCATGCAGTTAAACATCATGCAGTGAGGACATAAAAAAAGGGGATAGAGAGATCTTGAGAGAGAGAGAGAGGTACACTGTGTGGTTACTAAAAACCCGATGTGAATGAGAACATAATCCCACACCACACCACATACCTCATGGATATCATAGTCCATGGTGCTACAAATAAGAGATGGTTTTTAAAAACTGGGGCTGCACCTAAAGACAAAATGTCCAGGTGTTCTTACGTATCCCATACGAATGGGAATCAAGACACACATAGGTCTAAAATAATGTTCAATTTAACATAATGAGAAAAGGATGTATGAAATATAGGAGTGTATTAATGGGATGTGTTTGGCGTGGAAAAATATATCTCGACGTGAATGAGGCCTTTAGTCCACACCACACCGCCCAATCCTAAGAGAGAAATTTGGGCAATGAAACTGGAAAGGTCATGGGAAATGAGGTTGGTCCATGGATGAATGGTCTAGGTGTCACTACATATACCATAAGGATGTGAATCAAGACACACATAGTTCATTAAAATGTAATATAATTTATCAACATGGGATAAGGACCTAGAATGTATTCGCTTAAATTCATAGTGCTCGGACTGTAGATGCCCATTTTAGTATCGTGTACATGTGAAAAAAATGAAGATAAAGGTAAATCATTGTGCCCATCATTTGGGAGGTCACGGGGATAGAAATAATGTTCCAGAATAACTGCTGAAAATTTTTAAAACACGGTATCCATATCATGTCACATGGAATAGGAACAAACGATTGAGCATTGACTCCTGACCATATTTAAATCGCAAGATTGGAAACCAATTTGTTTCTGAAATCCTTTGGGACGTTGGTCCAAAAGGGTAGGTGAGAAAAGTTATCATGATCCCTAGCTATTAAGGGGGTCCTTTTGGATGTGAAATATGATGGATACACAAATGTAGGGACACATGAAGAATGGGTATACCTTTGTAATTTAACATATTGTAGTAAGGATGTGGGAGATCTTAGTATAAGGTTGTAGAGCATGGACCATTTAGTGTTTAATATCTTTTAGGATGATGGTGAGTAGTTTTATGTCCACCCCGATTGTTATAAAATTTAACATCATGAGGGATGACAATTCCCTCATGCAAAGAACTCTTTGAGGAATATGGCATTGGTGGGAGGCATAATTTTCTCACCATTCATAGTGACCAGATAAAATGCACCATTGGGGTAAACCTTGTGAATTAAATTAGGTCCCTCCCATTTGGGATCAAGATTTGGTGGATTTATGCTAGGTATCATTGGTGTTCTCAAGGCAAATACCACATCACCTTGTAAGAAAGAGTGGTGGTGAACTTTCTTTTTGAAATCCATAGTTATCTTATTCTAAAGCCTCTCCAGATTCTGCAAGGCATGAAGCATGTTCTCACCAATAAATTCCAGTTAAGCCAGACTGATTTTGGAATACTTTTTTCGGTTCATGATGATCGTAGATAGTTGTGTGTAGTAAGGGGTACTGAATCTAGATGGGTAGGACTGCCTCTATTCTGTACACTAGGGAATATGGATTCACCCGGGTTGGAATTACAAGTTTCCGTCCAATACCCCAAGAGAACATTACACTGTTTGTTGAGTTAACTCTTCTTGTTCTGACCAACCATCTTCAATAAGCTGTTAGATATGGTTTTTTAAATTCCTCTATATTCTCATATTTTTATGCGTGACAGTGAGAAGTATTATTAGAATAGTTATTTTAGTTGGTGTATAGTTTCTTCAGCTCGTCTTCTCAGTAGTTGGTACCATTATTAGTGAGGATTTCATGAGTAACCTTAAATAGGTGGGTGATACAAGAGATCATGAACTCAAACATAGAATTAGACATGATTTCCATGGGTGGAATTTCCTATGCCCACTTGGAAAACAATTCTATAGCAGACAGGTTGAACATGCATTGGCGAGCTGTTTCTGGTGGATATTGTCCTATGCCATTGAGTCCCCAAACCAAAAAGGCCGAAGAGTAATTGGAAGTATGGGGAGTCCCTACGGGCCAATGAAAAAAATATCATGAATTTGGAACGCATGAAACCTCTTGAAAAACATGATACAGTTTCGGGTCCCAGTGGTCCAAAAATATACCAATATTCAGATCTGAGGATAGTGTTTTGTCCCTACCTAATGATCCCTGTATGAACAAACATAGACTTCCTGCATAACATGAGAGATATCGACTCCTTGAATGCAATGGAGAATAATCCCATCATGCTCACATATGTAGATGATTTTCTCAAGAGTAGGACCACTCTGGAGTGTGAGATGCATTGTGTTCTGTCGAATTCTCCCACGTTAGGCTTGGTCTGTCAGGGGATTACCATGCAGATGATTATCGATAAATGGAGTATTCTAGTAAAAGGCATCCTCCAATACTACGACAGAGGGACCTGGAGGTCCCGATGTGGAGGCATTGGTGGTAAAGTAGCTTACCTGTAGGGTACCATCATCATCCATAGAAATGGGAGTGATGAATCATTAATGCGACACATGAATAATAAAATAATCCTAGTCATGATCTACAAGAGATGTGGCAAGGTAGGACAAGGCATCATCTTGACCATTCTGTGATCGAGGGACATGAGTAACTCTTGGATGAGAAGGGAACTGGGCCATCAACTCTTGAGTACGCTCTAATAGAGGTACGAGCTCCGGATTCCTAACAACATAGTTGATGTTGATATTCCTGATGACCATCTCAGAGTCCCCTTTTATATGAAAATGGTGATTGTCTGTGTCAAGGGCCAGGTCGAAACCAGTGATGAGTGCTTGGTGCTCTGCCTCATTGTTGGTGCAGCCTTCTAACAATAGGAATGGAAAGGAAAAGATAGCTAGTAGAGGAGTGATGAAGATGAAACTTATGACCACTCTATTGAGTCTAGGATAATTTAGTCTCCTACTGGTAGGGCTTCGGGAAGCATCATCAATGTGAATTTTGCAACACGAAGTGGTTTGACCAATGGGCATATTGCTTCATCTGGAAAATCATGATCCAGAGAGTACTCTGTTGGGGATGGGTGGGAAGCGAGAAACTCTTCCAATTCCTTTTTATTGATAGCCTTATAGGGGAAAAACTTTATTCCAAACTATTGAAGGATCATCACCCACTGATCAATATGGTCTTTCAACATGTGGTAGTTCAGAATGTACATCAGTAGATCCACTCGAGACACCAACTGTATCTCAAGGATCTGTAAGTAGTGTTCCAATTTATACAATGTGAATACCAGTGTAGGTAATCTCTTCCCGATAGAGAAATATCTACTTTCTGTATCAAGGAGCATGCAGCTGATATTGTAAAAAATATTACCTATGCACTCATTGTTCTTATGGGTGATAAGGGCACTCAGGGACCATTCCAGAGTGGTAAAATATTGAACCATCGGTGTTTCAGAAATGGGTGGCATTAGAACCATGGTATTTAGTATATACTTCTTAATTTCATCAAAATCAGTCTCACACTCCTCATACCACTGATAATCAGAACCATTCTTCATGATCCTTGAAAAAGAATTACAATTTCTAACAAGAGTTGTGATGGATCAGAAAATGTAGGATATGTTGTGTTGAATGATCGGAGCTCTTGAATATTTATCAGATGAGACATCTAAATGATGGCCTTGATCATTTCAAGATCAACTGCAATGCCTATGTATCTGAAAACAAATCCAAGAATCTTTCTGGAGGTTAACCTAAAGGCATACATCAAGGGGTTCATCATTAGATGACATCAATAGAGGAAGCCAAAAATCATTCTGGAGGTTAATTTAATGTTGAACATTATATAATCCTTATAATTTTAGAATCCATATTATGTGTCTCTTAGAAATAATGTATTAACTAATTCATTTTTTTCAGAAAAAAAGAAGTATTTTTTTAACACAAATGCACTTTTACCGCATTGTAATGGTGAACCCTTGTTAAATCCAATATTTGAAACTTTTATATATTCAATTTGACAAAATAAAATTCTTATTTAGAATTGGGATATAAGAATTTATTTTCAATAAATATTTGGTGTTTTTCTAATAACTTTCCTAATTGGGTGAATAGTGAAAAATACTATATTTTAACAAAAAACTATTTTTTTTATAAAAATATTTTTTTGTGTTAAATTATAAATTTTAATGGTTTGGAAGTATAAATATATTATATTTTTACCATTTAATCCAATTATTTTCATTTTAAGTAATTTCACTTTGAAATTGGACATAAACAAGTGTCAATCTTTGGATAATTATTATTTCTTAAAAAATACGCCTTTTAGTTTTGACCACATAAATTAATTTAAATTAATAAATGAAACTTCTATGTTTTGAATTTGAAAAAATAGACAACATTTTTTAATTCGGAATATCAAAATTAACTTAGGGTGAATTTTTGGTATTTTCCTGAAAACATTCAATTTTTGATGAATAGTGAAAAACAATGAGTTATTATTTAAACCCGACTTTTTATTTAAATAATTATTTATTTTATTTTAAATAATTTTAGGTCAAAATATACACATAATACCTATATAATTTCATTGTAATTCATTGGAGTCTTATTATAATAAGTTTAGATATATAAAAATTTTATTGAAATTTTTACCGTCTTTTACCCACCTCCTAGGAGAATTTGTAAATTTGCATAAAATATAATTCTACTGCTTCTAGGAAATAAATTTCAAAAGTACAAGTGACACGGTTGATATTATTAATTATAATGTGGTTCAATAGGATCAAAATAACTATTTATGAATAGTAACTTTTGACTTTTATTTACCACGGTTAAAAATAAATAGTGTAATTAAAGGTAAAAATGATATTATTATTACCCTAACACATGTAATAATTCTATTAGATACATGTAATTCGACCAAAACAACCTTAGGAATAAAATATGATCCTCTAGGTCCACTTGGATTAAATTAAGACATTTATTATTATTTATGTTAAAGAAGAGTTAAAAGTGTTAAATTCATGTTCTCCTAACTAAAACATTTGTAATACAGGGTTATACATAATATAAATTAGACTATAAATATAAATTAGAAATATAATAAGATTTAACACATAATGGTATTTTTTTATAATTTTTAGACATTAAATAATTAAATTTATATATGACACAATGATGATGCTGTAATTACCTTATTAATAAAGGATTTAAAATATTGATATTATAAATACCCAAATAAATGAAATATGAGACTTCTGAGGAATTAAAATAATTTTATATGTTAATATGACATGTTAGGGTTTATTCAATCTATTATTTTCGAAGTAATCATTCTTTTATGAGTTTATCAAAAAACAAATACTAAATATTGTCAAAATTGACATAATATAGTTTTTAAAACAATTATTATATTTTTAACTAATATAATGGTCGTAAAAATCTAAGGTTCGGAAAAATAACTATATAATAATATATATGAAATTAATGAACCAATTGGGTTTCGATTATCATTTTATAGTATGTGTATTTACCATATAACAAAAAAATACAAAGAGTCCAGGTAAATGTCAAACTATTTATCTAAGATTTAAATCTAAACGTTAAGGATAATATAGTGACCTAAACATGTCTAAAACCTATTGGTTGAAATATATTCGACCCATCCCCACCTTATACTCTAAATTAATCATTTTTGAGCCATTAGAAACCGGAATGTATTTTATTATAAAATAATATTTCAAGATTTTCCTAAAGTGACCCTCGCCCCTCTTATAAAAGGGAACTCACCCTTCTCTCTAATTCAAACCTTAATATCCATTTTTATAGGCCACACCCTACCCAAATACCCTCTAAACTATCCTCCCTTAATCCTAGATGCCTTAATTTAGTCATAAAGCTAGCCTAAGTTGTTCTTTTGATCAAATCAAAAGCAAGAACCCGAAGAAGAGGTAAATATTTCATCACCTCTTTCAAGTTCAATTCTTCTTCTACATCCTATTTCATTGTTGTTTCCATTATAAAATAACAACTCTAGTATATTCTATATATTTTGATGTTATTATAAATATGGTACAACCATATTAATTATTATTTCTATCCTTTGAATGACATGTCACCATACGTGCGTGCCTACGGCTTACCGTCTCCACGTCGTGGTGTAATTGTTATTCAATACATTATTATTTGGATGGGTATAATAATGATTTAAAATTTATGTATATAATAAATATAACATGTTAATGATTCTGTAATATTATATGACATCTATTTACATACGATTTTAAATCAAAAGAATGGTATTATCGCTTGTGCATACGTACTGTTTACCGTCTCCACGACGCGATGAGATTTATTTCCATGTTCACCATTCAATGATGATTATAAAAATAAATATTATTAATATGTATATATTATATTAACTAATGATTCTACTGGATATATATATATATATATGTACTTACATATATCTTATTCACTTACTTCTGTTCAATAGGATATGAAAACGGAAACATCGCTTATGCGTACGTATGGCCTTCCGTCTCCATAAACAGTTCCTTACATTTCATATATACATCTATTATAAATATTTATATTCTAAATATATATGATATATAAATCAAGGTTTATATTCTAGAATCATTTAAGTCATGATCTAATTGATACAATCGGTAATAACAAGTTAAATCACATACGATAAAGAAAATGATTATTACACAAAATGTTAATTTAACATCGAAATATTTATTAAATGGGTAGTATAAAGTCAGAAATGAATCATGTATGATATAATAAATATGAATATGGTTCTGGTATAATTTAATAACATACTATGGTCATTATACAAGAGGTTAAACGTACCCTCGACCAAAGGAAAGTGCAAGTTAAGGGTTAATTTCACAATCTCTTTGTTATCTGAGGTTGTTTAAACGTAAGTATCTACTGGGAAATATTTATCATCCATTTCCATGTTTCATAAAATAGTTTTCAAAAGGATTATTTTTAATTTAATTATTACTAAAATAGTGTTTTAAATGTTTTAATGATTTATTCTTCTAAACCATTCTCAATAATGTCCATGTTTTCAAAATGGTTTTAAGGTTTTATTTAAATGGACATGAATTTTTTAAAATGTTAATTAATTTAAAAAGTTTCAAAGTGGTATGCGGAAAATTGATTCAAAAATATCATTAAATATATTCTTTTCTAAATTCTGTGACTTTTAAATGTTTTCATGAAAACATGATATTTCTCTCGAAGAGTTTTACAAATCATTTTCATCTATGTCAAAATCCTTTATTGGATTTTAAACTTGTTTGAAGTTGATTTATTATGATAAAAATCATCCATATTGTATTGAAGTTTTTTCGAAATGATTGACTATGTATGTGTTATTTTTATACCATTTATGGTTTTGGGTAATGTATTGACATTTCGTATGCCAGTTTTAATATGAATGTTTATGTTGTGTTTAAACACTTTAATATGATGAATGCATTGGACATAGTAAGTGACGGGTGGATCATGATATAGCTCCTTGATGTATCGGTAGGTATCATGAGAAAAACTAGTGTCTTGGCACAATTCCTTGAAAAAATCTTTTTTGTAGTCTTAGAACAAGGCCTTGACTATGTGGTCATGAAGGTCTGGCATTATGCATTCCATCATTATGAAAGTGGCTATTGATATTGCATGTGACTATTCAACTGGCACAATATCCATGTGAATAATAAAATGGAATTATTTTATTGTATATTTTCCATATTATGTTGCAGTTTATGTTTAAAAGTCTTTTATTTTAATCTTATACATTGCCTCAAATGTTTATGCTTATTTATGAAAGTTTCCGCTATATTGTTATCCTTACTGAGCATCTGAGCTCACCCCTTTCAATGTTTTTATTTTATCAGGATTCCAAGAAGTGTATTATGATTGGTAAGAAGGGTTAAGATAGGGGATTAATGGAATTATAAAAAGATCATTTATGTTGTGTTTTATATTCTAATATGTAATTTAACGTTCATGTTTGTAATCTATTTTCCAAGACAGCTAAACTGATCGGTCTTTTAGGACTTGATTCCTTGTAATCAAGCAAATGTATAAAAATAATGCACTACATATGGGTATCTAGGGTCGGGAATTATAGTTGGTATCAGAGGAAGTTTATAAACCACCATAGAAAAAGATTTAGTTAAACTATGATTATAGAACACTACCCTAAGATATAATTTCAGGATTAATATAGAAGAACTTCCTCGAATTTTGGTACTGTGGATATTCTGTGAGTTTTCCAACCAATACATCCCTGTCTAGATACGAGCAGGTAGAGGCAGCTCTGGCACAGAAGTATCTAGGGGTAAAACCCGAAAACACCGCTTTGATCTAGACTGAAACGGGAACTGCTGCACAACAACGGGTCTTGTTGCACTATTGGTAACAACACTCCCTGTGGATTTTCTATGGATAATTCTCATTTTCATTATAAACCATTTTGAAGGGTTTATGACTATATACATCCTCAAGGAAATCATTTTTATGATTATATATTATATCCATAAACTGTTCAATCTATATTAGGCATTTTACACGTTTGGAATTATTTATTGGAATTGATAAACTGACCTAGTGTATTCCATTGTATAGAAATGGCGCCCAATAGAAGGAATGTGAAATCCTGCAAAACGTATGATCCAAAGAGTAATAAGGATCATATCTTTCACGGTATTAAGCCAACATTTAGAAGGGAAATTCTCTCCAATGTATTCTCAACATATGAAGAAATATTATCATGTGTTCATAAGATAATTAAAGAATTATCTCTGTCCTATGGCTTTGAAGGAAAGTAAGAGAAGAAAAGGATGGATGAGAGAAAGAAGGATAAAGGGAAGAGGGAAAAGAAGCATTTTCCCATATGTAATAAATGTGCAAAGAATCACCCTGGTAAATTCTTGAATGGAATAAGAGTTTGTTATATGTTTGGAGAAAAAGGACACCAAGTATGTTATTGCATGGGTAAGAAAAAAGTTTCAAATGTACAATGGTTCATCGGCAAGGAGTTGGGACACCATGCGAATCAATGTCCAAATCCTTAGAGTATACCCCAAATGCTACAATTGGACAATAACAAAGATATGATTCTACCGGAGATGAAGAGTAATGATTTGATTTCATATGTTGTTATTAATGTATTATGTCTTTTGAGTATTGTATTAATGGTGTACATGTTAGAAGCATTATAGGGTATATAAGGATTTTACTATAGTACTATTTCATTATGGTCTTGGGATTGTGGGGAACCAATAAAATTGACTCAATGGTAAGTTAAATTTTTGGAAAATACATGGTTGAAGGGAAGAAAAAACATTAATATGGTCTTGATACTACGATATTAATTTTGGAATAAGAGATGATTGATTTGGATAAATTATATCGGAAATTCTTGACTACCTTGAAACTGATTAATGATTTGTATATTCCATCATTGTTGGAGTTTACAACATTTTTGTATAGAATAATTATATCCAATATTCGATGAGGAATAAGGGAGAATTAATGTAATCAATAAGGTTTTATGGTAATTCAGGATGTTGCAATGTTTTAAAAGAATACATGATGAAGGTGTTCACATGTTATTACGTGGAAAAAAGGATCTTCATTGTGTTTACCTTCCTTATAAATTTTGGACTATGAGTTTGGACAGAAGTATTTTGGATATGTCTAGTTTGAGATTATTTTGGGATTTCCCTAAAAAGGACAACACGGAGGTCTGGCGGCAACCCGTCATGTCTGGAAAGGCCACAAAACTTGGACCCGCAACCGAAGGGTGACAAGGGTGTATCAACTACCATTGACCCATGCGATGTCCTAGATTTCATAATGTAGTTTTTTTCATAGGTTTTTGAAGATGAATTATAAATTCATTTTTTGTAACCATATATGAATAGGATAAATCAAATATTTTTTATGTTATATTATATTTTAGAGTGAAAGATGAGTTTGTTGTAGAAGTTAGTTAATGTATGGAACTCTACATGTCAAGTATATATTTTTTTCTTCTCTTATTCTGTGAATAAATTAATTCTTAAACTTTAGGTAAGGTATTTTAAAACAAAACATGTGTTATCCAAATACCTTATGTTATGTTGAACCAATGATATTTTAAATCATCATATATTGATGGCTTTGAGGACCTCAATTATATAATTGTTTGTGACTGATGGACTCAATCACTCCCTATAAATATTTACGTCTTTCCTCCAATAATGATTCTCTAATTTTCACCAATGTTATCTTAATCAAGATCATAATTTTTGGTGACTTTTTCATTCCACTTTTCCTATTATTAAGACTAAATTTTATTAACCCAATCTTCGATGTCGGTTTTCCCACAAAGGTATTTTCTATTTTCAACCTTTTATTTTCAAAGAACATTTTAAAATTGAAATGATTCAATTTATTGAATTATGGGAAAATGTAACACCCCATGATTTCATAATTCATCATTTCTTCAAAGTAATTCAATAACATGCACTACACACAACTCTTTGTTCAAGCACACCACGACTTACCAAACAAGATGTTCAAAAGAGGTTATGAATAGTATTAATGGAATTTTTAAGTTTACATAGTCCTTATAATTTTAGAACCCATATTATGAGTTTCGTAGACATAATGTACATACTAATTCATTTTTTTCCAGAAATAAGATGTGTTTTAAAAAAAGCACTTTAAGTGCCTTGTAATGGTGAAACCATGTTAAATCCAATATTTGAAACTTTTATATATTCACTTTTACAAAATAAACTTCTTCTTTAGAATCAGGACATAAGAATTTAGTTTCAATTAAATTTTGGTGTTTTTCTGATAACTTTCATATTTGGGTGAATGGTGAAAAATACTATATTATAACTTAAAACATCTTTTTTAATCAAAATAATTTGTAATATAAAATTATAAATTTTAATGGGTTGTAATTATAAATATATTATATTTTAACCATTTAATACAATTCTGGTCATTGTATGTAATTTTACTTTGAAATTGGATATAAACAAGTGTCAATCTTTTGATAGTTATTATTTCTTAAAAAATACGCCTTTTGGTTTTGACAGTCGAAATTAATTTTAAATTAATAAATGAAAATTTAATGTTTTAAATTTGTTAAAATAGACATCATTTTTGAATTCAGAATAACAAAAATATCTTATAGTGAATTTTTGGTTTTTTTCTGAAAAGTTTTAATTGTTAATGAATAGTGAAAAACATTGAGTTATTGTTTAAAACTAAATTTTTATTTAAATAATTATTTATTTTATTTAAATTTAATTTAGGTAAAAATAGACACATAATACCTATATAATTTTAGTGTACTTCATTTGAATAATTTTATAATAAGTTTAGATATATAAAAAATTTATTGAACTTTTTACCGTCTTTTACCCACCTCCTAAGAGCATTTGCAAATTTGCATAAAACATAATGGTAACGCTTATGTGAATTGAATTAAAAAAATTATAGATAAATGGTTGATATTAGTATGTAAAATGTGGTTCAATAAGGTAAAAATAATTTTTTTGAATAGTAATTTTTGACTTTTATTTACCCCGGTTAAAAGTAAATAGGCCAATTAAAGGTAAAAATGATATTATTATTACCTTAAAACATGTCCTAATTCTATTGGACAAGTGTAATTCGACCAAAAACAAACTTAGGAATAAAATATGATCCTTTAGTTCCACATGGAGTAGATTATGACATTTATTATCATTTAATTTAATAAAGAGTTAAAAGTGTTAATTTCACGTTTTCATAACTAAAACATTTTTAATATAGGGTAATACATAAGATATATTCGACTATAAATATTTATTATAAAAATAAAAATATTTCCTATATAATGGTATTTTATTTATAATTTTTAGACATTAAATAATTAAATTTATTTATAAAACAATGATGATGTAGTAATTACATTATTAATAAAAGATTAAAATAATTTATGTTATAAATACCCAAATAAATGTAATTTGAGACTTCTGATGAATTAAAATAATTTTATAGGTTAATATGACATGTTAGGGTTGGATAAGTCTATTTTTTTGAAGTAATCATGCTGTTATGATTTTAACAAAAAACAAATATCATATAGTGTCAAAATCGACATAAAATAGTTTTTAAAACAAATATTATATTATTATGCGATATAATGGTCCTGAATATTTAAGGATAGGCCGAAAGACTTTTATAATAATACATATGACATTTATAAACCAATTGGGGTTCTATTGTAATTTTATAGTAAGTTTATTAACAATATAATATGAAAATAAAAAGAGAGATGGTAAATATCAAACTATTTAACAAAGAGTTAAATATAAAAGTTAAGGATACTATGGTGACCTAAACCTATCTAAAACCTACTTTTTGAGAGGTTTTAGACCCATCCCCACCTTATCCTCTAAATAAATCATTTTTGAGCCATTAGAAACTGAAATTGATATTATTATAAAATAGTATTTCAAGCTTTTCCTAAAGTGACCCTCACCCCTCTTATAAAAGGGCACTCCCCCTTCTCTCTAATTCACACCTTCAAAGAAATTTGACATGGCCAACCCCTACCCAAATACCCTCTCAGATGTCCTCCATTCATTGTAGAGGTCTTCCTTTAGTCATAAATCCATCCTAAGGATCCATTTTGATCAAATCAAAAGGAAGAACAAGAAGAAGATCTAAATATTTCATCACCTCTTTCATGTTCCTTTCTTCTTCCACTTCCTAATTCTTTGTTGATTCAATTATAAAATAATAACTCCAGTATATTCTATATAATGTGATGTTATTATAAATTTGGTACAACCATATTCATTATTCTATACATCCTTTAAATTACATGTCACCATATGTGCGTACGTACGGAATACCATCTCCACATTATGGTGTAATTGTTATTCAACACATTATTATTCTGATGGGTATAATAATGATGTATAATTGTTGTAAATAATAAATATAACCTATTAGTTATTCTTTATATATTATATAACTTCTATTTACCTATTATTTTAAATCAAAATAATGATATTATTTATAGTGCGTACGTACGAATTACCGTCCCCACGATGCGATGAGATTCATTTCCATGTTCACCATTCAACAATGATTATAAAAATATATATTATTAATAAGTATGTAATATATGAAATAATTATGCTACTGGATATATATTTATGTATGTAGGTACTTACATATATCTTATTAACTTACTTACGTTCAATACGATACGAAAACGGAAACAACGTTTATGCATACATACGGCCTAACGTCTCCATAAATGGTGGCTTCCATTTCATATATACATATATTATAAAAATTTATATTCTAAAAATATATGATATATTAGTCAAGGATTATATTCTGTAATCATTTAAATCTTGATCTAAATGATACAATCAAGAATAACAAGTTGAAACACATACAATAAAGAGAGTGATTATTACCCAAAATGTTAATTTAACATGGAAATCATTATTAAATGGGTAGTATAAGGTCATAAATGATTCATATATTATATAATAAATATGATTATGGTTTTGGTATAATTTAATAACATACTATGGTCATTATACAGGAGGTTAAATGTACCCTCGACCAAAAGAAAGTTCAAGGTAAGGGTTAATTTCACAATCTCTTTATTATCTGAGGTTATTTTTACGTAAGTATCTACTGGGACATATCTATTATCCATATCCATGTTTCATAAAATATTATTAAAATGTATTTTTTTATGGGAATTTTTACTAAAACATCATTTTAAATGTTTTAATGATTTATTCTTCTAAACCATTCTCAATAATATCTATATTTTTACAATGGTTTTAAGGATTTATTTAAATGGATAGTAATGTTTTAAAATTTTAATTACATTCAAAATATTCAAAGTGGTATGGGAAACATTGATTCAAAAATGTATTTAAATTTTCTCCTTTCTAAATTGTGTGTCTTTTAAATGTTTTCATGTAGAAGTTGTTTTTCTCTCAAAGAGTTTTACAGATCATTTTAATTTATATCAAAATCCTTTAATGGATTTTAAAATTGTTTGAAGTTGATTTATTATGATACAAATATTCCATATTTTATTGAAGGATTTTTTATATGTTTGACTATGGATGTGTTATTTTTATACCATTCAAGGTTTATGGATAATGTATTGACATTTCGTATGCAAGTTTTAATACTAATTTTTATGTTTTTTAAACCTTTTCATATGTGGAATGCATTGGACATTGTAAGTGATGGGTGGAGTCTGCTATAGCTCCTCGATGCATCAGTAGGTCTCATTAGACAAACTAGTGTCTTGGCACAAGGCCATGACGAAATTGTATTTGTAGTCTTGGCACAAGGCCTTGACTATGTGGTTATGAAAGTCTGGCATTATGCATTCCATCATTATAAAAGTTGATATTGATATTACATGTGATTATTTGACTAGTAGAATATACTTGTGAATATGTAAATGGCATCATTTTATTGTATCTTTCCTATATTATGCTGATGTTTATGTTTAAAAGGGTTTTGTTTTAGTCTTATACATTTCTTTAAATGTTAATGCTTATTTATGAATGTTTCCATTATATTGTTATACTTAATGAGAATCTAAGCTCACCCATTTCTATGTTTTAATTTTCTCAGGATTCTATGAAATGTATTATGATTTACAATTAGGTTTAAGCTAGGTGATTAATGACATTCTCAAAGGACCATTTATGTTGTGTTTTATTTTCTAATGTGTAATGTAACGTTCATGTATGTAACATGTTCTCCAATACTGCTAATCTGATCAGTATTTCGGGACATGATTCTTTATAATCATTCCAATGTATTAAAATAATGAACCAACTATGGGTAGTTGGGGTCCGGGCGTTAAACACCTAACATGTTGTTGTCTTTCCAACAGCTATCCAGTGGGATTTAAATCTCAAATGTGGTTCATGAAGTCTCCACCAGATAGCCGATGGAACTCCACTAGCCCATCCCACTATGATTCCAGCCTCCTGAACAACACTATCATACCTAAAAACATCAAAATAAATATATAATATATATATAAAATATTAAATTTTAGTTCCATAAATAGAGGTATCACAATTCTCGTTTTATCTGTTTCTCATCTTCGATATGTGTCTTCGGACGTCTGCTCGAATAACTAGGTTTATGATTCCAATATGTTTGTCTCCCATGTTAGAGGTGGTTCCCCATGACCCAAATATATTTACTTTATGATAAAAGTTATTAATTTCATGGAATACTAATAAACTCATTACCACTTCATGAATTTTCTTTTGTATGATATAGTATGTGATAATTTTCTAGTAGTCTTTGTCACACTAAAAGGGCATATTAGTTTCCACATATAATGATAATCTATAATTTCAATAAAAGTATTATTAAATATATAGTCTCTAGAAATGGAAATTAGTTAAGGGACGCAGATGATATAGGCTATCATGGGTGAAAAATCATATTAGTTTGAGGAACCTTCTCTTGGAATATGCCCTTGGTAATATATAGAGTTGGAAAATTTGAAAATAATGCATGAACATTGGAAATACATATTTATAATTTCATTAGATTTTCATATCATTGAAAATGTTTAATGATCCTTAGACATTAAGATTATTACAAATAGATATTATGAGTCATGTACTTAGAAGTAATGACATCAACTGTGACAACATATATTCAAGGTGATATAAGATATTTTTCTTTCATCAAGAGTAATATTTCATTAATGAGAAATTCCAAAATAGATATTTCCATTATTTTTTTTAATGTAATTTGATATATTATAACCGATTATGTAAATTATTTTTAAAAATTTAATCTCTAGACATTGTTTTCTAATGGAAAGTTCAAATCTAGAAATTCATGAAAATAGACATTGAGCATATAAGTTGTTTGAAATTTCATGCATCCTACTTGATTTTAGAAATCATGATAAATGAATTATATTACATAGTAATCATCAACATTATATATATATTTTCGCGACATTAGCATCACCCTCAATGGGTTTCATGGAATGTTTTTAGACACTATCCATAGACATTATGCTACATCACTTAATTCAATGGGGAAAGAGGACTAGAAGGCCACACAATAATTGTATCCATAACCTCAGTTAAATAATAATATTCTTTATTATTTAACAGGTTTAATAAATTTTATTCCCATATGTGGTATAATACTTATTCAACTCTTCTTGATCAAATATATTTCATTACCATTTATACGAGAGAATATTTTGTAAGGATAATAATTAATTAATATTTAAATTATATTTTTTTAATATAATATTAATTTATTTATTATTGAATAATGTAGTGATATTTATTTATGAAATATATAGTCCTTACTCAAGGTCCGACAAATAATGTCGAGGAATGGAGATCAAAGAATGAAATTTTGATGAGATATAATATATTTTGACTATTATCTGAATAGATAATATTAAGTTTTATAGGTCATTTTATCACAGTTCAAGAAAAATTAATAATATTATTATTATAGACCATGGATTTTGTGGGTATTTGGAATAATAAAAAGGGTGCATATAAAATTATTTAATTCTATCCTAAGAAATATATAATCCCAGTTATATTATTTTTCCATGGGGAAGTTTTTTTTAATTCTCACTATAAAATCTAGAGACAATACTCATGGATACATAGAGAGCACACTCTCCATAAATGCTACCATGAACGAAGATGGATCCACTTCCACCACAAAACTCTTGTTTAGATAGGTCGAAGAGAACCCTTAATTTAAGATATTCTTGGGTAGATAAAAAGATAATGATGCAAGTGTTATGGTCTATTCTACATGTGCTGGAATACTAATGCGGTGACATTGGGATGTTCATGGGGAACATGTGGATCACTGTTGGTGGGAATCTACTATTTATTCATAAAACATAATGATGGTATTACATAGAGACATTATAAGATCCATCAACAAGGAAAAAAGTATTATCAAGGTAATTCTTTAATTATATAAATTACTTATAAATAATATGTGGTGATAATGTTAATGGATTCTACTTGCTCAATAATCGATTATTCATTGACTCAATTACATTGATAATAGCATTTGTCAATTTAAAAATCTCATAACAATCTTTGATTATGATGAAAAGCTGAGTTGGGAATGTCCCTTCTCGCACTTCTACTATGATCAAAACTATCGTGTGGTATCTAAGTTGTTCCTAAATTATTTATTATTATTTAAATATCATTGATTAATTTATGTAATTGTAATTATTTTTCAATTCTTGTCCAATGTTTATTTATTATTAATCATTAGATCTTATATTCTTCCCCTATAATCACAGAAATATAATAAAATCGATAAAATTTATGAAAAAAATAAATGAAAAAAATTCAATGGAGGTGAAGATGAATATATCTAGTTAATACATGAGAACAATCAATATATAACATTGGTACATATAGTGTACTCAAGATAAATTGACCAATAATTAATTTGAAATTTATTCAATACAAATACATTTACTATACATGATTAATTTAATGACAAACCACATATTCACCTATACAACATGGTGCATGGTATATTGAAGTACTCACTGCGTATCTTCTATACATAATGTGTCATCTATTATTTCCAAACGTGTTGTGTATCATATTACGTAGCCTAAATGATTTCTGAAGTTTTCATTTGTAGATACCAAGTTGTGTATCCCATGTACATGCAATATAATCCATTAAATTTCATGGCATGGTTACACATGAGTCCAAAGGCATGATCTATAAATATATAGTAAAAAATATACACAATGTGTGGCTAGATTGCAAATTCCATGTATAGTATGAAAAAAATATGATTAAAAATCATTTTATTATACTGCTTGATTATTTTAAACCTTTTTTTATATTTGTTGGTTATGTTGATTATACATTTTGTGTGATTGGAATTATATATATATATATATATATATATATATATATATATTAAATTTCTAATTAATTGTTCTTGTAATATTCAGAACTGGATATCATGTATAATAAATAATAATGTTATTACTCATCATGGATTGAAATATTACAGTCTACATAAATACCATGTATTTTTTGTTGTCATCACGTTGATATTACACCTCCTAACATTACATGTTATGTCATGTATATTATATGTTGAGTGAGTAAATAGTATATAAATAAAATACATGCTGGGTAGTTCAAATGGGTACTCACTATGTTTCCGAAAATGTATTTTTTTATAAATTAATAATTGTAAATAAATGTATTTAATTTGTTTAATATTTTTATGGATGAGAATTTGAAGAAAATTATTATGAAAGTAATGATAAACGAATTAATTCAATAAATGATATAATTAATTCATTTGAGTTTAATTTATCTTAAATAAGACTAATTAAAATTGGATGATAATTTTATTAAATAGTTAGTTCATTACATGTATGTATATTATCATAAGAATAGTCTAGACCATTATACGTGATTGATTTACATTAATTTTTTAAAATTAAATTTTGGTCTTACACTTCAACCCTCATCTAATTATATTATGGAATGTGTTCTTAGTGTCTCTTATTTTAACCTGATACCCAATACACTAGTTCCCCTCACCTTTGTTTGATTAAATGAATATATAATGGATTGAGATCCCATGCTATGGGAAGTGGTTTATGTTTGGAGCTACGAAGAAACCAATCAAAGAGAGATATATAGGTGAATAGGTGGAAATATGCAACATGAACCATAAAATTGATCATGGTGTTTTTTCCTAGTGCAACATATAGTTAATTTTCCTCAAGTTTACCTAACCATTTCTAAAATACCATTATCATAATACTAAATAATTTTATTTTTATCATGTTTCATGGTTTTTTCATTATGGATATTTTTTCATGATCATATGAGATAATCAAGTGACGAACATTGATGATGGAACTCAAATAACTTGGATTATGTGAAAATATTGTCTATGATATGGTTAATTAATTAAGAAAATCGAATTAATATTAAAAATAATATAGTATGGATAAAAATGGTAAACCTGGGGTTTAATATTAAAATACCTCAATTGTATATATTATGTTATTATAGACTTTAAATAATTAAGGTAAAATAGAACCATTGTTTAATGTTCTTGACCATCCAATGCTGGGGTGCATTCAATTATAATTGAATTCTAACATGATGTTTTAGGTTGAGTTATCCTAGTTCACATAAAGGGTTGAATTCCAATACATTAAACATTGTAACTAATAGGAAAAGGATGAGGAAAAAAACATTATGGATTTTTGGATTGGGGATTCCACTCAACAAATCATGTAATTATGAGTTAATGCACCTCCCATTTGGAATTCCAATCTGAAACCCTTCAAATTTATTGGACGTCCAATTCTAGGGTGATCAGTAGGGGAATATAGATCACTGAGAGTATAATATCCAAGAGATATGTTATTTATAAATCAAATGGTGAGGTCTATTTGTTTTAAATAAAATAGAGGGAGACATATATATAATATATCTATTTATGTATCATTAATTTATTAGAAACATTACTAAAACGTTTCTCATAATATTTATAAAAATATAAATATACATTAATACAAATATATCACTATGATCCATACATGATAGGGATAACAAACTGAGTGGCATAAATTCCCAATAGTAAAAATGTTTTAAACACATTATCATATTCCATGAAAGGAAAATGTATGTGTAAAGAGAACATATTTTTCAAGAACCTAGTTAATAGTATACTTAGGTGGGTTTTTCTCCCTATGAGAAACAATTGAATTATGTTATAGATGTTTAGTGTTTCATGATATCATCCATGACCAAGGATCTTCTAAAACAACATGAGGGTATTGATGGATATACTAACTACTAATAGAGAGTTAGAACTATATTGGCCACTATTAGTAAATATATTTGGCTATATTGAATGCTTACATATTGTAGAGATTAAATTCCAAGATGAGTTGGGAACAGATCTCATACATTCTACACTACCCAAGTCCTCCTCCAATTTAATTTTCAATCATATCATAATGAATAATTACATGATTATTTTGAATCATATTACTATGATTCACCTAGTGGATTAGGAAATAATTCATGATAACCTGATAGTCCTTATAGTGAATAAGAAAATAAGCAAAAAAGAAAAGTTACTTAATACTCAAAAAAAGTATACAGCTCTCGAGCACCACTCTTCTAGTAAGTGTAATATCGAGGGGTAAACCTATGAAAATGAAGTAGTATGTTTAAATGTCAAATGAAAGACCTCTATAAGAGGAACTGTTCCAATAATCAAAGATAAGATAAAGGTGAATTCATTTTTGAGTTTAATAATTCAATATTTACAAATTTTTTATTACATACATCTTGTGGTGATCACATCTTTGTCCATATTTTGGAATTAATTATATTCATAAATATTTCTATATGAGAGATGGATTTTAGATAATTAATTTTTATGAGGATGGATCATCTTGAAATTGGTTTCTATGACATTTTATTTCCAACGGGAGTTATCTTGGTATTATGATATTATTATTATATTCTATCATTTACCAATAACATATTTTTTTATCCTACATGGACATAGATTGTTTTATATTCATATTTGTAAATAAATGTTTGTTCATTTATAATGACAACATATGTTATGGTATGGATAATTAAATTAATGGACATTATGTATTATATTATGAAAATCAAGTATTAGTTATTCATAATGAATCGTGTTCACATGATTCATATAACAACCATTTATGGAAACACCATATTCAGCATGTAAAAAAAGAGGAATGAAAAGTTCTATCAAGATAGGTATTTAGAATATTTTTTGATAAACCCACATTAATGATATCATTCTTATTTAGATCGAAAAAATAATAAACCACCATTTTATGGACATGGTGAATTTTCCAATGATAATCTAGGAATGGTACACACTGACATGTGTGGAGCATTTCTAGTAGAATCTTGTCGTGGTTATTCATAATTCATATCTTTTACTGATGGATTCAGTAGATATTGGTATTTCTAATTGAATTGGTATACGACCAAGTCCATCAATAAATTCAATGAGTTAAAGAGGTAAGTAGATATAAACATGGAAAGAAGATAAGAAATATTAGATTAGATCAAGGTGTTTAACATCTTAACAAAGTGTTTGTCATATATTTATGAGAGTTTTTGGTTCCATCTCAACTCACTCTATCTTACACACCACTGAATAATGTCAGTAGGGAAATGAGTAACCATTCCATGATAGAAATAGTGTCTTATATGATGATCCATAAAAGTCGTCCATTAATTATCTAAGGATATATATTATAAACTATGGAATATACATTAAATTGAGTACCACTAAATGAGACACATGTAATTCCCTTCAAGTAATGGTGAGGAATGAAACTCATTTTCAACATACTTGTGTATGCAGTTTGGAGGAATTTGATAAATCCTTCTCATGATTAAAACTGAAACCGTGAGGCACAACATGTATTATTATAGGGAATTATATAGAAGCAAAGGGGTAAAACCTTAAAAACCCCTCAAAAAATAAATTGATTTTTGCATGAAAATTCCCCATTTTTGATAGGGTGGATGTTCTCAAAAGTATAATTTGAGAAATATTGGATTCGATGAAGTTTATGCTCAATAAATGAATTATTTTTTATAGTTAATGATTATAAAAATCCCCATGGAATAATTTGTTACGAAAATAAATGTACTACATAGGATCACCTTAGATATAAGAGAATCATCGAGATATGGGGTTCTATACACCAAAGATGGTGAATCATTGTCAGTTAAAAACAATAAACCTATATATCAGTAAGACTTAGTGTATATATCAAAATATTCAAGAAGAAATTAATCCATGATTTTTAAAATATATTTTCGATATCAGAACAATATTTGGGTTCTGGTTGATGCACTAGTTGATACAAAGCCTATATGGTGGAAATGGGTTATAAAGAGAAAAAAGACATGGATGGAAAATTAAATAAATTTATAAATCATGGATTATATCTAAAGGGTATAAATAGTGTAATGGAATTGAATATGATGAATCATATTCACTAGTATCCATGTTTTAATCTATCATAATTCAACTTATTATAACTGATTACCATGAATATGACATTTGGATGATCGATGTCAAAAACTATTTCATTAATTGGAAACATCAGGAAGATTTATATATGCTACAACCATAATGTTTTTTTGAATTTATGTGATGAAAATTATATTTCCAAGTTACCAATATCTGTTTATTGATAGAATAAATCATCTAGGTCATGGAGAATTCAATTTTGTAGAACTATAAATGAATTTGGTTTCATTGAGAATGAATGTGATCCTTGTGTTTACAATAGGTTTAGGTGTAATATGGTCATTATCAAAGTTGTATATGTTGATGAAATATTACTTATTCAAAATGAAATATTATTCTTGAAATATATTAAGGACTTATTGAAAAAGTGCTTCTCTATAAAGGACTTTGGTAAAGCATCCTATATTATATTGATAAGTATCCTTCCTGATAGATCCAAATACCTACTTTAAATAATTCAAAGAACATAAATTGACTAGAAACTAAATATATTTAGTGTGGAATGGTTAATAAGGGGATTTATTCTAGTGTAACTTAGTATACATCATTCAAAGTAAATGTGTCCTTAAACATAATAGGATAAATAATGATTGAGAGAGATCTCAGTCGCTTCATTGATAGGATCAATCATATATTCCATGTTATCTACTACACTTTTTTTAACCTAAGCATTGGTAATAGTACACATATAACAATATGAAACCAAAAAATATCATTGATTTTATGTTAAGACTATCCTTCAGTATTTGAGAATAACTACAAATATATTCCCTATGTATTGCTAAGTTGAGGAATCAGTTATCAAGGGTTATATTGATTCTATTTTTAAAATTGGTCAGAAATATTTGATATCCCGATCATGATATGTTTTATATCTTAACCAAGGATCTGTGAGCTGGAATAGATTAATGAAACCAGTTGTCAAAAATTATGAAATGGCTACATAATATATAGTGACTTCAGATATATCCAATGTTGTTTCCTCGATACTAATTTTTTTATTCATATCATGATATGGTTCCAATATTTAAAGAACACATCATATTATGTAGTGATAATAAAATAATAGTGGCTCTTGGAAAATGGCCATAATCAAAAAAATGTTCCAAGCATAAACTATTGAAGAGTCTAAACATGATGTATTTTTCTTATATGTATTAAGATAATATTTTATGGGTTCATATATATTAAAATTTGGTGGATCCATTGACTAATGTCCTATCTTGGAAGAATAATGATTATCATATGATATCTATCAAACCAAATTTTGTTAGTCATTCTACCTTATGAAACTAGTAGTATGTTTTTTATGGTACTTTAGAACCAACTATTGTGAAATTTATGATAACCTATATTCATTGTTTTGAATATTAATAAACTCTTTATTACTTTAAGATTTTTATTCTATATGTTATAATAATTGATAATGTCTGAAGAGTAGTTATTAAACTAAAAGGTAATAACATTTTCCCACTAATATGAGAACCTAGATGTTCAATGATAGTATTCATAAATAAATTTTCTATATCTGGATGAAATCATTTGAGTTACACAAATGACATAGGCTAAAACGGGTGGATACTAATAAGAAATTTAGGGACCTTATCTTGGTGTATTCCCTTGGTAAGTTATTATATATGTAATTATGAGAATAATTCCCGCCAGTATGAAATCTACATTTATTTATATCTTTCTATGTTTGTATATATTATGTGTGTATTGATCCTTAGTCATTAAGATTATTATGAATGGATTTTTTTTGTTTCATAATTTTATTTATTGAACAAAACCATGATGACATATATTCACAGATAGGTGGGATATTCACACAACGATTCCTATATAGGGTGTGAGTAAGAAACCTAGTAGGACACCATAAATGGTTACTTAATAATAGTATAAATGATATACAATTTAATAAAATTAAAATAAAAAACAGATGAGAAATAAAAATTTACAACAACAAAAATATATATTATAGGTCCTATGAATCCAACTCCACCCAATTCAACTCAATGCTGGATGGAATTTCAATCAACTTCCTGACACATCCTCCTCAATGGGATTTTCCGTAAACACATCTGATATATCTCTTATGAATGGATAACCCTTGTACATATAAACCTATCATATGACACATCCCCCTCTAGGGGTAGTTCAAATTTCTTAATATTCATACTCAACATCATAATATAGAGGAACAATAAATAAAAAACTTTGATACATGATTATATATCAAATATCAAATGATGTCAAGAAAGGTTCATAGCCATTGAAAATCCGAAAATGATCAAACATCAATAATATGCCTCATGGGGATACTCATAAAAAACCAAAGTGATTGGAATCAATAATAAGTCACATGGGATAAATATGTACACCAAATAATCACTCTACGAACCCATATAAATATTATATAAGGATATAGTCATCCTACCATAGGTGAAATGATGTTATTATGACAGGGTTCATACTTTGAATCAAATTATGGAACTATAAATACTAGATGCAACAATTTTCATACATAATTTATAATTCTAGTACCATGGATAAGGTATATACACATCTAAGATGTTTTATAAGATCATACATAATCATGAAGATCCACTGCTGACAACTATCTAGGTCTGAAGAATGTTCATTTGTTAATTCTCTAAATCTAGGTATTGATTCAATGGATTAAATATAATTCCAATATTACACCATTCCAAAATCCTTAAATTTATTCAAGAAATAAATAATATAAGATGTTTTCAATGTTAATTAATATTGAATTCATCTAGATCAATATTGAACACACATATTTTTTAAATGTAAGATCGAACATATCTTCGATTTTTGAAATGAAGTTATGGATGAATAAAAGAGAGAAGAAAATTATAATAAGGGATTGACTATAGTAATTATAGTTAATAGAAAACAATAGAATGAGAAAATAATAGATAATTAATGTATTTTAAAAAATATTGATATAAATTTCCATGAATACTAGTCTCTGAGTGACATCACTGATATGTCTGTGGAATCCACCATTTTCATGTTGGAAAATGGGTAGATGCACCAATGCCCCAAAACCCCATCATATTTTTTAGTGTGTTCCCACTAGAGGTCTATTGGGATAATAAACTCAATAGTATATACTTTAGACTCCACTGGATGGATGGTGGAGGTGTTGTGGATTTTAAGATGACAACATCTCCCATGAGCCTGTCCCTTTCCTATTCAATCCTCTCAAACACTTCTAACACACCACAAAAGTCATTAAAATATTTAAAAGTATATTTGATATCTTAAATTAGAATTAACTTAAATATATATTCCAAATAATCATTTATCATATTTATAATAATTTTATAAGTTATCAACCATATCTGAATCCAATATTCAAACGTAATAAATCATCTCAAATAGTGCATGTTTAAATTAAATATATGTACAAATGTGAAAGAGTAAATGCGATTATATTTTCACCACCATTTCAATGTTAGATAGAATATTGTGCAAAATATTTAGTTTCCCCAGATATTCCTTACTAGATGACAAACTTTCCATAATATAACCCTTCTTCAATTGAAAAAATTCAAGACAGTACAAATCCGACATAATAAACCCAAATAATTTTGGAATTTTTTGCTTTGTAATAGTTTTAGTCACAAATAAATGTCTTAGTTTCCTAACCTATAAAATTTTAAATTCTAATAAATATTATATAATGGTGGATAAAATTTATATTGATTTTATATCCCCTAATTAAAAATATGAATCATAATAGTATAGATAAAATTGAAATATTTAAGAAACTATGTGGTAATATTAATATATACTATCCTCTAGATAGAGTATTCCTGATTGAATAAATTTATCATCCTTTATGATAAAATAATTATAGAATATATATAAAGAAAAAGAGAGGATAAAAGCCTTCCATTTGAAAAATAAAAGTTATTTAGGATTAAAATGTTATTCCCATGAAGCTATAAACTAAGATTTGTGACATATCACTACCCAATATGAAGTTGGATAAGATCGTTCAAAAAATTATTAAAATTAAAATAATATTTACATTTAAATAAGGAATAATTATATTTCTAATTTATAATGTTGCATACCATTTATTAATGAATATGATCCATGAATGGTTCATTCAATTCTTGTAGGAAATTAAATAATGTGAAATAAAACTAAGAAAAATGAGAATTTATGATTTAGAAGAAATAATTAATGAGAAGGTATGTGTAAATTTCAAAAGTGATTGACTTTTTAACCAAATGTTTTTTACAATTTGGATAGCTAATTTTGGAAAATGAAAGTAAGAGTGACAATGAATATGTAAATGTAAGGTATAAACAAAAAGAAGATGTTCCATGTGAAGAAGTAAAATTTCATGGGAGGCAATTAACACCTGATAACCATTGAATTTTTGAGATGTTGCTTGAATTGATCACTATAGTAAAATATTGTCCTAATAAATTTTTAAAAATGCCTCCATCACAATAAGTGATCCTAATTATGATGATGATATCACTAGGTTATGGATGATTCATAAAAACCTACAAGTGGAGTTCCATCCCCTGAAAAGAAGTTAATATGTTGAATAATATCATACTACCCATGTGAAAAACCTATTTTAAAAAGATGTGTAGAATTAATAAGAAGAATTTTATGGTTGGTGAAGAAAGAGTAACATGGTAGATAAAATATTCTCAACCTTGATATTCATATTATGGAACAAACTATTCTTCCTTATTCTCCTAGAATTTTAATTTCATTTTAAAAAATCATATATATGGAATTGGAAGTGATACTTATTCATAGGGGAATAACTAAAATATTTTCGTAAGATATCAAAATGGATAATAATTTGAAGGATTCATAATTCTATAATGAACTGATAGTTTTTAAATTAGATTATATATAATGAATAGGATAATCCATTATAAAGATATTAAATATGTCAAAAATGGGAATTAGTTTTAAATGGTCCATTTTGGTGAAATATCAATGTGGGTTATCATGAATAATATCTAATAAAGTGATTTATTTGGATGATGATTGGGTGCGGTGTCTCGTTGAGAGGTATACTAGTGGGGAATGTTTTTAATAGATTTTATAAAAATTAAATATCATATAAATATTAATCCATGAATGTTCTTGGAATAGATTCATTGAAAATATTATGTTTTTTATATTCTATAAACATTGGAGGAAATAATGATATCCTATCATTAAGGGTGGAAAATTTATTTTTTCAATGAGGTCTAAAATGAATGTTTGGTGATTTTCAAAATTATATTTTTATGATTAATTAATTTAGAATTTTATTAAGTGTTTTAATCCAGTTTTAGATTAACTGTTTGAATTTTAGTTGATAAATTCCTTGAGAATAATTATAAAAAACGATTTCAACCATCTTTTTCATCCTGGAAAATGTTTAAACATCCTTTAAAGAAAGTATAAAAGTATGTGCAAGTCATATTGGTATCATATTATATTATTATCGATATATTTTCTGAATAAATGAAACCATTTTATTTTTTTCACTAATCATGGATCACATAGGATTTGAATGGAGAAATTTATGGAACATTTCATTAGTAAAGTGATTCAATCCCATATCATTCTCTGTGTCTTTATTTTCAGTTAGGGGGTAGAAGAAAAATTAACAGATTATATAAAATGGTGATAAAATAAACATGTTTTTTTTGTAAAGGAGACATATTGAGTAATTTATTTTAATATATAATTTTCTTATTTAACATAAATTCATATATTGTTGTTTTTTACCCATAAAAATATCCATGTTTTATTTTTTGTCAACAAAACTAGAAGTTTTAATAAATATTGATTTTAGTATGTTTATTAATAATGGTTTGGGAGAAATTATAAGAACCGAAGAATGATAAAAATAGGATAAAACAATGAATAATGGGATGAGGGGAGTTTCAAAGAATAATGTGACTTAAAATTAAGGGAATGGGGATTGAAGACACACATTGGGTGTTTCTTTTTTAATTTCTCATCAATATGTATATGAAATAAGATGACACTTCTATATGAGTTTTATATAATCATTCCCATCAAGGAAAATATTTTTATATAGTTAGATGTGTTTTTGAAGGATTCCATCCTTCTATATTTATATTGATTGAGAAGTGTTAAATATACAAGGATCAAGTTATAATGATTAAAAACTAAATTCCTAAAGGTTGGAGGTTGAGTCCTAATTGTTTTTTATTCTATGTGTTATACTTCTGAGAATGATGTTTAGTAAAGGAAATATTATTAGTATAATATGATCTAAAAATATACCTACTCTCCTAGTTAGCCACATTCCAGTTAATCCTTAAATAATGAAGATATTTATCCAAGATGAAATGTAGGATCCCACTATGAGAGGAAGGTGTGCAATAATATAGAGAGTCAGCATGGGTTATTAGTAGTAGGAAGAGAGCCAGGTGGCTCAAGAGAGAGATCCACTTGAAGGGGTTGTGTGGATATTTTGTCCATTTCATAGGATAAGTACTGCCAAATTTGATTTCACAGTGGTACCATGTTTTTAAGAAACAAATGTGACCACACATTGGATAAGTAGGATACGAGACTCATGTATATAAGTGTATTGTTCCGATTTAAGAAGAAAAAATTCAATAACAAATAATTTTTCATTTACACCATCGTCTTCTATGTGTCATGCGTATTCTAGATGTTCCAATCATACCGAGTCATGAATTGGAATGACAGTAACCCAAAATAAGAAAACACCTTGAATATAAAAGTTGTTTGTAGTATTTACAAGTGTATTAATGCTATAAATTCTTGATTTTTTTATAAAAATTAAAAGTATTTCATGTTAAAATTGATTTGGATGAATATGGAGAATATTCAATTAAAACAAGTAGATACTAGAATTTTCGTGCATAAAGGAATGGGGAGCACAGTAGGATTGTTATTATTACATAATGAACATCATAATTTACTCATTGGTTTCATAAGGTTCATAATGAAATAATCAGGATTATGTTTTATAACATTGGAAAATTATTTATAACTTATATTTGAGAAGAAAAAGTAAGAATTTCATGTTGATATATGCCAATGTAAGGATGATCTCAAATGTAAGAATGATTTTATACCTCTTTATATACCATAGGTTAATTTTTTAGGTTTATTGTTTATATAATAAGTATATTATATTTGTAACTATCATCACCTTGTGGTATTTCCTAAGTAGTATACATATAAAATAATATTACAATTAAGTATTATATTAAGGTAATATAATGTGATGCATTATGAACCAATATTTATTGTAATAGATATAAAAAACATATTATGATTGATGATAATGATATATATTTCTATTATAAAAAGAGATATTCCACATCACAAATTTCTCATACTAGTATGCCCATGTAGAGGATAAATTAAAAATCATTTTATAATTTCGATTTCATGGTTCCTTTAAGGAGGGAAATATGTCATTATTTTTCTAATATTTTAATAACAAGTTAATTGTTGAAAATAATAGAATTTAAAATAATAATATTGGAAAATAAAGGTATCGAGAACTCTCAAAAATATATGGGGAACCATTGGATCAAATTATAAATATGTATGGAAGATAAGGTGATTTCAATAATCATTATATTGAAATAATATTTATGAACTTTAGTGGATAATTAATTGAAAAAAGGAAAATAATAAGGGGTTGAAGATCATAATAATAAAAGAAACTACAGCTAACATGGAAAACTCATCTTTTATTTTATAATAGAGGATAACAAACCCCAAGACTTTCTACAAAACATTCAAAGAAAAAAATGAACGCTGAATAGGCTCCAAAATTCAAATATTATTTTTTCAAAGAAACTATGAATTCTCGTATACTTAATTTCATGAAGAACCCCATTGAAAATGATTTAGGATGAATGAAAAGTGTTTTATTAATTGTTTTTCAAAATACAAGATAATATATCTCTCAACTATGAATTATAATACAGGGGTAAGGTAAATATTCCTTGATGTGGTGAATGTAGTAGAAGTAAATTTTTAAGTATTAGTTGTTACACCCCAAGAATTTAAAAAATAAATTGAAATTATTGAATAATTATTTCACATATATTGTTATAAATATCCTTTAATTATAGTTTTGACAATTTTGTGATTTTAATTTTAAAAAATGGTCACCTATGGTAGTAATTAGTATGTTATTTGGAGTCTGGTAGAACCGATTTTTGGATGAATAGTAACATACCCTTACAAATAGTAATATGAATTTTAATACGACCCTTATATATTTAATCATATTATTATTTTATTTTCTTATGGTTATAAGGTAATGATAAGTTGATTAATTTTTCAAGGTGTTTAAAAATGAGTTGTTGAATTAAAATTGTTATTTTTGAATTAAATATGATTTTATTTAAAAATTAAATTAATAATATTTAAAAAATTATTTTAAAAAATTATTTCATTTTTGAATTATGTATGTCTGAAAATGGTTTGGGTGAATTTAAAGGATTCTTCTGAAATTCATTAATTTTTTATGAATAGTAAAATATAATAAATTAAGATAAATGCTAAATACTTGTTTGAATACATCATAGTTGATGCATGGTTGATGTAATCCCACTTGTTTTGAACTCACATCAATTTTTTCTATTTTGGGTCACATGAATCAATACTACTCATAGTCTTTAGCAAACAAATTTAAATAATTATTAAAATAATGTAAAATCCCTCCTCTCCTCCACTATAAATACCACCCTCATTCCCCTCTTCCTCTCACACCTCTCAAGCATTGATAATTTTTTATGTTATACCAAAAACCATCCCCAAGGCCCTTACCTACATCCAAGACCATATGGTCTCTCCAAAAGGCCAAAACAAAAGGCCTTAAAGAGGATTTCAAGAACAAGAAATCAAGATGTAAGAATCCTCTTTCTTTTTCATGTGTTTACTTTTCATTTCCATTTTTTCTTATACTCTCTTATCCTAACATTATCCCGGAGGTATGAAATATCAAAAATCTAATATACTCTATATGATATCATGTTTTTGTAAATATATTCATAATATTATTCCTCTCCTATATCTCTTATTAAAAAAATAAAAACACCATCCGTAATGTACTGATTTACAAAAATCACGGATGATGTGTTTTAAATTTCCATTACATCCATAAAATCTGATCATAAACCCATTTTAATGGTTGAAAATTAATTAAATGTGTATTAATTAACCTATTTTATGTTCTATAATGAACATATATTAATGAAATTAATTTATATAATGAAACAAGTTCATGGTTATCGAGGAACCGCAAAAAATAATCTATAAAAATATCATTAATGTTCTATCTAATGATACATAATCAAATAGGATAAAAATGATTTATGGTATCATTATATATTATGGAAAAATATTCATACCATTTCATTCCACTTCTGGAATTTGATTTCCATATGACATGAAAATAAAATACCAACCGACAATGAAATCATGTAAAAAAACGCACCTAAAACAGTGGAACGAAAAAATACTAACAATTAAAGGGTGAAATGATGTAATGAAATGATCATATAAGGTATTATAAACACGAATATTTTTCTATAATATATTAATAAAACTCTTTTATCGATTATATAATAGTATTGAACAAGTTTTTAGTGATACAAACACAAGTTAAGGGAATTCACAACCCGCTTTCCATTCTTTAGGTTCCCCTTCTACTTAATTATTTATGTGGTAATTAAATTTTTGTGAGATGAATTAGAATTATATTAGGTTTAATTATGTTTATTTATAGTCTATATACATATTTAATCCACTCTATTAAGATTCACTTCAATTTAATGATATTTTAAGGGGTTTTATTTTAAAATCCTCTTTTAAACTTCTATTTTACCAAATTCAAAAAAAATATTTTTATGAAGTTATTATTGTCGTATGATTATGTTATAGTTCTTGTGAATTTTTTATGATGAAGTTTGGTTCCTATATATTCATCAAATGCAATGGGTATGAGTAAGTTGTAGGTTGGCTATATAGTTTCTCCATGTGTAACTATGATGGTTACAAAATATGGTAGCCGTGAGCGTTACATTTTAAGTAGCCATGGGGGTTACAAATTATAAGGTATCTGAGAGGGTTACAAGATTATGTATGTAATTTACCAATATAACATTGAAGTTCTATTTATGTTCTATATGTTTTTTGCAAATATCTTAGAAATCTCATGTTTTAAATAGTACGTTTATAGGGGTGTCACAGATGTCCTTTTGAAAATTATTTTCATACGTTTCAATTATTCATGGATTAATGTTTTCCAACCTTCATTTTATATCCCTTACTATGATTTTTTTCTCATCTCATGTTTTTAAATGTTTTTAACAGTTTAAAAGGATGTGTATGACAAAGAAGGAATCCATGTTAGATGTTATGGAGATTGATCAAAAAAATATGTTTTATATGAAAAGTATTATATTTTTGAAAAAATATATATTGTATTTGTAGTATCCACTCTATATAATTGGGGAATGTTATGCATGTATTATATCAAAATTATCTAAAACTCTAAACTTGATAAGATCCTCAATTTGAAAGGAACTGAGTGCTTGACTAAACTTCAAGATTACAAATTGTAATCGGTTGGGTACTTATAGTTAGTATTAGAGGACGGTTTAGAAAAAATTAGGGGTTAGGATAATGTTAATAGAATAACATAAATGATTTTTTATGGTTAATTTGAAATGATATAAAATTTAAAGAATATGATGTTCCTCCAACTATGATTTTTTGGATCCGAATGGTTTTCTATAGAAAAAATAGGGAAGCTGAAGTGGATGTGTGTCGACAGAAAGATATCCTTCTGAATCTATAGCCTTGAATGGTATGGATTGGAAATGTGTAGTTTATGAATGTAATGGCTCAGATGACGTAGAAAATAAATGGAAGTTGCATCCATGCATGGGAATAACGAGAGGTACCACAATGTAACATGACGATCGTAGAACATTGTATAACACCACACCCTCATACATTCAATGGATCTTCTGACCAAAGAGTAGTCGAATGATGGATTAAATCCATTAAAAATATATTCGATGTTATGAAATATTAATTAAATCAACAGGTATCCCTTTCCATTTATCATTTTGAAGGTGAAGTAGATCAATGGTGGTCAATGGTCAAAAATATCAGGGATAGAGAAGAGATTATTGCCTTAGTGTGGGATGAATTAATAATTCATTTCCATAAATAAATATTCTCCTAAGGTGTTGTGACTTAGGATGGAGAATAAATTCCATGAATTGAAGCAATATGAGGATGATTTAGTGGTTGTGTATGAATAAAACTTCACCCGACTGGCGAAGTATGGTAAATCATATTCTATATCATGATAGAAAAATTAACTACTTTTAATCAGGATCAAATTCAAGGTATCGAAGTGCATTGGCCTCTGGTGAATTCATATGTTATGAGAAACTTTTCTGGTGGGCTAATAATGTATAAATAGTGTTTTTTTATGATCACATTAACTTTGAAAACAAGGAGATGAAGTGTTCTAGAAGGCAGGCGATGGATAAGAATCAATAAACCAAATCTAATGGTACAAAATTCAAGTTTACTGTTTCTGAAAAGTGTGGAAAAATAACGCTGGGGAATGCCTTGAAAAAACTGGGATGCGTTTTTGATTTGGTGTGTTTAGACATATGGACCAATATTATAATGATAATTATACTAAGACTAATACTGATAAAAAAATGTAATGTGTTTTAAATGTGGTGATATGGTTCATTATGTGAATGCTATCCCAAAGAGATATTTGAATGTTGAAAATAAGCTACACTATATGCTGAAAAGTGTTGTGAAATCCTTTTCAACTACAAAATTAGACATCGTTCCATCCAATGAAGTTGTATTATGTACCCTCTTTATCTACTCCTATTTTTCTAAGGTTTTGTTTGATAATGGTTAAATACATTTCTTTATTTATGATGAATTTTTAGGTAAATTTCAAATATCACCTCAACAAAGGAGACTGGAATATATTGGTAAAACACCAGGGGAAATATTATAGAAAATTTGAAGTAGAAGAAACATTTTAATATAGTCTGTGGAAACACATTACCTACAATCCTTCTTTTATTTTCCATAGTAGAGTTTGATGTCATTCTGCGAATGGATTGGATTTTTGATAATCATACTAATATTGAATTTAGAGCTGAAGAAGTTGTTTTTCCTAATTTTTTTAGTTGATATAAAATAATGAACACATATAACTCATAACATATGATGAATCTGAGAATTTATTGAAATATTTAAATGAATGTAATCTTGCTCATATTTTTTACAACAATGGAACTATTTAGATTAATTATGTTCTCATGGTAAATGAATATCTTGATGTGTTTCTTGATGAGTTACCCTGTGTTATAACTAATCAGGACGTTAAATTCACAATCTATTTAGTTCTTGATGCTATGAAAATTTCCAAACCCCCTTTTTTGATGGCTCAAATGGAACTTTTAGAGTTGAAAACCCAGTTGTTGGATTTTCTTGATAAAGGATTTATTCATCTAAGCACATCACCATGGGGTGCTCTGGTTTATTTGTTAAAAACAAATGTGGTTCCATGAGAATTTCCATTGATTATAGAGCCTTGAATAACATCACAGTTAAAAAAAAATATTGCCTCATATTGATGATGTGTTTGATCAACTCCAAGGAGTATAGTATTTTCCATGATTGACTTGAGAATCCAGATACAATCAGTTGAAGTTGAAAGATGATGTCATCCCCAAAACATCTTTTTGTACTAGATATAGGCATTATGAATTATTTTATAATGTTTGGGATAACTAATTCACCTGTTGTATTGATGGATCTTATGAATAAAATATTTCATTAGTTCTTGGATAAGTATGTGGTTGTGTTTATTGATTACTTTTGGGTATTTTCAATGAGTAAATAGAAGAAGGAAAAATACCCAAGGGTTGGTTTTCATACCTTAAAGGAACAAAACTATATGGTAAATTCAGATTTCTTGTTTTTTAGTGGAAACCGATTTTCTTTCTGGGGAACACTGCAAATAATGATGTAATAACTATTGATACTTCAAAAAATAGTGGTTGATGAATGTCCAAGACCTACAAATGTTATATAAATTCAGAGATTTCTTGGATTAGTAGGTTATTTCAAACGGGTTATTAATAACTTTTTACGGTTATCTATCCTGCTAACTATGTGAACACAAAGAGGGGATAATGTTATTTGAAAAAACCCAATGTGATGCTTATTTTAGGAACTGAATATGAAGTTGGTAAATTCTCTAGTTTTGGCCTTGAATCCCAAAATGGTGAGTTTTCCATCTATAGTTATGCCTCGTTGATGGGACTTGGTCGTGTTCTGATGAATAATGATCAGGTAATTACCTTATGCTTCAAGATAACTAAAACACCAGTAGTTAAATTATCCCCCACATGATTTGGAAGTTTCAGTTGTGTTTTTTTATTTGAAAACATGGAGGCATCATTTATATAAAGTTAAGTTTCAAATATATACTGACCATAAAATTATTATGTATATATTCACTTAGAAGGAATTAAAAATGAGGTAGATAATGTGGATTGAATTAATAAAATATTTTTATTCCACGTTTAATTACCATTGAGGAATAGAAAAAAAGTTGGGGATTCCATCAGTTGAAAACTTCATGTAACATTAACCATGTTACCTTTGGAACATGATCCCTTTATTAATGATTTAATGAATTTTGGATTATAATATATTTGTGATGGAAATACAACTGTTTTGTTTTTAGGTTTTAGTATAGGCATCATTATAAAAAAGAATTAAACAACCGTAGAAGGAAGGCCATGATCTATATAAAAACGTATTGTTGGTTAAAATGGGTATGTTTCTAGAATTTAACCTTGATAAATATTGTGTTTTAATATTTTGTAAAAGGTTGTGTATGCATTATGATTCTCATTTTAAGAAATAATTATTGTGTGAATCACATAGTTATCCATTTTCAATTCATCCTTGATGTACAAATATGTACAGAGACATTTTGGAGTATTACGGGTGGGATGTATTGAAAATGGATATTTCTGATTTTACTATGAAATGTATGAAATGTCAACAGGTTAAAGAAAAATGGAAGTTACCTAAGGGTATGTTTCATCCTTTTCCAGTGCTAGAGTGGAAATTATATAATATATCCATGGACTTCATTTTGGGACTACCAAAGACCTCTCAATGTAATAATGTAATAAGGGTTATTGTTGACAGAATGACTAAATCTACACATTTCCTCTCTATTCGAGATAAAATTTCATTGGATTTGATTTATTGATTGTACCTCAACGAGATATTAATGCTACATGGAGTGCCTATTTCCATTATATTTGACCAGGATCACAAGTTCCCTTCTAAATTTCGTAACGACCTTCAAAAGACACTGAGCACATAATTAAATTTCAGTACAACTTTTCATCATCAATCAGTTGGGTAGTCATAATGAATTATTAAGAACATTGATTATATCACTACTAAAAATCATGCTATAGCCATGGTTTTAAACTGAGTCTATAGGCCCAAAAACTGTGGCTATAAGTTATAGCCATAGTTCCCACAACTGTGGCCGGTATTGGCATGGATATAGGGTAAAACCTATAGCAGTGGTTCCCAACCATGTTTATATCCCTTTATCCATGGTTTGAATCGTGGATATAGCCCTATATCCACGGTTCCAACCATGGAAACAACCCTAAAGCAACATTTTTCAACCTGTAGCAAAGTCTGAAAGCACTCATCTCTTATAGCCACGGATGCAACCATGGCTATATGTCTAGAGCCACGGTTAGGAACCATGGATGTAGACCTATAACTAAGGTTTAAAAGCACGGATATAGGCTTACACATTCCGTAAAAAAACCAGCACCATTCAGCCAGTGCTGGCCCCTTGCATCCTCTGCACCGCCCACTGCAAATCCCACCCACTCTCCCCTTGCACCCCACATGAACCTTGAATCCCCTCCATGCACCCCTCCCTTTGCAACCCCCCTTCCCACCCTTGACAGACCCCACTCACCCCAGGACATACCCCACTCACCCCCTGTACACCCCCCCAAGACAACCCCACCCGGAAAGCAGGCCCCCCTGTTGGACACCCCTTGCACCCCCTACTGGACACCCCCCCCAATGATAGAACCCCCTTACAAACCCCTCCCTCCTGGACACTGGACACACCCACCCTACAAAACCCCCCTCCCCTGGACATGCCCCTCCCCCTAGATAGACCATGACACCCCCCCGAAAGACCCCAGACACCCCCAGACCATAAACACCCCCCAGACAAGCCCTGGACACCCCCCAGGCAAACCCTGGACACCCCCCCCCCCCCCCCCCACGACCCTAGAAACCCCCCCAGATAGACCCTGAACCCCCCGGACAGACCCCAGAAACCCCCCACCCCTCGGATAGACCCTGGACACCCCCACCCAAGCCCTAGACACCCCCCAGACCCTGCACAGATCCCCCTGGACAACCCAGATCTCCACTCCCCTGGACAACCACCCCCACCCTCTTGGACAGGTGCTGTAACCCCCACCCCCCAGAACCTGGACACCCCCCACTGCTGGACCCCCCTGGACAGCATCCCCACCTGCTAGACCCCCTAGGATAACATCCCCCACCACCCGGACCCCCTGGAAAACAGCCCCCCCCCCTCGGACAACCACCCCCCTGTTGGACCCCCTGGACAGTAGCCCCCTTGTACCCCCCCTGGACAGCAGTCCCCCCTCCCCCAGACAGAACCCCCCTAAATATCTACCCCCTACTGGACCCCCTGAACAGATGGCCCCCATGCTGGACCCCCCTGAATAGCTGCCCCCTGCTGGACCCCCCTGGACAGCAGCCCCGCTGCATTGGATGCTTCTTATGGTTGAGGCTGGGAGATGCTGGGTTTATCCAATAGAGACTTACCGAGATTCTCATAGTGGGGTTACAGGTTTCTTGTGGGGGATTTAGGAGGTGAGGTTGTTTATGCTTCAATGTTGTTAAATGGACTAACATGGAAGTTGGGAGAAGCATATTTTATTATTTTAGTGTTTATAAATTAGAATTTTTCATTCCAGTATATAGATGCAGACTTTTGAGGCATTGTATGGGAAGTGGTGTTGAAGTCCAGATTTTTGGGATGAACTCAAGGAAAAGAATTTGGTGGGACCATAATTAGTAGAGGAATTGGCTGAGAATGTGAAGATGATCCAGAAACACATGAGGATAGCTCAGAGCATGTTGAGATGTTATGCATAGAACAGGAGGAAAGACTTTTCGTTGGATATAGTTGATCAATTTTTTCATAGATTCCCACAATGGAGAAGTGTTATTTGTTTTGGTAAGAAAGGAATGCTAAGTCCACTGTTCATTGAACCTTATGAAATTCAGGAGAAGGTTCGACTAGATGCATACGTAGTAGGTTTTCCTCCAAGTTTATCTTAGGTACACAATTTTTTTCATGTTTTGATGTTATCATAGTTCATTCCAGATTCATCTCATGTTTTGAGCCTTGAAACAGTTCAGCTGGAAGAGAACCAATCTTATGAAGAGAAACCAGCTTTGATTATTAATGGAAGGGAATAAGTATTGATGAATAAGGTAATCCACCACGTAATGGTTTTGTGGAGAAACCACATTCTTGAAGAAACAACATGGGAATATAAAAATGCTATGAGGGAAAGGTACCCTCACTTGTTTCATATGTAAATAAAATTGCGGTCACCTAATTTATAGAAATTGGGGATCATGTAACAACTTATGGTTTTAAAAATAAATTTAAATGCATGAATCATTGTTTCATTCATATTGTCATAACTACCATTTAAATATTATTTTTCCGCTTCTATGATTTGAATTTCAAAAAATGGTCATCTATGGATATAATCACTAAGTTATTTTGAGTCTGATAGAACCATTTTTTTTGGGTGAACAGTAACATACCCTTATGAATAGTAATTCATATTATTATTTAATTTTAGTATGGTTATAAGGTAATGAGATGTTTATTAATTTTCAATGTGTTATAAATGAGTTATAGAATTAAAATTATTATTTTTAAATAAATTATGATTTTATTTCTTATATTTAATCAATAATATTTAGAAAACTTTTTCCAAAAAATGAATTTTATTTTTTAATTCAACACGTTAAAAAATGGTCAGGGTGTATTTTTGGGATTTTTCTGAAATTCATAAATATTTTGATGAATAGTAAAATTTGATAAATTATGATAAATGCTAAATACTTAATTTTGCTACATCTTAGGTAGTGCAAGGATTATATAGGACCACGTTTTTCTAAATCACATTCAATTATTACTATCTTGATTCACATGAATCAAGACTACTCATTTTATTGAGAAAAAATATTAAAATAGTGATTAAAATATTGTAAAAATCTCTCCTCTCCTCCACTATAAATACCACCTTCATTTCCCTCTTCCTCTCACAAATCTCAAACCAGGATAATTGTATATGTTCTTCCAAATCCCCTCCCAAAGTCTCATCCCAATTTATAAGACCTTCTGGTCTCACCAAAAGGCCAAAACCAAAAGCATTAAGGATGATCTCAAGGAGAAGATCTCAATAGGTAACAATCCTCTTCCTTTTTAATGTGTTTTCCTTTAAATTCCTCTCCTTTCATATAATATATTCCCCTCCCATTATCCAGGAGGTATTAAATTTCTAGAATATTATATATTCTTAACATTATCGTGTTTATTTAAAAAAATCATCATCTTCTTCCTCTTCTCTCCCACTATTACAAAATATAAAAACACAGTTCATGATGTTCTGATTTACCAAAATCATGGATGATGTGTTTGAAATTTCCCTTAATTACATAAAATATGATCATAAAAACCTTTTAAAAGTTTAATAGGATTATAAATTTTATGATTTAGTCTATTTTATCTTCATGAATGATCATCTATTCATGAAATTAAAATATATAATGAAACTTGTTCATGATTATCGAGGAACCGGAAAAATGATCTAACAAAATATCATTAATGATTTATCTAATGATTTATCATCATATATGATAAAAAATGATTAATGGAATAATTATATATATTTGATACACATTAATACCATTTATTTCAAATTTTATAATTCCTTTCCATATGAAAATAATATCAAATACAAACTGGCCATGAAAATCATGTATAAAATGCACAAAAACAATGGAAGGAACTAAATACTAAAAATTAATGGGTGAAATGATGTAATGAAATAAAAATATAAGGTATTATAAACCTGAATATATTTGTATAAATTATTTATTTCACTTTTAACCCATTATACAGGAGGTTTAAACATGTTGTAAGTATGATAAACCTGAGATAAGGGAATTCTTAACATGATTTCAATTCATTGGGGTGACCTTATTCTTCATTATTTATGTGGTGTTTAAAATGTTTGTGCGATGAATTATGGTTATATTATGTTGATTAATTTGTATTTAATATTTATATAGATATTAAATCCACTCTATTAAGTCTCAATTCAATTATATTATATTTTTAAGTGTTTTTTAATTTTAAATCGTCTTTTAAAATCCCATTTTAAAAAATTTAAAAGAAATGATTTTATGAAATTATTCATGTTTTATGATTATTTTCTGATTCTTGGGAATTGTTTATGGTGATTTTTTACCTATATAACCCTCAAATTCATTAGGTATGTGTATGATATAGGGAATCCATATGGTTACTCGATGTGTAACTACAACATTTTGACAATATTGTTGTCGTGAGGGTTACGTAGTATGGTATCTGTGAGGGATGTAAATTATAAGGTAGTTGATAGGGTTGAATGATTGTGTACTTAATTACACATGATAAATTTTTGGTTCGATTTATGTTATGTATGCTTTGTGGAAATCTTGTGAAAATCTCATGTTACACAAAGTATGTTTATATGGGTGTCAAGTATGTCCTTTATTAAATGATTTCTTATGTTACAAGTATTCATCTACTATTGTTTCCTTCAGTCATTTTTTATACCTTGCTGAGATTTTTGTGCTCATAACAAGTATTTGAATAGTTTTCAATGGTTATAATGATGTGTAAATAAAATAAGGAATCCCAGTTTAATGTTATTAATATTTGTCAAAGAAAACAAGTTTTATTTGAAACGTTTTATATTTGGGAAGAAATAGATACTATTTTTGTGGTATCTACACTATATAAATATGGAATATTATATATGAATTATATCCCAACTCTCTAAAACAAGAAATTATAAAATATCCACAATGTGAAAGGAAGTGAGTCCTTGACTAAAATTCAATATTACATATTGTAATAATGCTAGGTCCTTATATTAGTAGTAGTATATTAACAACCCAATAACATTCTAAATTAGAGTTGGAATATTTAGTTTTGTAAACTCATTTCATATCACTATAAATATGTGTGATACACCAACAAAGCTGAAAATATATTAACATGAATTTAGGATAATCCATTCTAATAGTACTTATACTTCCATATTATTTGTTATAATGGTATTAGTTTATCCTAAATTATAACATGGATTATCATTATCATTTTTAGAGGAGATCAAAGTCAATATAGTTTTCCAATTGTGTGTGTACCATTTAATTTTTTAATTTTGTTGTCCATAAAAACATGTAAAACAATGTTATGTTATGATAATAATAAATCCATTCAATTAATAATTTCATATGTTATGAAAGGGAAAATGATAAAATTATTATAAAATAGCTCATTAATTATTACCCCCCCCCTCCACTAATAGTGTTGATAATATGAAATCGTTATCATATAAGGGTAAATGACCATGTGACCTTGAAGGTTTAACATCATCATGGGTAATGAAGCTTCAGTCAAGTGATTTTTTATCTCACTGATTCACTATGACTTCTAAGGTGTTATATAGTGTCAAATAGGGGTCCAACTGACATGCACAACCCCCATATCTCAATCGAGTATCTGTGTTATTTCATGTATCCAATATTTTATAGTATCATCATTATTAATCCCATGTAATTTATTTTGTTGAATTGTACATTGAGTATTTTTTTATGTTTATGAAGAAGACAGTAGAGATTCAATACTATCTTGAGAATGTGCTTTATCACTATGTCATTGCTTTAGATAATGTATTGTGCATGCTTGCTTACTAGGAGGTGTGTATGTGATAAAATAAGTTGTAGACGAATGATAATTATCATGGTATTTTTTTATCCATTTTTCATCTTGATATTGATATTCATTATGAGGTATTGATTTCATTTTGATTATTTTTTCTTTCTGTGGAAATATTTTTATGATAGATTCACTATTTCATAATAGTTATCTCTTTTGGATGTTTTGGATTTGTTTACATATTCATAATATTGGTATTCATTTTTATTGAATAGGAATTTCATAATTTTAGAGGTATATTACATAATTACAAGGAATTTTATGGACTATTAGTTTGGGTTTTTTATGATATGAGTGTATTTGCAGATGTTTATAAAAAAGAAGGTGGGGTTGGAGATGATATTTAATCTATATAATTTTTTTGAAACCTGTTGTGTTTTTAATTATGTGTGATATAGTGGATATGGTTTTTTCGTATTCTAGTTTTTTACATCATGATATGTTGGGTTATGAAATGGGATTTTTATTACACTGTGTGGGGGTTTTTCAGATATTATTGTCACAATTTTCTAAAGTTGGAGAACAGTTGGATCATGGTCGATATTTTATTCTTGGGTTACTCTTAAATTTGGGTTCCCCAATTTATCTTTTTTGAAGGTAATTTAGTTAATCATACATAAGGATCTTTATTGAGAAGATAATTTTAGTTTTTTGGGTATTAATGTTATAACGTTTTGAGTTTAGTCCAACATGAGTAATATTGCATCACAACAAGGCTTGTTTTATAGGGAGTATTGGGTAGTTGGTTTTTGTGTTTCTTCATATTTAAGTCATATTACACCAATTTAATTTCTATTGTATGTACTTATGTTTGAGGTATTTCATTTTTTATGTGAGGAGGTCATTGATAATTCTATAGTCCTCGGGAGTTATAATGTTGTTGTGTGGACATCATGGATGTTTCTCATCCATCATTGAATGCATCTTGGGTGTAAAGTACCCTATCATTCCATGATCTTATATTTTATTGTTTTATTATAAACATCATATATGATTCATATTTCTTAATAATATTAATTATTTTAGACTTTCCCTTGTTGATGAATGGGACATCCTTTGAAATCCATGATCGTTCGCTTTATGTTTCTATCCCTTGTCATTAAGAATCTATCCTATTGAAAACCAAGATGACTACCTCTTTAGTTCTTCATCATTTTCCTACTATTTTTTCTTTATTAGGGATCCATGGTGGTGGTTTCAGTATTTTTTGGTTTATATTTCAACAACTTATTTTAGAGGCTGTTGTTTTATAGGTTATTGAGGGAATTTCATAGGTGTTCTTAGTGGTGTGATCATTTTTTCTTCCTTGTTCACTTGTGTTGACTTACTGAATGCTCTTGTTGAGGAAGGTTATTAATTAAATTTCTATTTTTATTTATATTAAACTATGGGACTATCATGTGTTTCCTTTTATTGTATTTCCATTATGGATTAACCCAATCAAGACGATGAATAAGGTTATTTAAAAGAGAAGAAGTGGTGATTCCAATGTGTTTACTTGTTCTTGAAATTTGTTTTTTTATTTTTTCAATTTTGTTGATGGTTGATTTTATCATAGAACGTATTTTTTTCTTAGATAAATATTTTATCAAATTACATAATATATTAATAATAAAACGAGGGTAATAAATTGATATCTTAAAAAATATGTAAATCAATATTTGTGGGCATACAATTCTACTGTTGAATGAATATGAAATCATGTGTAACACCCACCAAAATTTCAGTATTTATTCCCTATTAAATAAATAAGTTATTGAATAGATTTTATAACATGAATACATAATCTAAAAAAATATTATAAATATTTTTATGAAACAATTCCAGAAAAAAATTCATACATTATCAAAATGAAATATAAATCAACATAAAAAATTATTATAAAATTGAATATAAAAACCTTTCAAGATACTTTATTACAAAAACATGTAATGTGATTTGTAACATATTAGTATTATTGTTATTATTATTATTTAATTGTTAAATATTTTTTAACACTAATTATTTAATGATATTTAATGATTAGATGATAAAAAAAATTTGGTTGTGATTAAAATATTTAATTTTAAAAAATGGATATATTAAATGATGTATATTTTGATGTGTTGTGTAACTTTATATTATATTAAATAAATCATTAATAATTTATTATTATAATTAAATTTTAAAATATATTAAAAAATTAACTAACAATAATTTTCAAATGATATAAAATAATGATGATAACACTTATTGTTTTAAAACATCGGTTTTTTTCAAATATAATTAATCATTATATTTTTTGTTTTTGTTTTAAAGATAAATTCCCTAAATCTAGATATTTTATTTCATACAATTAAAATTATTTTATTTCCTAAAATTAAAATAATTTTATTATTAATAATTAAAGAATTATCGTGGGTTTAAGTTTTTTTATTTTTCCGAAATGGTTTTTTTATCTAAATACTGAAAATTAGTGTTTTACAAATATAATAACTTTTATGATATTATTATGATATAATTTTAAATTAAAAGTTTATGAAATATTTTTTATAGAACATGTTTATTTTTTAAATATTAAAATAAATATTCTTAAAATATTATGTGGAATTTAGAAAACTATGTTTGGAATTTGAAAACCTATGTGATATACTATACTAATAAAGGAGTTAATTTTATGATTTTCCTTAATTGGGTATTTAACTGATTAAATTGTTATTTAAATTATTTTTGAATACAATAACTCCATTTTTTTAATAATTAACCGATAAATTTCATGGTGGTCATTTATAAACATGATTTTTGTTGTAAATTTATTTTTATTGTTAAGATGCATTTTTTAAGTAAACATTTTGTCATTTCATTACATATACTTATATTAAAATTATTTTTTGCAACCTCTATATATTTAACCTTGTAAAATGGATTTAATATTTGGAATAAACATACTCAAGATATCATTCTAGGTCTATTTTCATGCCCTAAATAATTGTTATAATACTAAAATTTATGTCATCATGGTAAACGTTTAATGGGGAAATCGGGGTAAAAAAATAAAGGATAATTGTTCAATTAATGAATTAAACCTTATATTATGTTAGTTTTGTGAGTTTACTTCTAGATATCATATCCTATATTAGAAATTTTGATTTCTTAGTTCCACTTTTCCTTGATAATTAAATTTAAATTATAATAATTTCATGAGTATTAACAAGTCATCCACTCATATCACCTATAAAACGATGCCTTAACCCCTACACTTCTCCACCCACATTGAGAGTCATATGAAAACCAATATGTACCCAAATAACTTCTCAAAAATTTTATCCTTGAAAAATATTATTTGGTCGTGAAAAAAGACCAACCCAAGATGGCTTAAGGGGATATCCCAAAAAGGATACTCATTGAATATGTAGTCATCTTAACCAAGTCCCTTCATGGTTAATTATTCATTTACCTCCCCCAATTATTCTATAAACATAATATCATAATATCATAAAAATAATTTTTTTAATTACATGTTATTATTTTATGTAGAAACCATCATATACCACTTCCTCATCCACCGAAAAATGAAAATATCGCTAGTGCATATGTTCGTACTACAACCTCCATTAATGGAATATATAATTCTAAATTAATCCCTCACATTTATTTTATTAAATATATATTAAAAAAATAAATTTTTTATCAAATAATATAATTATATTCCATATAATATTAATCTTTATATACCTTTATTCGGTTCTATCCATTTAAAATTGAAAACATTTCCTTTGTATATGTGTGGACTACTAAGGAATATTTATTTTTTTATCACTTACTTACATAAATTATTGTAAATATGGATTTAAAATTATATATATGTTATTCTCATATTTGTATGATTCTATAAAGTTTATACTATAATTATAAAATAACATGTTCTTACACATTAAATTGTTAGAATGAGTTGTTCTTTGAATACGTACTAAGGGGCATCTGAGCGGCTTCAATATCCCATCTCTCCCAATCTAGGGTTTCCCATGGTGGCTCCTTGGGTGGGGAGGCCTGGTCCCAGCATCGGCTCACCCTCACTCTTCCCCTCTTCCTTCCTCCCCATTTTTTCCTTTCATGTTTCTTTCTCACTTTATTTCACTGGCCTTCGGTTTCTTCTTTTTTATCCATCTTCGGTGATTTTATGTGTTTCCATTTGTGATCTTGGATTGATGTTTAATCCCCCTCACCTCCACCCCTTTCCTCCTGGATATCTCATTTCTGACACCACTACAGTCTGGTGCGCTAGTCTTCTCGGGGATGTTTGGGTACTACGAGTCGAGTCGCGTTGGTGTACCAGGAGTTCGGTTTGTGCACAGTCTCATCCTTTCAAGGTTATCTCCATCAGGGTGGTTGTTTTCTTCTTTAGTGGGTTGTTGGTATGCTCCTCTCTTGGCAGCAGATTATCTGATAATGATTGGTAGACAAGGTAAGAAAATCATTTTTCATGAAGGTCTTACACTTTAACTTGGCCCTGGAATTTATCTCCTTTGTTGTTTTCCCTGACAGTCTACTATGGTGGTTTCATGGAGGTTTTTGGAGATGATGTTTAATCGGTTGGTGGTACTCATAGGGGTGCATCATTCATCATCTTTGATGTGACATCCATGATTTGTTTTAGTTTTTGCTTCAAATTTATAATAAGGATGGTGCCATTTATTTTGTGGATCTTGTATGTTGTTTTCTCTTGGAGATATCGTTGGTGTTTTGATGAATTCGATGTTGATGGTGTCTTTGTCGACAAGTGACGATGACGACATGGTGAATAGTTGATGATGAGGTTGTGTTGATGATGGGATCTGCTGGTTTTGATTTCTTTGTTCTGCTCCGGTGATGAATGACGTCACCAACGATGATGGTGATTTTTCTATAATGATGGAAGATAGAGGTGATTTGATTCCGGATGACACGGGTCTGGGTGGGCATCACGAGTAGGTAGGCTCGAGTCATGATGATGACCTATTGTTTGATTTTAGAGCGGTTCATGGCGTGAGATGATGGGTTCTTATTAATTTTTTTATTCATTGATGTGTTTAGTATTTGATAGGGTCTATGTCACTCAATGATGTGGTGAAATGTTTTGTATGGTTCCCACTAACGTCAAAGTGGATTATCAATAATATTAAAAATGGATTTGAGGAGAATGTGTTGTTCATTTGGTCATTTTAACAACCAACATAAATGATGTCCAAATATTTATGCAATGAATTATTATGGATCATCATATATTGGTAATATTGTTAAAATTAATTAATTAAATAAAAATTAATGATTCAATAATATTAATATACATATTTTTATTCACCTAAACATACAATTCATTTTATCTAATCAAATTTAAAAAACTATATTTTTTTGATTTCAGGGAAAATAGACGCTATATGTTCGATGAAAATACCATGGGAATGTAGAAATATATCAGAAAAATAACATGAACATTAATGCAATCTCGAAGAGATGATGAACCCATGGGTAATTTTTATAAAACAAAATCATTGAATTGGTACATCTGGGGAAAACATTATAGTTAACAAAAAATATATATTTTAATAGAGAATCCATATTAGGTTTGTAAAAATAAATTATAAGAGAATGTAATCCAATAATATATATATATATGATTATGATATACAATTATATCAAATCTAAATATTCTATATAATTGGGTATAGGTCATCCAACTAACTCAAAGTCTTAGTTATGGGGATTCTAAACAAAATTTCATTTCATTGTGTTATATTACATCTCTATTGACTATATTAGACCAAAATTATTTTTTTGGGATATGATTATTTTATAAATCATTTAAACATATTAATATAAATTCTTATTTCATATAATCACTTCATTGATTGATTCTTACATCAACTATTATGATTGTAGTAAGGGTTTTCATCTCAAACTTCCATTCATTGAGATATATTTTATTTTCACAACTTATTTCTTTTTTAGTGTATATAATACTCATGGATGTGTTTCATTATATGTTTTGTGAAATTAAAGAAATTAATAATCCAATTTTCCTCTCTTTCAAGATGATTTGATTGAAATGTTATAAAATTCAAAATGATTTTTTGACCATAATTTCAATTCAATGGGAAATTCTAAATATTCTGCAATGTGTTATATTTTTTTGGTGTTCATTTAATTCACTAACACATGTCTATATTCTAAAAGTTTTTCATGAAATTATTATGATTTAAAATTAAAAATTTATTACATTCATTAAATGTATCTTTATTCAATTATTTGAAAAAAAATGGTTTTTCTATCTTAGATATAATTTTCTATGTCTTTTTTCAATACGAACATTTTTTATTTTATATTGTTTATCTACTACCTATAATTAATATAGTATTTACATTAATGGTCAATCATGGGGAAATTTTTATCTTTATTCATATACATTTTAATGGGGTAAATGGTAATGTAACATTACTATTTATCTCATACAATATTTTTTACCAATATATTTAACATCTAATAGGTTCTTCACCATATGGTAGAATTTTGTTTGAAGTTCGAGTTGTTAATGTTTTAGTGGAATATTTAATATCTAATTAGTTATATATAAATTATTCATGTGTGTGTGTGAATGGAGATATTTTTGGAAAACGATCATATATAAATTTTCAAACTTGTTTGTTGAGTCTATAATGAGGAATTATTCCTAGTATATGTATAAACTAAACCAGGATTTTGGAATCAGAGAACAACCCTTATTCCATTGTCATTTATTATTCTTCCTTGACTTCTCTTTATTTTTAACTATTACTTTCCTCATTTCACATTTCACATCTCACATATGGGTCTCCCCACCCTTTGTGGATGGAACACATTATAGAGTATTATAGGGGATGAAATAGATAAGGATAACATCGGGGATAATCGAAGGATGTAGATCAGGTCACCTTGGGTCTGTTTTGTAGATTAGGCACCAAGGATCAAAATTTTTCTCTAAGTAATATGATGTTTTTTTATTTTATTTCCAAAAATCATAATATTGTAATATTTATTATGTTTTGGTATTTTTGTGTAATTGGGGACCACATAAGGGTTGTTTCGAGGCATTTTGGCAAATAATCGAGAATTTTGGGAGATTTTTGGAATTTTATATTTTCTAGAAACCTGATCACATGAAATGTCTTTCATGATCATGTTTCATGCATTATTTATATTCAGTGAGGGATCAAAGAATATAATTTCATACTGTGGGCATATGTGTGTGTGTGTGTGTTTGTGTGTGTCTGTCTGTCTTTTATGGATTTTTCATGTAAAGCTCCATGGGGTGTGGTAGGCTGCATATCCAGAAACCATATGTTATTTAACATCACTATGTATTATACACTGCTAGATATCATGTGTGGTACAAGTATAGAGGCCATGTGCGATGCTATAAATACCCATGATTTTTATATGATATTTCTGTCCTTAACAAATTTGTTTTCTATTATATAATTTTATACATTTAAAAAATAAAGAGGAACAAAAATAACATTATCTCATTAGTAATGGTAATTAAATAAGACATATATTAATCCAATTATAATTTCAATCATTATAATTGTAGAAAAAATTATAAAATCAAAGAGCCAAAATGGGATAATATGGATCACCCAAATCTACTAGAATCATCTCCCCATGGACAATGTTGTAGAAATGAAACAAAATATCCATAATCCTATACATATATTAGAAAATAGAAATATAACCATAAGAGTAATTTTGCTGGATTTGGACTGAAACAATGAAGTGGTATTTATAGGGAGAAATTTCAGTATTTCAAAAGTAACATGACTCTAGGTTAGATATGATAGTCAGTCAATATAAGTCAATATAACCGTTGGTTTATTTAACCACTAGGAACAATAAACATTGGTAATAGGTTTACTTTTATAATTAGTGTTTAAAATTAGTAATGAGGAAGGATAATTGATGAGGAAAGGAGAAATGATGACCTAGACTAGTAGATTCCTCCCATTTGAAGCCCATTTATAAGAACATGTATCAGTGTTTGTACCATTAGGTTTATACTTTGAAAAATACCATTTTAGATATATAATATGTGATGGTGGAATGAAATCACCTCTAGGATAAGTTAAAGTTCATGGAAATTACAAGTCATTTCTTGTTAGTTGAGCCACCCCATGAAACTACCTCCATCACACGCATTACCCTTAGTGCATACTTGGTTATAATAAGGGTTACCAGTTCACAACTTATATACATAGAGTTTCATTTCCTTTGTATAAATAAAATGTTTATTCCATCAATCCAATTTTCAAAATAATTTCTGGAAGGAAATATATATTTCTGTTGGACCAGTTGACTATTCGAAATAAATAAAAAATATTTTTATTTTTAGAAGATACATGCACTTTTAAAATAAAATCAGCTATCTTAAATAATATTTTTAATTTAAATATCCTACTAAAACACAATTATTTATTAAAATTATAAAATTATATTATAATCTCCTATGATGTTTTTATAAGTCTTAGAAATTTGGATGTCCTAAAAGTTGTTATATTTTAATAAAAATGATTGTTTATAATTAAAATTTATAATTACTATATTTAGAGAATTATTTTTAACAACATAATTTTATATTTCAAATAATAACATCAAATTTATGTTAGGGATAATTTTTTAGATTTTTCTAAAAAACATTATTTTTTAGTGAATAGTAAAAATACTGTTTTAGGCTTTTGGTATTTTTATTACTTCATATTTATGACATAATTATTAAATTATTAATTTATAAGAATCTATGAATTGAAATATTTTATTTAATTTATATTAATTGTTTTTATAGTTTTCAATCAATCTCTAAACCTATAATAGGCTTTCTAAATCTTTAATGGAACATAATAATTAAAAAAAATATTTTGTGGGAAATTAAGTTTCCGGTGTCCAAAGAGTTATAAAAATATTTGTTTTGGATGTAACCAAAATAAATATCATAAAAGATGAATTAAATGTCCAAAATCATGAGACAATGTCTTGTGTAAGCCAATGATTTATCATTTCCCACATCAAAAATTTAAAATAATTGTATTAGAAATTTATTAGACAAATCTTCCACTTTTTCTACAAATATCCACATATTTAACCCTTCCCCTTCACTCCAAATAAATAATCCTTGTAATTATAGTAATTTTACATCCAAACAATCCCATGATAATTTCTTAATCCACTAAGACTCTATCGTCATGATTTAGGAGAAACTCTTTAAGGTAATGGAATTCTCATCATCTTTTTTCCATTAATGTAATTATTTCATTCCATTTATTTTAAAGGGTAATTTTATTTCCCTTATTAATAATTTTATAACTAACATACTGCTAAAATAATTATTTATCAATTTAATACCTTATTTCTCTCTTATTTTACACTTTTCTAAACTATCTTTTTATACTTATCATGTTGGAAAATTTATTTCTCAAATTTCTCTCTTTCACATAATAAATTATTATATTTTGAATACCAAAACCATTAATTTTTCCAAGGTTATTCTCTTTAATGATAATATAATATATTTATTTAGGGATTTATATATCCAAAAACCACATATATTTTTTTCTCAATTAGATGGAGTCCAACCTAAGAAAGGCCATGTATTGTTTATAACATGAGAAATTTCATTGATGGATCAGGAGTAGAAGTATGGTTTGAGATCTACAAAAATGGAGATTATTATCAAGGTAATATTAAATGGGAGAGTTAGGTAAATTTATCTAATGACCTTTCAAATTGAGTTCATGGTAGGGGTCTTCACAGCGTTTGGAGGAAATAGGGGTATAGTGGAAATAAGGATCTTGGGAGATTCACTATGAGAAAGAGTAAGATATTTTATGGGTGTAAATATTATTTATAGCTAAAAAAATCCTTAGAGAAAAGGTAGTCAACATAATTGTGTCAAAGAAGATGGATTATTATCATTTTCATAAATATAAAGTGAAGGAGATCATCTTGAACCTAGTTTTTGGAAATGAGAAGGTCGTAGTCATTTTTTGTAAGGAACATGCTACTGAGAAGATGGGTGGCATGAAGGATGTTCATTCCTAGTGAGGATCTCTTACTATTGAAGAGGCTATGATGGTTCCTCAGAGGATATTTTTCATGGATTCAACAAATTTTTATTCAACTATGATTCTTATGGATGGCACACAATGGTAATTAGGGTGAGGAGGTAGGAGAAATGTCTTGGAAATTTCTCATGCATCTTATGGAATAATTGTTGGAGGGGGAATTGATTATTTATTATTATGGTGAGAATATAAATAGAATGAAATGGAGACTATTTTCAGTGGACACAAATTTGGAGCATAGTTATTGGTTTAACAATCAATATCTAATATTTACATGGGGATTTAATGAAATGAAGAAACCTAAGTAAGAATTCATCCATGCTCATGGGAAGTTGTCTTATTAATTTAACGAAATTATGAAAAATCAAAATGATTAATTATAATCAATGTGCCTCAATAGAAACTAATACATATTAAGGGTTCTTCTGTATATCACTCTATTGCATTGTGTAATTAAATTAATCTATTGATATGACCTATTTTATGATACTCAAGTTAATAACATTTTTTATTATTGTTGTTGACACCTTGGTGATAAACCACTGTTATATTATTAGGGAATCTAAATTTAATTTTGAAGATACATTTCTAAGTTATGATAACTTTTTTTATTAGGATATACCTCATTTTCAATTGTACATGATATATTTTTATTCTTCATTGTCTTATTTTCGTGCCTCATAATGACATGTAATATATCTCCCTTGATTATTCCATTATTGGGATTAATTCTCAACCATTTACTTTGACGTATTTCCCTAAGATATAAGATCCTATAAAATAAATTTTGGGGGGATCCTTAAAGAATCATTTCCTAGGGATTCAAAATGAAATTTTATTATAACCAAAAATCCCAAGAAAATAAACAATAAAATATTAGGTGTTGTTTCTTGTAATGAGGAGATTATGTCATATAAAGGAGGGTTCCCAATGTTGGTATGAGTGGATAGATTGGTTATCTATTGAATTTAGGACTCTTAAACTCTATTTAAAACCCTATGGATAATTATAAATATATAAAAACATCCTAATTTTTTATTGAATTATTAAAAGTGTGGTATCTAGGAATTGAAATCGCCCTATTGATACTATAAGTTGATGTGATTCTATAAAATATATTCTAAGGGATTAAAACCTTGAAAACACTATATTTATTCAAACTCAATCTGGAACTCGTGTTGGATAATTGTCTTTTCTAGACAACTGTTTTGAACTATAAGGGGGTATTTTTAGTTAATCGTAATATTTTTAACCCATTATGAAGTACATATAAAAAATTAAATAGTTATTATATGATATTAATGAATAACATATTTATTCATTATGTTTTGACACATAAACACCAATTATAATTAGATGATTCTAAAAAGATACAGAGTTCTCACTAAGGTTTTCTTCTGTTAGAAGAGTAGTGGAAAATAAGAGGAACCATGTAAATAATGAGTGAACTGGATTATAAACTAATTTACATCCTAAAATGATGGATTCATGAATGAGAAAACATCATGAGGATGTTGAATAATATATCTAGGGCTATACATAACAACATGAAATATGTTGAGTGACCAGATTCAACATGAATGGAATAACATTCTATTGATTCATTCGTGTTTCGTGAATACCTTATTTTAGTTTATCTTCCAGTCTGTTAATTTCTGATCAATTGATAACCAATAAGGAAAATATTTTTTAGTTAATCTTGTATTCATTTCTGGAGATATTCATTATTGTAGTATACCTCTATGAAGGACAATCTGATTAGTAGTGGACACAAATAAGGAACACAAATCCAATAAGGGGAATTGATGTTATATTGTGGGAAGAGTTCAAGGGAATTATTTTTAATATATTTTTCCCAACCCAATGAGAAAAAAGGATGATTTCTTACAATTAAATCAGAATTAAATTGAATCATTGGGAAGCAATAAAATGAACATTACAAAAAATGATCGCAACACCTCCAGCTTTTTTTGATCCGATATGAAATTTTCATAGATTATTTAGTTGTCTGAAACACCATATTTGGAAAACTTTATAAACCATGAGTGTGAAATCTATGATGAGATAGTGGGGAATTATTTAAATTTTGAATTAGATTTTTTAGATATACATTGGTCACATAGTTGAAATTAAAAAAATTACAGAATAGAGAAAAAAGAATGGATTAATATTGATCATAGAAGTGTAGGAAGGAAACTGTAACTTCCCAAATGAAAATGGTGTAAAAAGAATCATTAAAGAGACTACATTCTCAAGAGTGATATTGCTATAAGTGAGTAAGATATGGGTATATAGCTTGAAACATGCATGATGATTTGATGCCTCAACTTCTCAACACTAAAGACAAAGGGAATATGGTGAAGGCCCATCCATAATCTCAATTCTAAAAGTGATGATAGCATGTGAACATTTCCAATAAATTACCAAATTAGAAGTTAGTGTAGGGAACCCACTATCAACATCATCATATGTCATGTGATTATGGTCAGGAAATTTTTATTATGAATGTTAAAGTAGTGGCTCCAAATTTTTGTGGTGGAAGGTAGAATCATTATGTACCAATGCTAGAAAGTACATTGTTAGATTATATTTATATTAATTTCTTTATTTCATCCATTATTTAATAAAAATATAGAATAAATATAAATTGTTATAGAAGTATAGTTTTTATTCAAGAGTCATGGAGGTATTATCCAAGCATCAATAGTGTATAGAAACTCTAATATTAGCTTTGTTGAGAAAAATATCATTGCAAGTCTAGTATTTATTACCATGGTCAAATTTGACAATATACTATGCATGGATGGGAAATTAAATTATAATTCTAAAAAAATATCTAAGTAGGTAAATTTTAGTAGTATTTAATTGAAAAAATATATTTATTTTCCATTTAGATATATCACGGCTTTAGGATTTTTTGGAAGAACCTCTTACAATCTTATTTATAGAAAATATTGTTGAATAGGAAGAAGTAAATGAATGTATAAAGATGGAAAATTTCCCCCTAGATTAGTTATATAATGAAATATTTCCTTTATAGTTACCTATACATCCCCCAAAAAGAGAGGCAGAGTCATCTGTTGAACTCATACCTTGGTCCAAGAAAATAACAGAGACCTTATATAGAATAGAAAATGTGGAGTTGGAGGAATTAAAGAAACAAATTCAAGATCTTCTGTATATGGGATCCATCTGACCAAGTTAGTCTCATTGTGGTGCTCATTTTATATTTATAAAAAAGAATTGAACAATGTAGCTATGAATTAATTATAAAGAACATAATTGTATCATAGTGAAGAATAAGTACCCTCTCCCAAGGATTGATGATTTATTTTAATGACTTCATGGGGATCAATTCTTATAAAATATTTACCTATGATATGGGTATAATCAATTGAGGCTGATGAAAGATGATATCACAAATAAGATTTTTTGAAAAATATATTTGAATAATGAATCTTGTAATCCATTCATCTTGACTAATAATCCATTAATATTTATGGATTAGATTAATAGTCTTTAAGTAATACCTTGAAAAACAATTCTTTATTATTATTGATGATGTATTGATATATTATAATATTCATGAGGAGTATGGGAATCCTATAGGTGTTATATTGAAATATCAAAATAATGAGAAACTACTTATAAAATCTGTCATTTTTAATTTCATGTTAAAATAAGTTTCATTATTGTGTCACACTGTTACCAATGTAAAAATATCAGTTGACGCTTACATGTAAGAGAATGTAGATGAAAGGTTTCCTCATGCAATATTAAATGAAATTCAAAGTTACATTCATTTAGTTAGATATTATTGGATATTTGTCAAAATATTTTCATGACATTATAATCCCCTAACCGTGTTAACTAGAAAAGGACCTAAGTTAATCTGGGAAAGGGAGTGTGAAGAAACTATCAATGAACTTAAAATGATATAGGTTATTTCACTGGTTTTAGTCTGCCCTCATTTATTGAATGATTTTTTATTTATAGTGATGAATATTTGAAATGGATTTGGTGTTTTATCATTCAAATGGACAAGGTGATTAGTTTTTCATCTCAATAGTTAATATCTCATGGGTTCAATTATCCTCCACATGACATGTAAATGTCTGCAGTAATTTTTCTCTAATAAAATGGATGTAATATATTAATGCGGAGAAATGTGATATATAGACATACCACAAATTTTCTAAGTATATATTCAGGAAAATGAATTGAACATGAGACAAAGGATAATGTCAAATATTCTTAGAGTCGTTTATTATTTAATTAATTATCAACCCATATTAGAAAACAAATTCACTAGGGTATTCAGGAGGAAAGACCCTATTATGTTGTAAATGATGTGGATTCAAGGAGATCCATTGATCAAGGGACTAATAAGGTTGTATATTGGAATAATAGGGTCATGACATCATCAATTTAATGAAAGTTTATTTATCAGCAATCATTAATTGATTAGATCTAGAGAGATTAGAGATAAGAACCTTTTATTCAAATGATGATGGAGGCTTTGAAGAATGGAAAACTTCTAGATTTCAATATTGATCAATATGATGTACAAAAATTTCGTACAAGGATATGTGTCCAATATATCATATAGATGAAGACATAGCAGAGGGATAAACCTAAAATATCTACATTCTCAAAAAATCATGGAAGAAATAAATTTTATAGGTACCTTTGGGATCATTATTTGTGGTATGATATAAAAATGGATATTTCAATCTATACTACAAAGTTATTGGTCTGTCCAAAAGTGAAGGAAGTGTGAGAAATTCATGAAGGGGTATTTTCAACAATACACATCAAAGCATGTATGTGGGAAAATATCACCATGGACATCCTAACCAGTCTCCCATGAATATCCAAAGGATACAATTTGATATGGGTTAGAGCTGATAAACTCACCAGACCATCCCATTTCATGTTTATTTGGGATGGTTTTTCACTTAACCAACTTTCCAATGTATACATAAAGGATTTGGTGAGGCTGTATGGCCTCCCACTCTCAATTGATTATGAACATGATCGATGGTTGACATATAAATTTATAGAGGTATTTTAACATTATGAGAATACTGAATAATTTTTAGTATGGCATGTAAGCCCTAAACTGATGAACAAATTGAAAGGGAAATTAAGAAGCATGAGGACATATTGGGATCAAGATCAATCAAAATTAAAGGTGGATGGGATCAAAACCTCATCTTATTTTATTTCTCATACAAAAGAACCTCCCACTTGAGTATTCAAATTGAAAACAATTAAGTTCTATATGGGATTCGATACAGAACACCTAATTGTTGGGATGATGTTTGTGATTGAATGCTACTTGTTCTTGATCTTGTGAAAAAATATTATATAAATAGTTCATTAAAAAAAACAACATACAAAATATTCTCAGAGTCGAAAGATGATCTATGCTAGTAATTTTACAATGGACATGGATTTTGATTTTGGAGATAAATTTTTCATTATGATATCACTATGGAAGAGATTCATGAAATAAAGAAAGAATGGAAATCATAGCCTTAGGAACACTGACTCTATTGAAATCCTTGATCACAAATTATTATCATCTTATCAGCTAGAATATCTACCAAATTTGGCTCAATTGTATAATTTATTCCCTGAATCTTTATTTAGGAAGTACATACATGATCCCTTACTTGTACTAATTCTGAAGGGGTTAAAATTATAACATGACCTCTCTTATGAGGATAAGTGAATGGAGATCATAAACTCTAGAGGAAATGTTCTACGAATGATAAAAAAACATTTCCAATGTGTTGTGGAGAAAACATATGTATAAATAGGAGATATGGGATCTAGAGGAAACATTGAAATAGTATTACCCTCACCTATTCTCAACTAAGAATATCAATTAAATTTTTTGGGATTAAATTTATAAATTATGGAAAATGTAACTTCCCTAGAATTTAAAATGGTATTTTCTTCCAGGAAAATTTTGTGTTATACTATATAATATAATAAAAGTGAAAATTATAGAGGTACCAAAAAACTAAATTCATTAATAAATATCATTACATTATACGACACCAGACCCAATGAAAATGTCTGAAATTATAGTTTAATTAAAATAAAAAATAGAGAAACTGAAATATGAAAATATAGATCAACCCAATCTGATAGAATCTTCTCCCCCATGTGAAAAACTATAGTAATGAAACAAAATATTAGTAATAAAATAAAAGTCATAGAAAATTAACATTTGAACTTATGAGGACTTGTAGTGAATTATAATAATAAAAATAGAGGGGTATTTTTAGGGAGCAATGTGACCATTGGAATAGTAATATGACCATTTGTAAAATAAGACAGTTGGTCAATATAAACATTAGAATATTATTCCATTAGGAACTATATTCATTGGTAAAATTTTACCATTATAATAAATTTAATTAAGTATCAATGAAAAAGGATAAATGAATCGGAAAAGGAGAAACCATAGCCTACACCAGTAGAGTCATGTAGTTTGATATCCATTTTTTAGAACATGAGAGGGAGGCTACAGCATAATGTTTCACCCAGGACAAAGACAAAGTTGAGCTTCCACATGTTATTCTTGTTAAAATTATCCCACAGGAGACGTTCATGTTATTAGTGGTTATCACTTAGTCATTGTCAGCAGAGCAACCCCATTAAATTACCACCATCATACAACATACCCTGATGGAATATTATGGTGTAATAAGGGGTTACATGTCCAATTATTTTTCACATATTTTTTAATTTTCATTGAATAAATAAAACGTTAATCCCATCAATAAAATTTTGAGAATAATTTTCATTAATAAAATATATTTTTAAGTAAGACCATTTTGATAAATTGTTTTTCGAACGCAAATAAAACATAATTTTAATTTTAATATTTATATAATCATTTTTAATAAACTAAGCTATTATGAATAATATTTGTTTTATATAAATAATATTTTCAAAAACACTTATTTAAAGAGTAATTATAAAAGTAATGGTATAATTTCAGAGTAAATTTTTATATGTTTCAGAAACTTGATTGTGTCGTAAAAAATAATATCTCCAATAAATATTGATGTTTATAATAAAAGTTAAAATTATAAAATTTAAATACTATTATTTATAAATAAATAGTACATTTTAAATTATCAAATAAAAAATAGGTTTGGGTGATATTTCGATAATTTTTAACGCAATTTACTTTTCATTGGATAAAAAAATACAGGTGTATGGTTTTGGTATGTTTTATGAATTCACATTTATATCATAATTAAGTAGTAATTAATTAATAGTAATAAATTAAAATAAATATATTTTTTATGTATTTTAATATCTTTAATCAATTCTCCATCCTATACATGTCTTTCTAAAGTCTAAAATTAATAATTTGATTTTAAGAACATTATTTTGTAAAAATATTTAATTTTCCATGTCCAACAAAGTATTAAAAAATGTTTTTTTATTACAATGTAATAAAATTTCATAAAATATAACTCAAATTTCCAATCCCATTGTAAAATCATCAGGTATGGGGATGGTTTTTCTTTTTCCATATCCTAGATTTCCATTGTCTATATTTTGAAATTATTTAATAATTCCTCCAATTTACTAAAAATACAATCCCATTTCATCCTTCACATTCACTACAAATCCATACTCTAATGATTTGTGGTCATTTTTCTTTCTAAATATTCCCACAAAGTGTCCTTAATCCTAAAGGTTCCATCCTAAATATTTAGGATCAGCTCTTCATGGAAGAGAAGTACTCTACATATTCTTCTCCATTCAAATATTTATATTTTTGTATGTCTTATAAAGGGTAAGTTTATTTATTTACATATCATTTAAACAATCCCACATACATTAAATAAGTTTTTTTATCAATTTAATGCCTCTATTTTATCTAATTTTTTCATTTTATAAATGACCTTTTTATTCTTGTTATGCTTCCGAATTTACATCTGAAATTTCTCTCTTTTAAATAATAAATTCTAATATTGTGAATATCCAAAACATTTCTTTATCCATGTGTATTCACCTTGATATTAATATAATATATTTATTTGGGTTTTTTGTATATATGAATCCCACATTCCATTTCAATGTGTTAAAATGATGTTGTGGTCAATCCTTTAAACACTTATGTACTAAATGCATTTATATGGAACTCGTTCTTTATTCTCCCGGAGTTATTGACAAAAATGGTTAATTATGATAAATTTTTATCACATAAAATTAATAAAAATTAAGTGTATTCCCTGATAGAAATCAAATCAATTTGGTAAATAATTATATTTCTATATATGACATTTTTTAGGACACCCTACTGAATATCTAGGATATTGTTCATTTATGAAACCTTAGTGATAAACCATGGTAATGTGAAAATGAATGAATAATTATCATGTTTTAGCCACTATTATATATCACAATACATATACCTTTTATTATTATATATATCATTTTATCTTATTCATTTTATTTTTATTCGTCATATTTTTTTATGCCTCATGATCACATGTTGAATGTCTCTCCTGCTTGTTCCATTACTAGTCTTCATGCTCTCCCATTTCCATTGATGTATTCCCAAAAGATATGAGATGCTATAAAATTAAATTACGATGAACCCATGAAGAATCCTTCTTTGAGTATTATCTGATTTGTTTATGGTTTCTATTATTATGTTCCTAATTTCAAATTAACATAACATTAAATTTCCTTGTGTTTTGTCCGATGTAATGAAATGTTTAAGTAATAAAAAGGTAGGTTTCCATAGTTACCCATAAATAGGATGTGTTGGGTACTAAGATAGGGATCCCATATAGGGTTCATGATGTGTATGAGATAGAAATTACATATACTTTGGATGTACACACTAGGCCAGGTAGTGGTATACAACATATGAGGCTAGTTAAAGGTACACACTGTGTACCCATGGTATAAGTTTTGTACTCCATCCTTCTAGTTGTTTTAATTTTTATCACACTGGTGCATAAATTAGGCATTTAATTAGGCAATTATTAGTGTTTTTATATATAAAACTAATTTTTGAGGGCATCGTGGTGTGTATATGAAATATAAGATGTGTTCGGAAGGATTAATACTTAGAGAGAGGTTCCATTGTGTCTTAGTAATAAAAAACACATAGGGGTTGTGACATGAGGAGTTGGCCTATATGAGAGTTTTGATATTGTTGGTTAAACTGGATTGGGATCACCCTGTTTTTTTGTATTATTTTCTATCAAATGGTTTCAAAATGCTACGAAAATAGAGTTTCATGAATTTGACCATTAGTTTCATTTCTATAGGTATAATTAATTTTTATACTATAGGTAGGGATTGTGTAATTGGGTGTCGGGTATGGATATTTGACATTTAGTGTTATTGAGACTAATATGAGGGACCATTGACCATGTAATTATAAGAAATATTTTTTTCAATGGTAGTTTGAGTTTTTATGGGTCGGCTAAGTTATCTTATGGTGGTCTAAGATATAGTGTTCTGATTGTTCTATGGGAACCCACATAGGTTGTCTTGTCATAGTTTTTTAGAGTAACAATCATGGTCCATCTTCAGCTACGACCCTAGGAGGGTCTACATAGGGTTCAGCATTGGTGATAATAGGTTCAATAGTAGGATAAAAAATAACCATTTTTTAGTATTAAATGTTATTTTTCATGGTATTTTAGTTAGTATTTGAGAAATGGAGAGATCTATGGGGTAATATTTGATTGGGATATAGTCTAATGTCTAATCTAATGATCACTTCTATTCTATGGATGGTGTTAGGAGGTGTTGGGTGGCTAAGGGAAAATCTAGACGAGTTCACTACCTCCTAGTTTATTGTATTCACAAGAGATATGGGTACGATTCTTGCTTATGTTTTTATTCACCCATAAGTGTATTCATATTCTCATAGATACATTACTCTTTCATATATAACTATATGTCCCATCATGTTTTGTTAGAATTTTGGGGCCTTGGTACCATTTGCGGGTGGTCTTAGAGATCTTATCGCCAATTTAGATCATGTTATCAGCATCCTAATGCAAGGTACATGTGTCCATTATTTATCAGATGATTATTTTAGAACATTTGTTTGGGTATTCATACATATTGATCATTTCTACGTAAATAGAATCCTTGTTGTTTAGAAAAATTAATAGGTGGTATGTGGCTAGTTTATCCTTCTTCTCCACTCATTTGATTTTGGTTGGGGTAGGGTAGATCAAACTCATGGGGGTCCTTATATCATAAGATTATTTTTTTTGTTTTATTTTTATCATATATAACCGTTCTATTTATTTATATCTGTATTTTATTTATTAATCTTGTTAGAACTCCACTATGTTCGTAATATCACATGTTTCAGAAACTTGTTATGACAGTAGATGTTATGACCAGTATTAGGGATGACCTAATAAGGTATACTTCCCAACCCTTTTAATGGAACATAAGAGATCTTAAATACGTTATGTATATTTAAGATTGAACATATATTGCATAGTAGATCAGGTGAAGTCTCAATTCTACATTATCATGTGGACCTAATCATGTAGTTAATAATGACATGTTGGAACATTTTGACCAATGTTGGAGACCAGGAATGTCGTACGGCTCGAAGATATATCTAGATCCTTTGATTTTTTTTTATATTTATGGTGTTGTTGAACTAGTGTATAGTCGTTTTCTTCATATTTCATGACTATATTTTTGGCTGATTATGAATTTAATATTTTATAATATTCTTTTATTCATTGTAATCATTTTATTTATTATTTATACCCTAATGTTCAGGGTTCATTATATACTTTTCAATTTTAAATTATTATTACACTCTAATATGATGTCACAGTCATCCCACCTTTCCAAATTTGACCATGGTCTGTAGTAAATATCCTATAGAATTCAGAGAGGTGCACATGAGGCCATGTCATATGATAGATTGTGTGATAGGTTAGGTAATCCCATGCATGTTTTTGAAAAAATGTTATCATGTCAATATTAATTATCTTTTTCATATTATTTAGAAGATTGTAAATAATTGGTCGAGAAATTTTTCGAGGAGTTTGATGGATATAAAATAATTGATTCATGAACACTTTTTTGTTAAAAAAAGTTTTAACTACTAGGTTATTGGATTTTTGTCCTTGGTATTTGATATAATGGTTTTGTGATTTCAACATGGATGAAGCACTTGGAAATTGGTATTTTTAATATTTTTTATACTCTCTTTACCCATTAAAAATATGCATGCTGACATGCATCATATTTTTCACATTAGATTCACATAATAAATTCACGTTTTTTTGTGATTTTTCTAGTGATGGAGGATCTATTTTTTAAAGTGTTATAAATAATCAATATAGATTTTTGACATATAGCTTCTCTGAATAATTCAAATAAAATGAGACTCAGGTATTTTGATCCAATAAAAATCCTTGTGGATCTTTTAGAAATATTTTATCTAGTTATAGAAGTGCAGTACCTATGTTTAGGGGTAATTAGCGATCATAGTGGGTCAGTGTGGGATTTGGATTCCTTTGTGGTGTATTGATATCATAAAATATGCATATAGGTTTCATTAAATCATGAATGTTTTTTCCTAACGTTATGGCTTCCCTAAGTTGTATTTTGGTTAGGAATGATTATTCCTAGGGAATGATAAGTTATGAACTAAGATTTATCTTAGTTGCATAGTTGGTTAAGAGGGAAGGAATTATTTGATTCATGGACATATTTATTCTTTTGTTTCTTATTTTTTAACAGGCAGTGTTGTGGTACCATGGTGAAACACTCATGGTTTTTGAAAAACACACGATTAGTGGGTGTCTATGTTGATATCATATGAAATTATGGGGTTGAATTGTTTTATGAGAGCAACTGATGTTTCTTTGGATTGTTGAAAACATATATAATTGTGATCATAGACATCGGTTTTTACGATTAATCGATGATTTTTTGTTACGACGATCATTTGATAGTGATTCTTGTTTTTTTTCATTTTATATGTTATGTTCGTGAGAGTTATTCAAATATTGGGGAAGATAGAGCAGTGTAGTTATAGTGGAACTATTAGGATAATTTTATGTGAAGCAGTATATGTGAATACCTATGGTGGGGAGTTTTCAATTCGTTTCTAGAGGAGGTGATCATTGTTTAATATTTACTATTGATCATAATTGATTTCATATATGGTTGGATAGGAATTTGAAACCAGTAGTATTACATGCTATGTTGACCAAATATAGTCATTTCATTTTCTATTGAATAGAATGTGGACAATGGGATTTGGTTTTCGATTCATGAAGTGATGATAATGATTCCCTTATAGTGGTGACTATGTAATTCATCATAGATGAATGGGCCACTTGTTTGGAGAGTTGTGGGTACTATGAGACATGGTGGGGGATGGTCATTGTGTTGTTGGAGGTATTGGATATCTTGGGGTTTCGTAGAAGAGGTATACCACCAAGGATTCCCTGGAATAAAATAATTTATGGTGGAGAGCTTATAATGTATATCATCATTAACATCTTTGAAAAGCTATGAAATTAAAAATTTCATTCTAGGGTGTTTTAAAGGGGAGAAATATTAATTTTTCCAAAAATATTTTATTTGATAATTAATATTTACACTCCATTATTCTCATAATGGGATCTTTCCCTAGGGAACATGTTACTTGTAGTTATGTTTAATAGTGGCTTCCATGAATATTTAATTATTAATTACTTATGAATTAATTATTTCCACCTTCATGATTGCTAATATTTCATCATTGGAATCTCATATTTAAAATCCAATATCATATATATATCATGATGATTTATTGTTTCATAGGAGAGTTTAAAACACTCCCATGGTATTGGGTTCATGGATAGGTTCTAGGCTTAGGCCTTATTTTCATTTTTATTTTATTTTTATTTTCTTCTTTTTTCTTATTTTTCCCTTCAGTTTTCAACCTTTTCTATTTGGATTCACACGTATATTGATCCTAACCATATGATATTAATGTATAAAAAATGTAAAACAAGGATAATGGTGAGGGTTTTTTTCTATAGTTCTATGAAGGAGGAATATCTAGATGATGTGGGTTAATAGCACCAATTTGTGACTAAATATTTATTCTTTTTTCTAAGATGTATTTTGTTTTCTATTTTTTCAAAAGAAAATACCATATTATTGTTTTATTAAATTTATCCTTGTTTTGATATAATGTGGATCCATTTAGCGTCATTTTGGGTTTTCTTGGATTATTTTAGAATTTCAGGTGATCTATAGGGTTTCCAGTTTGGGGAAACCCAGAAATGTTGCTTGTAGTTTAGAAAATCATGGAGTCTACTCTTTAATTTTAGAAAGGTATCAAAGATTAGGGTTACATGGAAGGATTTTTAATGAAAAATGTAAAAAACATTAGTGGTGGTAAGATTCATATTTAGACACCCCATATGATGGAAATTAGTTGTGTAGAATACACCTCCAAAGATCATGTAAGGTACATTGCTAGAGGCCATGTTGGGTAATTGTCCTATGGCAGTGTGGGGTACATGTATTTATAACACATGCATAGAGCATACCATGTAATAGGGATTAATCCATATACATGATAATTGTATGGTGTTATGTAAATTGGTATAGACACATGGAGACTTTTAGGGATACTTTTCAAATACTTGGGGTACATATCATGTATTTCCTCCATAAAGGTCGTTTTTTTCTTATTAGTTTTTCTTCCTTGTGCTGTAATTGGACTTTTATGTTGTCCATTTTGATATTTTCATCACATTGAACACCTTGGTGAAGATATTATGGGATTAAAAATTATTTCAAGGACATTAGGATTGTGTATAGTTTAGAGGGATGTTTCTATTGAGGTTATATTATAGGGACATCATATAAGATATTGAGCAAGGTAATCACCATTTTTTGGTCATGAGATTAGTGGTTGACCTGGAATTGGAATACCTAGTTGGTGTAGTTTAGTTTATTTTTTATATTTCTTGGTTTTTTTACCATGTGGCTTCTAATATTGGATTATTTGTTTTGATGGTAAATTTTTAGATACTGTAAAGACTCACAGATGGGTTGGTGTAATGGGGCATCGAGTATAGCTAAGCATAATTGAGTGTTGTTGATATAGACTTGATAAATCATTAAAGGACTACCATGTGTAATTAAACCTATTTGAGTATGGTTTCTTTGTTTCAAGGTTAATAAATATTTATTATGATGGTATAGGTCTAAGTATGGTTTTTGTTTTGTAGGAGTCCCTCATATGGTGTTTATTCAATGTTATGTTTCAAAGGATCACTTTTTAATGAAATGAAATTCTAGACCTTCAAAAATTAAGTTTATATTTGATAACATGTGTTACAGACTACACCAATAATAAATGAAATAAAAAACATTATAATCGAAATATTTATTAAACTATAATTGAAACTAATATGTAAAACCTTTAAAATTCATTATCTTTTAAAGATAAATAATTAATGTTAGTTAATATTGAAAAGGGTGATTTTCAAAAAAAGCATTTTTATTTTTATTAGGTATTTATCTTAAATAATAATTTTAAAAAATTTAGAATATAAATTTTTTATGTAATATTTATTTTTAAATTCCTCACATAAAAATTTACTTATTATTAATTTTTTTAGTTTTTATGAAACTACTTATTTTTAGTAAAAAACTACAGTTTTTAAAAAATGATAATTTTTGTAATTTATCATTATGTAAGGGAATGTGATAAATTTATAAAACCTATTATTTAATAAAATATGTATTTATGAAATAAAGTTATGTGTTTTATTATTTTCTTTGAGAATATAAATCCTATGTCCAATATTTTTAGAACTAAATTACTATATGAAATATTATTATTTATATTTTCATCGAATCAAGTAATTTCAATGTGAGATTCATTTTTCAATTTATATGAAATCCTAATACCATTTTTAATTATAAACCTATTCATGTCATGGTAATTTATATTTTAATTATATTGTCCTAAACATACATTTTAATCTTATAAACACACTCTCCCTAAAAAATTATTTACGTCTTAAGTGCACAAATCATAAAATAAACTTATCAGACCAATAAATATTTTATTTGATAAAAATATTAACTAATTTTAGAATATTATGGCTCAAATTAGGTGAATTTTTTTATTTTTATCTGATTTATTATCCTAAATTACTATTATACAAAAATAATTAAAAATATATAACTGATTAAAGACAAATGTTAAAAAAATGAAGAGAGAAAACCATAAAACTCCCAATGTTGTCTCCAAGATGAATGGTTGAGGTGGGCCTAAATACACACTATTATTAACCTCCATATTTATTAATTTTCATCCATTTTTTTAATATTAATATTACATTATTGAAAATCTAATGTTTACTTACAAAAAAACCCTTCTATTCATATTTAAAAAGGTATCACTTCGACCAGTTGAAGAAAAATCTATCGTTAGAATTTTTTAATGAAAGAATACTAAAATTATTATTATATGACCCTCTCCCACATATCTAAGAATCTATTAACCTTTATTTTCCTTATTCTCTTACATTTTCATGGAGTTCACTAAGAGAAAACTCAATCATCCAACATGAGTATTATATTCACTTACTCCTTTATTTTATTATACATACTCTTTTATTTTATATAAAATTATTAAGAAAATAAAATTAGTAACAATATTATACATTAAAATTATTATAATAATTGAACATGATGTAATTCATTACCTTCCATCCATTAAGATAGACAAAAACATATATCATACATACATACATACTCCCACCTACTTAAAATAATGTGGTCCAACATTCATCCCCACCTCTAAATGATGGTAAAAAGGATGTTTTTGTTGAATAATTATGTTATCTACTTAAAAATAAAATTCAATAAATAAAAATCTCTGTATACCATCATTTTATTCATTCATTGAGAAATGATATTATTAATCATGTTCATGTGCAGACTACCACCTCCATTAATGATGAATTTATTTTATCAGTATCATTCATCATTGATATTTTATAGAATTGATTAAAAGATTATATATGATATTTATTTATTATTTATGTATACTTATTTTTAAAATCATTATTATCTAAATATATCTTCTTATTAAATCATTATAATATGTTACCATTTGGGTCAATTTAATCACCTTTGTAAGCGGTGTAACAATAATTAATGTCATAAATTATTATGGGATGTCATATATTAATATTGTCACGTAATAAGGATATATGTTTCTAATGCATTTTTTTGGTGTTCCATCATGTCATGATCTATTTGTTTCCTGACATTACCACTTTCCAAAGGTGTCTGGCTTCAATTACTTTCATCAGTGATGTATAGTCCTTGACTGAAACAAGCTGATGGGATGTTGGTTCCTCCTTCCATGGTTCCCCCCTAGAGATAATCTCTTAGTACATGTATCCATCATAGATATATTCATTGTCATGGAACTCATTCCTGGTTCCATATCATAGTGGAAAATAGTTAAATATACATCTTCTATCTTGATAGGAAAGTGTATTTTGGTAAAAAGAGTAGTCATCTTGAGAACAACATGGAATGTCTGGGAATTTGGTATATTGGGAAACAATAAATTAATCCTATTTTGGAGGGAATATCATGTGTGAAGTTCCAAAGGTGTGTAACCCAAGTCACCCCTTGTTGATTATGAGGTAATTGATGCTAAGGGAATAATTCTACATATGTTTTTTTATCTTAGGAATCCCTTATTTACTACATAGTGTTGGTATTATGAATATGGCCGTAGGTTTAAAGTATTATTGAGTGAAATAAAAATATCCAATTGAGAAATATTAATTCACATGCTTACCAACTATTGGAGATAGATCAAAACATCGAATCGATGAGGGTCAGGTCATAGGCTTAGCCTCTTGTAGAGATATATCAAAACATCCTATTGATATAGATGGTGTTACAGGGTTAAAATCTTCTGGAGAGGGATCATAATTTCTATTTGAGATTTATCAGGTCACAATATAAACAACTTGTGTTGATTGACTAGAATTTCATATTAAGATGGATCATGAGCATAATTTTGACCCTAGTGGGGAATTTCACACTAGAATATGAGTGTGATTCCCTATTAGGGATGTTTTCAAATATGGATGATGGAATTATTGAACACCTGGGAGGCAACCAACATATTATGAAAGGAGATGAACTTGGGGAGGTGTTCTATATACCCTTGTATAGTTACAAGCATCTAAACCCATATATATTAATTCCACAATTTAAGGCCATTTTGAAGGATGGGTCCACACACATTAACATAAAGCCATAAGGACACCCATTTCTTGAAAGGAGCATCAATGAGAAATGGTGTAGGGATTACACAAGGAAGATAAACATTCCATAAGGATTAATCATTGAGGATTTTTGTGGGGATTATTTTTTTGTAGCTTCTTGGAGTATGAGTTTTATCCCATGGTTGGGAGAGACTATATGAAGCTTATTCAAGGAAGCTTCCTAATATTATGTGTTTTTCCCAAGGGTGTATTTTTAAAACATGTTGGAGAAGATGGTGGAATCGAATGATTAACGTATATGAGGAATCATGTGTCTCTAGCATTGGGATAGAGGTGTGGGGTCATCCCATGTGATTCATACATAAGAAATCCAATATTCGTCACCCTGGTTAAAGATAAAGTTTTACACCATGCACTAATGATGTTGTTGTGTAGTTTAATTTCATATATCTAGGATATGGATGTTTATAGTATTATTTCATTCACCTCAGACATAGATGAGGTCACTCCTTGAGGCATACCATGTCATGGAAAAACAATATCCATCATAGGACCCTATTCCAAGATAGGTACATAGTTTCCCTCATAGATTCCACTGATAAGGCTTACATGAACACCAATCATGTTCTTCTAGGAGGTTCATTGAGTGAGAACTACCGTGGTGGATTGGAAATCAGTCAAATGATGGTAGGGTACCAATTAATTTAACCTATGGTCATTATGGTACCTATTATTAGGAATAAAAATTTAGGATTGGCTGCACTATAAGCATAAGGGACATTTTATAGGGGACTAGAAATTTGTTCTATGAACATTATTGGGTTTTTTCCAAATGGAGTTACATGAGAAACAAGATCTAACACAATTAAAATACATGGATTCTAAGGGAATAGTTTCATGAATGATTTTGAGAAACATGTAGATTAGGGTTTCACAAAGCCATATTCTCTTAGAATGATCCTAGGAAGCTTTAGGAGGTGTTGCACGAGTGTCACTCAACCATAGACCATGCCATTTTAGGGCCCACTAGAAGTCTATCAAAAGAGATCCTACCTTCGAGGGTCCATTGTTTCTGGTGTTCCATGTTTTCAAGGAAGAGGGGTATTTGGGATATAGTGAGGTGTTTTTATTCTTCCATAGAGCCTCCCTCAAGGTGAGGGTGAGGTTATCTTTATAGATATTTTTTTGGCTCAGTTCATGAAACTTCATTGAGTGAAGAATTAGGTTATGTATTTCTCTATATATTTTCACTAAGGTTGATCCATGTAATGTCATTGAATCAAATTATCCTTTTACATGAAAATAGATGGTTGTGATATTGATTTCATGCATAGATATTTTCTTTTTCATGTGATCCTTGGGATTCCCAAGGACTACACTTGCACACGTGGGGATCTAGAATTGCTTTCCAAGTGCAACGACTAGGTCTTGATAATAGAATAATTCCATGAATACCTCCATTTTCAGTCACTGTATTTGTGAATTCTTTTAGAATCATGGTATTCCTTGTAACTCAACCTATCATTTGGTGAAAAAACCCTTTGATAATGGAAACATATATTTTCACAAAATCATAAAAACATTATATGAAATATGAAACTTGACACCAGAATGCTTCATCACAGAGGGACACATATTTTTTTCATCAAAAAATAGATGTTTCTTCTATGATATATGTTTTCATCACCAAAACCTGCCCCCTCTGAATCAAAGGTGATAGAGAACTACAAGTTTAGGTTCTAAGGGAAAAGACAAATATGGTGGCTTGTTTCAAAGGGTTCAAGAAACTTTTACCGCTATTCAAACAACATCATTGTGTGAATCATGAAAACTATAGGGAAGATCCTAAATAGGGGATGGTAACTTGTATATTATTCTAACATCATTGAGCTATAAGTATTTCCTCATATGTGGAACACATCCTTAGCATGGCATCTTTAGCCTCAACCATGAATTTTATTTAACCCAATCTTCATGAATCATCTTGTGGGATCATTTAGACCTTTTTCACATAGCTCTGAACATATTTACAATTTGGAGCCTTTTTCATAGACAAGGAAAACATCTGTGTGAAAGAACCTTCATCCTATCGATTTTCATGAAATTTCCATCCACGGGAACCATGTTGAGATTGATACCACTATTATCAATGTTTCTTCTCTAAAGTGTGGAATGGTGGGGAACATGGAGATTCCTTGATGTATGTTAGTCATTTCGGAAAACCTGGACCTTCTCAGTTTATTGAATGAAGCTTAGGAAAATATCTCTGAGAAACATTCTTCTGATATACAAATTTAGGGGATATCTTATCCCTCAAGGTGAAAAACCTACACTACTAGTTTAGTCTCCATGATGAGATCTTCAATAACAATATCGTTTTTCTAGGCTACGCTACTTAGGGGCATGAGGAAACCTCCATCTACAAACTAAGTGGAAAAACATGTATAGTTACCAGTGATAAACTAGAGTATGAGGATCTATTGTCTTTTTACAATTGTTTCATTGAATCTAGCATCCAAGACAACACCAAGTGGTATTACAAGGACTTGGATATTCAGGATAAGGGAGACATCAGTGATAAGGGGGCCTCACTGTACTGGGTATTCTTCACCTTTCATAATTACAAGATCATGCTACTACATATTATATTGTATGAGGATGTGTGGACATCCACATTTTATTTGTACCTCCGATAGTAATTGTTACTGGATATCCTTTTTCATTGGTCCCAAGATACCAACACCTTCCACCTCCATCACAGGGAAGTGTGAATCAGAATATTGGATGTGTACTATAAAAAGGGTAACTAATCTAGTTCTAGAATGATGAGTTCCTCCTAACACTAAACACCTTGTGTGATAGGCAGAATATTCTCCTCCTAATATAGAATGTTTTTTTATTGAAAATGGTAATGATGAATCACCCCCACACCCACTAGGAAAATACATTCAAGACATGGGAGGGAATGATCATGTTGAAGGATCCATCCATGTAGATGCCTTGGTGGTCAAATCAGTGTCTGAAGGCAGCATATTGGGGGAAGATGGGATCATACTATATTATAATGGAGAGGAGGTTATGAGGAGTTAGGCTTCAACATAGTAGAGTATTGGTATCTGGTGGTTCATTACCATACCTTTCAAACCCCATATCGTAGTGGATGCTTTTTTCTGGTGAGAGACGCAAAATTGGTCCTTCACCAAGTGAATCTTGTGATGGTGGAAAATATGGAATATGGTAATTTGGTAAACATGGGGTACCTTTTCTAACATGGATCTGAAGCCATTTGTGCTATTTGGCATGCAGGAGCATGCCTAGATGGATCTATTTTCTATTATTATTTTATGGGTTGATCGCAATACACATCATAGATTAATATTTCCAAAATATAGTTTTTTAGCCTTCAATTATTAACATGGATATGATTTAGATGGTGGAATTTAGTGATTTTGGGGTCAAGGTCGGATTCAACAATTTCACAAACTACAGCATACACCCATTCAAAAACCTATTTGGAGAGATATTGGACAACAATTATGGAAAGTCATATTAGTGGGAGTACCTATAGAACTTCCAGGGTGGTGTCCTAGTGGCCAAAATAGGTATAAACACACATTATTAGTACTATAATATATCTCATATCACCCAGTATATTAGATGAATAAAAAAGAAAACGAAGAAGTCATATAAGGGGTCATTGAGGAAATGGATCAATGTAACCTTTTTCACCTATGGGGGATTCTCCTTGGTAAATAAATTCAGGAGAACATAATTCTATTGTCAAGAAATTCCAACACCAAACTATCTCACGACTATGCTCAAAATTGGGTTGCAACACTCCCGGGAACGATTTTTCATCATCACATGAGTTTGATTATGTCAATGGGTGAGGTGTATTAACAATAGGGTGGTAGGAAGTTTTCCCTTCGAGTGGATAGCTAAGTGTATGGGTCTCTAACTGAGCCCATGGCAGGGTAAGCAACGGTCCATATCACACGACCACCTCCTGTATGGGATTCCATCCCTATAAAGAGGTTGTGGGAGTAGGCATAGGGATGTTAGTCCAAAAATAATAGATCCATGGAGGCTTCCCATTATAAAACTATAGTATCTAATGTTCCCAACTATCAATTCCACATTCCTCATTCTTTGGGAAGCGAGGGGGATATTGATGAAGAACCAAATGGTAGACCAGTTGTAGTGATAGATGACTTATGAAGGGATCGAAATTATAGAGGTGGGGATCTCCATGATTACTGTCAGGGTGCACTTCCATGAGTGGTTCACATAAATAGTAGTTATGGAATATTATTCACCACAAAAAGAGGAAAAAAAATCTACTCTACACCAGAGTGGGGGATATTTTATTGTGATCAAAACATTGAAAACATTCCACCTACTAATGAATCTATTGATGAGATGTCATATGATGATGATACATAGGGATCCTGAGATGGAAAATCCTAGGGTTCAGCCACTAGTTAGGTGAGTCCCTAGGAGCGATGTGAAGTCATCCCTGTGGATGATATATACATAGTCACGCTTATTGAGGTAATCCTAGTTTATTGAACCACTTCTATCATCCAAACCATTACACAATTTTATTTATTGTATTTAATAAGTATTTTACATAAGCTATTTTAATTCAAGCATGGACAATGTGTCCATATCTAAGGAGATATGGTTCCTCCAACTTATATTGATGGGCATGACATAGAATCTATACCTCAGGCTGCTAGAACTAGAGGGCCCTAAGTGGGTTTCAATGTGGAAATATCTAAATCCAAATTACACTCTAGATTCTATGGTGGATAGTACCCTGGAGTCCAAATGATGTCATGTGTTATTAGTGTGGAATATCGCCCAGGATGACTGGTCGTTGAGATCCCTCAACCTCATGGTATGATTGAATCTCGCTCACTGTAGATATTTTGTATATATTTCATGGTGATATTGATTTTGACTAATGAATATATTTATTTTTCATCTGATATCTCGTTCTCAAATAGAAATAGGGTGTCCAACACTGGATCTTAATGTTTTGACCAATGGTGAGGGATCTTATATGGTGTAACTCCATGTCAAGGTTCTAGGACCATGACTAACCCAAATGACATCCCTCTAAATATATTTTCTATGAAATGATTTATGTTAACTGAACTCATCATCATTGATAAAACTAATTAACATGTATCTGTTTCAATTAGTTCCTGAGAGGACACGCTACCAGTAATGACTTATGGCTAGCAAATCTATGGAAGCTACACCAAAGATTGTTCTAGATATTGGGGTGATAATTGTACAAGAGTATTAAGACATGATCCTAGGAGTGAAACCTGTTATGGTCATGAGTAATGCCACTAGAGGGGAAGAGCTCTAGCATTGTAGAGAGGGTATTGCTAACACAACAATCAGATGATGATGGTACCCATATCGATATGGAGCTGAACCCAACTAAGAACACCCCAAGAGAGGATCCTTATATTGTTCTCAATAAGCCCATCATAGAATATGAGATTGGACCACCTGATGAACTATAAGAATTTCGTTTTGGTGTCATTGAATATAAATGCATCATGCGGTGAAGGTTATGGAAGAGCATAATGCACTTCATCACCCAATCACCGGTTCTATCTCTGGTGATCCATATGGGGTACCTCTACATTTTTAGGGAACATGCATAATAGAGGGATAGATGATTACACAATCCATGATATGGTTCATGATTATTTTATTGGGAATCTCCATGCAGAAATCTTTAAATTTTAAATCACCTAGGATAAGGAAAAATTTCACGGCATTGAAATACTCAAGGAGGCGGATCAGGAACATCACCACCTAGTGGGAAAAGTTAAGTAAAATGCAGCCTTCATAAATGACAATGAAAATTTCATCTGTTAGTTTATGTTTCTGCTAGTTTTGGTCGGGGATCTAGAAGAGGTGTTTTTATCTTGGACAAAATAGATGAAATTTAAGTAGGACTGAGTACGGGTCAGGGCTGATGAACATCAACATATGGTTGGGGTGGAGGAGGTAGAGGTCCTTAGGCTATAGTCGATCCATGAGGCTATGTTCCAGAGGATGGATAGACTATAATGATTTATATACAAGGTAGGTTAATAGTTTTATTTTACTCAGACATAAGAAATGATCTAGTTTGTGGATGTCCCTCACAAACTTCTGATATTGTTTTTTATCATTTCATATTCATAGACATGTTTATTTTATCACTATCTTTTTTATCTACTAGATTTCAATTATACTCATGGGATAACCAATGAAAAAATATAAGATCATGTATTTCATTATCAATGTGAGGAACATGGGACCCCCATATTATTACTCATTCATAAGAGATTGTTAGATAATGGTCAAATACTAAGGGTCTGAATTTTTTGATTGACCATTGTATGTTTCTTAGATGGGAAACACTGTGAATGGAAGATGGGTCTATCTGAAAATCCAAGTTTCATTATCAATGGGTTGTAGTTCAGGAATATGGAAGTTCCATGGGTGGTAAAATATACTTGGAAAAAGGGTCGTGGGGAGGAAGATTGATATTCTAAATAGTTGTAGCACAAAGTGGGTGGTATAACGATGGTGGATAATTGATAAAAATGTTTGAAACATGGAATCTATAATCATTTTACTGAGGATGGGTATAGTGAAATGAGGGGAAACCACTAACCATATAGGAAACATGAGACCTGTAATGACCTGCCAATTCTCATTGGCTTGAGATTACAACAAGTCATTACTAGGCCTTAAGCAACATCCCCAAGATGCCCAAGGCTGGCAATAAATGCGGAAGGGTTTCAAATACAAGTGGGAATGATTTACCCTTTAAGAAATAAACCAATAAACCCATCAACCAAAACAAAACATTCAGTATATGATGCATGAACAAATGAAAGGAAACTCAATAACTTCATGTATCTCACAACCACATCAAAGTAAGCAACAATTGAAGAATAGCCAAGAATCAAAGTACACCGTAGATAAACCAAACAGGACTCCCAAAGACCTCAGCACTCCATGCTCCAAAATCTCTAAGATCAACAATCTCTAAAAAACCCAAACATCATGAGGTAGTTCTAAACATGTGTGAAACATTACATTTTCCCTTGTCCCAGAAGATAGCATCTGCAAAATCACCAAAGTGACAAAGAAGGGGTGAGTATAAAACGTAGCAGGTTTTCCTCAATGACTTCCCTACACATGCCACTAGGATAGCAGAGTTAGAAATAATTATATAAAAAATTATTTAGAAAATAACTTATCTAAAACATTTTATAACTAAATATAAACATTTTTCCAAAACCATTCATTACCAAACGCATACAAGTGCAATTGAAACCAATTTTCCCTGCATGATATTTTTCAAGAAAAATAACTAAACAATCATTAAAACCATTTGACAAGATCACATTATCTGCAAACCCAACCATTCATCAAACCCATGTAACCAAACATGCATGCTACGTTATTAAAGTTCCATACTCATGAGCGGTTTCTCGTCTATCTACCGAGTCGTCACAAGGTAATTGTTTACCATATACCATTGAACATTTAGCACCGAGCACAATGTCATATTTCAACCAAGCCCCATGTATGAAATTCCCTTATTCCATAAAACCTTTGGAACTGAGAAGGTCATATTTCATCCAAGCCCCCTATATTCTACAAGAACACACACCAAATATTCCCAAAGATCACGAAAAAAACCCTTTCAATAAAAACACCTTTTTATTGAAAACCATTTTCGTCAAAACCATTTCAATGCCAAATCATTTCAATTCAAAACCATTTAAAAAAACTCCATTTTTATCGAAAACCATTTCTATTGAAAAAATCATTTTCATCAACCATTTAGCAATTCTGGAAAATCCATAATTTAAAATAATCATTTTAAATTCATGAAACTAAACCCCCTTTTGCACAACTTTTCACCAAGATCACGCAATTTCACAAAAAACATAAATCACCGAAAATGAAGATTTTTTCATGCATTTCACAATCAATAAACCAATTTGAATCTAATAAAATTAACTCTATTAGGAAGAGATGAGATTGAATCCTCTTACCTTGAAGGTTTTGATGAAACTTTGACAACAAATGAAGAACACACAAGGAAGAAGGTTGATTCTCCAAGAATGACCTTAGTTATATTATCCTAGAAAGATCACGACTCAAAATTGAATTATTTGTCATACAAAAACATAGATCTACCCACTATAGGTTCAGATCCGAGAATGAATGGAGATCGGAGAAGAAGAACTAAGCAGATCTAAGAAAACATGAAAAATCCGGAAAGAATGGTGACTTACCTCAAGAATCGGACTCGAAATAACCAAGGGAAGACTCTGGGATGGCTCCAACTCGTGTGGGGAGGGTTATCAAGCATTATAAGGAGAGTAATCTATAAATAGGGATGTTTTGAAGCCAAAACTAATTATATAGATAAACAACGAGTAAGCTCCTAGATAATAGGATCTAGATTTGACCTCTGCGCAAGGTTTGACCACACGGTTTGGGCGAACCACGTATGGATTGTGCGACCTTCTTTTTAGTCCCAAAACTCCTTATAAAACCCCCAAAATCTCCCATCCATAACATTTACCCTTTTATGGAAGCAATTTTTTATGGAAATATCCCACTTTATGGAAACACCCCACTTTATGGAAACAAACCACTTTATGGAAACACCCCACTTTATTGAAACAACCCACTTGATTAAAACACCCCACATTGTAGAAACAACCATCATTATGGAAACACCCAACATAATAGAAAATATCTATATTATGGAAACTCTCAATTTTATGGAAACTCCCTATTTTATGGAAACTATATATTTTATGGAATGTCTATATTTTATCAATGCTATATATTTTATAGAAACTCTCTATTTTTTGAAAACGCCCTATTTTATGGAAACTATCTATTTTATAGAAGTTATCTATTTTATACACACCAAATTAAAAAAATTAAGGAAGGGGGGTATGTACCAGAAACAAGGCAACTATATTCTCCCCACCATTTCTCTTTCCATCCTCGAAAAGTTGAAAACCCTCACTAGGAAAAAAGAGTTCTGGCCACTGCTCTATCATTTCCTTCTCACATTCCCAAGTATCTTCCAAAATATGACCATGTTTCCATAAAACATGCACTAGGCTGATGCTTTTTATGTTAAATACTTTCTCTTGCCTATCCGTGATCTAAACTGTGATATGTATCAGTGATACATCCAGTTCAAGCTCAACGTGATCCCATATGATAACATGGTCAGGATCAACATGATACTTGTTCAACTGGGATACATGGAACACATTATCCACTATACTAAACTGTGGTGGTAATGCCAACCAATATTCCACCACTCCAACCTATTCCAGTATCTCAAAAGGGCCAATGTATCTAGGAGATCACTTTCCCTACTTCCCAAAACGACGATGTCCAAGCCTTGGATAGATCCTTAAGAAGACATGATCACCCACAATGAAGGAAAACAGTCTTTGACGGTGATATGATTAATATTTATGAAGAATCTTAGCCGTCTCCATCCTATTTCTAATCAACTAGATCTTCTCCATTGTTTCTTGTACAAGGCTTGGCCCGACTAGTGATGTTTCGCCAGTTTCCACCCATCATAGTGGAGAAAAACAAGGACGCTTATACAATGCTTCAAATGAAGCCATGTGTACCGAGGCTTGATAGTTTTTTTGTATGAAAACTTCACTAAGGATATATGCTCTTCCCACGAGCCACCAAAATCCATTACACAACCCCGCAACATGTCTTCCAACTTTTGTATCGTCTGCTCAGATTTCCCATCCGTAAAAGGATGATACACTGTGCTCATAGTCAAATGTGTCCCAAGGGATTTCAATAAGGATTTCTAGAAAAAAGTCGTAAACCTTGGATCTCTATCTAAGAATATTAATGTACGACTAGTATCTGATGCTCTAATTTAACCTCTTGACATGTTTAGCACCGTGAGATGAACTTGGCCACCTTCCTTTTCATGCCACTCCACCAAAACTGTTCCTTCAATGCCTTAAACATCTTCTGTGTAACTGGATGTACAACCCATCTCGAATAGTGGTAAGAATGAAGGAGTTTTCCCAGACAAACCATAGGTACACCTATATGATCTCTGAAACACAAAAATGAACCCCCATCAAGTTCCCGGCACTCAATGGTATCCCCACCATTGAGTTTTGAACATACAACTAGACATTATAAATCATATTTTTTTCCTCTATGATCATTTTTACTAAATCAGGAACAAGAGTGGTTGAATTGAAAACCACAACATCACCTCGGTCTTCACATTCCACATGCATGTCGGCTAATACTGACATCGACTACCATTCATCTAAAGCTTCATTTACCAACTGGTCATATGCAATTCTAGAAAATGCATCAGCCACCAAATTTCCTTTCCCATGTGAGTATATAAAGTCAAAGTCTAATATTAGAGATACTCTATCCATCTTTTTTTCCATAGATTCAAATATTGATGTGCTAAAATGTGATTAAATATTTTCGATCTGTAAGGATAGTAAATTTCTCACCAAAGAGATAATGTCTCCATGTTTTCAAATCATGGATGACTTCATCTAACACCAAATCATGTGTTTGTTAATTATTCCCATTCACCCTTAACTACCTTGAACCATAAGAAATCACATGATCTATTTTCATTAGAACACAATCCAACCCAGATCCTGAAGCATCACAATACACCACATACCCCTGTCCTAATTTTGGAAAGATCAAGATAGGTACCGATGTAAGGAAAACTTTCAGTTCCTGGAATGACTTCTAACATTCCTCTATCCATTGGAGTGGTGCATTCTACTTTTTCAAGGTTTTCATTGGTGATGATACTTGTGAGAAATCATGAACAAAGTGTCAGTAGTAACCAACTAGACCAAGAAAACTATGTATCCCGAAAACATTGTTTGGATGTTTCCAAGAGATAATGGCTTCTATCTTTTCAGGATCAATAGAAATTCCTTTCTCAGAAATGACATGCCCAATAAAACATACTTTGTGTATCCAAAATTAAAACTTTTATAATTTGGAATACAAGAGATTATCTCTCAGGATTTGAAACACTTTTTCTAGGTGCACCTCATGATCATCCCTTGTCTTTGAATAGACCAAAATTTCATCCACAAACACCACAACAAAATAATCTAGATATTGTTGAAATATCTAATTCATCAATGTTAGGAATACCTTTGGTGAATTTCTTAGATCGAAAGGCATGAATATATATTCATAGTAGTCGTATCTACTTCAGAAAGCTGTCATTGAAATATACTCTTTCTGAACACTCAATTGGTGAAATCTTGTTCACAAGTCAATCATGGAGACCCACTGAGCTCCCTTTAATTTATCGAATAGATCATCAATCCATGGAAGTGGATATCTGTTCTTTATTGTAACTTGGTTATGCTTATGATAATCAACACACAGCCGAAGAGGTCCATCTGCCTTCTTCACGAACAAAATCGGTGGTGCCCATGGAGTCGTACTTATTCGAATGAAACTCTTTCTTTCCTGCTCCTCTAACAGCTCTTTCATTTCCTATAACACTTTTTGTGCCATCCTATAAGATGGAAGGGAAATAGTACTGGTCCCCATAAGGAGATCATTTTTAAACTCCACTTCCCTTAGAGGTGGTAACCCAAGGAAGTTCTTGGGAAAGAAATCATGAAATTGGTCCACACCATATGGAAAACTGTCTTCCTCGATCTCTTCCATTGATTCCAAAGTCAACACTTCTGATTAGTAAGAGATCATTCCCACCATTGGTGAAAACAAGCTCTTTTCACCCTTCTGTACAATCCTCTATCCTCTAAAGAGAAGCTCAATGTCATCCCGAGTTATGAAACTAATTGTTCTCTTATAATAGTCAATTTGATCGGTGATTGTTGTCAGAAAATCCATACCTAGGATTACATCATAGACATCCATATCCGACCTCGAGAAGTCCCATTTTAGCACAGCTCCGTCAATAGTCATAGCACATGCTCTACACACAAAGGCTTGACTTTCTCTTTCACCAAGATAAGTTTTCAATTTAATAATATAAGGAATCATTTCTAGTTTTAAACATAGCAAGTTAATAGCATGAGAATCAATGAAGTAATGTGATGAACTGGTATAAAACAACACTTCCACAATGTTAGAATAAAAAATAATTGTACCTCTCACTGTAGATGGTCCAGCCTGATCATCAAAAACTATCTACTCAACTCCATACAATGGTTTCTTCACTACACTATACTAATTGTTTCCATGCTGAGGATTCCATGGTGGAGGTGTCATGGTATTTCTAGAATCACCATGGCTAGCTCTGATCTACTAATGAGACTGATTCTACTATCCTCTTCCATTCAATGTATATGATGCTTGTGGCACTTGAGAAGTGTGTCGAGCACCTCACCTTGGAGCATTGAGACAATAGCACTGAAGATGTCCCATATTGTTTCAATTATGACATGCTCTAGGTTGTTCCATACAATCTCTCTTTATTTGGTAAAACGAACAACATTGAAAACAACCGGCTATGCTCTGTGGTCATGGAGGAAGGTTTACTGATTCAGTCGTCTGGTTATGATTTATACTTGCACCTTGGAAATAGGTGTCCCTTTTTCTGATTTTTACCAGTGGTTGAGTTGCCACCATTTCTTGTACGTATAATCATGCTTCCTCCCATAGATCCTGGGATATCACGTTCATCCACAGTTGATCTGTTCACCAACTCTGTATAATTTGTAATACCATGTACTGCAATCTTTGATCTAATTTATTGTCGTGTCCCTGATTCAAAGATGGGTGGCTTCAAAGAGGAACATGCCGCAACTTTGGATGAAAATCATACTAAGTTCATGAACTTAGCCGCATACTCTATGATAGAGAGACTCACTTGTTTCAAGCTGAAGAAGTCCTTCATTTTCTGGATCATGAATGTGTGAGGATAGAATTGTTTGTTGAAAAATTCCAAAAAATCCTACCATTTAAGTCCTTCATACAAATTTAGCATGCACTACTAAATCCCACCACTAACATGCAAGATTCTAGAGCATTTACGTCTCCAGTTTTACCTTTAGCTCTACAGGTGTTCCGATGAATTCAAAGATACAATTCATCATACATAGCCACACCTCCACCTTCTTGGGTTCTAAATCACCCCATAAATTAGGTGGATTCTTCTTCATGAACTGGATTGTATGATCCACATTTCATGGCACATTCCTCTAGTTCCCTGTGTCCATGGCTTGAAAATCATGGACAATACTTAGAACCATCTTATGGTTCACGTGTGGTTTAGGCGCAACCACATTCTCCACAGCTTCTTCAGGTTGGTTTTGACGATGCCTACCAGGTGCCATTTTCTAAACTAACAACAACCTCCGATAATCTCACTCTCTAAAAACTGTTTTCTTAGAATTTAAAATTCTATCACATCAACTATAACAACATTATTTTTCCAAGACAACCTTTTCCCCATGATCAACAATTTTTTAAAACACATCACACGCTTTTGAAAATTCAACCATTTTCAAAATATGATAAGCATTCTCTTTTTCAAAATTATTCATTTGAAAATCAACTCCATTAATTTTCAAAATTTAACACTTTTTTTAACAACATTAACCATTCCTCGAAATGATGTCTGCACTCCAAGTGGGATTTCATCCCTCTACCATGCATGTCATGCTCGTCTCATTGGAAAAACCCATGAAAATGATATTTCAAAATTCTAAAAGTGTATCCAAACACTTATTTACCCAACTCCCTGGTAACTTTAAGTTCCACATAAAAGGGTTAGCTACTTCCTTTTAAGATACACATTTCATGTTATGACAATTTTACTCCCTTCTATGATTCACATCCAAGGAATAGACACTAAGGGTTTTCATCTCCAAAACTACTAACATCGATGACTACTTGTTTGAAATGACCAAACAAGATGATACCATTTGTAATGACCCACAAAATATCATTGGCTTGATAGTACAATGAGTCATTACTAGGCCTTAAGAGACATCCCTACGATGCCCAAGGATGTATATAAATTCCAAATGGATTCAAATACCACTGGGGGACAATTTACCCTTTAAGAACTAAACCAATAAACCTACCAACCATATCCAAACATTAACTATATGATGCATGAAAAAATGAAACACAACTAAACAACTTCGTCTATCTCACAACCACATCAATGTAAGCAATAGTGTAATAATAACCAAAAATCAAAATAAAGAGCAGTTAAACCACACAAGACTCTCCAAAGACCTCAAGACTCCATACTCTACAAGATCCAAGTTCAAAATTCTCCAAACATCCCAAACATCATGATGTAGTTCTAAAAACGTGTGAAACGTTACCTTTTCCCTTGTACCAGAACATTACATCTACAAAATCACCAAAGTGACAAAGCAGGGGTGTATATAAAACTCAGTAGGTTTTCGCCAATTACTTCTCTACTCATGCCACTAGGGTAGAAGAGTTAGAAAAAATTATAAAAAATAATTTATATAAAAAAACTGATCAAAAATAGTTTATAACTAAATATAAACAAGTTTCAAAAAAAATTCATTACCAAAAGCATACAAGTGCAATTGAAACCCATTTTCCCATTAAGATATTTTTCCAGAAAAATAAATAAATTATATTTAAAACCATTTTAAAATATCCCTTTATTAACATACCCAAACATTCCTCCAACCCATGAAACCAACCATGCATGCTATGTTATGACAGTTCCATACTCATGAGAGATTTTTTGCCGATCTACCAAGTCGTCACAAGTTAATTGTTTCACATGTGCCATTAACCCTTTGGTATCGAGCACAATGTCATATTTCAACCAATCCCCTTGTATAAAATTCCCATGTTCCATTAAACCTTTGGCACAGAGCACAAGGTCATATGTTAACCAAGCCCCATATATGAAATATGAACACACACCACATATTCCCAATGATCATGCCAAAATAACCCTTTCAATAAAAACACCTTTTTATTGAAGACCATTTCCGTTAAAAACATTTCAATACTAAACAATTTCTATTCCAAATCATTTCAATAAAACTCCTTTTTTATTAAAAACCATTTCTATTGAAAATATATTTTTCATCAACCATTTGGATTTTCTAGAATATCCATAATTTTAAATCATCATTTTAAAATCATGAAACTAAACCCCCTTTTGCAAAACTATTCACCAAGATCGTTTAATTTCAAAAAAAACCTTATATCATCACAAATGAATATTTTTTCATGAATTTTACAATAATTAAACAATTTTGAATCTAGAAAAATAAATTATATCAAGAGTAGATGAGTGTGAATCCTCCTAACTTAATATTTTTTGAACAAACGTTAACAACAGATAAAGAACGCACAAGAAATCGGGTCGATTATCCAAGAATGGCCTTAGTTCACATATCCTCGCAAGATCACGAATAAAAATTTAATTATTTGGCATCCAAAAATGTAGGTCTACCCACTACAGGTTCATATCTAAAAACGGATGGATATTGGAGAAGTAGATCTAAGCAGATCTATGAAAACATGACAAAACTAGTGACATACCTCAAGAATGGGATTCGAAATCACCAAGGGAAGGCTCTGGGATGGCTCCAACTCATGTGGGGAGGTTCTCCAGCCTTATTGGGAGAGTAATCTCGAAATAAGTGAATTTTGATGCCAAAATGAAATATACAAAAAAACAAGTAAGCTCATAGAAAATATGGTCCAGATTTGACCTATGCGCACGGTTTGACCACACGGTTTGGGCCAACCATGTATAGATCGTGTAACCTTCCTTTTAGTCCCAACACTCCTTATCAAACCCCCAAACTCTCCCATCCTTCACCTTTACTATTTTTATGGAAAAATATATTTTTATGGAAACATCACACTTTATGGAAACACCCTACTTTATGGAAACAACCCACTTTATGGAAACACGCCAATTTATGGAAACAACCCACTTGGTGGAATCACAACACTTCATGGAAACAACTAAAATTCTAGAATCACCCAACTTAATGGAAACTCTCAATATTATGGAAACTCTATATTTAATGGAAACTCTATATTTTATGGAAAATCTCTATTTTATGGATACTTTCTATTTTATAGAAACACTTGATTTTATGGAAACTCCATATTTTATGGAATCTTGCTATTTTATTGAAACACTTTATCTTATACACACAACATTAAAACAAATGTGAGGAAAGGGGTCATGTACCTGAAACCAGGGGTACTAAATGACCTGTATAAAAAATCCTTCAAAATACATTCGTATCAGGTGCCAAAAATGATAGGAGATTCTATGTGGCATTGTAAAACCCAAAGCTTCCAGGGAATGCTTCTTTTTTGATACTACAATATCTTGCGTTGCATGGAACTCCAAGTTCTAGCACACCACGACCAATCAAACTAGTCGTTATGAATATTAAAACCCACTTTTTTAAATTTCATAAATTTTATTTTTCAAAGTGGACTTCATTTTTGGAATCAAAAATCATTATTAGCTTAAGGTGATTTTTTGGTATTTTTCTAAAAACCTTCATTTTTTATGAATAGTGAGAATCATTGTGTTATTGTTTAATACTAACTTTTTATTTAAATAATTATTTATTTTATTTAAAATTATATTAAGTCAAAATAGATACATAATACCAATATTAGTCCAATTTAATTCATTGAAGTCATTTTATAATAAAAATAAATTTATAATATTTTATTAAACATTTTAATGTCTTTTACCCACCTTCTAGGAAAAATTGCAAATTTGCATAAAACATAATTTTAACAATTTTGTGAATTGAATTTAAAAAATGTGTAAGTCAAGGTTGACATCAGTAACTAAAATTTGGTTCAATAAGATGGAAATAATTTTTGGTGAATATTAACTTTTGAAATTTATTTACCATGGTTAAGAGTAAATATGGAAAATAAAGTTAAAAAATGATATTATAATTACACTAACACATTTTATAATTCTATTGGATAAGTTAATTTCAACAAAAATAAACATTATAAATAAAATATGATCCTCTTTGATCCACATGAGTTAGATTAGGACATTTATTATTATTTTATTTAAAAATGAGTCAAAAGTTTTAAATTCAATTTTTCATAACTAAAACAGTTTTACTATAGGTTTATACATAAGATAAATTCGACAATGAATATTAATTAGAAAGATAAAATTATTTCCTACATAATTTTATTTTATTTTTAATTTTTATACATTATATAATTAAATATATTTATGACACAATTATGATGCACTAATTACCTTATTATTGAAAGTGAAAACTAATTTATATTATAAATATTAACATAATTATAAATTGAGACATTTTATGTATTCCAATAATTTAATAGGTTAATAAGACATGCTAGGGATGATTAAATAATATTTTTTTCTAAGTGATAATGTTGTTATGACTTTCAAAAAAAACCGAATACTAAATAGTGTCAAAAATTAACAACAATGAGTTTGTAAAACAAATACTATATTATTAATTGATATAATATTCCTAAAAAACTAAATATCAGAAAAAGGACATAAATAATGATATATATGTCATTAATTAACCACATGGGGTTCCCTTGGTATTTTATAGTAAGTTTATTAACCATTTAATATAAAAATACAAGAGGACATTGTAAAAGTTAAACTATTTAATTAAGAGTTGAATCTAAAAGATAAGGTTTATATGGTGACCTAAATCTATATCAAACCTATTAGTTGAGAGGTTTGAGACCCATACCGTATTTAACCTCTAAATTAATCTTTTTTAGCCATTATAAACCGAATATGATTGTATAATAAATTAATATTTACTGATTTTCCTAAAGTGACCCTCACCTCTCTTATAAAAGGGTAGTTCCCCTTCTCTTAATTTCACACATGAAACGCCATTTTTCTTCGCCATCCCCAGCTCAAATATCCTCCCAACTACCCTAAATTAATCCTAGAGTCATTACATTGAACAGAAAGCCAACCCATGGAGCCCTTTTGATCAAATCAAAAGGAAGCACCCGAAGAAGAGGTAATAATTTCATCACCTCTTTCAAAGTTATTTTCTTCTTCCACTTCCTCTTTCTTTGATGTTTCCATACCATAAAAGTAACTCCAATAACTTCTAAAAAATATTATATTATTATATATATGGTACAACCGTATTAATTATTCTGTCCATCCTATGAATTTTAAAGTTACCAAACATGCGTACGCATGGCTTACCATCTCCACATAATGTTGTAGTTTATTATTCAGCAGTTCATTCTTTGGATGAGTATAATAATGAGTAAAATTGATATAAATAATTAATATAAAATGTTAATGATTTTTTATATTACATCCAATTACATATTAATTTACCATTAATATAATGATATTTTTGTTCATGCGTACATACGGATTATTATCTCCACCTACGCGATGAGATTCATTCCCATCGTTACCATTCAAGAATAATTTTCATTTTATGATTAAAAATAATGTTTAATAACATAATATGATTATGGATATTAAGCCAATACATCATATCTATAACAAACATGACTTATGTAAAAAGCATATAATGTAAAAATGAATTTCCTAACACACGAAACAATTATACTATTGAAATATTATTAACAAAGAAATATTAGAAGATCATATATGATATAATATTTATGTGTATGGTTCTTGAATAACATAATAAAAATTATTTAACTATTATACATGAGGTTAACGTACCCTTGACTAAGGAAAATTACAAGGTAATGGTTATTTTACAATCTGTTTACTTATTCGATATGGTTTTTACGTAAATATCTACTGGGAATTCTTTATCATCCACATATATGTTTATTAAAAATGTATTTCTAAACATTTTTACTATTTCCTATAATTCTATTTCAAGTCATTTATAACCTTGTTTGACCTTTTATAAAATGTTTTGAATGGAATCATTCCGTCATTTTCCAAACAAGGTACTTTATAACATTTTCGATTAATTAAGGTAAGAATTGTTTTATAACTTACACAGTGGGTGTGACTATATTACACCATTATAACACCTTCAAATCATACCTTAAAATATTGTAAGAATATTTTCAAAATAAATAATTTCTTTTATAATTATATATTTTTAAATGATTTCAAAATATAAAGAGTGATTTCTCTCAAATATTTTGATTTTATATTTTTGAACATCCATTGATGAATTTTACATTTGTTTGAAGATGATTTATTATGATACAATATTCAATAATGTTTGAAGGTTTTTTGATATGTTTTACTGTGGATGTGTTATTTTTATACCATTAATGGTTTATGGTTAAAGTATTAACATTTTATATGCTAGTATTAATACAAATTTCTACGTTATGTTTCAACCTTTTCATATGAAGAATGCATTGGACTTAATAAGTGACGTGTGGAATCTACTATAGCTCCTCGATGTATCGATAGGTCTCATGAGACAAAATAGTTTCTTAGCACAAGGCCTTGAAAAAATCATTTCCATAGACTTGGCACGTGGTGTTGACTATGTGGTTATGATGTCTGGCATTATGCATTCCATCATTATGAAATTAGCTTTTGATTTTACATGTTATTATTTGACTAGTATAATATCCATGTTAATACATATATGGAATCATTTCATTTATCTTTTCTATATTATGCTGATGTTTAATTTTAAAAGGCTTGTGTTTTATTTTTATACATTTAAATCAATGTTTATGATTATTTATGAACGTTTTCTATATATTGATATCCTTATTGAGCATCTAAGATCACCCCTTTCTAATGATCTATTTTTTCCAATATGTGAAGAAGTATATTATTATTGACCTACAACAATAGTATATGGGAGATTAATGTGTTCAAAGGAGACACAATGTTGTTGTTTTCCATTTCATAATGTAATGTAAAACTTATGTATGTATCTATTACTTCCATGGATAATAAACTTGTTGGTCATTCTATATTTGATCCTTTGTGATCATGCCAATGTTATGTAATAATGCATCGACTATGAGTAACTAGGTTTGGGGTGTTATAGTTGGTATCAAAGGAATTTTAGTAAAAACCTTGCAATATAGATTTAGAAAAACTCTGATTAGAGAACAATACCCAATGATATACCATGATAATTAGTATATAAGAACTTCCTAGAATTTTTTTAATGTAGTGATTTTGTGTATTTTCCTATCAATTAATCCTAATATGGATACTAGTATGTAGAGGAGGCTTTGTCACAAATGTACCTAGGTGTGAAAACTCCGACAAGATGTTTCGGGCTTGACCTAGGGTATCCGGGTACATGACAACGAGCCTTGCTGCACTCTTTGTTACGACACTCCCGAGGGATATGGGTAGGATAATTCACATTTTTACAGAACATTATAATGGATTTATTAGTAAATAATTCTTCAAAAAAACATTTTTCTTATGATTATAGATTATGTGCATAAACTGTTCAATTTATGTTAGGTATTTTACCAGTTTGGAATTACGTATTGTGATTCATAAACTAATCTATTGTGTACCATTGTTTAGAAATGGAGTATAGTGGAATTAATGGAAACTGTATCAACACATGTAATCTATTTATGGATTTCCCACCTAATCAATATAATTATGGTGGAGCTTCTAATACAACCACTGCTAAAAAAATTATAACCATACTGGGACAACTCAATTAGGTTATGAATAATAACCCTACCCATATGGAGCACCCTGATCCGCAACATTGAGGATCAATGTTAGACTCTTCATGAGGAAAAAACCACCAACATTCAAAGGGACTAAAAATCTATTTGTATATAGAAATGGTTATGTTCCTTAGAGAAAATATTTCATGCTTTGGGGAGTAGTGAAATAGAAAAAGTTGGCATGATAGTTTATATCCTCAAAAGAGATGCAGATCAATGGTGGTCATTAATTGAAAACCCAAAGGAGGTTGGAGAAGTATAAAATAGGGAATAGAGGGAGTCTAAAGATATTTTCATAGAAAAATACTTTCCTCATAACCATCTAGTTGATATGGAATGAAAATTTATAAGTCTGAGGCAAAAGGATGATGAGATGGTCGTAATGTATGTGGGTAACTTTACAAGTTTAGCAAGGCACGCAACACATTATATATGTAACCAAAAGAGTAATATTGGTTGATTCATTTATGGGTTAAAACAATTTCTCTATTACGCATTAGTCTCACTTTCCTTCTCATTGTATAAAGATAGAGTCTCATGTAAAATCATGATATAAAATGAATTCTATAAGTCTTAATACATAAATGCAAAGTAAGGGAAGAAGTGATCTGATGAACACTATGTCATTAGGAATACGGGGAAAAGGTGAAAATTTGAATTTCCATCCTATAGTAAATGTGGAAAGAAACACCCTGGTACTTGCCTGAAGGGAATGGGTGTATGTTACACATGTGGTGAAAAAGGCCACCAAGCTAATGATTGTATGGGAGAGAAAGAGGAAGTTAATGTTGAATGTTAAAATTGAAGAGAAAAGGGGAAATATGTAAATGACTTTCTTAAGCGCCAAGGAAACATACCCCAGAAAAGGAAAAGGGAGCAAGGCCAAGCTTATGAGTTCACTACTGCTGAGGTTGATGCTCCTAATGATGTGTTGGCAGGTAATTTAGTGGTTTCCCCAGATTTAGCCAATGCTTTATTTTATTCTGGACCTTCGCATTGTTTCATATCTTCCCAGTTTTCATAGAAAATTAGATACTTCCTATTTTATTTAACAAGGGAGTTGTCAATAAAAAAATCATAAGGGTTGTATCATTGCAACAATGTTTTTGAATCAGTTCCCATTAGGGTATGTAAATGTTCTTTATCTACTGAATTCATCATTATACCCATGATTTAATTTGATATAATCCTCTTTATGGACTGGCTTTCGGATCATGATGAAAATATTTATTGTAAGAAGAACAAGGTTACAATTTTCGATGATGATAAGATGTGTGTTATCTTTAGAGCAGAAATGTCACCATTTGATTCTTATCTAGATCCACCCCCAGTAGCTCCACTAAATTCAATTATAGGGGAGAATGATAGTGAAATAAATATGGGTGAGGAAAAGAATGTTCAAATAGAGTACATACCTATTGAGAAATAATATTTTTATGTGTTTCCCGAGGATTTACCTGGACATCCTAAAAAATGATAAATTGGGTTATCCATTGATCTAATTTATTTTTCAAGGCCCGTATCGAAGACCCCTTATATAATGGCCTATATGGGATTAGTGGAACTAAATAAACAACTAAAGGAATTGAGTAATAAAGTATTTATTCTCCCTAGAGTTTATGCATGGGGAACCCATGTTATTTTTTGTTAAGTAGAAAGATGGATCTATGAGGTTGTGCTTTTACTATAGGGAGATCAATGCTATAATAATATAGAAAAATTATCCCCTACCTCACATTGATGATCTATTCGATCAACTTCATGGTGATCAATATTTTTTAAAGATTGAATTTCGATCTGGATATCATCAATTTTGTGTAAAGAAGGAAGACATTCTGAAGACAACATTTCGTACCAGGCATGTGCATTATGAGTTTACAGTAATGCATTTTGGACCAACTAATGCACCCTCTATCTTCATTTATCTAATGAATAGTGTATTCAAGGAACATCTTGATGACTTTTTAGTGGTATTTATTGACGATATCTCATTATACTCCAAAAATGATTAAGATCATGATAATCGCTTGTGCACTATTCTAAAGACTCTTAGAAGAAATGATTTATATTAGATGTTTACCAAGTCTATATTCTGGAATCATGATATTTATTTACATGGAAATATTGTCTCTAAAGATATAATCTCTATTGATCCTTCTATGAAAAGATCAATACAAGAATGGCTAGCACTGATGAGTATAACTGAGGTATGCAGTTTTTTTAGTTTAGTAGGTTATTAACGATGTTTCGTCCAGAATTTTGCCCAATTTTCTAACCCATTAACCATGATCACACATAAAGGGGTTAATTTTTTTTGGAAAATAGAGTGTGAATAATTTTTTTAGAAGATGAAGAGAATATTAGTCAATGGTCCTATCTGGACACTACCATCGGCGAATGATGGGTTTGTTATTTATATTGATGCTTCAAATAATGGACTTGGTTGTGTCCTTTTTCATAATGATAGAGTTATTTCCTATGAATCACAATAGAAAAAAATCATGAATAGAAATATCCAACTCATGATCTTGAGTTAGCAGCTATAATCATTACTTTGAATATATGAAGACAGTATCTCTATGGAAAAAAATGTGAGATATATACCGATCAAAAGAGTTTGAAGTATGTTTTCTCATAGAAAGAACTCAAAACGATGCAAGGATGATGTCTTGAACTACTCATGTATTATGATTGAATTATACAATACCACCCATGGATGGAAAATAAGGTGGAATATGGTTGTATTAGAAAGAATCATTGAGTTTTGAACAAGAAGAGAGTTGAAAGGGTTCCTGTGTTCATGGATCTAGTAAAGATGGATATGGAAATAATAATGGAAGGTGAAATATCAGTACTTTTTCAAATGGTTTCCAAACCATCATTACTAGAAAAGATAATAATTTCTTAGAGTAATGATGGAGAGTTTCAAAAGAAAATAAAATATTTGAATGATGGGAGATTGATTGACCTCGTATATGAAGATGTAATTTTAAAATTTCAGATGAGAATTTGTGTCCCTGATATACCTGATCAGGAAAGGGAATTGTTGGATGATGCACATAGCCCCAATTTCTCTATATACCTTGGTATCACTATGATGTATAGATATTTGAAGGAACATTTTTGGTGGGGTGACATGAAGAGGGATATTTCTGATTATGTGTCAAGATGTATGGTTTCAACCATGTGAAGGCTGGAAGACAACATCCTAGAGGAGTCATACAACCTCTTCCCGTACCTGAGTGGAAATGGGATGATATTACTATGGAATTTGTCATGGGGAATGGGATGTCACACACTAACATGTTGGGATTATATTGGTGAATGAATAGTGGTTGGCCCAAAACATGTTGAAGAAACAATGGGAAAGATGAATATTATCCGAACCCACATCAGAGCAGCACAAAGTATGAAAAACAGCTATAGTGATAATCAAAGGAAGGATTTGGAATTTCAATTAGGATTTCGTGTTTTTTAAGGTATCTCCATGGAAGGGTGTTATAAGATTCGGTAATAAGGGTAAATTAAGTCCCACGTACATCAGACCTTTCAAAATTCCAGAATGAATTGGAGTCGTAGCTTACCATTATGAAATGCCTCCAAGTATCTCCAAAGTTCATGATGTGTTCCACATATCACTATTGAGAAAGTACATGTTTGACCCAATAAATGTACTCACCTATGAAGAAATAGAATTGGATCCTGATCTATTTTATTGTGAATATCATTTCAATATTCTTGATACCAAAGAACAAGTGTTGAGAAACTGGACGACTCGTCTGGTAAAATTTCATTGGAGAAACCATAAGAAGGAAGAGTCAATGTGGGACTGCAAGGAATTTATGATGAAGAACCACTTGAATCTTTTAATAGAATAATATTCTAGAAATTTTGAGGTTTAAATTATTTGAAGGAGCGGAGAATGTAACACTGCAATCTTCCACGGTATACTTCCCTTTGAATAATACAATAGCTTGTGTTGTACGCAAATTCAATTTCTAGCACACTATGACTAATCAAATTAGACATTATGAATAGTAATAACCATTTTTTAAAATTGTATAAATTTTATTTTTCAAAATGGACATCATTTTTTGATTTGGATTATCAAAATTATATTGGGGTGATTTTTTGGTATTTTTCTGAAAACATTAATATTTTGATGAATATTGAAAAACACTACGTTATTGTTTAAAATAGAATTTTTATTTAAATAATTATTTATTTTATTTTAATTTATTTTAATTTGAAATGGATATATAATACCTATATTAGTTCAATGTTATTCATTGAAGTCATTTTATAATAAAATTAGATGTATAAAATTTTATTGAACATTTTAACCTTTTTTACCCACCTTTTAGGAACATTTGCAAATTTCATAAAATGTAATTTTTCCACTTCTGTGAATTTCATTTCAAAAATCTGAGAGACATACATTTCATCAATAAGTAAAATGTGGTTAAATAATATGAAAATAATTTTTGGTGAATAGTAACATTTGAATTTTATTAACCACAGTTAAAAGTAAATTGGGTAATTAAAGGTAATAAATGTCATTATAATTACCCTACAACATATCCTAATTCTATTGGATAAGTTTATTTAAAAAAATCAACCTTAGGAATAAAATATTATCCTCTTTTATCCACTTGTATTACATTAGGACATTTATTATTATTTTATTTAAAGAAGAGTTAAAATTGTTAAATTCAAATTTTCATAACTATTTTTTTTAATATAGGGTTATAAAAAAGATAAATTTGACTATAAATATTCATTAGAACGATAAGAATATTTCCTACATAATTGTATTTTATTTATAACTTTTAGACATTAAATAATTAAATTTATTTGTGAGATAATAATGATGCAGTAATTACCTTATTATTGAAAGAGTAAAATAATTGATATTATAAATATTAAAATAATTGTAAATTGAGATTTTTGATGTATTCCACGAGGTTAATAGGTTAATATGACATGTTAGGATTGATTAAATATATGTTTTCTAAGTGGTAAAGTCTTTTTGACTTTCACAAAAACCAAATACTAAATAGTGTAATAAATTAACATAATTTAGTTTTTGAAACAAATATTATATTATTAATTGATATAATTTTACAGAAAATAAATGGTTCATCCAAAGGACATATATAATGATAAATATGTCATTAATGAACCACATGTGTTAATCTAGGAATTTTATAGTAAGTTTATCATCCATGTAATATAAAAATAAAAGAAGACATTGTAAAAGTTATACTATTTAACTAGGAGTTAAATCTAAATTATAGGGTTATTATGGTGACCTAAACCTATATAAAACTTATTAGTTGGGATTTTTTCATCCCAGTCCCATCTTAGCCTTGAAATAAATTCTTTTGGAGCCATTTTAAACTGAATATGATTTTATAATAAATTAAAATTTCAATATTTTCCTAAAGTGGCCCTCACATGTCTTATAAAATGGTACTTCCCCTTCTCTTAATTTCCCATCTCCAAAGCCATTTGGCTCAGCCGAACCCTTCTCAAATATCCTCCCAACTACCCTCAATTATTCCTAGAGTCATTACATTGATCATAATTCCAACCTACGGAGCCCATTTGATCAAATCTAAAGGAAGCACCCGAATAAGAGGTAATAATTTCATCACCTCTTTCAAAGTTCTTTTCTTCTTCCACTTCCTATTTCATTTTTGTTTCCATAACAAAATAATAACTCCACATCATGGTGTAGTTTTTTATTCAAAAAATTCATTATTTTAATGGGTATAATAATGAGTATAATTTATGTGAATAGTAAATATAACATGTTAATGATTCTTTATATTTGATATAACATCCAATTACATACGATTTTACCATCAATAGAATGATATTTTTACTTGTGCATATGTACGGGTTAACGTCTCCCCAAACGCGATGATATTCATTCCCATCATAAACATTAAAAAATTATTCATTTTATGATTAAAATTAATGTTTAATAAGTTAATATAATTCTTGACATTAATCAAATACATCCTATCCATAATAAACATGACTTACATAACAAAACATATAAAGGAAAATGAATTAGTTAACATCCGAAACAATGATACTACAGAAATATTATTGAAAATTAAATATTAGAATATCACATATGATATCATATTTGTGTATGTGGTTTTTTTGTAATTTTATAACAATGATTTAACTATTATAAAGGTGGTTGAAATACTCTCAACTAAGGAAAATTATAATGTAGGAGTTAATTTTAGAATCTCTTTACATATTCAAGGTTGTTTATACATTAGTATCTATTGGGACCATTGTATCATCCACATCTGGGTCTCTTAAAAATGTATTTCAAAACATTATTACTATTTCCTAGAATATGGGTTAAATTCATTTATACCCTTGATTGAAATTTTATAAAATGTTTTGAAATGAATCTTTCCGATGTTTTCAAAACAAGGTAATTTATGACCTTTTTGGTAAATTAAGGTAAGAATGTTTTTTTAACTTATACAGTGGGTGCAACTATTTTTCTCCGTTAAAACACCTTCGAAGATTTCCTTATAATATTATAATACTTTTTTAAAAATAATTTTTTTTCTTTTTTAATTATGTGACATTTAAATGATTTCAAACTAGAAAGATATATTTCTCTCAAATAGTTTTGATTTTATCTATGTCAACATCCGTTGATGGGTTTTACACTTTTTTGAAGTTGATTTACTATGATACAATATTCCTTATTGTATTGAATTTCTTTTGATATGTTTGACTACAGATTTGGTATTTTTATACAACTCATGGTTTATTGTTAAAGTATTAACATTTAGTATGCTAGTTTTAATATGAATGTGTATTTAATGTTTCAACCTTTTTATATAATGAATGCATTGGACTTAGTATGTGACGGGTGGAGCCGCTATTACTCCTCGATGCATCGGTAGGTTTCGTGAGATAGACTATTGTCTTGGAATAAGGACTTGAAAAAATCTTATTATTAGTCTTAGCATGAGGCCTTGACTATGTGGTTATGATGTGTAGCATTGTGCATTCCATAATTTTGAAATTAGCAATTGTTATTACATGTGATTATTCAACTGGTATATTATCAATGTGAATAAGTAAATGGAATTATTTGATTTATCTTCTCAATATTATGATGAAGTTAAAATTTAAAAGGATTGTGTTTTAGTCCTATACATTTCATTAAATGTTCATACTTATTTATGAATGCTTTTTCTATATTGTTATCCTCACTGAGCATCTGATCTCACCCCTTTATTACGTTTTATTTTTCCTAGGATGTGAAGAAATATATTATGATTGAACTGCAGGGATAGTATGTGAGAGATGAATGTGTTCAAAAGAGATACAATGTTGTTGTTTTTCATTTCATAATGTAAAGTAAAACATATATTTGTATCTAGTACTTCCAAGGATACTAAACTAATCAATCTTTTGGGATTTCATTCCTTATGATCATGCCAATGGTATGTAATAACACACCGACTTTGGATAACTAGGGTCGGGTCATTACAGGAATGATACCATTACATCAAGGGGTCCAATTTGGACGTTGTGTATGATAGGAATCCATGTTCGGGGAGACACAAATCATGGAGATGATATGTTGGAATTTATTTAATGGATTTTTACACTCTTGAAATAACTCCACCTTTGTTTCAAGAAACATGGGATGAATGTTTTGCCCAGACATCGCTCTGATTCTCCTTTCCTGGGGAGTGTCATCTAGGATTTCAATAAATTGTCTGAGAACATGAACGATGTGGTGGGTTTCTGGAATCATAGGAAAGGCTTATTGGAAAATGATAGAGATGGTATACAGTTTTACATCATGTGATGCGGAAGATGGAAGGATAGTTTAATGTCATACATTGAGTTTTATGTCCATGAATTTTAATATTATACAATAAGGATGATATATCGTTAAATTTAGCATCATGTGATTGGGATGCTGAGTCGTACTGCTTAACGTATTGTGACTGGGATGTCAAGCTCATATTTTAAGGTATTAGAGTTTGTACCATGGGTACTTTAAGTATTGAAGGAATATATAAGGAATCGATGGAATAATTATTGATATGAAATTAGGGTCCTATGTGGCCATACAATTATTTAAAAAACATCACAAATCCAAATTAATCATATTTTAATGTTCTAAGGATTGGTTCATGGGATCATCATTTATTATCATAGAGTTTTGACAACAAATCAATGTTTAAGGTAATCGATCATGGATAGTAGAACTATCATACCAAAAGGGATATGTGATGAAAGGTATATAGAAATCTCAGATGTGAACTGTGGGTCCAAGAATGCATGATTATGCACCACACATTTACATTATGACATACACATGGTAGAGAGTCATGATGCTTGTACTAAGGCTATTACTTTAAGGTATTAATTTTGAGATCATATGCTCTTAGTTTGTGTTCATGTAATTTATATAAATTGAAAATTGTTTAAGGTCATAATGATTGGGAAATTTTCTATGGGTCTTAAAGGAAGATGCGTGAAATCAAATAAAAATTACCTGATGTGAAATTGGCCAAGAAGGATCTCTGAAGACAGAAAACAAATTCACGAGACCACTTGCAGAAAGTTTATGTTCTTAATTCATAGACCAATAAGAGACCTATGAATATAAAACTTTCATTATGAAAACATCCCCAAACCCCAAATCCCATGTGATCCATTCATAGTGTAATAAAAATGGAGTGTTATGGAGTTTTAGTCACTTTTATAGGAGAATTCATTGAGGGGGGAAAGATACTGATAGATCCTATGTGGTTGATTGTGACTTTCAAGACCTGGATTGTAATATGGGGTGAACAAAGGAGAAGGTAACAACTATTGACCACATTCAAAACACTTGTTTTATAGCTACATTGGGTTTGTATGTGGAGACCAATTGTGGGATAGATTGTTGACTGAGTTCAAAACATCATAGCCACTATTTCTTCCCAAATATTCTTTGATTCATGAACCTAAGATTGTAGGTGTTCCCATATTTCATGGAACTAGTGACATTATAGAGGGCATAAATATCTAGATTATAAAACATACCCATGTATATGAAAGTGTGTAATGTGGTAGATGTAATGGAGGCTATCATGGAGGGAATATTTTCTTCCATGGGAGCTATTATTCCATGCGCTCAAATGCCCTAGTTGAACATGATGGTATGAAAAAAATCAAGAAACTATTTGAGGTAAAAACCCTTGATGAGTATATGGAAACGATGGGCTTAAGAAGGACTATCGTTTAATCAACACATATCCAAAAAAATACATCAAGCCACAAGTAGTTATAGAATGTAATGTGGTAGGAGGCCTAGGAATCACTATGTATCCCATGGAAATTGGAATCAAACTACACATTATCAAGAAATAGGTGTCATAATATTCTTGTAGGGACACCAAGGATAATGAAAACAATCTGAATAAAGGGGTTAGTAAGATGAATGCACATATTTTAACATCAAATTATTATAACAGAGCTCATGGTCTAAGTTCACAGTTTTTAGAACATAGCGGTGGATGCTTTGAGGATGTTCATGTGGGGAGAAAATATTTAAAACTAGACAAGAAAAGGAACAATGAATCCATAGACAACATAAAATGATCCTAAGCTTAGCTACGTAGAGTTTAATGTTTAAATCCTTGACTAGATATCAAATTATATGTTCATAGAGTTTAGAATATGGGATGATGGAAACCATTTTAAATTCATGACCCTTGGTATGAGGGGGTTTTTGATTCGAAAGGTATATGTGTGGTGTGTAATATGAAAAATTCAACATGAAAAGAAGGAATGTAGGCATGCGTATTACATAAATATCTTGAGATGAACTAGAAAAAGGATAAGGATGTAATTCACATACTAATAATGTATCCAAGAGGCCAAATGATTGGATAATTTGTAGCTACTCCTCGGGATAGGAAGTCTAGGAATAACTATGTATACCATGAGTATGGGTTCAAGCCTCACATAGTTATAGAAATTGTGGGGTAAAAGAACTACTAATAATGTGGCATAAATCCTCCATGGTGAGGACATCCTATGTTCATTACACGGTCTAAGGATTCAGTTTAATGTAATTTAGTGTGCACATTAATTTGTGATCATCCCATACATATCATGAGGAATCTCATTTTTATATGGGGTAGTGAAATATCATCCCATACATATCATATGTGGAATCCCAGTATTGTATAGTTTTATACCACTGTTTAGAATTGTGTGTTAGGGATGTTGGAATTTTCAGTTTAAAACATTATAGCTCGTATTGTGGTTGCTACTAGTGTAATGTTTTTTAACTTATATTGTAGGGGCTGAAAATAGTTTAAGTCCATAATGCTTAGACCATGACTCTATGTTTTAGGACGTACATTCTAAACCAATATCTAGTAAACTAAGGTCATATTTCACGGATCATGGAATTGTTTTCATTCATTTTTCATAGAGATCTTAACCATCAAATAGTTTAAGGGTATGTTTCATGGAACTTGAGTTTGTGTACCTAAAAGGGGGTGTGCATGGACCATGGGAGATGTAACTCGACGTATAAAGATGGGATTATGAGGCCACAAAATGTCACAAGAAACAACCCTAATACAACCCCATCACATTTTATTGTAGGGATTCTTGGACCAATGACCATAGTTTAAGTTAATATTTATTGGACCAATTTTCCCCTCATGTGAGGTACTACTTGAGGAAATTATTAATTGTGGGATGATTTATACTCTCTCTATCTGTAGTGATCAAAGATTATGATCCATTGAATAAACCATGTGTATAATATAATTTCCTCTCTATTTGGGCTCTAATATTGGTGTCATTTTTCTTGGTATCATCAACATTCTGAGGGCCAGTACCATGTCACCTAGGTGGAAAGACTACATGATAGAGTTCTTTTTTAACACTCTTGATATCCTATTTTTATTCTTCTTTATGTTATGTGAGGCATGAATCCTATTTTCCTCAAGGTATCCCAAATCATCTAGATGATCTTCTACCTTTTGGACTCGTATCTGCTAGTAGTAAACAACTATTCAAAGCTACTATAACTGCACCTATATGGGAAATACTACCTATGTTCTATATACCATAGTGTTTGAGGCCACATAGGTGGAACTCTAAGTGGTCATATTATAGGACCAGATGGTTAAAGGTATATTTTCAGGCTATCTCCTTTTGTTCTAGTCCAATATGTTTTTCAGAGTGTTAGAGATGGTCTTATTGAATTCCCCTATCTTTCCATTTTCTGGTGCATGGTAGAAGGATGTATTGTTGGAAAGGATGTTGTAATTTGTGAATAATTTCTTCAACTCAGAATCCTATAAATTTACTTAATTTCCTGTGATAATTGAATAAGGAATTAAAACTAACTAGATCATATGGGAGATCAAGAAGTACATAAAAATTGTGTTTAAACATTATTAAGGGAAGCTGATTCTATCAATTTGTAGAATAAGTTAGTTGCGGTCATGATAATCCTGTGATGTCAAGATATCATTGGTAGGTAATACACTATACCATTGAGTCTCCATACTACTATGGGATGAAATATTTGATGTTTTGGACATGATTTTGAGGTCGAAGCACAATTTTTGCATAGATCTAACATGGGTGATATATCATGGAAAACACAATGCATTCATGGACCATAGTGGTCCAGAATTATCCCATTCCATGAATCTGGTGTGAGATCTTTTATCCAACTTGATATGTACCACATGAATCTAGTGGACCTCTTTTATATCAAAATGTATCTCATCTATATAGAAGCGATGAAGGAGAATTCAATTGAATAAATGTTTATTTCGGGATTCCTCAAAATTATGCCCACTATAGATGGTATACTGTGCAGTATGCCAACAGATTCTCTCACCCTCCCCTTGGTCTGGTGAGATAATTCCACACTAATGATACTGGAAAAAGGGATTCATCCAACTATTCATATACTCTATAATGGTTGGTCCATGGGTTCTTCCCATAGAGGTATCAATAGATATTTGGTTAACTTTTGGTTTCAATGAATTCATGTGGTAGGGGAAATGACTCACCACTATGCCACGTGAATAAAAATGTCATACTAGAAGGGAACTTTGAGAGACATAGAAATAATTTTCAAATCTTAAGATTTACCATTCTATGACCAAGGGGCATGATTCAAATACTAATAATAAGGGAAATGGGCCATCAACTAATTGGTTAATTCCAGCATGGGAACTGGCTCTTTCTTTTTGAATATATTTTCACCCATGATATGATTAATGAAAAACTCATATCCCCACTTAACAAGTAAGCTATTGAAATAAATACCGTTATCTAACTGAAGAGTATTACTGAAATCCTGATAATATGGCGTATTGTTGGTGTTTCCTTCTGTGAACAACAAAGGCTATGACAACATGACATGTGATTGGTTGATGAAGTCAATCACCAGGCCTACCCTATTATGACAGGGGTCATTGAGCCTTATAATAGTAGGGATTCGAGAACAACCATTGAAATTCAGATTCCAACATGGAACATCCTGATCCACAGATAGGATATACATATCAAGGAAATCAACATCCATGTATAGTTCTTCAAGGGATAGTTGTGCGGCCTATAAGTCTACCAAAGAATTGTCTTTGATAGCCTGAAAAGGATATTGTAAAATGATGAAGGATTACTTATACGAAATCAAACCATCCAATCAGTATGGGGTGATTGAGTACATACTTTAGATGGTCTACTCAGGACACCCACCATATCTCATGAGGTTGTATGTATTGTCAAGATATTCATACAACAGAAACTGGAGCATGGAAAATTATTATTATGCGGGAGTATCTAGTCTCCTAGTCGAGTGGAATGTGACTACGATAGTATCATAGATTTTCGCTAACCTTTTTGTTTTTCGTGGTAGAAGGGAACTGATGGTCAATTCCAGAGTTGTCACATATCAGATGAAATGTTTTCTTGAAATATGTGGCATATGAACTGGGCATTTTATCAGGTATTTCTTGATATTCCAAAATGTGATCTAATACTCCTCATCCCACGTGTAAAATTCATTTATCCAATTTCATAGATATTTCATTACAATTTTTGACCATATTTGTTATAGATCACTTTATATATTAAACGTTTCCTTGAATACCCCATAACTCTAGAAGGTAGGTTGGGGGTGGCATCTAATTGTTGGAATTTATCTTCTTGCAATTAATATTTATTCTTATGTATTATATGAAGATGTCGAGAATATTCTTGGAGGTAACCTCGAATACTCACTTTAAGGGGCTCGACCTCATGTGTTAGGACAGAATATAGTAAAACACATTCTCAGAATCCATGAAATGGCCCTCACACTAGAATAATTTTACCACAATGTCGACTAAAACAAACACCACTTGTATCCTGAGAATTGAATTTTAGATGTGGTTCATGGCCCACTGATAAGGGGATCCTACATTTTTCAGACCATAGGGAATCATAAAATATAACAAAGTCCCCTAGAGAGCCATGAAGTTATTGGAAACCTCTTCCTTATGTTCCATATAGATCTGATTGAACATGAAATATCCATCCATGTAGTAGAGGGACTATAACCCTATTGTAGCATCAATTAATAGCTCCATCATAATATATATTAAAATAAAACATTATAAAATGGTTGTAAATGTCCTATTTGTCGATGGAGTCTCTAATATTCACATTCATTTTATTAATTGGTGTTATATTGGATAGAATTATGGGGTTGTAAACATCCCTAATAATGTTCTATTTGATAATCATGTATCCATCGACCACTACCACAACGTAGTGGGAGGGATGAATCCTTATAAGAGGTTTTTGGAACCCACAATGACCCACAAGGAGGAAAATACAATGAACAGAAACCCTAGGACATAACCATCGAATATCATCATGGATACTGGTGAGTAAATCATGATACTATTTCATGAAGGACATATATTATTACTGATCCTCAGTATGAATGGATGTACTGATCAGTTTAGGAATCATATCTTCCTTGATATAAAGGTTTTCTTGGGTTAACCCATAAATGGTGGTGGAAAACCGTAATTTAAATGTTTCAGGGAGGGCATATTCGGAGTCCTATATGACATCTGGGATAGGAGTATTAGATGTAGGAAGAGATTAATATGGGATAGTTGATCTAAGGTGAGAACTAATTCATCCACTTGTAGATATGGAATCCTTAATGAGGGGCCCCTTTTTAATAAAAATGCATCAACAGAAGCTATTGAGCCATTTCTATCTGATTTTAGACTACGTGGTACACCCATAACATTGAAAAAATGTTGATTACTCACTTTTCTTCAAGCCATAACTACTTTGAGGAACATGTGGGGATGTTGTATATTGGTGTGAATTGGATATCATTCTTGGTACTTCTTTTGAGAAGGGTACTTTGGTATCATTTTTGTTTCCTAGTTTAAGAGTATGAGGTAATATTTGGGTGCTCCTCTTCCTTGAAGAAACCAAATCCATCTTTCATATAGATATAGAAACATCCGCCAAGTCTAGAATTTTGGGTTCTAATTGCTGAACTTGGATAATGAAGTTACCATTCAAATATAACTAAAGATTGATTGTGGTTGTCGCTAGATCATTGTGAGAACTGACACATTCACCCCCATCAGTATAAACCTACTTTCCCACCCATTTTTAATTCTTTTAATCCATTTAACGGGATTCACCATAATCATAGGGGATGCATCACCTTTAAGTGCAATTAATAGACCATTTAGGAATTATATATGGAATTTGTGATATGAATTTGGGACTATTGAAAGAAAATTAATTCAAGGTCTTCCTAGAATCACATTATAGGTAGTGTCCTTTGAGACTCACATGAATTCAATGCTTGGTACCATACCACTACACTTAGTCTTCATCTGAATCATTGCATGGATTCTATTTTAAATATTAACATACCCCTAAACGATGAGGTTGGAGGGAGTTAGATATTTTTTATCATTCCCTACCCGTGGAGCATTTAAATTGGATGAGGTTGATCTCGAAACTATTATACACAAGGTAGAATTGGATCTCCACACCATTGAATAAACTTGTGACGTACAGTATGTGTTTTGACACATCATGATGACACCCTCATCCTATCTAGAAAATAAGATAATGGATCAACATTCCCATATATAAGCCTATTCTGCATAGTAGTTGTTATGGATGTTTCTTCAACACTAGCTTTGAGGAGTATTTTCAAAACCTCATCAAGGGACTGTTGATGCTCCTTTCGTCACAGAATTTAAAGATCGGAAAAGGGGAATATCTGAGCTCAAAGTGATTCAACCTTTGAAGAAAACATCAAAAATAGACAAAGGTATGAACAAAGGATCAAAAGCAACTGCACCGCGCAAGTTATATCACTGTCACGCAAGTACACTTGCGCGACACCCTTGGTCGTGCAAGTGACTTGCGCGACTTAAGTGATAACCGCCCGGGGTCTTCTCCTGCCTATAAATAGACCCTGTGGGCCCCCCAATCGAGAGGATCTTTTTCCAAAAACTCGGATTGAAGCTCCCGACGCCCAAGTCTCTTCTCAAAGCTTCCGGAACACTTCTAAAGGTAATTTCTTACCTAGAACGGAAGATTTAAAGAGAAGAAGGAAGGCCTAAGTGTTGAAACTCATCAACACTTGCGCGCCGCCTTATTCCTTCAATAGAACTCGCGCGTCCCTTTTCTAAAAGAACCTCAAGAGGATTCTAAAGGGATTTATAAAGAGTCGCTCAAATATTCTAATGATGTTTGAGAATCGCGGAAGTACCCCTCATGTCGCGCAAGTATACTTGTGCGACCAATACTTGCGCGCCGACGCAATACTTGCGCGCCTTTCAAGACTTGTGCGCCCCTACCTTCATGGGTGCCCATCTTTCCCATTTTACCCCTCTTAAGCCATCACACCTTTCCTTTTCAAGATTCAGTCTTCAAGACACTCTTCAAAGCCATTTATGGCATGATTTCATGATTTGACTTCCTTATCTGAAAGGAATTCTGTGGAATATCTCTCAAAACATAGTGATTTAAATATCCTTATGTTACTAAATATGGAGAGTTCATTCATTCAACATCATCCTTTAAGATGAGAGAATCCTTAACTTGGGTCTCCTTTTCAGGAATAATCCACAGATATAAGTCCTTTAACTTGGGCATCTTCCTCAGGAGTAAGTCACAAATTCTTAAAGTTCCCAAACTTGGGCATCCTCCTCAGGAGTAAGCCCCAAACCTTAATTCCTTAACTTGGGAATCCTCCTCAGGAGTAAGCCCCAATCTCAAATATGGGCATCCTCCTTAGGAATAAGCCCCGAGTCCCGTAACTTGGGCATCCTCCTCAGGAATAAGCCCCAAACCTTAATCCCTAACATGGGTCTCCTTTTTCAAGTATAAAACCCAGTTATAATCTTGGGCTTCCTTTTCAGGAATAAGCCCCAAGTCCCCTAATTTATCTTTAATCAGTCCTAATTTACCCTTGATTTGGGTTTCCTTTTCAGGAGTAAACCCCAATCATAAGTCCCCTCCTAACTTGGGCATCCTCCTTAGGAGTAAGCCCTAAGATTTGAGTATTCAAATCTCCATGAAGCACATATACCTTTATGGACCATGTTCATGGATTTTCTCCCTAAAAGTGAATCCTAAACCTTCATCTATCTGGGCAGTCATACATACATAAGCCCCAAACCATTTCTTATGATTGCATCTTTCATGGCACAATTGTCTAAATTTTTACTAATACCTCTTGTTTCTCACACCGAGCATGACTCACGTGAGCTTAGAGTGTAAAAGTAATTATGAAATCCTTCTTTGAGCCATCAATCATAAACATCATACCCTTATTCGAACTACGTGGGTTCTGATTCCTTTTTCAAAACAAGGGATACGTAGGTAGGCCACCTATGGTTTCGATCCCGACTCTGAAGTAATTCATTGTCCTTCTGAATGACGATAAACTTCAAGTGACCCACTGAGTGGCTTTAAAACCAGCCTGGTCATCATAATGACCAAGAGACTTTTATATAAATATTTTGAAGGATACCATTGACCAAGAATCTCTAAATAGATACAGATGATTCTCTATTGCTGAAGAACCTCGAATACATATAAAAGATTCTCTAAATTTCTTACATATTTAATCATTGATTGTTAAACTGAAGGAAAGCTCATTTTATACTTGGTAATGTAATAAGGATTCACGAACATAACTTAAATCTATAAATAGAGTCCTAGAGTAGACAATAATTCCCCTCAAAAAGGTGTGATGAGTCTGACCTCCCATCCTCTCGACCAATGCAAATTCATAAGCCTCATTAGCCCACAAGCTAATGAGCGCCTACCTTTGGAAAGTAGGTCCAAACGGATGTGGAATCATTAGATGTTTCCGGTTCTATGAAAAACCCTTTAGAAACCGATCGGACCGTTTGAATCTCCCATCCAGGAGGTCGTCCCCGGATTCCGTGCGAAACAAAAAATGGTGAACCCGACGTGAATCCTTAACCAAGTTATATTGATGTTCTTCTTATTTGTTAGGCCCCTTGGGCCAAAAAAGAAATCATTGACATGTGCTCATCCAAAAGATGCAGTGGCCGGATTCATCTTGATTATGTCTGTTATATGGAACAGGCACTCTTTTATCAAGATCTTCTGCAAAATGGCTTTCCATAAATTCACCCCTGTGAATACTACTGTTGTAAACACCTCTACTGTGAGATCTACTGCTGTGAAAACCAATGCTGCTACTCCTGCTGGAACGTCGTCCGCTCTGAGGATGACATCACCAACTCAGCGTCTTCAACGATGGGTTTCTAATGCACTGGTTAAGGAGTACCGTCGCAACAGTACTATCCCAACTCTGGAGGCCGCTCGTCAAGCCCTCCAAGTTAACAACTCTACCTGGTCGTCCGGACAACGGCGGCCAGCGATCAAGAAGCAGACGGTGCTGACTACCGTCTCCAACCGTTTCGGGTCGTTATCCCCGGAACGCAATTTCCATTCACTCCCTTACTCTGAGGAAGTGAATCAGCAGGTCCCACAGGGCCTTAATTCAAAAAGACAGGAGTCCTTCCTGAGGGCTCCCATCAACAATCACCGCCAGACTCGTGCGGTAGTGCACCCTCAACATGATGTGGGTACCGACTCTAGACATTCAGCTCAGGTTCCTCGAACCCGAGCAGGCAAGATGAACCGCCAGAGACGGAATCCGGTTAACAATAGGCAGGTTGGCATCCCTGCCATCTCCGGAGAAGTCCACCAACCAAACTTGGTGGCAAACAACGAGCAGGCACACACACCTGTCTGTTTTAATTCCGCTGTCCAGCAGACTCGTCTGGCAGCATCAAGCCAATCCCGCCAGACAAATCTGGCAGAGTACTATAGGTAGGAACATGCACATGTTTATGCATCATCAGTTAGTCAGCAGGCTCGCCTGACTACATATGAAGGATTCCACCAACCTACTTGGTGGCAAACAACAAGCAGGCACACACACCTATCCGTTTTAATTCCGCTGTCCAGCAGACTCGTCCGGCAGCATCAAGCCAATCCCGCTAGGTAAATCCGGCGGAGTACTATAGGCAGGAACATGCACCTGCTTATACATCACCAATTAGTCATCAGGCTTGTCTGACTACATATGATGGATCTCGTCAACCGCGTTTGGCGAAGTGTAATCAGCAGGCACATACACCTGCTAAAACTAATCAAGCCTGCCAACAGTCTCGCTTGGTAGCACACAGAGAAGTCAGTCGGAAAGCCCCGACGACAAACAAGAGGCAGACTCAACTCTCTGCCTCCACACTTGAGTACTGTCAGGATTCACTGACAGGAAAAGGAGGACAGGAGCAGGCACATACACCTACTCCAAACCCGGAATGGACGTATATCCCCGTTCCGGCGGCTGAAGTCACCAAACATATTTTATCAAAGGTGAAAGAGCAGAAGCAAATTCCTGCTCATATTCTGGATGTTTTCCCGGATATCATAATAGCTTCAGCATCATCTCAGGGACAGACACATAAATCTATCCCTAGCAGTGGAGTGACACATCAACGATTCACTCCGGAACAGATACACACATCTTTTCCAGTCCAAGAGGGTCATGGGGCATACTCTCCCATATCATACAGACAACCAAGTAAGGCACATACACCTGATTTGAGTGAAGATCGTCAGCCTAACCTGACCATCTTTCCTGATCAGGCACATACACCTGCTCAGAGTAACCACTTTCGTCAACAAGTGGTTTCGAAAGTGAGTAAGAAGGCATATAAGAAAAAGATCTGCCCAGCACAGTCAGGAGATCAAAGGCCAATCTATAACAAGGCCTTGCTCGATGCTGGAGTTCTTGAAGCCCTCAGACATTTATCTATTGGAATTCAAGATTCTACTCCCTCAGTTCCCAATAACGGGAACATTAATTCTGAAGGTCTTCAACAGACACTTCCTCATGAAGACTTTCTTCATGAAAATTCGGTCAATCTTGAAGTTTCTTCCTCAGATGAGAGCCACAGGAACCCTCTGTGTGGTCAGAAGACCAAGGAGCAAGAGATCTCATCTTTTGCTGTAACCCATTATGGTGGTCCTTCCCATGATGATGAATTTCACTGCGAAAGTCCTCTCCGCATTAGTGATTCACATTGGCTGGAAAATACTCCAGTGGACAATGTAGTGCCGAGAAAACCCTCTTATCTTGAGGCACTTGCAAATGCGAAACCAGTCATGTCTGATGCTTTATCGCTAACAAGTGAAATACTTTCTCAATCACAAGTTAGACTAGGGTGTAGGTCATTCTCCGAACCACCCCTATGTCATGCATCTTCTAGTTTGACCAATGATCTCTCTACCGATATCGTTGAATCCGATGAAGCAACAAGGAAACACCAACTCTGGTCAAAACAGGTAGAAGAATCTTCATTTAATGATAAAGAGGAAATGCTGAACATGAGGAAAAAACTGGCAAAAGGTGAAGTACCAGTCATGTTTTGGCATTTGGCTGACTCCCAGTACGAAATTTCAAAGATATTGACGGATGATGAAATCCATGATATTCGTCTCAACATATGGAAAACTCTTTGTCAATTAAAGAAGAAGGTATTATCTTATGATGAATATGAAAATCATCATAAGATAATAGAAGGGCTACAACGTCAGATTGATTTAGCATATCTATCAGTCTCTCGGTATCCGAAGGCTGAAAAACAACAGAGAACCATTCAACGTTCATGCCTTGGCGCACAAAGAAAATTGCGTCAGTTAATTGCCAATGCTCCATCTAATGTACATATCAGAGGATGGGGTGTTCACGGAGCACTACATTTCACAGTGCATTCCAGACAGCAAAGCCCGCCGAAAATGGTCTCATGCAATGTTATTGCCCATGGCCGGCCACAGTCAATGGGCTTTGTTCATAATCAAAAGCTTGCTCAAGAACAGGCATCAACTAGTTCCTCTCAAAATCAAGCATATAGAGAACAAGTTGTTGAATTGCTCCTACATCAAGCAGGCGAGAATATTGCACAAGCCTCTCGTATGGAGCAAACAAATCATCAAATGACAGAAGTCTCGGAAATCATCCAACGGTCTGTTGAACCAGGTGATAAAAATGGATACAGGTTAATGCATCCAGCTAATTTCCGAACTAAGATTCGCAAGATCAAGAGATCTTTTAAGAAGATCTCAGACGTAGCATGTCAAGAGCCACCCCAGCTTGTCAGACTGGGGTCTCCTTTAACCCAACCCTCAGAGTCAACAAATGGGATTCGAGGAGTTGAGCAGAATCAGCAGGAACATCCCCAGTTCTCGATACTGGGGACTCTTTCAAATCATCAATCCCCTCCTCAGAGAATGTCGGTCTTTTCTCGATTGGGGAAGAAGCCCCAAGAGGAACAAAGAGCCAAATTATTAGGAGATTCCCTCCAAGTTATAGCTCGTCAAGAAGTTCCTAAAAGATTGAATCAACAAAAGGCAATGTCTCATCAAAGACATGAAAGAAGACAATATCACAGAAATGTTGATAGAAGAGATGTGATGAATTATGCATCAATCAATGTCATCAATGCCATTGTTGTTAATCCACCAGAGGAGACTCACTCAGGGGACTCAGATGAAGAGCGTCCTGCTCAATAAAATGTATGCACCGATACAAATGAAGAAGGTGTACGTACACGAAGTCAAAGGATTACTCAGAACCTGGGTAATCCACTTCCCTCCCTCCAAAAGGTATCCAAAAAAGGGAAGGGAAAGAATCAGGTTACATATCCTTCCTCTGGAGAAGGTCAGTCGCTCTCATTAGAGCAAAGGATTTCACAACAGGAGGAAGAAATGAAAGAATTAAGAAAAATGAATGCAGAACTACGTCAGAGTATTCTTCTTCTTAAGAATGCTGAAGTCCGACAGCCGAAGGAATTTGTTGCAGTTACTGAGATGGATCAATAATATCCTCCTTTATCAGTACACCCTCAGAGGTCTAATCCTACGGGTCAAGCGCAACAACGGTTGGCAGTGATACCATCAGTTGCAGCACCAACCACCACATCTGTTCAAGCTCCATTCATTGCACCTACTCAAGACCAGGTTCAACCGGATGTTTCTCAAAAGTTAATAACTACTATTGAGTCATTAACAGCTCGGTTAGAAACTATGGAAGGGAAACGAGCGCAAGTTCAACCTGAAAAGAATGTTTACCCTGAATGGGTAGATTCAATTTCTCCTCCATCCAGTTTTGGAAACCCTGTTTTCCCTACATTAAATGGGTCAGGCAACCTTGAACAACATTTGATGCATTACGTGTCTTGTTGTGATCCTATGATGGGAACTCCAGAGCAGCAAGAAGCAGTGAAACTCAGATGCTTCGTGAGAACCTTGCAAGGACCAGCTTTTGTCTGGTAGACAAGCTTGCAATCCTAGTCAATCATCGGATGGGAGGATCTTCGTCAAAAATTCCTTCATCAGTTCAGCTCAACTTTTCCAAAAACGACAGTTTTCGATCATACAAAATGCATGCAAAGGGAGAATGAAAGAGTCACTGATTTCATTGCTCGCTGGAAGGGATTAACGTATTACCTGAGTTTAGCACTCCCTCAGGAAGAGTTGTTGCCAATCTGTGTGGAAAATTTGCGTGACGAATTACGGACGCCATTGATCCCTGTGAAATACACATGAGGGTTTCAAGACCTTACTTCAATCGCTCACCAGATTGAAGATTCCCTTATACAGGCTAAGGTTAAATCTCATGTTATTCCATCAGCTCTAGGAAGAAGAATGGGTAAAGCAGAAACTGCTACAGTTATGCTTAAACAAGCACATGTACCTATATCTACTTCAAAACCTTCATCTTATCGAAGGACTCCACCTCTTGAACGCCATCAACAAAGGCCGTTTCGTCCAAATGATCAAAGAGATCAACGATGAAAACAATTTGAGGATTTGAAGAATAAAACATACTCTTTCCGAAATGAGCAAGTTCCTGGTTACTTCATTTCAGCTCTGGAAAATAATTTGGTTCAATTACCAGTGCCCAAGAGGCCAAACAAGGAAGGAGATGAAGACCGTCCCAATTATTGTCCCTTTCATCAAATGTTGGGGCATCCCATCAAGGAGTGTTTTGTCTTTAAAGGCCTCCTGCAAAAGATGGTCAAATTGGGACAAGTCAAATTGAAGGGTTCTTCAACTCATGTAGCATGTGTTACCGCTACAGATCCAGAGGAAGGAGGCGAGTGGCAGGAAGTCAGAAGCAAAACTGCGCAAAAATATGATGATTGGATGGTCAGAAAGACAATCAATCAGACCCATGCCATTTTGCGAACACAATTGAAGAAGCCAGTTGTGTCTCCTACAAAAGCTACAGTGAAGCCTCCATCAAAAGACAAATCCTCAAAAGGGCAGCGCAATTCAAAGAAGAAAGAGGAATCAGAAGAAGATGAGTATGTATCGAGGCCTAAGTTGTCTTTGACTCTGGCAGATTTCATGCCATCTACTTCAAAGCCACGGGCACCACCCCATCAAACGACACAGCCTAAACAGGCTAGTCAGGCAGGGTCTTTATCAGACGAAGAGTTAATCTTCGGTTCTGTTAATATGATTCAATTAACAGATCCATATTCCAGTCTTGATGAGCCTGAATTCCCTGTATCAAATAAGTGAATCCGAGGAAGTTCCAGAGGTTCAGGATACAGAGGAAGACGTGGATCTTTCTGAAGCCACTACTCCAATTCTACCCCTGCTAGCACTGTGTATGCAGCAGAAACTCGTGGTAGAGCCCTTCAGCGAGCTCAAAAAGAACAAGCATGTTCTTCTGCCAATGGCCAACTCAGTTTTGGCACATTTATTTTGGAAGACTGATTGAAGGTTCCATCTTCTTTATCTCATCAAGTAAATGGATCTATTCAGTCTAATCTTCCAAAACCAAGGATATTTCCAACTTCTATCCCAATACAAGATGCATCAACTTCCAAAGCATCTGCTTCCAAAGTACCTGCTAAACCTCATATTCCTGTTGGGAAATGCAGACCTCTAGATCAAAAGTATGATATATTGAAACACTTGGCCCATGTACCAGCCAAGTTATCAATTTTGGATGCTTTGAATCTGTCAAAATATCTTCAGGAAGCACTCATCGAAGCTTTGTCAAGTCCTCATGAGTTTGAAGCTGAAATTGCTGCATCTGAAGTCTATCACATAGAGAATAATCCTGTAGAATGGAATCCAGGGATATCTTTTACTGATAAAGATGAAGATGATGTTGTTCATGGGAACATAAAACCTCTCTACTTATCTGGCAAAGTCAATGGTGTAGATATCCGAAGAGTTTTCATTGACAATGGCTCAGGAGTCAACCTCATGCCCATTCGTACACTTCGTCGATTGGGCCTCACGGAATCTGATTTACCTCCTTCTACCATGATGTTACAAGGATATGATAAAAATGAACAAGAACCACTGGGCGAAGTTACACTCAGAACCCAGTTTGGAGATCTTGTATCCAATTCGGATTTCATGATTGTTGATCAAGACTCACCTTTCAACGTCTTGCTTGGAAGACCCTGGCTACATTAGCATGCAGCTATTCCTTCATCATACCATCAATGTCTCAAATACTGTTTCAATGGTCAAGTTGGAACATTGTATGGTGATAAGGCCCCGTTCAAGACATGTGAGTCTCAATACATTGAGGCAGAATTTTATCATATGAAGGGAAGAGAAAAATCTACAATGTAGGAAATTACCAAAGTTAATGATCCATATGGTTTGGAGAAAATTCCAATAAATCCATTTACACATGTGAGTACAGATTATGTGGTACCTATCAGTCAAATTGACAAAATATGCCCAAATCAAAATACTCTTATGGAAAGATCCATAATTTCAGTTACGGCAATGAAGCCAGACAACATGGGATAGATTGGTAACCTACCAAACAGTGATGAAAGCCTAGGTGGTGACGTTTTCATTTCATCTATTGAAGTCCAACAAGTCTATACTTCTCCAATCAGTCCAGAAGAAGTTATAGCAACACCAGAGGTGAATAATTATGTCGATTCTCAATCCATCATCTCCACTTTATTTCCCAAAGAAGTCCCTTTTTCATCAATAGGGTCGGAAATGGAAGCTTCTTCTTCAAAATGTGAAAATTTTGATATCTCTTATGATCATGAAAATTTCTTTTTTTCATCTACTATGCAAGTAGAAACGGAAGAAATAGCACATGGTGAAGAGGAAGAGGAAGATCTTAGAGATGCTCCTCCAGCATTTGAAGAGGGTATCTCTACCACTGTGGATGAACTCAGAGAAATAAATCTGGGTACAAAGAAAGATCCATGCCCCACTTTAATTAGTGCGGCCATGACCCTTGAAGAGCAAGATATGTATATTTCTTTTCTAAAGAAAAATAAAGATATTTTTTCTTGGAATTATACAGACATGCCTGGGCTTGATCCTGATATTCCTACTCATCATTTGGGTTTACCAAAAGAACATCGAGGATTTAAGCAAGCCGCTAGAAGAACACACCCAACCTATGCTTCCAAAATTGAAGCTGAAGTGGATAAGCTGATCAAAGCTAACTTCGTCAGACAAGTTCAATATCCCAAGTTGTTGGCTAATATTGTCCCTGTAAAGAAAAAGAACGGACAAATTAGGGTTTGCATCGATTTCAGAGATCTTAATCGGTATTGTCCTAAAGATGATTTCCCAGTTCCGATTACAGAACTCTTAATTGATGCGATGGCTAGTTATGAAGTACTTTCCTTCATGGATGGATATTCCAGATATAATTTGATCCGAATAGCCCTAGAAGATGAGGAATCTACAGCCTTCGGAGCCCCTCAAGGTGTGTTTTTTTACCGGGTGATGCCCTTTGGTTTAAAGAATGCAGGTGCAACATATCAACGCGCCATGCATCATATCTTCAATCCTTTCTTAGGCAAATTTGTTTAATTCTATGTAGATGATTTGGTGGTTAAATCCAAACAACGTTCTAATCACTTGAATGATTTGGAAGTCATATTCCACAAGCTTCGACAACATAATTTGAAGATGAACCCCTAAAAATGTGCTTTTGGGGTAACCTCAGGAAAATTCCTCGGCTTTGTTGTACGCCATCGTGGTATTGAAGTCGATCCTGAGAAGACCAAATCAATCCTTGGTATGTCACCTCCTCAGAATTTGAATGAATTAAGAGGACTTCAAGGACACTTAGCCTATATTCGGCGTTTCATTGCCAATTTGGGAGGTAAAAGTTTACCCTTTACTAAATTATTGAAGAAAGGAGTCACTTACCAGTGGACTGAAGAATGACAAGAAGCATTTGATGTTCTCAAGAAATACCTCTTGAGTCCACCAGTACTCATGCCACCTGTTGAAGGAAGACCACTTATCCTCTATGTGACAGATCTAGAGTGATCATTGGGGGCTTTCTTGCTCAAAAGAATGATGCTGGGAATGAAAATAGCCTCTACTATCTCAGTAGAACTATGCTTGAAGGAGAAACCCGGTATTCAAGTATTGAGAAGTGCTGCCTGGAATTAATCTTTGCAGTTCAGAAACTGAGACACTACTTGCAACATCACGAGGTCCAATTGGTATCTCGCAATAATCCGCTCAAATTCATCCTTAGTCATCCAATGCTTACAGGACGTCTAGCAAGGTTGGCAGTTATCTTGCAGCAGTTCGACATTTAGTATGTGTCTCAAAAGGCAATAAAGGGTCAAGCTCTGGCTGATTTCCTGGCTGAACATCCTTCCATGGAAGACACGTCTTCAGATATTGAACTCCCTGATGAGGAAGTTTTCTCTATTCAAGAGAATCCTCAAACATGGGAAATGTATTTTGATGGTGCTTCCAGAAGTCCAACAGGGAAGAAAATGAAAAATCCTAAATTCAGCAAAGTTGGTTTAGGAATTGTACTCATTTCTCCAGATAAGGCATTGTTACCTTATTCCTTTCTATTGTGGGAAGGTGGTACTAATAATGTAGCCGAATACCAAGCTCTCATTACTGGCTTGGAGTTAGCACTCCAAGCACAAGTGAATAACTTAAAGGTGAAAGGTGATTCAGACCTGGCAATCAAACAAGTCAATGGGGATTATGCCATCAGAAAAGAAGAATTAATCCCTTTGTATGATTACGTCAGAGAGTTAATGGAGGAATTCCCTTCAGAACCGACATTTTCTTATGTCCCAAGATCACAAAATGCTCAAGCTGATGCACTGGCTAATATAGCCACAGCTCTAGCAGATCCAAATCGGGACGAGACAATCATCAGTATTGCCAACCTTCGTGCAATTTCACCTTATGTTCAAGCCAGAACAGAGGATATTAATGAAATTAGTCCCATTCCTGAACCGTATGGTCATACTACAGGATGGATGACACCTATCAAGGAATACCTTCAAAATGGAACACTTCCACCTGATAGAGCCGAGAAAGAACAAATCCGGCGATGTGTGGTCAATTTTACTCTTTATGATAGCCCAAACCACCTAGAGAAAATTCTCTACAAATGTGGTTTTGATGGAATTCTCTTCATATGCATTGATGGTGAAGAGACAATGGCTGTCATGAAAGAAGTGCATGCAGGAGTATGTGGTGCCCACCAGTCTGGACATAGATTGTCTAATCAAATTCGAAGGCTTGGATACTTTTGGCCTTCAATGATACAAGATTGTGTTGATTTCACAAAGAAGTGTCATTCATGTCAAGTATATGCCAACATCATTCATCAACCTCCAGAGTTGCTTCATACAGCTAAATACTCATGGCCATTTTCCACATGGGGAATGGATGTGGTGGGACCTTACCCTTCAGCTACGGCCAAGCAGTTTAAGTACTTTCTTACTGCTACTGATTTCTTTTCCAAATGGGCAGAAGCAGTACCTCTCAAAGAAGTCAGTTCTAAATGCATTGTTAGCTTCATCAAGTCTAACATCATTACTAGATTTGGTGTCCCTCATACCATATTGATGGACAATGACACAAACTTTTGTTCTTCTGAGGTGAAGAAATTGTATCAAGAATACAACATTAAATCCAACCATTCATCTAGGTATCATGCGGCAGCCAATGGACAAATAGAAGCCTTTAACAAGACTCTTTCAAATATACTGCAAAAGATGGTGGATAAAGATAAGAGGTCCTGGCCTGATAAACTCTTTCATGCTTTATGGGTTTATTAGACTACCACCCGCAATGCAACGCGGTCAACTCCATATTCGTTGGTATATGGAACAGAAGCAGTCTTGCCAATTGAAGTTCAATTTCCCTCACTCAGAGTAGCCATTTGTGATCAGTTATCTACAGATGAGCAATCCCAAAAGCGTTTGAATGAATTGGAACAGTTAGATGAGAAAAGATTGTGCACTTTGCACCACTTGGAAATCTATCAGAATCGAATAGCACGAGATTTTAACAAAAAAGTTTGTCTTCGTTCATTCATTCAGGGAGAATTGGTATTAGTTCTCAGAACTCCAATGATACCAGGAAAGAAACCTCCCAAGCTTGAGCCAAAATGGGAAGGACCTTATTCAATACATAGGGTCTACTCCAATGGAGCTTATTCATTAATCTCAATGGATGGAGAACTCATCACGACTCCAACCAATGCCAGATTTCTGAAGAAATATTTTGTATAAACAAAAAATATGGTCCCCAGAACCAAGACTCTTACAATTGGTTCATACATTAATAGTCCAGTATGAATTTAAACTGCATCATCATCCATGGTCCAGTATGACCTTAAACTGCAAATTTCGTCCAACATGACATTAAACTGTATAAAAGCACCAAGATGTCCTTGCAACATGACACTAAACTGTGCGACACCAGATCGTCCTTGCTATATGACGTTAAACTATACAGCAATGGTCCAGTATGACCTTAAACTGCAACAACGTCCAACATGACGTTAAACTATAGGAAATTCCCTTACGTCTGGAAAGACGTTAAACTACATAAGCACTGAATAGTCTAGTATGACATTAAACTGCACCATTCACGATCCGTGCATATGACCTTAAACTATTCGCACTTTCGTCCAACATGACATTAAACTGTAGAAAAGAAGATGTCCCCGCAACATGACACTAAACTATGCAGCACCATTTCATCCTTGCTATATGACATTAAACTATACATCAATGGTCCAGTATGACCTTAAACTGCAACATTGTCCCACACGATGTTAAACTGTGAAAAAGTTCCCTAAACCATCCAGCATGACCTTAAACAGCATCATCCTTGGTCCATGAATATGACCTTATACTATTCGCACTTTCGTCCAACATGACATAAATGGTGTGTTATTTTGTCCTTACTACATGACATTAAACTGCACAGTCCCCCTTTCGTCCAATATGACGTTAAACTGTATTGTCCCCATTGTCCTAACTACAACACGCTAAACTGTACAGAAAGTTCTTGATATGTCCTACATGACATTAAACTGTTATTTTGTCCTTGCTACATGACACTAAACTGTGCCGCACCAATAGTCCTAATTGCAAGACTTTAAACTGCATAGTCCCTTTTTTTATGTCCTACATGACATTAAACTATGCATTGTTAAGTTTGTTGTTACTTCTTGTTTCCAACACCGAGTATGACTCACGTGAGCTTAGAGAAAACCTCAACCGTAACACTCTCTTTGGGCCGCAAACCATGTATAAGTCCCAACAAACAACATTTTTTATTAGATCATTTTCCCCAAGAACAACTTGATCATTAATTCATTCTTTAATTGAACTACACGGACTTTGATCCTTGCCCTCCAGGCTGGGTATGTAGGCAACCTCCCAGGGTTCAAGCCCGAAAATAATCTCTTCACATCGGTTCACCACCATCTCATATGATGTTGATTTGTGAAACCACACCTAGAATCAATATCTTTACATTGATTCACTTTCGTCCTTGTTATATGACGTTAAACTATGCAACACTTTTGTCCGGTATGACAATAAACTACAATAATCTTTGATTTCCTCATTTGAGAGAGAACTATTATTGACATTGAATTTTTCAATCATGGTTTTCATTTTTCAAAAGACTACGTGCATAAATGGTAATGCCTAAACTTTTTATCTTAGGTTAAACCATTATTGCACTAAAGTCCCCTTTCACCCTTCACATGTACGAACCAAATTTGTACAACGGGTAGTTATAGAACTACGTGGACTTGATTCCCATCCCTATGGGATACGTAGGAACATTCGAGTATCCCTCGAATCTAGTCCCAAGTCTTTTGGGCCTAACCCCAAATTTCACTTTCAGTCCCTTGGCTGAAAAGTCCTCATGCAAACACACACTGTGTATTCATTATAATGGTCCGAATTCTATGACCCTAAACTAAGATCACTCATACTTTCGTCCTGCATGACATTAAACTGCATTTCAAGAACTACATATGGCTTGATTCTCATTCTTATGAGATACGTAGTGAAGTCCAAAATTTCAATTTAGGACCCAGCCACAACATGATTATGGTTATCATCAACCTATGTATCTCTATATACATTAGACAATACCCATCATTATGTGTTTTAATCCTAACCTTAAATATTTTCATATCTTCATAACCCTTTTCATGACTTCTAGTCACAAAAATGTCAAACTTCTGAGAATTCTTTTGCCTAACTATGTAGCACGTGCCCATAGGTGGCCTTGCATAAATAGTCCACGTAACAGACTTGTTAGCCAAAAGATACTATTTTATTTAACTAAGCAGCCAATGCCCTTAGGTGGCCCTGCATAATTTAACCCCTAACGGGTTTGTTAAATGATGGTAACTTCATTCTTGGGAGGAATGCCTCTTTTGTCCTTATTTGTCTTAAACGACAGTATGTAGGGATCCGCAAAAAAAGCCATCCTTAACATATTTGTCCCATATCCTTTTTCATGATCTGAAAGTATTCAAGTCTACGGTTTATTCTTCTTCCCTATGTTTGGGTCAGACCTTCGTAGGAGTGATATTCATCCAGTTCTTCTATATTCTTGTTCGGAAATATCTTCTCTATATTCAAGTACCTCTTTCCAAACAACAAACTCTATACTTTAGAAAATTTGAATCTCCATAAACTTTCACTGGCTTTTAGCACTAGGAAAGTAAAATTTTGAGAGTTCTTTTCGCCTGACTATGCAGCACGTTCCCATAGGTGGCCTTGCATAAACAGTCCACATAACAGACTTGTCAGCCGAAAGATACTATTTATTTGACCATGCAGCCAATGCCCATAGGTGGCCCTGCATATTTCAACCCCCTAACGGGTTTTGTTAAATAATAGTAACTTCATTCTTGGAAACTACTTCTTCTAATGCCTTTTAGTGCTTTTTCATATCATTCCTCAGATTCAAATATTCGTAAGCCATAGTTTACATATTTTCTCTCATACTTGAGTATGGTAATATGTTTTTAGATAAATTGTCAAGGAATTGAATCAATTTTACTCCATTTTGGTCAAAGCTATTTCGACCTTAAACATTAGCCCCTTTATGTCTGGCGTGCATGACTTTAAACCGCCCACAAAAAGACAAAGGAACTCGGAATAAAAGTCAAGTTCCAGCTCACTAAACATAAATTCAGTATGATTTAGGTAATATTGAGCAATTAAAAGATTCAAAGTTTGTAGGGTTATTTTTAATAATCCTAGTAAAAATCAAACTATGCTTACTAAGCCCATTGGCTTAAGTAAATTTGAAGCAGGTAATGAAAGAATGCAAGTACAAAGGATTGAAGACGAAAGTGTATTTCATTGATACACAAGAGATAGAAATACATCCACAGACTAGAGTCTCTTCTCTTTTTAAAGAATTACAGAAGATTGTCAACATAAGTCTTCATTTGATATATAGAATCCTGAGCATTATCAGCAGTTACTTGAAGCTCGTGAACTTGACCAGCTTCAATCTTTTCAGCTTGCTGAAGTGCCTTCTTAGCATCTGCGATGGCTTTCATGCCATTCATATGAGTTTCATCCAATGATTTATTAAGCTGATCAAGTTCCCCGGTAACAGCATCTAACTGTTGCTGGAGTTGCACCTGCTGGACGACCTTTTCTTTGATTTTTTGCTTCAGATCCTTCATCTTGGCAGCATAATCAGCTTCAGCTTGGGATACCGCAGCCTCAAATTCGCCTATGTTGACTGAAAATTTCACTCTGGTCAAATCTTCATGACTTGTCTGCGCTTGCTCCCTCCTGAAAATGATCTGTTTCACCATGGCATGGATCTTTTCATACCCAAAACCACCATGTCCTAGTATAAAAAATTGGGATGACAATCGAGGAATTTTCAATGGTAGATCTTCTAAAGGCTCCCCAGATATAATGTTCCATATGTTGTTCCATGACTTACGTCGTAAAAAGGTGAACACTTTAAGCATCTCTGGATCTGATTCAACATCATCATCGGAGGGGGGTATGTAATCTCGAATTAACCCGCTTAAGGAAATGCCTTGTCCTGCTCTTTCCCCCCTGACTTGTGCTTCTTCACTTTCAATTCCCGTTGGGGCAGAGGCTGAGGCCTCATCTCCGGATCTAGCCATTACAATTGATGGCCCTGCATGATTAATTGAAAGATTTAGTTAGCATCAACGGATAACAAAATAATGGATTGTCTTGAAAATAAAGTACAATCACAAATATTGTTATCCCTTACCCAAGGGTGGTTCAGCAACCTGAGAAGACTTCTCCCCATCTTTCCCTGTCTCAACAGGATTTTCAAGATGGGTCTCAGGAGGGTTTATTGGGTTTAGATCTACTTGAGCTAATGTTTCTGCAATGGTAGGGTTGACATCAATGTCCACACCCTCTTCAGGAATTGGCAGTTCAGCGGCTTCTACGGAAGAAACTGCATATTGTTTTCCGTCATAGTTAGAAGTATAATTTTTGAAAAAAAAAATTGGGCGAAGGGTAGAACTCTCGCCCAAGGTCTTCTAAATCACATGACAACTTAGCATGATCATAAAATTCTTCAAAAGTCATTCCTTGATTCATCATTTCATCCAATGATACTTCAGAATCCTGATTAGTCTCACCAGTGGGAGCATTTGCTACATCTTCTTGCCGACTTATGTACTGCAACCCCTGACCCTGGACAGCATCTTCAGCAGTAGGAGGGATACTGGGAATGGATGGTAGCTCTTCTTCAGAAGCAACCAAGTCAGCTTGGGTCTGTGATTGTTCTACAGCACCCTCCACGACCTTTGAAGGAGGGTCAGTCCCTTCCCTCAAGGGGGAAATTGAAGAAGCCCCTGCAATCCTCAGAAATATGAGTATCCATATGATTATGGGTATAAGCTCATGATTGTTCGAAGGACTTACCGCTGCTATTGAAACGTTTAGCTATGGATTTCCTCCTTCATTTCCTTGGCTTCTTTTGTTTTTTCAGAGTATCAGTAATCTCCCTTATTGGCACTTGGATTGGCGAATGGAAGGCTATGTCCAGCGCCTCATTCATGGCCTGCTGGCCAGGAGATATATCGTCTGGTTCGCGAGGAGAATCAGCAGCAGCACCGATAGCAGTACCACTAGGGCTATACTGTGGCGAAGGAACCCCAGTTCCTTTCTTTGCAAGCTGCAAGATGATGAAAATAACTTCCTTAAGTAACAAAGCTTCAACTGAAATCAAGTTGCAAAGAAAATAAGGAAAGAAAACTTACATCTTCAGGAGCCACGTACTCTTGCCATTCCTCATCTCCAGAACCACCAGCCCCCTCAGTGGCGCAACGATCAATCATTTCCTTCACCCTCCTGGTGATAGGAACCGAGTCATCAGTGGCATATATGAGCATTTCCAGCTCTCTGATGTATGCTCGCAGTTCATTGGGGTTATCTCCGTATTGAAGTTTTTTAGAAGCTACATGATTTCCTATTCCAGGAAGTTGTAGGCCCTCACACAAATCCAGCCAGGCAGTCTCAGTACAACAGTATAAGCTCTGCCATAGCTGAACAGCCTCTGGTCTTAGATATAAAGGTTGTGAGGAAGGTCCTACAATTTTTTATTTTAATTTATTCCCAGCTCCTGAAACTATAGATAGAGAATAAGAAAGTAATATTTATTACTTTATAAAGTAGCAGTGATTGAAATTACTACAATGAAATAACTCACCAGGAGTTGATGGAGTGGGTCTTTTAATTCTGGCCGTAGGATTATATCGGGAACGAAACCGCTTTGCTGCCGGTTGTGCCTCATCATCCCCATCATCATAATCTGATGAATCAGTTCTAGAAGAGGAGTATGTTGAACCTATTTCAGGTGGAGAAGCGTCACCTTCATGAGGAAGGGTTTCTTTCTCTACAGTCCTCTTCCTCTTTCCCACTCTATATACTGGGTGATTCAATATCCCTTTGGGGTATGATGCTATCCAGTGTTCGGCATAAAATGTAGTCAAATTATGTGCCGCTTTTTCAACTGGTAGATCAAATACTGCCCCAGTCTTCTCTCTTGATGTCAGCAGCCATAGTTGTTGAGCAACCATCGGATGTTGCTCTAACCTGACATGTACCAGAGGGGATACAACAATCTGCTGCAAACATTTGAATTGGCGTGCAAATCTATATGGAGCATAGGCCTCACATATGATTTCTACATCAATCCTAGCTACTAACACGCCATCCATGCAAGTTAGCATGTATTCCCTCAAATCCAAATGGGTTGTCCCATCATCAAAAAACCACCTGGATGGCGGACTTCCATAGGGAAAGAAGTTGAATTCCTTAAACATGCTCAGCCTTACTTTCATGTCATAACCATTAACATCTAATGGAGCAATTCCAGAGAATTCTTGCACTGACGGTCTGAAAGAGCTTCCAGGAATTTGTAATCCATTCTGTACATTGTAAGTCCTTAAGTGAGTGGCGATCCATCCCCACAAAACCTGGAATGGTCCCACTATTCTTAAAGAAGATTTACCCTGGAAGACATGAAGTAAACTCCTGTGAATCTTTGCTAAAATGTGGGTAGCTAACCCAACCATTTTTCCCTCAGCCAACTTTGCCGCAATGACGAAGGTCCCTAGCCTAACACCTCACTTCGAATCCCTGACCGGCAAGAGATAAACACTGAGCCACATTGCCAAGAAACCCGCCAGACGAGTTTTCTTTGGAATTCTTTGATTCACTTCATATCCCCACTTTTCAAACTCTCCTTCTTCTAGAGTTGGCCAGAATGTGCCAGGAGCTCCTCTCTTCTCAGGTTTTGTACAAGTTGTAGGACGTCTGGTCCTGGTATCCTTGGATTTCTATTTCTTGGATCCTTTTTCTTTTGGCTCCATCCCTTTCTTCTCAGTAAGAAACACATTCATCCATTCTTCTGGATGAATATCTTTTCTAAAATGAGTTAATGAGGTCTCTGAACTCTTAAGCCTGTGGAAGATTTTAAATAATTCTCGAGCTAAAGCAGGAGTCTTCTCTGAATCATTCCAAGTCACCTTGGGAGGAATGAATTCATCATACATATCGCCCAAAATTGGAGCCCCTGAAATCTTGTGGACATCCCACAAACTGATACCTACTTCTCCATGAGTCATATGGAAAGGATTAGTTGCTGGGCTCCAGTGGCTGAGTATCTCTGGCACAAAGTTATCATGTCTGTAAACATATGTTTGCCCAACCCAGACAGCCTCATATATTGCAGCTCTCTTCAGGTCCTCGATAAACTCTGCGCAAGTCTGTCGCACCCAGTATGCCCACATCCAAGTTGGCTTCGCACCTCCCCCAGGATGGAAATCCCAACTTTTCTTCCTACCTTTGGATTGATCCATCTGAGCATTTCGGAAGATTGAAGGATGACAATGTGGTTGAAGCTCAGGTGTATGATTTTTCAGATCTGGTGTGCAAGGGCTATGATGCATCACATAAGCCTTCTCCACTGTTCCAGCAGTTTGAAATACTCCTCCACCAGAGATATTTGCTGAAGCAAAGTTGGTATAATTCTAAAACCATGAAAATGGAAGATAATTCATTACTTCTGGAATAATGAATTCTTGTAGATGACCATGGCCATAAAAAGGTAGATAAGTGCAATGAGGAAAGTTGCGATGATATTTCTTCAGATACATAGCCAAATCTGTAAGAGTACTCTCTTTGACAGTATAGTAATCAGGGCCAATAATGTTCATCATATCATCTATCCGCTTGCTAGCCAGTTCATCAATTAATCCGGGTCTAAGAGCCATTAATTCTGCACAAAGAGTTGAATAAATTAATTTATAAATGAATTAATTTTTCACAAACTTTGTGAAAGAAATCAAAAAATGGCTAAGGCATTAAGGCGCGCAAGTATGGAGATGTCGCGCAAGTGTTACATGTGCCGCGCATGTTTCTGTCGCGCATGTATCACCGCGTAAGCCCTATTACCTTTACAGTAGCGAGACAACGAGGGAACATTGAAAAAAATAAACTTGTGCGGCGAGAGCTCGAGAAATTCGGGATCAGATGCTACACACGGCCAAAAGCCATGTATTTATAGTCCAGGAGGCCTATCTGCGCGCCGTACCCAGTGCGCTCAAGGCCTGCGCGATGCAAACTTGCACGCCGCCCTCTATGCCCTGAAGACCTACACGCCCCTTTTCCTTTGATTGGATTCGATTTCCTCAGAGTCAAATCCTCATTTCTCTCCGGATCCAACTCTGAGGGGGGACTTTTGTTGACACTTCTTTCGTCACAGAATCTAAAGATCGGAAAAGGGGAATATCTGATCTCAAAGTGATTCAACCTTTGAAGAAAACATCAAAAATCGATAAAGGCATGAACAAAGGATCAAAAGCAACTGCACCGCACAAGTTATATCACTGTCGCGCATGTACACTTGCGCGACACCCTTGGCCGCGCAAGTGACTTGCACGACTTAAGTGATAACCGCCCGGTAACCGCCCGGGGTCTTCTACTGCCTATAAATAGACCCTGTGGGCCCCCATTTGAGAGGATCATTTTTCAGAAACTCGGATTGAAGCTCCTGATGCCCAAGTCTCTTCTCAAAGCTTCCGGAACACTTCTAAAGGTAATTTCTTACCTAGAACAGAAGATTTAAAGTGAAGAAGGAAGGCCTAAGTGTTGAAACTCATCAACACTTGCGCGCCGCCTTATTCCTTCAATAGAACTCGCGCGTCCCTTTTCTGGAAGAACATCAAGAGGATTCTAAAGGGATTTATAAAGAGTCGCTCAAATATTCTAATGATGTTTGAGAATCACGCAAGTACCCCTCATGTCGCGCAAGTATACTTGCACGACCAATACTTGCGCGCCGACGCAATACTTGCGCGCCTTTCAAGACTTGTGCGCCCCGACCTTATTGGGTGCCCATCTTTCCCATTTTACCCCTCTTAAGCCATCACACCTTTCCTTTTCAAGATTCAGTCTTCAAGACACTCTTCAAAGCCATTTATGGCACGATTTCTTGAATTGACATCCTTATCTGAAAGGAATTCTGTGGAATATATCTCAAAACCTAGTGATTTAAATAACCTTATGTCACTAAATATGGAGAGTTCATTCATTCAACCTCATCCTTTAAGATGAGAGAATCCTTAACTTGGGTCTCCTTTTCAGGAATATTCCCTAGATATAATTCCTTTAACTTGGGCATCTTCCTCAGGAGTAAGTCCCAAATTCTTAAAGTTCCCAATCATGGGCATCCTCCTCAGGAGTAAGCCCCAAACCTTAATTCCTTAACTTGGGCATCCTCCTCAGGAGTAAGCCCCAATCTCAAATATGGGCATCCTCCTTAGGAATAAGCCTCATGTCCCGTAACTTTGGCATCCGCCTCAGGAATAAGCCCCAAACCTTAATCCCTAACCTGTGTCTCCTTTTTCAAGTATAAAACCCAGTTATAATCTTGGGCTTCCATTTCAGGAATAAGCCCCAAGTCCCCTAATTTCCCTTTAATCAGTCCTAATTTACCCTTGATTTGGGTTTCCTTTTTAGGAGTAAAACCCAATCATAAGTCCCCTCCTAACATGGGCATCCTCCTTTGGAGTAAGCCCCAAGATTAGAGTATTCAAATCTCCATGAAGCACATATACCTTTATGGACCCTGTTCATGGATTTTCTCCCTAAAAGTGAATCCTAAACCTTCATCTATCTGGGTAGTCATACATACATAAGCCCCAAACCATTTCTTATGATTGAATCTTTCATGGCACAATTGTCTAAATTTTTACTAATACCTATTGTTTCTCACACCGAGCATGACTCACGTGAGCTTAGAGTGTAAAAGTAATTATGACATCCTGATTTGAGCCATCAATCATAAACATCATACCCTTATTCGAACTACGTGGGATCTGATTCCTTTTTCAAAACAAAGGATACGTAGGTAGCCCATCTATGGGTTCGATCCCAACTCTGAAGTAATTCATTGTCCTTCTGAATGACAATAAACTTCAAGTGCCCCACTGAGTGGCTCTAAAACTAACCTGGTCATCATAATGACCAAGAGACTTTTATATAAATATTTTGAAGGATACCATTGACCAAGAATCTCTAAATAGATACAGATGACTCTCTATTGATGAAGAACCTCGAATACATATAAAAGAATCTCTAAATTTCTTAGATATTTAATCATTGATTGTTAAACTGAAAGAAAGCACGTTTTATACTTGTTAATGTAATAAGGATTCACGAACATAACTTAAATCTATAAAGAGAGTCCCGGAGTAGACAATAATTCCCCTAAAAAAGGTGTGATGAGTCCGACCTCCCATCCTCTCGACCAATGAAAATTCTTAAGCCTCATTAGCCCACAAGCTAATGAGCGCCTACCTTTGGAAAGTAGGTCCAAACGGATGTGGAATCATTGGATGTTTCCGGTTCTACGAACAAACCCGTTAGAAACCGATCAGAATGTTTGAATCTCCCATCCAGGAGGTCATCCCCGGATTCCGTGCGAGACAGGGACTCAATCATTTCCTTCAACAAGAAGTGATCCTACAGGGTCAGAATCCTCATGGGCATGAAATCAAGGCGATTTAGTACTTCATACATCCATATCATGGTTATTTTATTGCATATAAGGGTAACTCATTGGTTGGAGGTGTTGTGAATGCTGGTAGATGAACCACTAGGGTCCAAATAGTGCTACAAATATTCTTTTGCGGATTAGAGGAACTAGTATGAAAAACTACTCCTGAGATATCAGTTTGTAATGGTATGGATCTAGACGGATCTGAATAATTATGACACAGCTGCATTTGAGATGATCATTCAAATAATGAATTTATTTTGGAGGCATAACTAGTAGATAATAATTCGAGTAAAGTGTCTAATTCCCTATGCATAAATCCTATGTGAGGTCACTATATCATGAACAATAATTTTTTAGGAACCAGAAGGAGCATTTTGGTTGTTGGTTTGTTCTCTACATTTACTTGGATAACATTGTCCATAGGTAATCAAGGAGTTCACAAGGTGTTCCACCCCATCTGGCTATATCAAGTAATCTACCTAGGTGACCACATTAACTAAGTTTTACTCCTACTCATCACCAGTAAAGTAGTACAATGATTGAAGTATCATGGGCATGTCTCATAACTAAATAGGAAAAAAATTCTCAAGCATGCTAGATAGATTTGGAACCAACAAGGGACATGGATTCACCTACAATTATAAATATCGGTTCTTTTGAGACGTGTATGACTATGATAGTTATGTGGAGGTATCATTCAAAAGAGTAATGAGAATCCAATGAGGTTTTATCCTAATGAAATAGTAATAGATAATACCATGATCACAAGAATCTTTATTATGATCCAACCACCAATCATACTTTGGTGCCTTGGGAATAGGAGTCATAAACCATTCCCTGGATTGTTCCCTATCATTACCAGGGTTAGTGGAGACATATTTAACCATTGTTGGAACATCAACCATCTTATCTAAACCATGATCCACAGGTTTCATATTTCAATTTTTTTCCATGAATCATTTCATGATGGTGTGTATGAGGATTCGATGGCATGGTAAATAGTTAAGACGAATAGTTAGTTTTTTCTCATGGGGTCTCCTCCACTCTGTTAATTTAAAAATTATCATCCCAAAGTCATAGATGAAAAACCGTAGGACTTGTGACTCCATAAATGAGTAGGTCCTTTTCCTTTTTTTAGGAAGGCTCTCTAAAATCATGGACATGATAGGGGTTAGAGACAAAGTTTTCTCATCGAGGCCATTACACATGGCGAGGGTGCTCCTACAGGTTTTTTGTTGGATTAGGTTGTGATAGGTTGTTCTGTACTCGGTGATGGTAATCAAGAAGTAGAGCTATTAAGTGAACTATCTTAGAAATTTATACCTGCATAGCAGAAGCCGTCCTTTATTTCATAGTTCTTCTCATGGGATTTTTAAGGGGTAATTGGAATGACTATTTTCTAATTTTATATGAGGCCTCTTGAAGGTGATGATACTTTTTAGATAATTCCCAAAAATCCATGAGGTTACTTATGGGATTCAAGGCTGAGAACGATATCATTCGTGAAATTCACTATACACATAATTTGTAGTTGTTCCTAGGATGGAATCATGTCAAAATAATACGTGCGACCTTTCCACTGGGTGGCCTCTTTATTCACATAATGAGGTTAGTGATGATCTTCCTTCATGTGGTAGTGCTAAATTAAATAATTATCTATCATCAACGAACCTCCCAACCATTAATTGACTCAACGGGATACTGGTTGTACCAAATGAATGTAGGATCTTCCATTATACGAATAAATCATCGGTGCTCAATAGCCTCTTATAGTTATAGAGTTCCCAAAATTATGCCATAGCTTGAGGTGAAATGAAGTAGGTGTTGTAGATGGTCACCCATTCTGTTAAACATGATGAAGTTGGGGTTACCAAACTCCTTGGTTCTTAGACTGTTTCCACCAATTCATGATATGGATTTCCGTCAGGTAGGATTTATACCTGTCATGTTTCTAGGGCCATGAGGTGAGCTGTGAGAGAAGGTATCACATAATCTTGGAAAGGATACAATGCTAGTAGTACATTGATAGGCTCATAAACCCGGGTATCTAAATGGCCATGTTCTGAAGGAGGATAGTTGCACTGCTCATGTGGGGTGAGTGACACATATCATGGTCATATACTGCATCCCACAATATATTCCCGGACTAGATGAATGGTGGCACATGTTCGAACTATGGAATCTATATGTGTAATAATGGGTTCCCAATTGGAGGATAGATGTGATCTCTTATGTAATTGTTGAATTTTGGGTATCACTACCAATGAGATTAGTGTTAATCCTTTTTATCCCTCGAGCTATTAGTGCATGGTGGATACAGTAAGTTCCATCTCTATGTTTAAAGAAACCTTGTATGGGTCAAGAGGATCTAAATGTACCTTTCACTTGTTTACGTACTAATGGAATGGTAGAAATGTCTCATTTGGGGAACTCTTAAGGCCCAATTCCATCCAATAATAGAAAGTGAGGACACCTACAAGAGCATCTTCACGGTATTGTGCTACCCAATTATGTGGGAGTTTCTTATTGTTCCATAAACTAGCAACCATGTTCCTATAATCCCTTAGTAGGTTGGTGATGAACATAGTTTCCATGTTTGTGGTCAGAAGGGAACATTCATTGTCTGTGTAAAGAAAAAACTATTTCATGATAGGGAAGAGACATATATTATCATACTACACTTAGCCTCTATTATGTACATGTGGAGACACCTCTTCCATGTACCAGAGGAGATCTATGACAATATTAATGAAGTTATAATAGAGTTCTTGGTGATAACAATACATCTCATGGTGCTGATAAATGGGGAGCACTCCAATTCCAACCTCTCGGTACTGCTACTTGCTGGCATCGAGGAGCTCTTGACTCTCTAGGTCGGTCAGCTACTGATCATGGAGACAATAATACATCTATTTGATGATATGGAGGAAACAAAATATTTTTTCTTCATTAAGTTACTCCATGATGTAAATTTCTAGAGTTACAGGTAGCCCAAACACAACTGATAATCTGTCGGTGGTTAGAACCTCCCACGAGCCCTCTAGTTTAGAGGAGGGGTAGTACTCTTGGATCCCCAAAGACCTGACTTATTTTAGGCACATATAAAGGGGCAAGGACCAATGTAGACCCAGTTTGAAACTTCTCTACATTAATGGGGAGTTCTACAATTGTAAAACAGTTGACTCACATTGGTACATCTTATGGTGGAGAAGACCCCTTCGAGATCATTTACATCATGGATGTGTTCATCACAATTTCATTGTTCAAGAGGGAAGTGGAGTAAATGTTTTTCTTAGCTAAGTTCTCATCATTATATGATGGTTTCAAAAAACGACAACAATCTCTTTAATTTCTTCTGTTGAGGTAGCGAATATGGAAACTTGAGATGATGGAGATGGATGTAATGCGAGTCTCTAGAAGGGATCTTGAACTTTCATTGCATAAAGGTATATATGGCGGGTCTAGTTGATGATAGATTCTAGAATGGTTTGCCTCAATAATTTTCCATCAAAACTATACTCTAGAAGTTTGGTTGATGACTCTTTCATTGAGTCATCAATCTTCTCGGGCTCTGAGTGGTCAATAATAACAAGAAGCTTCCTAGGGATCTCCTTTTGACAGAGGTTGTTTGTGATCCTTCCCCAACATGATTCTTCATTTTAGGGTATCTCATAGCCATGTGGGGACCTCCATTATAGTGGGTGGAAATGCATGGAGAATATAAACATTTCCTAATGGTGACTTGGGGGGGCATCGTGTTTACTAGTGGTGGTAGTACCGGAAGGACCATTATACTAGATGTTGATGGAGTGGGTAGGACTTCTTCTATGATCAGTGTGACATGGGTATGAAATCCACATTTATTAGTGGGATCACAAGGAGGACTAACATTCTAGTCAATGGAATTGTGTGGAGGGACTCTGAATAGGTTTTTCCACATCATTGGATACACCTAAATGACTATTGTTGGTTTCAAAGATAGAGTGAGTAAGCCTAAAATGACTATGTGGGGGTTGGTGTCTCATTTACATTTTGAAAAATATGATTCCATATTCATTGGGTGAAGGTATTTTGTGGGACACTCTGATAGTGGTTGGGACCATCAAATATGTAGAAAATTCTCCTTATTGGGAGGCTTCATGGGTCCTCCCCTAACATCAGTTTCTGGTATTCTGTGACATGAATGGAATATAGGGGATAAAATAAACCCTTGCATTAGCATGTGTGGACAATGAATATTGGTGCGGATGAAGCATGGTGGGATCCCTCATCAGTTTCTCTCTAGTGGTACTCATTGAAATCAGGGATCGAATTTCCCTTAACACCTCAGCATAGGGGTGTGAGTAATCAGATATCTCTCTGAAGAGACTCTTGTAGTATTTCACTATCGAAATGATGGAGCATTTCCCTAATTAATCCCTTAGGGGAGGTGGTGTCAAGGAAGAACCAATACCTCCAAATCCAAAACAGACATATCCCTAGTGGGAATGATCCCTTCTATTCATACCATCACATAAGGTTATAAATCAAACACATATTGAATATATAATAGGGTGATATGGGTTATGAGATCACATCAACTAAAGATGTGGATAAAGACATGGTGGTGGTATATTTGTGTGGGATATGTACATTAACATTCCCCAACCTCAGTGCCTATTTGTGTAAGGTAATTGGATTTTTCTAACTTGAACCTGCATAGAATGTTGATTCATCAATCAATACATGTATAGTATAAGGGATTTATAATTCCCCAACATCATCCATTCATCGTGAATCTATAAATGGATGAAATCCAATGATTTAACATACCAAGGATTCCGTATGTTAACTTACAAAATTCATAGGTGATTTTTATGTTTATCTAACCATTTCCTTAGTTCTAAAAATTGGATCCAGTTATTCCAATATCCATTGATTCCCAATATGATAATATTCACCATGTTGAGGAGAATAGTTGCATGTCGGGTTCACTTTCTATCATTTTGATTATTTCATCGAGGAACCAGAGCATTTTATGCTATCTGTTTACTTACTTTCCCGCATTCCAATGGAATAAGGTGACCATAAAATTCATTAGTGATGTGTGCTCCATGATTGAAACGGGATGATGGGATATTGGATTCTTCTTCTATCGATTCCTCTATTTGTACTGTGTTGTAGTCCGAGTCTCCCTCATAGGTTGCGTCATGTTCATGGATCTCATTCATGATGCCATATCGAGGTAGATAACAGTTCATTCAGATACTTCTCTCTCAACATGGTAGAAATCTTCTGTCAGGAGATTAGTCACATACGACACATATAAGAATGTTTGATCATTGGGTATACTATTCACCTATAAATTCTTTATCCTTTTGAGGGATTCTCATAGGTGGGGAATCTTATGAATAAAACCCAAGGAATAATGTGTTGATCATGAGGAAATTGTTTCCATTTTTGTTAGTTTTTCATGTTTTTTCACATTATGGATCCAAATAATATATCATGGGGTAGGTATTATGCACCAGGGAATGAGTTTAGAATCTAATGGAGAAAGATCAGAATATCCTATTGAGATGGATAGGTTCATATTATTAACTTATTTTTCCCATAGATTATAATATTATATTGAGGAGGATTTTTTTCACAAACATAACCACTTGTGGAGACGAATCATAACTTCATATTCAGATGATTAGGGTCACAAGATTATCTTCATTTGGATACGAATAATAATGGAATTTTGATATGGATTAGTTCATAGGATTAATGAATTATGGAGATAGATAATGGAATCCTATTGATATGGATTGTGTTGTTAGGTGTGTCCTCATGGGGAAATTATTTCACCCTAGAATTGATGGATGGTGTGTATCAAGGTGGTATGGGTTCACACTAGGATGATGGTGGGATTTAACCTCTAGGAGGATTCCTAAATATGATAGTGGGTTTGAAACTCATGGAGTCACTTATATACCCTTAATAACTGACATGGATTATAACCCACATAGTTATGGTTCTGTTTATAGTTGTGTGATAGGACCATTCCTTGCATTTTGATGTTATACTATAAGGAAACATGTTTCATTGAAAAATCATCAATGAGGGGTGGTGTTTTGATTATACATGAATGATTCCCATTGAAATAGGATTAATATTTGGGGAATGTGGTTGGTATTTTTCATGTAAGCTTCCAAGAGTAGGATTATCATACCTTGATGGGTAGAGATAATGTGGGGATTTTGCATTGAAGCTTACCTAGCAAGGGATTTTCATCCCAAGGGTGGATTTTAATCACCTGATGGGGGAGAGGGTGGAATACCATGATGATTGTACATAAGGAATCCTATGTTTTTTTACATAGTGTAAAAGGTATGGTGTCATGCCATCTGAGCCAAACACAAGCCATCATGTGTTCATCGCAGAAGGTAAGGATAATATTTTATGTCATGTACATAGGATGTTTTCATACACTTTAACATCATACATCTGTGACATAGAGATCAAAGTTTTACACTATATAGCTCAAACAAGGTTGGGGTCACTCTTCAAGGGGGGAATATGTTATTGAAGAAGGAAGCTTTTTTATAAGGACCCTATACCAAGATAGGTACACTATTTCCCTTTAATATTCCTCGATAGAGCTAACATGACCACTACACATTCACCTCTTGGTCAGACATGGCATGGTATCTCTCACAGTGGAGTGGATGTTAGGAAGCTTGTCATTATGGTACCTATTATAGTGAGATATCAGAATTATATTATCTATTATTAGGAAAGACATGGAAGGTAATTTCTATAATGGAATCATACGGGACGTCGAGTAGGATACCATAATGTTCTTACATGTAACTTTATTGGGTTTTGTGAAAATGTACCTACAGGAGCAAGGGGTTCCAAAACAAGTACAACACATGAATTCTAAGGGAATAGTTTCATGAAATATTTGGAGTTGTGTGATGGTCAGGGTTTCTTGAAATATTCTTCTCTTTGTGTGAATATACACATTATCAAAAGGTGTTTGATGAGGATCACTAAACAACAAGCCAATTCATGTTTGTTACCATATTAGATGTGTCTCTTAAGATATCTACCTTTGAGGGTTTACTGTGTTTTGTGTTGTGTGTATTGATGGAAGATGGGTATTATAATTAATTTAAATGGAATTTCATCTTCATAATATTCTTCATCATGGTGGGGTGAGGTTTCTATTTATATATTGAATCATCATCTTGGGTCACACAACTTTATTGGGTGTGTAATTGGGTCACATGTTTCTCTGCCCTTTTCCTCTAGGGTTCATATACACAATGCATTAAGATAGAAATATCATTTTGTGTGAATCTGGATGGTTTTGTAATGGATTTTTCAAACATATATTCTCATATTTTCATGTTTCTTGGGGCGTTGGTGGTCTTCCCACACAACATTGGGGAACTGACATCATCTTCAGTGCACAACGACGTGGTCACAAAATTTGAATTATTTAATGAAGTCCCCCTTTTTAATGCATGGGATTTGGGAATTCATTAAATTTCATGGAATCATGGAGAATAGAATCACCTTTTTGGTTGATTTCCTATGTGGGATGAACCACATCATTGCACCCACTATTTTAAATTTTAGGCTCAACTTGTTCATCTTCCCCAAAATTTCCCCTCATGGTCAACTGCATGTTTAGGTCATCCAAAACTAGACATTTAGGGTGTGATACTAGTTTAAATTTACAACAATAAATGTAATATATTTTAATGATTATAGAATTTTATTTAATATTTTATATATTTTATAATAAATCATCTTTAGATCATTCAACACGTTCAAATTTAGGTCATTTTGGTTTCCACTTTCACAAGTTATTTTCATGTTTTTGTCCTAATGAAAATGGAAAATAAATAATAACTGAGAACAATGTATTAATTAATATTTTATTGTCATGGAATTAGTATCTTTAGAGAAATTAGGTACAACTGATCTCATCTACATGATTTTTATACGAATAAAAAACTAAATGTTCTAACTCTAGATAATGAAAATAAGATACAATATGTTCATATAATTTCAATTGGTGGTTATATGGTAATTATATGGTGCATAATATTTTTATCTTATGTCTATGTGATTATTTATAAATATATATTAGTTCATTATCCAAGAGGATTGACTGCATTAAATTCAACAAGAAAAAAAGGTAATTGTTTTAATCCCAAATTCATATCTTTAAGTCATATTGGGTTTTATGATACTACATTCATTTATATGGAATAAATAAATACTATTTAACATATGATATAAAAAATTACCTTTTAATTAGGGATTTTTAATTATAATAAAATTCCCTATATTTTGTGGGGTTTTTGTTAAAATGGCAGTCATGTGTCGAGGGTTCTTTGTATTAAAGATCAAATACTTGTAACATGATTATATTTCTCACCTTTAAGACTTTTGATGTTATATTTTCTACACATGGATGGATATTTATATAAATTATTATATTTTAGTGTATTTTCATGAAAAATAATTTTCCCATATTTATTGAACCAAGGTTTTTTATAGCTGGAAACAAATTGTTTTCTTTTTTGTTGTTAATCCACATTGGGCTGATCAAGGAGTATACATGCCAAGAGAACTTACAGTGATGGTCACCTCATTATTATAGGTGGAATGATTTCCCAGTGATTTCAAAAACATTCCAACTCATAATCTAGAGGAATGAAAAATCTTAATGAATTATGGATTTCCAAGACTGAATCATTAAATTATAATCAAATAATGGATTTCACAATTGTTAGATTATCACATATATGTGAAGCTTCACCCCAGAATTATGTGTTGAAATGGTTATAAGTATCATGGAAGTGGTTTCCTATAAATATGAGAGGTGTTATGGAATTAAGGAAGTTTTGCGATTACGAGAATGTTCATGAATTAGAAAATTTCAATAAAGCTACTTGAATTAAAGGATCATAATAACCATTAATGCGGGGGTAATTGAAAATGTTTTTGTGGACATCAATGGTTTTTGTATGATGAAATGTTTATAATTTTTTTTTTCTCATCGTATGAGAGATCAATAGATGTTAGAGAATAGGAGATTTTTTTGTAATTTCACAAAGGTATTATAAAAAAGTAATTAAATCACGAATAAGGAAATCTTTGTTAACACAAGATTCATAAAAACAAATGTTATGAACTAACTGATGCTAAGGTATTTGAAAAAATAGAGTTTTTTGAATCCAGATATAGTCCTGATATTTTAATGTTATGTGAAATCCTCGTTATTCACAAATGTTGGGTTCCATAAAAGGTATGTATTTTTGTGAAAAATGAAATATCTTGAAAAAATGTGTTATTTAAAGGGGTGTTTTAACATAGTTACATACTTGGGAATCATTTTTTTAAAATATAGGTCTAGTTAATAGGGCATTCAAGTGCATCAATATATGACTATGGTGTAATAAGAGCCTTGTTATAATCATGGAAAAAGACAAATATTCTAAATATATCGACTCGAATATCAATATTTTGAACTAAAAAAACTATAACCAAGTAATTCTCCCAAGGAGAGTCAATGATTGTGATTTGATGGAGGTAGTTTCCTATCAATAAAATTATTTTAATGGAAATGTGACAAGCCTGGAGTGGTATTATTTTGCCTATTTTAATCTAAAATATCTAGTGAATATTTTTGGATTCAATTATGACTGACAAACTATCAGAATATTCTTCTTGAACTATCACTTAGTAGTGAACCAAGTAAAACTATATTGTTGTGATTATTATTTTACAACCGGGTGTTTAATAACTGAATGAAAACATTAAATAGTATTAACATGTCTCTACCAATATGGGGATAAGATCCCTCTCATTGAAAGAAACTGTTTACACCAACATTCACCCTCCCCTCTCTTGGTGTTATGGGGTTCTACATGTTTTTCAAAGGGTATAAGTTATATGTATTAAATCTACCATCTATTGCTAATTTAATTGATAATTTAGTGAAATTTAGGGGATTTTACAATTTTTAAAAATTAAACTTGAATAATTATAATAGTATAGAGATATATCATCTATGTCCTCATAGGATGGATGTTCTATATGAATTTTTCAAAAGATCCTGGTCTATGATGAGACAAGCCTTTATGTCATTGAAAAAGAGAGATAAATTATAAATGGAGATTCCAATGTTCAAAATGTTCTTACTATATCCATATCTGATCAAATTTATTTTAAGTTGATGAGTTTCATAGTACCCAAGTCCATATGGGAGAAATTTGAAAATATATGTGAAGGCCATAACAATGTAAAAGAGGTAAAAAAATTAGTTTTGAAAAATTAGTTTGATGGTCTAAAAATATATCCATAAGAAAATGGTTATAGTTTTGTTTAATCAGATTATATATTTTTTGGAACATTTCAAAGACATGGGAAACAAATCAAGGATATTAAAATTATGAGGAAAATATTGAGAATGCTCCCACCTCTGAACAATCCAAAAGTGTCAGCCCTTGGGAAAATATGTAACATTATGTATCCTCCTAGTCCAAAACATTCCAATTTTACATGTTGTAGTAGTATTAATGGATTCATGAGGAGGTTTTGTGGTTCTCAAAGGAGGAGTAGAGCTAGTAAAGAGGTGTTGGTTGTTGAAAATATAGGGGAAGGAGGAATAAACAACCTGTAATATTTACACAATGTGAAAGGAAGGTTCAAATCTTGTGAAGGATGGTTCATGGTGTGTTAGATGACATGTAATAAATTCAGTATATAAATATTTTATGTGATGCAGTTTTTAGTGTGGCTTAAAACATGACATTTAAAATACATGAAATAGGTGTTCTACATCTAAATCTATAGGGAATTGGAAATTTAAAGGATGAGGTTACTCTAGTTTTTCATTAATACCAACATTCCTATAATTTCTTTTCTATATGGAGGCCCTCCCTTCAAGGGTTTTGGGATTCCATAATCACATATCAATCATTGGCTACCTATCATTATTCCATGGTGATTTCTACCCCCATTCTCATGTTTTTTCCTTCCATTTTTTTCATAGAACATTGATGGTGGTGAAGTTTTTTATAAGTTATTTGTACAGTGTTTTGATTATCCTTTTGTGAATTGTAGGTTGATACAGAGTTTTCCATGTTTAGATGTGGTTGGGATCATATCTACTTCACCATGTGGTGCATATTGAGATTTTATAGCTTCATTTTTGTAGTGGATACTCATTCTCAATCTTCTACATGCTATGTGTGAGATCTTCATTCCTTTTGCTTCATTTAGATGGATATTAATGGTTGGCCTAATCATATAATAAATTTATATGTCTGAAATTCCTGGCTATTTGGAATTATTTCATTCTTAGCTACTTTTATATATATGATTAATGTTACTACACAAGTTTTTTTTACCAATTCTGAAAAAGGGAAGTTGGGAAACTTTAATGGACCATACCTATTATTCATTGATTAACCATTAAATATTTTTTGTATTTCACACTAAAAAATTCTATGAATCATATATTTTGATGATATTTGGTTCCCCTTTGACATATAGTTTCTGCATAATGAACCTTTCTAATATAAATAAGTAATGTGATAAATAACCTGAATAATTATGAGTGTGGGATGTCCTAATGATTTCTATGGCTTTGATTATTTTTTTTCTTTGTATGGATTGTAGTATTTATGTAGTGATTTTATTGACTGGTTGGGTTGTGTAGTATGCAGGGCAATGACGAAGTGGTTTGATGGAATGGTTATTTTGGGTGAAGTTGTGTGATATGGGGAGTTAAGGTTGTGGGGGAAGTGGTTATGGTACAAGTATTGTGGAATATTGTTTGTATACTTGAGGTTGTGGAATAGTGGTTGTGGCCAAGTGGTTGGGGTACATTGGTTTTGCTACCGTGGTTGGGGCACAATATTTGTGGCATAGTGGTGTTTCCTAGTGGTTGTGGTATAGTGTTTATTGTATGTAGCAGTTGTGGTTTTTTGATGGAAATGAAATTTCATTGTTATGATGTGATATTTCATGGTAAATGTGACAAAAAAATAATGGTGGATGTGTGGTTTCATGACGATGGTTAAGTGATTTGGACAAATTATTGTTTGGCATGGTTGAATTGATATCCTGTTAATCCATGGAATAAATTGTGATGCTAAATATATAAACGAATGAGTTATTATTTGAATATAATGGAATAATATATGATATGTGATAAATGGATTAAATTTAATTTATGGAATTATTTTATTAGTGTTAAATGAAATAGGTAATGAATGAAAGTGGTTAAACTTTTGTGAATAATGTAGAGAATGTTGTTTGTCTTGTGTTGTGTGTTTCATATAGTGGTGGAAACTGTTGCAACGGTTGATTTATGTTATGTGGTAGTGTTGTGGTGTTTTCTACTATTTTTTACATGAAACCATAGTTTGGGTATTGTTTTTTATGTCAAGGTCATATATGTTTTGGTTATTTTATATGTGCCACACCCAAGATGGAAAATATTACCAATTCTTAGAGGTTTTGTTTTACAATTATTTTCCACACCACCCTAAACTATATTAATTTAGATGGACTATTATACCCACTTTCCTTTTCTTCCATCAGCATCAGTGTATTTCCTCAGTGCTTATATGTGATATGTTATTCTTTTCCTAGGTTTCATTAGGAGGGATGCGATTTATTTTCCATGGTGTCTTCATAGAAGACATGATTCGGTGCGTTGCGATATATGGTGTGGGTATAGCATTGTAGGAGGAGGAAACGAGGTTGATGTCCAACACATTAATGATACCCTACTAGATTGGTACTTTTTGATATTTTATTCCATGTTTTTTTGTGTGAAATATGTAGTGTGATGTAATGTGTGGCCTAGGTGTATGCAAGAGAGATGTGATATTTAATGTCTACATCCTACAATCGACTAAACGGTTTCATGGGCTAGGACTCTACATTAATATAGGCGTTCTTCCACGTATACCAGAGGCTTCTGACTGAATGTGATGTTAAAAAATAACACATGGGAAGACTGTAACCGCTTTATCAAAGTAAGACACAACATATAAAAATGATAACTGAAGGAAACAATTGACAATAACCAACAAACATGTATTAAAAAAATTCTAATAAATGGCATTCAACCCACAAGCAAACGTTTAATATGTTATTTCATGATAACAATGTCAAAATTCATGGAAATATGAAATAAATACTATGTGAATAAACCACAAAACAAGTATTGACTCCAAGTTTGTATCCCTCATCTATGCACATCCCATTCCCCGATCAACACCAGATCATATAGATCCTTCCACTATCATAACCTTCCATTATGAAATCTACATGGGTACCCAATGGTGGCCTAGAAGGGTGTGAGTAATTGTAATTAGGCCACTAGCAATGATTTCTATAAAATATCTAGTCTAAACAGATAGTTCTTGAAAGTACTAAATAAATTAAAAGGAAAAAAGACAACTTAGGTACCATTAGTTTACAACATTCACTTTATAAATTTTAATCACTTAAAACATTTTCATCGCTTAGTCATTGTGTCATGAATTTCAATCGTTTACGCATCGACCTATGTTGGTCAATTAATATAAATAAGGGAGTAATTCAAATTCCCTATATCACAATGGATAAACATTTCATAAATAATTACAACACACTTACATTTGAACATTATTTTAGTTAGTCTCATCAAATGAAACTTTTAAGGGCATAGAGCCTCTGTCCCCTTCCCTGTCCCATGAATTATGGGGTGGGGTTAGGGTCTTAATCTAACCTGACCCATGGGTGTATATACTCAAGTGTAATACCCCAAAACTACTAAGACATATCCTCAGGATTATTTATCCATTTACCAAAAATAACATATCAAAATCTATACACAATCAATACACATAACATTCACTCTCCATAGTTAATCAACATGTATTAACATCATGCCTTAACCCATTATCAGATTTAGCAATTAAAAATCATAGTACATTTAAACCATTTTCCTCTCTAATTCCTTAACCAATTAGCATAATACACAATTCCCATATTTTGGACCACATAATACACTAATCAATTCTCATTATTTAACCCATTTCAGACATTCATTAATTAAAAATCATTTAACCATTTAAAGTCTTCATAATTTAATTTCATTGACCCACTTATTCATTTCTAGTATAATTCAAAATGTATTTAGCACAATCACTTTATTTCATACAAACCATTTTATATTAATTGATTAATCCCATATGAAATTTTCCAACTCCCAAAAAAACTATCAATATTTCCTTTTTAACCCAACTAATATATCAACATGTTCATAATGGGATATACTATATCACAAGTCAATTCCATGCTTAACATTACAATTTTATGAGTTCATATTTATTTCACACCCTATGGGTGCACATAAATTGGTCTATCAATCTCAATTCATCCTACGAGGAGCATGATAGGTTCAATTCATCATTAATCCATCAATTATAACAAATATCACTAAATGAATAAATTTCACAAGAGGAGAGAAGAAATAACCCAACCACACATGCACAAATAAACTTTAAGATTATGGTATATAAAATGTAGAATATAACACCCCAAACATTTTATGGTATGTTTCTCTTAAATACTTTCTACTCATTAGATAACCCATATTACATGAAGCACTATGTCTTTTCTGAAACAAAACATTATAGGAGAATGTTATATGCTATCTATTATACATAAATTTTCCACTTCATTGTTTTGAATTTCAAAAAACTGTCATCTAGAGTTGTGACAAATAAGTTGTTTGGGGTCTGATAGAACCAACTTGATTTTTTGATGAATAGTAATATTAACTTATGAATATTAATATGACCCTTATAAATAGTTGTAATAAACTGATCTTTTCTATAAAAGACTTTGGAATATTCTTGATGTTATTACGGAGCAGCGCCATCAGACAACGTTCCAATATGAGGCTCGGTGTGCCCGGAATTAATTTTATAAAAATGCTATGTTTTTTTATATTACACATGCTTGGTTAACTAAAGAAAATTTGATATCTCTTGTATGGTTGATCAGATCGAAAATATGAGACCACGGTTGGGGTCTGGAACACGGTGTTTACCCTAGGACCAACATAAAATGAGTCGTCGTGGGACGTTCAGACCCCTCGTTTATTAGCGGTGTGTTAAATGGATAAATTAAATTAAATTATTCATTTAATAGCTGAAACCCATGTAACTCCTAAAAGGTTGGTTGGATGGGAAAACCAAGTGCACTGTTGAGACTGGAGTGTGTCGTTTACCCTAGGTAGGATGTAAAAGTTGTGGGCGCGAGCATGCTGTGAGAGATGCCACCCAGGGGAAAAGTGGTCATTTCGAAATGTCCACTTAGTGATTTTTATCACTGGAATTCTTTTTGAATAACATTCTAATAACGTATCAGAATTGAAATATGAGACTTCTGTTGAGTTCTAAATGGGGTGTTTTTCCTAGGTGTGAGATAAAATGGGCGGGCACGGAGGTTTTGGAATCCGCGCCTGTTGGGAGAGTTTTAGTGAATTTTTATAAATTCACTAAGTGTTGAGGGAACACCCATTTCCTTTTCTCTCTCCCCCCATATTCCCCTATCTCCCTCTCTCTCTCTCTCTATAACTGTTCTTCATCATTCATCTCTAGATCGAGGAGCAATCTTTGCCGAAACCGTGCCGGTTCAAAGGTGGATCCTCATAGTCGCATCACCTACGACGCGCATCGAAATCTAGGTTGGGTTCTTTTGATTTTTTGCACCATCGTCAATTTCTAGAGTTTTCATCAATTTCCATTGTTTTAAATTCTATAATTCTGGAATTTGGGGTGATGGCCAAACAAAAACGACAATCGCCTGAGCCCTATCCCATATTCCGTTCTTGGGTGTTCTTCGTCTGAATTTCAGACGTGTGAAATCTCAACGGATCGATGAGAAAGGGGCGGCGCTATGAAGGCCTCATCCAGAGGGTCTGACTTTCGGCCATGGAATCGAAATCAGAACTCTGAAGAGGTCCCAGTAGACTGCAGAAGAGACAATCGGAGTGGGCCTGCAGGAGCAGGAGACGGCCGTCGCGGCGGCCATGGTGAGTGGAGCGGGACCGGGGGTGCGAGACCGTGCGGAGGAGGCCAGAGCTGGGCATTGCCGGTTCATGTGGCTGGTGGAGCCGGGATGACGGAGTATTGGGTGAAGCCCATAGGGGGTGTTGTGTGAGTGGCCAGTCGGCAGAGGTGGCACCATGACGATGCGTTGCGGCAGAAAGCGGAGGCGCCGAGGGGACTCGGGTCGGAGGAGCAGTGGTCGACAAAAGGGGGCTGGCGCGGTGCTTAGACAGGTGGAGGAGACGGCACGGGCGGCTGGTCACGCTCGGAAGAGGAACCTGAGGCATGACCTCGGGTGTGTGGATGAATGCAGGACCCACGGCACACGGGTCATGTTGTGAGACATGGAGAAGACCAGCCTACATGGTTGGTCAGTGGAGGCGGCACCCCGGGGGAACAAGGATCCGCGTTCGGCGGGTCCTATTGGCGCGATGCGAGGAGACCGGCCTTCGGCCGGTCTCTTTGAAGAACCGATCCCTAGGGTCCTGTGGTTTGAGGCGGGCTGTGGCCAGTGGGCCGTGGCGTGATGATCCGGACCCACGGATGGGCTGCGTGCCGGCGGTTCGGACTGGGCCGGCAGTGGTGAACCGGCCTGGTTTGGCCCCCTTGAATTCAGGGGGTCATAATTTCTAAATGGCGAGTCTGCTTGACGTGCCGTCTGCGCCTGCGAGATCGTGTAAGTGAGGCGGTCTTTTTAAAGTGGGTATCTAGGTTTTCAGAGTCCATTCCCGAAGAATGGTGAACCTAAGAGCTTTAATTTAATAATAATAAATTATTAAATGGTCCGGAGATGGATGCACTTAGTGAGCCGGATGTCCGTTTGACGTGTCGATAGAGGCAATGTGGCCCTAGAGTTGAGACGGACCTTCCAAGGTTTGTTCAGAACCTTTTTGGTTTGTTTTTATTGCTCAGAAGCATTAAACGCTTAAAGCGAATAATTAATTATTTAATCAATTAATTAATTATTCTGGCTTCAAACCTAACTCATGTTTGGGATGTTCGATTGATGGTCTGTCAGCGGTAGTGTGATCTTAGTCCTCGTGCGGACATGTTGAGATGATCCTTTAAGGATTCGGGCCAGAGTCAGGAAACGGGTCCCACATGGCCTGATTTGCACGATTTGCGATGAAATGTCGTTTTTTCACCCGAATTTTGTTTGGGGTGTTTGAGCACTTCATTCTGTGTGCTTTTCTGAGGGGATTTCAACAGTGCATTCTGACCACCCAAATTGGAGTTGAGGTTTGGGCCCCATGAGCCGTCTTTTAAATGGTGTGCAGAGTACTGTGACTTTTTAATCAGACGTCCGTTTGGGGAAAATGAATAGTCGTTTTGAAGTGTTTTTCCAAGAGAATTGTGATGGAACAGTTCGCTCCAACACTTTTGGGACCGAGGTGCAGGCCCCACGAGACGTTGTATGGGCATAAAGTGGTGTTGTTTAACTTTTCCACCGGGAGACTGTTTCTAGTGAGTAAGTTTTCTATTTCGCGTGTTTTTCCGTGAGGATTGCAATGGTGTGATCCGTTTGGTCATGTGGAGCCTTGTTTGAGATCATATTAAATGTGGAAACCTGAAAGGGTGTTAGATGAAGGCCCCTTTGATGCACTCTGAACTAACGCACAATAGCAATGTTGGTAACACCCAGTGATGTCAGTTGCAATGTTGAGTTATAGGACCAATTCCGGGCCTACTCTCCAGCAGGGTTGGGCAGTGTGTCACCCGATGTCTCTTTTAGGTCTACCCTCCAATAGGGCTCGGCAGTGGGTCACCCGATGACTCTTTAGGGTCTCCCCTCGAGAAGGGTTGGGCAGTGGGTCACCCGACGACTTATTCCAGGTCTACCCTCCAGCAGCGACTATGCAGTGGGTCACCTATCGACTTCTTCCATTTCTACCCTCTAGCAGGGCTGGGTAGTGGGTCCCCTATCGACCGCTTAGGGTCTACCCTCCAGCAGAGACTGGGAAGTGGGTCACCCGAAGACCTCTTAGGGTCTACCCTCCAGCAGAGACTAGGTTGTGGGTCACCTGATGACCTCTTAGGGTCTACGCTCCATCAGCGACTAGGCAGTGGGTCACCTGACGACCTCTTAGGGCCTACCCTCTAGTAGAGACTAGGTAGTGGGTCTCTTGAGGACCTTTTAGTGTTTACCCTCCAGCAGGGCTGGGTAGTGGGTTACCCGATGACTTCTTTCAGACTCGGTCCTTTCTACTAGGCATGTCTGTGGATTTTCACTGTGACTACCAGAGCAGGACCCTTGGTTGTATGGGTCACTGATGTGACAACTTTGACTTTGAGAAGGCCTCTCGACTGTGTGACAGTAACGAGGTGTGGTTTGAATTTCCCGAGAACCCTTAAGTACGAGGGCTGCTTTCCACACCAGGACGCGTCCTTTAGACGTGACCTAAAACTATGTGAGTGATTCAGTGCCAACCAAAGCAGATAGTGTCAAGGTGTGGTGATTTTAGCCCCTTGAATTGCAGTTCGGGGTAGACGGGTAGGATGTGGGGCATCAATGGTGTTTACTTCTAGGAATGTTGGTGTCTCACTTTCTTTGGCTGAGCTACAGGATGTAGATCCCCTTACGATCTTTTTTGGGTATATTGACAGAGCATATATATGGATATGAATATACCTTGTTGCAGTACCCACTCCTTGGATTTGGTTACGCTCTTTCCAATAGAGGCAAAGATGTGTGGGGTATGTAATGCGCTTTCTATGTCTAGATACTCGTGGTGAGATGAGTCTACTCTCTGACTATAGGTAGAAAAGACTCGACGAGAAGATTCATCTTCTCACCATTTCTAGCTCCTTGTGTTTGGAAGAGTCTACTTCCTTTATCTTGTTGGCTTGAGATGTTACTCTACTGCACTCTCTGTCGGTCTATTTTACTATTCCATATTTGATCTATTGCTCACCTCTTTAGTAACTCCTTTGTTGCTCCCTCGAGACTTCTGGGTATGCTACTGAGTATTTTAATACTCACCTCTCCATGGTATTTGCCCGCACTTAGTATTCCCTTGCAAACGACAGACATGACTATTGTGACATTAGATGAGCTTTGGAGCTTGGGATCTTGGACTGCGTTTGGTCGCCGTAGTCGGGTTCCAGGTGAGGGACCCTCCCAGCGGTTGTAATTTTTTTACCCGTTTCTAGGTTGTGGCACTTTTCTGGTTGGGCGCGTGTTTTTCCCTTTTTCTTTTCAGTTTAACTTTAGTAGTTACTTTGTATTGTTTAGAGGTAGATGCACTTTTGTGGTTGTTTATAATAGTTAGTACTTTAATTTTCCTTTTACTCTTCACTTTTTCATTGAGTGGGATGCATGTGTGTGTATAGGTACTCAGGAAAAGACCTCCCCAAGTTGTTTAGCCTTCGACACTTGTCACCAACCCCAGGACTATGGAGGTGGGCTTGGGGTAGTTGCGGCTCGAGCCCGGGTAGGGTCGGGTCGTGACAATGTGGTATCAGAGGTGGTTCATTCCTTGGGATGTTGTTCAGAAATCCCTACAAATGAATTGGTTGGGATCTAGGGAAACATTGTCAACGTGTCTTGAGAGCGGCTCTCAGGTAAAGGAGTCCAGTGATGGTGCGACGTCTGATGTATCCATTCACTAGGACCCTGATAACTGCTTCTCGACTCGGCATGCTAAGACAGTTGTTGAAGGGAAACTTTGTTTGTGCATCACAAAGGATTGAGTCGATGACTATCCTTCTTGAGTTAGATCCCCATTGTTGTAACTTTTATATACATATATGCTCATATGATCGCGACACTCCTTGATAATATTTAGGACGTCTCTACTAAGATAGCCAACCAGGATACCATATTGGGTTCGTGACAATGACCATGTGAGCTATGAGGCCTCAGTCCAGAATCCATCACACGAGCCCCTTTCTCTGGGTGGGCCAGTAGCAGCACCCCCACCTGGTGAGCAGCAGAGAGCTCTAGTAGAACAGACTGAGCTTGAGCCTAGGTTGAGCATGCTCTGTGAGTTCCAGCGACAGAGACCGCTGAGGATCAGTGGTGATCCAGACCCTTTAGGCAACAGTGGTTTGGCTTGGGATAGTGTTTCACCTTTTCAAGATGGTATAGAAGCCGACAAGTCATATCATGGCTTTGGCCACCAACATTTTTTCCACGGAGCAGCTGGGCGTTGGTGGAGTCTGGTGACTTAGTTACTTGATGAGTCATCACATTCATGGGGCGACTTTCAGCTGCTGTTTCATGAGGAGTTTTACCCCCCCTTCTTATGAAATTCTCGGATCCATGGGCTCCTGAAATTTCAGTATGGGGGAAGACAATGACTGAGTATGCGGCTAGTTTCGCAGACCGTTCACATATTTACTCGGACTTAGTCCACAAAGGGAACTTCTGAGTGTTGATGTTAGATCAGGGTCTCCACAGAGAGATTCCTGAAGTCATAGTACCCTTAGGCACTTCCACTTATGCCGGGGGGGAATGAGAAGGAACTGGTGATAGAGAGCTTCGTGTCGTGGTCTATAGTTGGTGGTGTCAGCAGGCTCGACAGAGCCGAGACGTCTGCCACTGCTAGAAGACACCGGATGAAAGAACCTCGACACCGGTGGCCTTCCCACCACTGGTTTCGAAGACTTGGTCATATAGAACAGTGGATCCGGATGGCACCAGTGCATCCTGAAGAGAGTATGTGTTATGACTGCAATGAGCGAGGTCACATTGCACGGGAATGCCCGACCAGGCACACTAAGAATATATGGCAGGTAGCAGGTGAACCACAGTGGCAGAGGCAGTGCCGTGATCGCAGTGGTACCCAGAGAGGTTGTTCTAGAAGAGGAGCAGGAGCCACTGGAAGTGGGGGACAACATTATGAGGTCTTCCCATCACCACCAGGTGGTCCACATCAGGCCTCGGGAGCTGACAGTCAGGACCGGGGTCAACGGTGAGCTTGGATGTCTACAATCCGGTAGAGCATGAGGTGATAAGAGGTATGCTCTACAGCTCTTCAACATTTATCAGTAGAATTGTTAGACTCTATATGTGAAATTCTTTTCTCTATGCTCCTTGTTTTAGGTGTTACCAGGGTGATGTGGGGCATCAGTGTAACCCTGTTTCAGTAGAGTAGAATACATGGAACCTTTTCTTTAGTCGATGGTATCGACACCTTCTCTTTCCAAGCGTGTAAGAGAGTCTTGGTAGAGGGACATCGACTGTGAAGTCTTGCATGACTAGATATCCTTTGGTGTTTCACCATATGGATATTCTGAAAGATGGAATCACCAGGATTTTGTCCAAGGTCCAAATGGTGATTCCAGTCGCAGCATGTGATGTAGAGGTGCGATCGGGTAGGTGAGCTACTCCTAAGGTCCTTCGGGCCGTTTGAGACCATGAGAAGGGATGACAAGGTCCCCACTACCTTGCCCTAAACCCAATGGCTGGTTTGTGGTGCATAAAATCACCCATGTGAATCACTTGAGTAGAAGTGTGTGTGAACCTATACACACCATCAGGGAGGGAAGACCCCACGCGAATGGACCAAATCCTTTGGTCCCTGCGTGGTGACACAGAACTGTGCAAGAGTTCTTCTGGGTACGAGAGAGCCAGGTGTGGGATTAGTACCCTGATTTTTCCATTGTTTTTTGTTTCAGGTAAGAAAATCATGAAGGAGGGAATGATGTAAGAACCTTGTTTTTTCTATAAAATACTTTGGAATATTCATGATGTTATTCTGGAGCAGAGCCGTCAGACGGTGTTCCATTCTGAGGCCCGGTGTGCCCGGAATTAATTTTATAAAAATGTTAAGTGTTTTTATATTACACACGCGTGGTTAACTAAAGAAAATGTGATATCCCTTAGAAGGTTGATCGGATCGGAAATAAGAGACCACAGTTGGGTTCGGAACATAGTGTTTACCCAAGGCACGACATAAAATGAGTCGGCGCGGGACGTTCAAACCCCTCGCTCATTAGCGGTGTGTTAAATGGATAAATTAAATTAAATTATTCGTTTAATAGCTCAATCCTGAGTAACTCCTAAATGATTACTCGGATGGGGAAGATGAAGGCACAGTTGAGTCCGGAGCATGTCATTTACCCTAGGCAGGGTGTAAAAGTTGCAGGCGCGGGCCTACTGTGAGAGATGTCACCGTGGGGCAAAGTGGTTATTTCGAAATGTCCACTTAGTGATTTTTATCAATGGAATTCCTTTTGAATAATGTTTGAACAAAGTCTTAGAATTGAAATCAGAGACTTCTGTCAAGTTCGAAATGGGGCGTTTTTCCTAGGCGTGAGATAAAATGGTCGGGCGCATAGGTTTTGAAATCCGCACCTCTTGGGAGAGTTTTAGTGAATTTTTATAAATTCACTAAGTTTTAAGGGAGGACCCATTTCCATCTCTCTCTCTCTCTACCCCTCTATCCATATCTCTCTAAGCGTTATTCACCATTCTTCACCAGATCGAGGAGCGATCTTCACCGAAACCTCGACAGTTCGAAGGTGGAGCCTCACGGACGCATCGCCTACGACGTGCATCGAAATCGAGGTAGGGTTCCTGTGAAATTTTTCACCATCGTCAATTTCTGGTGTATTCATCAATTTTCATCATTTTAAATCTATAATTCTAGTATTTCCGGCGATGACCGAATGAACACAACCATCGCCCAAGCCCCGTCCCATATTCCGTTCATGGGCATACTTCGTCCGAATTTCAGACATCTCAATTGTAAACGGATAAACGAGTAAGGGGAGGCGCTTTGAAGGCCTTCTCCCGAGGGCCCGAATTGCGGCCTCAGAATCGAAATCAGACCTTCGATGAGGTCTCGATAGTCTATGGAAGAGTCAACCGGAATGGGCCACCAGGAGCGGTCGGCGGCCACCGTGGCAGCCATAGTGATTCGAGCGGGACCGGGGGTGTGAGCCAGTGTGGAGGAGGCCGGAGCGGGGCATTGCCGGTTTGTGTGGCTGGTGGAGCCAGGACGGTAGAGCAGTGGTTGAATCCCGGAGGTGGTGCAATTTGAGTGGCTGGTCGGCAGAGGTGGCAGCGCGGTGGTGTGCATCAGCAGTAGGTGGAGGTACCGAGGGGACTAGGGTCGGACGTGCAGGGGCCGACAGAGGTGGCATGCATGGTGCTGTGGCAGGAGGAGGAGCCGGCATAGGAGATTGGTCGCACTCAGCAGTGGAACCTGAGGCATGACCTAGGTTGTGCAGATAAACTAGGACTAGAAACACGCGGGTCCTACAGTGTGATGCGGAGAAGACCGGCATGCATGGCCAGTCTGTAGAGGCGTCACCCCGGGGGAACAAGGACCCGAGTTCGGCGGGTCCTGCTGGCGCGACACGAGGAGACTGGCCTTAGTCCGGTCTGTTTGAAGAACCGGACCCTAGGGTCTGATGGGTTGAGGCGGGCCACAACCATCGGGCCATGGAGTGACGACCCGGACCTGCGGCTGGGCCGGGGGCCGGCGGTTCAGACCTGCCCGGCTGGGGTGAACATGCCCGGTTAGGCCCCCTTGCTTTCGGGGGACCGTAACTTCTAAATGTCGTGTCCATTTGACACACCATCTGTGGCTGCGGGATCGTGTTGGTGAGGCGGTCTTTTTAATGTGTGATTCTTGGTTTTTGGAGTTCATTCCCAATGACTGGAGACCCCAAGAGCTTTAATTTAATAATAATAAATTATTAAATGAATCCTGCGATGGACGCACTTCGTGAGACAAATGTCTGTTTGACGTGACAATAGAGGCATTGTGGCCCTGGAGTTGAGATGGACCTTCTGAAGTTTGTTGATAACTATTGTGGTTTGGTTTCATTACTCGGAGGCACAAAACACTTAATGTAAATAATTAATTAATCAATCAATTAATTAATTATTCTGGAATCAGACCTAACTCTTGTTTGGGATGTCTGATTGACGGGCCATCAGCATCATCATGATCCTAGTCCTCATGTGAACTTTTTGAGATGCTCCTTTGAGTATTTGGGCTAGAGTCAGGGATCGGTCCCCCCAGGGCCCGGTTTGCAAGATTTGCGATGCAATGTCATTTTTTCACCGGACTTTTGTTTGTGGTGTTAGAGCACTACATTCCATGTGTTTTTCTGAGGGGATTACAATAGTGCATTCTGCCCACCCATATTTGAGTTGATGTGTGGGCCCCACGAGCTGACTTCTAAACGGTGTGCAGTGTTCTGCGACTTTTTAATCAGACTTTCATTCTGGGGGACTGAATATTCGTTTTGATGTGTTTTTCCGAGAGCATTGCGAAGGAACAGTTTTCCCGACCAATTTCGGGACCGAGGTGCGGGCCCAACAAGACGTTGTATAGACCTAAAGCAGTGTTGAATAACCTTTCCACTAGGAGCCCATTTTCAGCGAGTAAATTGTCTATTTCTCGTGTTTTTCCATGAGGATTGCAATGATGTGATCCGTTTGGGAATGTGGATCCTAGTTTGAGATATTATTAAATGTATAAACATGAAAGGGTGTTGTATGAAGGTCCCTTTGATGCACTCTGAACCAACGCACGTTAGAGATGTTGGTAGCACCCAATTATATTAGTTGCAGTGCTGAGTTATCGGACCAATTCTGCATCTACCCTCTGGCAGGGCTAGGCAGTGGGTCACCCAATGACTCTTTACGGTCTACCCTCCAGTAGGGCTGGGCAGTGGGTCACCCGACTACTCATTAGGGTCTACCCTCTAGTAGGTATGGGCAGTGGGTCACCCAAGGGCTTATTCCAGGTCTACCCTCCAACAGCGACTGGGCAGTGGGTCGCCTGTCAACTTCTTCCATGTCTACCCTCGAGCAGAGACTAGGTAATGGGCCACCTGTCGAATTATTCCAGGTCTACCCTCCAGCAGGGCTAGGCAGTGGGTTTCCTGTCAACCTCTTAGGGTCTACCCTCCAGCAGAGACTGGGCAGTGGGTCACCTGACGACCTCTTAGGGTCTACCCTCCAGCAGAGACTCGGCTGTGGGTCCCCCAATGACCTCATACGGTCTACCCTCCATGAGAGACCGGGCAGTGGGTCACCCGATGACCTCATAGGGTCTACCCTCCAGCAGAGACTGGGCAGTGGGTCCCCTGACGAACTCTTTGGGTTTACCCTCCAGTGGGGCTGGGAAGTTGGTTACCCAACTACTTCTTTCAGAGTCATTCCTTTCTACATGGCTAGTCTGTGGATTTTCTCCATGACTACCTGAGCGAGACCCTTGGTTGTATGGGCCATTGATATAAAAACATTGACTTTGAGAAGACCTCTCGACTTTGTGACAGTGAAGAGGTGTGGTTTGACTTTCCCCAGAACTATCAAGTATGAGGGGTGCTTTCCTCACCAAGACGCATCATTGAGACGCAACCTAAAACCATTTAGGCGAGTCAGTTCCTCCCAAAGAGGATAGTGTCAAGGTGCGGTTGTTTGATCCCCTTGACTTGCAGTTTTGGGAAGACGAGTAGGATTCTGGGCATTGATGGTATTTACTTCTGTGATAGTTGGCGACTCACTTTCTTGGGCTGAGCTACGGGATTGTGATCCCCTTACGATCTTGTTCGGGTTTCTTGATAGATCATATATATGGATATGTATACACCATGTTCCAGTACCCACTCCTTGGATTTGGTTACTCTCCTTCCAGAAGAGGTGAAGATGCGTGGGGTATGCCACATGCTTTCCGTGTCTAGATTCTCGTGGTTAGATGAGTCTTCTCTCCTACTTTATGTATCAAAGACTTGACAAGAAGTTCATCTTCTCACCATTTCAAGATCCTTGTGTTTGGATTAGTCTACTTCCTTTATCTTATTGGGTTGAGCTGTTACACTACTGCACTCTCTGTCATTCTCCTTTTATATTCCCTGTTCAATCTACTTCTCACCTCTTCAGTGCCTCCTTCTTTTCTCCCTCGAGCCTTCGGGGTATCCCAACGAGTATTTCTATACTCACCCCTGCTTGGGATTTTCCCACACTTTGTGTGCCCTTGCAGATGATGAACAGGCCGATCATGACATTATTGGATCTTAGGAGTTCAGGAGCATGGACAACATTTGGTGGTTGTAGTCAGGTTCCAGGTGAGGGACCCTCCCAGCTGTTGTACATTTGTTTACATGTTGTCGGGTTGTGGCACTTTTCTGGTTGGGCGCGTGTTTTTCCTTTTTCTTTTCAGTTTACCTTCAGCATTTACTTGGTACTATTTAGAGGTTAATGCACTATTGTGGTTGTTTATAACAGTTGTTACTTTACTTTTCCATTTACTCTACACTTCTGTATTGAGTGGGCTGCGTGTGTGTGTACAGGTACTCAGGCCAAGGCCTCCCCATCTTTTTTAGCCTTCAGCGCTTGTCGCCAGCCCCTGGCCTATGGAGGCGGGCATTGGGTAGTTGAAACTCGGGCCCAGGTAGGGTCGGGTCCTGAAAATAGTAAATAATGATAATATTTTATCTTCTTAAGGTAATAAGATAATGAGATGTTAATTATTTTTTCAATGTAATACAAAACTAATTATACCTTTAAATTGTTAATTTTTTTGAATTAACTTTTATATTATTTAAAAATTAAATTAAAAATACTTCTAAAATTATATTCAAAAAATGGAGTTCAATTTTTAATTCTACACATTGAAAAATGGTAAGGGTGAATTTTTGGGATTTTTCTAAAATACTTGAATTTTTTGTGAATAGAAAAAATACAGATTTGAGTTCTCTGTTGTTTAATGACATCAAAATGATGTAATTATTAATATAAATGGATGGTCAACTTTTGTACAGTATCTTAAGACATGAGGTGTCAAATGTGGCTTAAAACATGGGCAAATACCATGGGCAAGCCCATGGTTTTGTGAAAACCACTAATGAGGCGGCCCTTTTAATTAATAAAAAACTCTCTCGTAATTACTATAAATACCCACTCACCACCTTAGTTTTCATTCCTTAAAAACTAAATATACTCTATGATCTGGTTGTAATACATCCCTAGGAGTCTTCTCAATGTTCTTTTAAGCCTTAAAGGTCCCATCTTTCAAGATCTCGTAGTTACTCTACAAGGTAAGGGAATCCTTCATTCTCTTCTTTTAGTCGACACATCCTTTATGTTATCTGTTTGATTTTCTATTGTCATATGTTGGGGTTTGATTTTATGTGTTATTTTTACTATACTTTTGATTTTTATATGATGATATACCCATTTTCTCTCATCATTTCAATTTATGAAATTTTAAGTGATGTCGTTAGGCTGTCGAATTTTCACAAGGGATCTCTCACCTTTCCTTTTATTTTCATGTTCATCTCTATTATTTTTCTCTCCCAACCTCCTATATCAAAATGAAAATGATAAAATATAGTATCATCTATATAATGGAATTATATCATTTTAATGGAATAACTATCATCAATTTTCTTACTCCCTACCTTTTTTTATAAATGAAATCAACATCCATGAGGTTTCAATTTATAACCTTTGTGGATGACGGAGTTTCGTTCTTCAGTTTCTCCTTCATTACTAGTCATCAAACCATTTTAATGGTTGAAAAAGAAAAAAAATATGTATTTAATCTCATTAATTTTTGGGAATATTTAGACACTCATAATATAATATAATAATACAAAATAAGTTCATTATGAACAAAACGTCCAAGTTAATCCAAATATTTGTAATAAACTTTTAGCTATTAAATCATCATCATGGTAGATAACCCAACAACATTATAAGATCATTTATATCTCCTCAATATAAAAAATAATATATACTAACAATTCTATATGTTTATCTACATTTCAAATGAACTTCCATTCATGAAAACAAGTAAACAAATCATGAAACCAAGTAAGAAAATGCTTCCAAAACTATAAAATTGAATCTCTTAACCCATCAACAAGGACAATAATGAACATAATTAGTTTATAAAATATTAATTATATGTTTATTAGGTTATGTAATTATTAATTAATCAAGCTAAATTTGATTATTCAGGTCGTTAAGAACAAACAATAACACATTCGAGCATATGGTCAGGGATATATTAACTCAATTTACATTTATTGAGTTACACATCTATGTCATTAGTATTGTATTTCCCAAAATATGTGTGAATGGACTATGATTGTTTTATTAGGTATATACAATTTTAGTTTTTGGGTTTATGTTTGTCACACATAGTTATTTCAGTGATTTGTCCTCAATGTAATGATACTTTCTTTGTAAGGGATCCTCTCTCACTTTTGTTCAATAATCACCCCTATGTTGTGCCCTTTTATTTTTAATTCCTAACGATGGGGTTTGCTTTCACACCTCCACCATACTGAATTTGTCACATATAAATAATGTAATACCCCTTTACCTCTCATCAATCCCTTGCAATAACACTCGTTACCATGCTGAAATGTTTGTAAGGGGTTTCTCATCTCACTTTTATTTCTATGAGATTTTTCATTGTTCGCCACTTATTTATTGTATGTGGTTTTTGTGTACTTTCATTTGATATATAATAACATGATTATTTTTATTTTCATGTTATTCAATGAATCATTTGACGGTAATTATGTTCTGGTCATATGATTTGACCGATTACATTGTAAGAGACTTTGTCTCAACTACTATTTTGTTGTGACTAACTTTGTGTGGTGAATCTAATAATCCTTATGTGGTGTACCTACTATCCATTTTAGATCACTTTTCAATTGAAATTATATTTATATTAAATATCCATAATCTCATATCATGGATATGTTTGTCGTCTAAACCGTATACCATTTTACGTACTGTGTTTATTTGGAAAATTATCTTAATTATTGAAATATTGATGAATCTGTATACTCTACTCTATAAGGATATTGAAAAGGCATATTTATCTTGTTTTGGTTCAATGAATAAATAATTATTTTGAAATAAAGTGGTGGTTGGGTCCCTCTATAGCCCGTTGATGCATCGGTAGGTCTCATGAGACAAATCAGTTGGCAACAAACACTTCGAGTTTGTTTCCAAAAATCAGATGGGTTTCTACCCACTGAACTAAACTGTTCCTGTTGTATTATGGTTTTATGTACTAGATACATGACGTCCAATTAATAATCATTCTCTTTATTCATTATCAGTTATTACTATCCCGGATTTTTTCACTATGACAAAATCTATGGATGCAGTTTCATTCTTAGTTTATTAATGGCGTGATTTTTTCATTTATTCACCATGCCATATTGATTATGTCAAATGGTTTACATTTCAGAAATTATTGATTTAGGATTCCACCATTTTTTACCCTTACTAAGCATTTGAGCTCACCCCTTTCATTGTCTACCTTTAACTGGTGATGAAGAAGGGATCATCTTTTGAGTTTCATGGATGCAGTTTTTAGGTTTTATTATGTATTCATTTTTGTAACCTTTTCCAATATAATTGGTGTTACATATATGTATCTAGTTTCTTCAAGACTACTAAACTGATCGTTCCTTCTGGATTTTCATTCCTCTTAACCATGCCAATATAACAAGTAATGCACCGGCTTCGTTTTAGAGGGTTCGGGGTGTTACAGTTGGTATTAAAAGAAGTTTTGTAGAAAACTTGGTAACTAGAGTAGGAAATGTATAGTAGGGAACAAAGACCTAAGGTAGTATATGAGGATAAAAGTACAATAATATCCTGGTATTTTCGTAAGGAATAGATTATGTGAATATTTTTAGAAAATATATCCCTGTCTAGATATGAGCAGGTAGAGGTGGCTCTAGCACATAGGTACCTAGGAGTGAAAGCTCCAACAAGGGGTTTCAGGCTTGACCTGGGGTATCCTGGAACACGATAATGGGCCTTACTGCACTTTTTTTGTGACACCCTTAGGGGATATTCTTAGGATGATTCAAATTTTCTTTACAATCCATTATGCATGAGTTTAATGTAAATTTTTCCTCATAGGATTAGGTTTGGATGACTCTGGAAAACCAGAAATGAACAATGAAAAACTTACCTAAGCAATACAAAGAACGATGTTTTCTTAATTTTCAGGTGGAATGTGAAGGTACTGATCTTATGTCTCTTCCCAATGATGCCATAGAAACCATAATTTCAATAGCTATCAATGAAAATTAAATAAACTATGCCCATTTAAATATGTCATGTAAACATCTCTATGACATATCCATTTCTCCCCGAGTACTTCAACTCCACTGATGAGCGGGTCTGGATTACATCTTTTTGATGTAAGACTAGTTCCCATCCTACACACCATGGGGAAAATATTATGAGGGCCTTTTTAGATGCTTCACCACAGTAGAAGGCATGCAAGCCCTCGCATTCTTCCAAGAATCTGCAGTAGTGGGAGACATTTGTGCGACATATATGTGTCAAGTACTGTCCTATGGACATTTTTGTCAGGTAATGGATTTCATCATCCTTGAGTACGATCCCTCCCATTCAGTATATAGACAACAAGTACATACGAACTTCTCACAATTGTACACCCCACATGTCAGAATATGGAGACAGTACAAGTGCACACATGATATCGAACCAGATTGCACGGGTTGCATATGGTTTTGGGAGTTTGAAAGCATTGAACTATTTTTGGGGATTCATGTATTGGGGGACTGGGGAAACCATTAGCCCTGTTTTACTTTTTGAACCATTGGATATATAAGAATATAACTTGTTTTCTCTTCTTTTTGTTAACCTTTCATCGATTTTACTTTTGAATGAGTATCACTAAGTGAACATTGATAATAAATTTTCAGCTGGAAGGAAAAACCTATATGTTATCTCTTCCTGTGGAGGTACTGGAGAATATTGCGATCAAAACCTATGAAGAGGAGTACCTACCTCTCACAAACTTGCGAAAAACATGTAAAAAACTATATGAAGCGACAAACAGTCCAAACATTCTCTGCACATGTTAAGGGAATTCTTCCATTTACTACCGCACAACCACGACACAATTGGCCGAGTATAGGCAAAGAGGAAAATTTCCACGAAGGACATTTCCTATGTTTCACCCTATGCCGGAACTACACGGCCTATTTATGTTTTCAAGAGGCTTCATTGGAGGGAAACCTTTTTGTGGACTATATGTACCAACTCCTCAGTTTAAGCATATACAAAAATGTCTACAACATAGATGTTCTCAATTGAGACATAGTTTGGCGAGTTCATCATGTGTTGGTCCATTCAAACATTTCCAAACTGTCTACCGTTCAAGCCTCCCTCTGGAAGCCTGAGTGTTCGATGCAAGAGTTCAACCCCTTCTTTCCGAGGTGTGTCTGGGTCAGAGAAGTAGAGGATTTGATCATCATTTTGGGTTTTACGCTGAACTCACATGAGGATCCTCTATGATGGGGGTTGTGGTAGGAACATCAGAGAGCTTTCTCCTGTGGTTATGAAAATAATTGTGAGGACACAATTCTTCGAAGGAGGGAATAATGTATCACCCCAAACATTTTATTGTATTTTTTTCTAAAATACTTTCTATTCATTATCCTATATTACATGAAGCACTAAGTCTTTTGTGAAATAAAACATTACAGGAGAAAGTTATATGCTATCCATTAAACATAAATTTTCCACTTCTATGTTTTGAATTTCGAAAAACTGTCATCTAGAGTTGTGACCAGTAAGTCATTTAGAGTGTGATAGAACCAACATGATTTGTTTATTAATAGAAATATACCCTTATGAATAGTAATATTACCTTTATAAATAGTAAATAATGATACTATTTTATTTTCTTAAGGTAATAAGCTAATGATAATTTAATTAATTTTTTAATGTAATACAAAACAAATTATACATTTAAATTTTTATTTTTTTCGAAATAACATTGATTTTATTTAAAAATTAAATTAAAATATATATAAAATAATTTTTAAAAAATGGAGTTCATTTTTGAATTCTAAACGTCCAAAAATTGTTAGGATGAAGTTTTGGGATTTTTCTAAAATACTTGAATTTTTGTGAATAGTAAAAAAACATATTTGAGTTTTCGGTAATTTAATGACATCATAATGATGTAATTATTCATATAAAGCACTGGTAGACTTTTTTAAAATATCTTGTGACATGAGGTGTTACAAGTGGCTTAAACCATGAGAAAATACCATGGGCAAGCCTATGGTTTTGCGAAAACCACTAAGGAGATGTCCCTTTTAATTAATAAAAAATTCTCTCTTAATTACTATAAATACCCACTCACCCCCGTTGTTTTATTTCATTCCAAACTAAATATCCTAGAATATATGGTGGTATTACCTCCCTAGGTGTCATCCCAAGGCTCCCTTATGCCCCCAAGGTCCCATCCTTCGAGATCTCAAAGTTACTCTACAAGGTATGTGAATCCTTCATTCTTTTCTTTTAGTCGACACTTCTTTTATATTATATATTTGATTTTATATTCTCATATGTTGGGGTTTGATTTTATGTGTTCTTATTACTGTCATTTTGATTCTAATATTATGAGATACCCTTTATCTCTCATCATTTCATTTTATGAAATTTTAAGCGATGACGTTATGTTGTCGAATTTTCACAAGGGATCTCTCCCCTTTTCTTTTATTTTCTCATTCATCTCTTTTATTTTTCTCTCATCACCTCCTCTATCCAAATGACCTTGATAAACTCCAGTATCAAATATATAATGGTATTATATCATGTGAATGAATGAACTATCATCAATATTCTTACTCCCTCCCTTTTATTTTTATAAACAAAATCACCGTCCATGAGGTTCCAATTTATATCCTTTGTGGACGACGGAGTTTCATTCTTCAATTTCTCCTTTATTACTAGTCATAAAACCATTTTAATTGTTGAAACAGATAACAATATATTTATTTCATCTCAGTAATTTTATGTAATCCTTAGACACTCATAATATAAAATAATAATACAAAACAAGTTCATTATGAACAAAACGACCAAGTTAATCCGAAAATGTGTAATAAACATTTAACTATTGAATCATAATCGTGGTAGATAACCCAAAATCATTATAACATCATTTATATATCCTTAATGTTATTAATAAAATATATTAACAATTCGGTATGTTTAACCACACTTCAGATGAACTTCCATTCATGAAAACTAGTAAACAAATCATGAAACCAAGTAAGAAAATGCTTCCAAAATAATAAAACTGAATCTCTTAAACCCATAAAAAAAGACATTAATGAACTTAATAAGTTTATAACATATAAATTATATGTTTATGATATTCTGGAAGTATTGACTAATGAGGCTAAATTTTATTATTCAGGTTGTTAACAACATACCATTACACCATCGATCGTAAGGTAAGGGATATCTTAACTCAATTTCCATTAATTGAGTTACACATCTATGTCATTGGTTTTTTCTTTCCCATAATGTGTGAGAAACACATATTATTGTTTTATTATGTATATCCACTTTTAGTGTGTGGTTTTATTTTTTTCACACATAGTTATTTCGTTGATTTGTCCTCAATTTAATGATACTTTCTTTGTAAGGGATCCACTCTCTCACTTTTGTTCAAGAATCTCCCATATGTTGTGCCCTTTTATATTTAATTCTTAATGATAGGGTATGTTTTCTCACCTCCCCCACACTACCCTCATGACATATAAATAATTGAATACACATTTACCTCTCATTAATCCCTCAAAATAACACTCGTTACCATACCGAAATGTTTGTAAGGGGTTTCTCATCTCACTTTCATTTCGGTGTGATTTTTCATTATTCACCACTTATTTCATTTCTGTGGTATATTTTTACTTCCATTTGATATATAATAATGTTATTATATTTATATTCATGTTATAAATTGAATAATTTGAGGGTTATTTTGTTCTAGTCATATGATTCGACCGATTACATTGTAAGAGATTTTGTCTCAACTACTATTTTGTTGTGACTAACATTGTGTGGTGCACCTAATAATCCTTATGTGGTGTGCCTACTCCGCATTTGAGATCACTTTTAATTTGAAATTATATTTATATTAAATATCCATAATCTCATACCATGGATATGTTTGTTGTCTAAACCGTATACCATTTTACATACGATGTTTATTTGGAAGGTATCTTAATTATTGAAATATTGATGAATCTGTATACTATACTCTATACGGATATTGAAAAGGCATATTGATCTTGTATTAAATCAATATATAAATAATGATTTGGACATGCAGTGGCGGGTGGGGCCCTATATATCCCCTTGATTCATCTCTAGGTCTCATGAGACAAATCATTTGGCGACAAACCCTTCGAGTTTGTTTCCAAAAATCATACGGGTATCTACCCACAGAACTAAACCGTTTTTATGGAGTAATTTTTTCATGTGCTAGATACATGAAATACAATTAATAAGAATTCTCTTGATTCATTATTAGCTATTACCATCTATGAGATTTTTACTAGGACAAAATCTATGGATGTAGTATCATTATCAATTTATTAATGGCGTGAGTTTTTCATTTATTCATCATGCCATATTGATTATGTCAAATTGTTTACAATTCAGTTAATATGGATTCATGATTCCGCCCTTTTTATCTCTTACTGATAATTTTAGCTCAACCCTTTCATTATCTACCTTCAACAGGTGATGAATAGGATATCAACTTTTGAGTTCTATGGATGCAGTTTTTAGTTTTTTTTATGTATTGATTTTTGTAACCGTTTCCAATGTAATTTTTGTTACATATATGAATCTAGTTTCTTCAAGACTACTAAACTGATCATTCCTTCAGGATTTTCATTTTGTCTAACCATGCCAATATAACAAGTAATCCACCAGCTCTGGTTTAGAGCGGTTGGGGTGTTACCTAGAACTACTACCAAGATCATGAAGATGAACATGTGCTTAACATTAGACTTAGATTCAGATTCAATCACCACTTTTAATCTCCAACCAATTATCTGGTGTAAAAATATGGTTTTTTTATTCAAAATATGATGAATGATACCATAATTCCTAGTCTAGAAAAGGGGGAAAAGAGGAAAATTAGAGTTACCCGGAGCTTGGATCAACACACATTGGAACTCTAAGTAGCATGGAATTAGAGGAGAACAATATGTGGGGATACTTGGTTGAAATGATTTGTCACATGGGTTGATAGAATATAAATGGAGTAATAAATCAGGTGATAAACCCTAAAATACCGATGGGGAAAATATTTAAATCACACTTTTAAAGGGGAACAGGATTTAGCCACATGGTGTTCCAGATCATGCACCATCCATGCACATGCCTCTATCCAATAGGGGTCAAAGATTCATAGTAAACATGGTATCCCACACATTTTTAAAAATCATTCGCCAAACATGTGGAATGGTTTTGTCCAAGCCATCATGGTTTGGCCTTCCCCCTAGCATGGTTTTCCTAATCTTGAAACCTTCATCCTAGCTAGAATGGATTGGTAACATTATTACTCTTAACCAAGTGCCAAGAATTAAAAATTAACTAGATTGACATTTTGTCCCATTTATTTATGTCTTGGACCCTCGGAACACATCCAAGCATCCACAAACACCCAGTTAACATTCTATTAACCAAATTTAAGAAATTTAATCCCAAATTTTAATAGGGAAATACCTCCAAAAAGTGGAGGATACTCCATGATATGGTGTAATGGGATGTGATGTATGGTCTATGTATCTACAAGATATATGTGATATGATGTGATGAGTTGTGATGTGTGGAAAACGTTTCAATTAGTGGGATGTGATGTGATATGTGTGGAGAGTATTAAAGAATAGGATGTTTGTCATTTGTTGATGTGAAAGGAAAATCATTGGGGATTATGAAGAGAGAGAAATTCATTGTTATGATATCAACATTATAATATTCTATTTTATGAGTGATTTGGTGAGTGATCCATGGTGAGAACGGGTTTGGATAGATGACATGTATAGGTTCATGCGAGTTCACTTATTTTTTCACTAGTGAAATGCCATTATCATTTCTCATATGCACTTGGGACCTTGGTTATGTCTCTAATCAGTATGCATATTATCCTCACCCAACGTATATAAACTATTTTCATGTTTCCATTATGATCTTCAGGAAATACGATAAACATTACTAACTGGTTTGGATTTTCTGTTGAGTTTGCACTGTATATTTTTCCATTTTGTATTTACATTATAGAAATCTAAATGAATCAGATTCATTTATTCATGAATTTTTGTATTGTATTTGGTTTACCTTTATAATGATTATTGGAGTTTTTTGGTGTATTTTTATCATATATCTTGATCTATTTTCATTTATAGAGAGTAATTTTTCTCACACTGGGATATTTTTATAAACTCGTTGATAGTCACCATCCAAGGGCCCACTAGTGGTGGGTTTTAGTGGTTATTATCTATCTCTCATCATTACAACATCATTGATAGGATGTTTTCATAATAGAGTTGTATTTTATCTGATGGTTGTGAGATAAGATAGAGTTTGGGGTTATGCATGTTGAGGACTGCACTGGTTGGTATAGAAGTGGTTCAAGTTGACCATAGCACATGACATAGTCTAGGGGGACCATATTGGACATGTTATTCCCCCCAAGGACCTAGTGAAAAAAAATTGAGTTATTTAATGACCATGTTAGGTGGAACATTTGGCAGGGTATATTCATGGGAGAGGTACATGCATAATGATGAATTGTGTTAATATATGAATTGATTGTCTTCAGGAAAATAAAATATATAAGATAAATTATCATTGATAAAAATCATTGATGTTGGGATTACTATATTCTTCTTGTTTTGAAGAATGAATCACATTCATTTTCCACAAGTTTCATAGGCAATTGAGGTTCATGAGGATGATTCAATTGATTATCAAAGGGATTAATGGAATAAAGAGGCTGAGGTGTGACTGTGGGATTTTCATGACTTTCAGTGGCATAGTTTGGTTAAGTATGAGGGGAGTGTTAGATCTGGAGATAGAGAACTGGATATTGGATCTCGAATTAGTTTTTGGTTTGATCCAAGCACACAACGATTTTTGGTAGTTTCTAGAAGTTATTATTATTTGGGGTGCTATGAGTTAGTGTTGAACACTTTTTCTTGGTTATCATAAGATGGAAGATATGTTGTGGCCCAAATTTCAGAGAGAGTTATGGGCGGAGTTTCTATCATTGATGATGTGGGTAACAAAGAGGCAGGTGCTACTCTCTATTCAATTTGGGATTCTGAGCATGTGGGATCCTATGATCATGTTCAAGGAAGTCATACACTTTTCTTTATATTTTTTCCTAGATGAGATGTCTATGGTGTGACTTATGTATGAGGATTTGTGAATAGTGATTAGGAATGCAGTCAAACCATTTATGTATTCAAATTATCTAGAGGAACATAAAAATAATGATGTCATTGAGCAGCTTCCTTCTTTAGTGTTTATCCTAAAAAGGATGGAAACTAGTGTTTTTTTAGGATGATTGCATCATGTATCGGGTCGATGAATTTGAGATAGTCAATGGTCCATTCTGAGAAGAACTCGAGGGGGATTTTTCTTTCCCAACTATTGTGTATAGGTAGTTTTAGTTCAATTTTCGATGAATAATCATTTTTGTTACAATTTTTTTTGGATATATGGGAACTGTTTTTCTTACTGTCCGACCGATCAGGGAAGCCATTTTTAGATGGGTGGTGAAGTAACTTTTAATCAAAAATTATTTTTCTGGGAAAGTTCATTTGGAAAGAACTACATGATATGTTTTGGAATATCAGATCAGTACAATATTGAATAGGGAATCCTCATGATGGTCTCCATCCACAAAGACACTGACTAGGGCATGGAAGTGGAGGCTGATTGAAGATAGTTAGATGAGCCTGGTGTGGTTAGATTCATTTATTTGAGGAAACAGTGCTAGAGAACATTTGAATTTTTGAGGTACGATAAAATTATAGTCTACCATTTAGTATACATCACTCTATATAGGATAGTCACTCTCCCTTTCCCTCAAACTATAGTCCATATTTTGGGACTAGACATATATATTAATCTAGTACCCCCTAGTTTTATCTTCAATGGTTGGAGGCCTATCTTCATTGTATTATTTATGTCGAGAATGTATACTAGGGATGGTGAAACATTAATCAATGGGGTCTTCTTCCTACATTACATAGAGTCATACAATATTATCCTTTGAATGAATTTCCTATTTTCCATGAGTGCATACATCGACTACTTTCAAAAAATATTATCATTTACTGATGTGGAAGGCTGGAAAGTGGAGTTAGTTGGCGAGATATTTTATTGGTTTGTTAGTATGTAGGTGGAATATTTTTTTTCATACTTGCTGATGTTTTTAGTAGAGTCCCCTATTATGGTAATGGCTTGGGGTTTAGGGGATTTTCTGGATGTTTTCCAAGATTAGTAAATGACACTAACTTTTTGACATGACATTGAATTCGGGATAGAGTTGTAGCCAAGGTGCATTTAATTTGGAAGCCTCCTTATGATACCCAACCCATGGAGTTGGGTGAGTTCAATATGTAGGTGAATTATATGATGCATAATGGTTTCATTCGACCTAGTTTGGCATCATGTGGTGCCCTAGTGTTGTTATCCATGAAGGAATATGGTAGTATGCAGTGGTGCTTGGACAAATGGATGTTGAATCCGATAATGGTCAGTAATCATGCCTCTCCTCTAAGGATAAATGATCTTTTTGACATATTGAAGGGATCTAGTTAGTTCCCAATGACAGATATGTGGTATGGATATGACCAGTTGGGTTTGAAGGATGAGGATATTCAGAAGACTACCTTCAGAAACATGTATGGGAACCTTATGTCTTTTTCATGTTATTTAGTGTTAAAAATGCCCCATATGTGTTCATGAGGCTTATTAAATATATATTATTTTAATTCTTAGATTTGGTTTTCATTGTATCCATTTATTTTATCATAGTCTACTCAAATTCATACGAGGAGGATGTCGAGGATCTCATGGTTGTCTTACCGGCCCATTGGAACAACCAAATTTATGGGAAGAAATCCAATAGTAAATTCTAGAAAAGGGTGGAGTATTTCCTTGGACACGTGGTTTATGGGATGTTTTTTCGTTGACCTATAGATGCTCTATGTAGTTTTTTCCAAGGTAAAACATGATAATATGAATAGAAAATTCATTTTCCTTGGCCTTATGGGAAGTTATCAAGGGTTGGTACTTGATTTTTCTCAACATTAATTTCTATTGATAGTGTAGAATAGAAGGATTTAATTTGTAAATATTAGTTTCAAGAAGCATTTGGTTACCAGAAGGAGAAGTATGTAGGTTATCCTATTTTTTATATTCCAAAGGAGGGTGTATTGTTTGATGTTTTCTACAAAGCATCTTTTTTGGACTTGGAATGCATTTTAATGCATTAGAGGGTGGTGACCACTTTTGGTTATTCGAATTTACATTACCTGGGTATAATATACCACGAATCATCTATAGTTTTTGGTAGTTATAATCACACTATTATTTTAATGGAATTACCCAATCGGTGATCATTTTTTTTTTGTTTTCACAAACTAGAAGAGCCTTTGATATGTTCTCTCTTTGCGTGATCTAAATATAATCCAATAGAGGTGGATGTAGTTTCATTATGATTAATATTTGGAGATCGCATATACCCTAGGAACGGTTAGTATATTTTCTTATGAACTTTATTATATATCCCGAGGGGACATGGATTGAGAGTGTTCGAATGTTTGAAAAAAAATGGAGGAGTCCCTAGTGATGTATATTTACATTAGAGAATTAAGTGGTTGATATTTTCTTTATCAGATGAAAATAGAGTGATATTTTATGTACAATGTGTAAGAGTCTTAGGGAGGAGACTCATTTTTAGAGGTTTTTTGTGATATTGATAGCCATAGTGATGCACATGTGGGATATTCAGAGGTCGGTTTAAAAAAGATGTTTTTCAAAGAGAGGATGTTTGTCTCATAGGTGATGTCTGGGGTTGTTATAAATTAGTTACATATATAACCATTTTTATTAAATCCATATGTGATAATTATGTATCATGGAATGAGGAGACAAATTCGGAGATCTTGGATGAATTCATCAGTAATCGAGTTTGAGGAAATTTTTTGGTTTTCCAGTTGGTGAATGAGGATAGGAGTGATCAATGATATTTTTTTAGTTCATGGATGTTTCTGAGTTGAAATCGGAGGAAATATAGATGGATTTCATCATAAGGTTCCCCTGGGATCAGGGAGGTTATGATGCTGTTTGGGTGATATTGGACAAACTAACAAAATTAGATTACTATATGGGGATTCTTATGTCGACTCTTGAGGATGCCTTGGCGAGGTTGTATATGTATTATACAGTTCTGCTTCATGGGGTACTGTGTAATTTCATCTCTAATGAGGATCCTCATTTTACCTCACATGTCTAATGGGGAATAAAACATGTTTTTGGTTCCCTATTTCACCTTAGGAAATCCTTACACCATTAGATATATGGGACGATGGAGTGGCCCATCCAAATGTGGGAAGATATATTTTGCCCATGCATCTTGTAATTTTGGGTATCTTGGGTATGATACCTTCCATTATTAGGGTTTGCGTACAATAATTATTTACACCCATCTCTTGGTATGGATCCATTTGAGGTTTTTTATAAGTGGTTGTGTCGTTCTCTATTGTGATGGATGGAGGTTGGACAATTTGAAATTCTTGGTATTTATGTTATACAGAGTATGACCAATATGATCCATTTGGTTCAGGAGTGAATGAGGGCAGTGCATGGCAATGAAAATGTCAATGATGATCATAGGTAGAGAGCCCTAGATTTTGAGGTTTGAAAAGATGTTTTCTTGAGTTTTTCCCCTTGTCATGGGAAGTGGAGTTTAGGAAGGTGGATATGATTTAACACACAATTTATGGGACCTTTAAGGTGTTTAATAATTTGGGAAATGTGGTTTATCAATTAGCACTGCTATAACACCCCATAATTTACATACATTGATATTACATAAAATTTGAAGAATATTAATTAAAAAATAAAACCATTCCACAAAAGGATTCCATAAGTATATTGTCATTAGAATCATAGAAACATAAACAACATTTTCATAATACATCTTCATTTTCACCCACTTATTTCATCACAACTAGACCCATTTTTCAAATATCATACTTAATAGCCTTCTTCATGACCTGGGGAAAAGAGACATATGAAATCATATACTCGGATGCTCAGTAAGGGTAAACAAGGGAAATATTAATCATATCATAAAAATAATACATAATAACATAAAATTCGAAAAACATATCCTGCATATGAAAGATCGTGATATCATGCCATGGGATAAATCATAAATGTTTGTGAGAATATGTTAACATAATCTCAAAAGTCATAACATAATACATGATGTTTTTTGGAATAGACATAAGGATAGAAAATCATTTGTTATTATTCAAGGCTCATTTTAGGACCATCATACTAGACAAAGTCTATTAATGAACTGTGTTTACTCCCCGTTCCATCCCTGTATTACTGAACCAAGATCATTTACCATTACATCTGTGTCTATCTCATGACATATAAATCATTACCAAATTCATTGGAGGGAGATATTTATCCCACCCACCTCACGATGAAATAACTCTTACATATTCCACAACAACATAAATCATCAATCATAACATAACCCAAGGAATAAAATGGGTTTCTTAAATTTCATTCCATCATAATCCATATAACACAAATGAATTTAATAAAAATAATTACATAATAAACATAATAAAACATTATTAATAATAGTTATAGAAACATAACCCTATTAAATAATTTCATCTTTGTTGAAACTCCTTTCCATCACAGAGTCTAACGACTAAAAAAGGGAAATACCTTAGTCCAAAGTGATCCATCCTTTGAAGAAACATCAAAAATTGAGAGAGGAATGAACAAGGATCTGCTTTAGTATGGGCCACGCAGGTTTCATCACGGTCATGCAGGTATACATGCGCGCCACATATTGGGTATGCAAGTGACCTGCGCGCCCTATTTGATTTTCGCTTGGGGTTTGCAACATCCTATAAATACCCCTTGTCGGCCCCCCATTTCGAAGACAAAAAAATTCAAAAATTCATATTCGAGCTCCCGACACCCTAGTCTCTTTCGGAAGTCTTCTGAACAATTATAAGTTAATTTATTACCCGAAAAGGAAGATCTAAATAGGGGAAACAAGGCCTATGTGTTGAAATTCATCAACACTTGTGTGCCTAGGTGTTTAAACCCTTATGGGAAGTAGACACACCAGTGTGCCGCCTTATCCCTTCACCAGAACCTACACGCCTCTCTTTTAGAAGCCCCTAGGGATAATAATAAGTTCTTTATCCATGCTTCGCCCAAGTTTTATCCTATGGGTTGACCGTCACGTAGGTATCTATGTGTCACGAAGGTATACCTATGCGACTAGGACCTGCGCGCCCACATAGGACCTGCACGACTACTTCTTTTTGGGTGCCTCTCCTGCCTATTCCCCTCTCTTATTCAAATCCACCTCTCTTCATCCAGATTTAGCCTTCATAACCCTCTTCAAAGCCATTTATGGCATGATTCCTGGGTTGGCTTCCTTATCTGAAAATAATTTTCTGGAACATCTCTCAAAACCTAGTGATTTACATATCATTAGGTCACTATGGTTAGAGATTTCATCCATTCAACCTCATCCTATAAGATGAGAGGATACTTAACCTAGGCCTCCTTTTCCGGAGTAATCCCCAGTCCAAGTTATCTTAACAATGGGAATCGTCATTAGAAGTAAGCCCCGAGTACCCTATTCATGGGCCTCCTTCTCAAGAATAAGCCCCAGTTGGCAGGTTCCCTAAATTTTGGCCATACTCTTTAGGAGTAACTCCAAAGATCCCAAATATGGGCATCCTCCTCAAGAGTAAGCCCAATTTTCCAAATGCAGTTAACTTGGGCCTCCTAATTAGGAGTAATCCCCAGTAATAATTCCCTTTACCCCGGGCCTCCTCCTTAAGAATAAGCCCCAGTCATAATTCTCTTTAACCTCGGCCTCCTCATTAAGAGTAAGCCTAAGTTATCAATTCCCTTAACCTGGGAATCCTTCTCAAGAATAATCCCCAGTCATAATTTCTCTTAAACAGTCTTAATTTCCTTTAATTTGTACTTCCATGTCAGGAATAAAATCCAATCATACGTCCCATCTAGTTTGGGCATCCTTCTCAGGATTAAGTCCTAAGTTAAATATCCAAATCTCCATAAAGAACATATACCTTTATGAACCCTATTCTTGGGTTTCTTCTCTGAAGTAAATCTTAATCATCATCTATCTAGGTAGTCATACATACATAAGCACCACATCATTTCTTATGATGGCACAATTTTCAGGTTTTACCAATACCACTTGTTTCTCACACAGAGCATGACTCACGTGAGCATAGAGTGTAAAAGTAATTATGACATCTTTCATTGAGCCATCAATCATACATAAACCTCATATTTCATTAATATAACTATGTGGGTTATGATTCCTTTTCTAAAACAAAGGATATGTAGGTAGCCCATCTGCGGGTATGATCCCAACTCTGAAATAATCTATGCCATTCTGAAATATGATAAACTTCATGTGCCCCACTGAGTGGATTTAAAACTAGAATGGTTATCATAATGAACAAGAGATTTCTATATAATGTTTCGAATGATACCATTGACTAAGAATCCATAAACAAATACAGATGATTCTCTATCGATGAAGAACCTCGAATAAATATAAAAGATTCTCAAAATCTCATACATACTAAACATTGATTGTCAAATCTAAAGGAAAACTCATTTTCATACATGGTAATTTAATAATGATTCCCAAACATAACTTTAATCTACAAAAAGAGTCCCAGATTAGACAATAATTCCCCTAAAAAGGTGTGATGAGTCCGACCTCCCATCCTCTCGACCAATGAAAATTCTTAAGCCTTATCAGTTCACAACTAATGAGCACCAGACTTTAGAAAAGTAGATCCAAATGGATATAGAATCATTGGATGTTTCTGGTTCTACGAACAAACCCGTTAGAAAGCACTTGGAATGTTTGAACCTTAAATCAATGAGTTCATCCCCATTTCCATAGGAAACGATCTTAGATGGAAATGGTTTTTGATAAAACACTTGATAATAATTTTTTTTGAAATCTATGTTCTTCTTCAAAAACGTTTTCTTTTCACAAAAATGTTATGCATTTTAAAAAGAAAATAATTTATTTGAAAGTAAACTTGAAATCATGTAGTGTAATTTTCATGGAAATAATGTGTTATGAAGACATAAAAATCCATTCATTCTGTATAAGTTAAAAAAATTCTCCTCATACTTTTGAAGAAAAATTCAATAAGTACCTCGTATCAAATAATGACGAAAGATTCATTTCATACCATTTGATTAAAATTAAACAAGAAGTAACATTGACTTTAAAAAAATTAAAAAGAAGAGAAATATTATTACATATTTTGGGAACATGAATGTGGATGATAAATATACCCTAGTAAATACGTATGAATAAACAATCTTAGATAATAATGAGATTTGAAAATTATCTCGTACCTTAGGTGTGATATCCTTCATATGTATCTATATTTTTTTATAATAATTCAAAATACTTCATTGATATATTCTAGAATCATTTTAATTTTTATGATATCATATATGAACAAATTATCTTTTATTTGTTTTTAAAATTTCATTATTACTTTTTATTCGGGTATTAACTGCTTAAATTGGTTATTCGTGTTTTATCAAATAAGTTATGTTTATCCTTAATAGGTCATATTTATGTCATTAAAAATGTTAATAATGTAATATATATCATATTTATTCATTCTATACATTTATAAAATCATGATTTAATGACGATAATGATGAATGAATCACATTGCATCCTGGTGATGGTAGGCCATAATTGTTGAATGGTACTGAAGTGGATGGTGTATAATATTACATATTAAAAATCATGTTATAATAATCGTATATATTTATTATTTCCATAATTATACCTATCCGAGTAAGGTAGAATTGAAAAATAGATTACACCATAGCGTGGAGACGGTAAGCCATACGTATGCATGTGGGGTGATTTCATTTTTTGTAGGATGGAAAGAAGGTGGAATATGGTTGTTTCATAATTATAATAACCTCTTAATATATAATTGATATTGGAGTTTGTACTTCATATTCAAAAAACCCATGAAGAGTATGTAGACAAAAATATAATTATGAATGATTCGTTAGAAGAGATTACATCTTCTTCGAGGTGTTTTCTCTAAATATCCTCATAGAGCACTAGAGTTGTTCTTTTAAAATGACCATATCCTATAGAATGTAATTAGGGATGTTGAGAAGTGAAATTTTCAGAGGATGGAGTATAATTAAGGCTCAATGTGAAGTGAATAGGTGAGGGAGGAGGTTCCCTTTTATAATTGAGGTGAGGGGCACTTTTGGGATCCCCAAAAATGTTAATTTATAATAAACTCAAACCATACAAAAAAATTATAAAATGTTCCAATTTCAAAGATGATATGAGATAGTATTTCATTCTCATTAACCAATAAATATTAGAGAGGTTTTTATGTCAATTTAAATATTATCATTGTAATTAACACTTAGTTTTTGTATTCAATTTCAAATAAGATAAAAAATAGTTCAATATTAAAAGGGTGAAATATTTACATATTTGAATGAAATTAGACAATAAATAATTAACATAAAAAATTTTAAACCCCAATATAACTATAAAATATATTTTATAAATGGTTTATGATTTTATAATAATTTAACAAAGAATTATTTTGATAAACAATCAATAGTGTCAATTTTGACACTATTAAAATCATTGATTTCTAAAAATATTAAGATAACAATTTAACTTCGATCCAACTATTTTATTATATTAATAATAGGTCAAGTAAATATATAAAATTAAATGGATATATTAATTAATCCAATTTATATTTTTCTAATATTTTTAATATCATTTATTTTATAAGTCTATTAATAAAATAATTACTACATAAAATTTGTGTAATTATTTAGTATACTTCTTTTTTGAATAAAAAATAAAACTAAAATACTATGATGAAGACATATATACTATTTTTTATAAAAATATATGTAGTCAAATATAGCCTCTGGAAAATCCATCATTTAAAATGTTATACTCATTAAATTCTGAATGTGAGAACAATAACATCACGATAAATTAAATAATTTAAGTATCAAAATATATTCTGTAAGGATCTAAATGGTCACTAACTTCAACCTTTTATGGTTATGGTCTATATATACACTACCAATAAGATTCATTCAAGTGTTTGGGTTCTTGATGGTTATTAATATTTTAATAAAAATTGATTTATTGATTTCTCATCAATTAAATAAATTTTACATCATCAAGGTACAAATATTTAAGGTAATTATTTATTTTCTAAAAATCACAAAAATTTACTTTGATAAAGAAAAATATTATCTTTTAAAAGAGTATTTATAATATATTTTATCTTTTCTATAACCTTATATAAAAAATTATTTGTTTTTATTATTTTATGGAGACATATTAATCTTTTTTTAAATAAAACAAATTACATGTCCTCGTCTCATCTGAGTTGCTACAAAAGGAAACCCTTTCGACCCAAGGACGATTTTGGTTAAAATTAAGTCATCCAATGATATTAATAAATTTTTTTGTGTAATTTTATAATAGTATTATTACCATTAATTACTAGTTTTACCCTTTTACCGTATTAATAAAAATTACCAAAGTTACTATTCATAATTCCCATAATATAATAATTCTATTTACAAAATTTGGACATACTGATTCAAAATATAAAATTCATTTTTCAAAATTCAAAACACAAGTGTTTTATTAATTAATTAAAATGAATCCCATTGTCGGAAGGAGCGAACGTGTTTTAAAAGTTAAAACATTACAACATATTTGAATGTTTATACATCTGAATTCAATGTAAAATTAAGGATAATTACATACATAATATTGAATGATAAAATTATATTCCATTTATAATTTAAAAACAATTCATTAATATAACATATCCATATAAATTATTTCAACAAATAAAGTTATTTTTAATTAAAATTTACCGTATTTTTACTAATTATGAAAAGTTGAATTTTATCAGAAAAATATTATAATTTCATCAAAAGAAATTTTTTATATCGTTATTCTAATGAACTATTTTATTTCATCATATAAAATTTATTAATGTGTCAAAATCATAATTTAAAATTGATTTTCCATTAAAATGTTCAAAATCAACCTTTTGAAAAATGTATGTCTCTATACATTAAATAGGGTTTATTCATACACCATAACAAAATATCTATTAGATGAATATAAAAATATTTTATTAATAACTAATATATTTCATTAATTCTATGTATTAATATTAATTCACTAAATTTATTAATAGAAACATAAACATATATAATTAATTTATATTTTTTCATAAAAAATTCGTAGAAAATGACTTCACCATACATTTTCATAAGTTAGTTATATTTATTCCCGCTAACCTATTAGCTAGGTTAAAATATTAATTTTATAAAAAGGGAATCTCACGGTTTGTTTAAACTCGTGATTGCGTATAATGTATGCTATTTAAGAATTAAAATTATTTATAAAAAATATTTCATAAAAACAATCCGGTGTTTCAGTCTACCGTCCTTAAACTGAATTTTACCCTTGAAATTCATCACATGGATATAAAAAGATGAATATATATCTCCCTCATCATATCCTCATGTTCCCACTTAGCTTCTTGAAATTGGTGGTTCTTCCACAAAACATTAACCAAGTTATTGGTCTTGTTTCACAGATATTTTTCGCTACGATCTAGAATATCTATCAATTCTTCATAAAAAGAAATATATTTCTTCAAAGGTACAACTTCTGCGTTAGGTAAATGTGAAGTATCAGGTTTATACTTTCTCAGGAGAGATACATGGAACACATCATAAACTTGAGAAAGATTTGGTGGAAGTGTCAATTCGTAAGACACCTTCCCATCATGATCCATAATTTCAAAAGGATAGATATACATTGGGCTCAACATTCCCTTTTTATAAATCCCACAACTATCTTCCAGGAAGATATTTTTAGAAACATATTTGAAAAATCTAGGTCTTTTCTTTGGTTGTCAGTATAACTTTTTTTTACTCTGATCAGATCTTAGGCATTGTGGAATAGATCTGACCTTTTCAGTCATTTCATCAACAAGTTCAGGTCCTAATAGCTTTATTTCTCCAACATCATCCAGTTAATTTTAAATTCTACACATCTTTCCATAGAGGTCATCAAAAAGTGTAATCTGAATACATGAGTGAAAGCTACTGTTGTAATAAAATTCCCCCAAAGGTAGGTGTTAATCCCAACAACCATTGAAATTCATAGAGAAAGCTCTCAACATTCCTTATAGAGTTTTAATTTTCCTCTAAGATTGACTGTCTATCTGAGGATGATAGATGCTTTGAAATATGAATCTATATCCATATCATTTTGAACACTTCTCTAGATATTTTACATAAACCATAGATCACGATAAGATATGATGGAATGTGTTACTCCATTAAATCTTACCACTTCCATTACATATTACATGGAAGTATGATCAAGATATAAATCCTCTCTAATATTAATTAAATGTGAAGACTCAGTAAGACGGTCAACTATAACCCATATTTAATTATGTCCATTAGATGTTTTGGGAAGTCTCATGAAAAAGTATGTATTGATGTTTTTTCATTTACATTATGTTATGGGTAATCTTTGTAACACACCCTTAGACATATATCCCTCAGCGCTAAATTTTTGATAAACCAATCATCGAGAGACATATTCAACAACGAAACGTTTCATTCCATCCCACTAGAAACACTCTTTTCTGTCCATGTATATCATTTATTCTACCAGGGTGAATAAATAATGATGAACTATGCGCCTTATCCAATAACTCCATATTTAATTCTTTTATGGGAGGAATACAAACCTGATTCCTAAACTTTATTATCCCATCACAATAAAGGTTTAATTCAAGAACATTTCTCACTTTCATTGATATCTCTACATCTTCCTTATATTCCTCCTCAATATTTACTTGTATAGATGATTGAACATTCATTTGAGAAAGAAAATATTTATCCCCTTCCTTTAAAATTTCAAGATCCATCCTTTATAAATCTACTAATATTCGATAACTTGTGATCCTTATCATGGGCAGACCAACATAGCCCTTTTAACTCAAACTATCTTTCACCTTGTTTTCTTTTATTGGGTGGTAATGTATTGTGCATTCATAATCATTAATCAACTCCAACCATCATCATTGTTGCATATTTATCTCCTTTTGTGGGAAAATATACTTTAAACTTTTATGATTGGTATAAATATCATCCCATTCACAATAAAGATAACACCTCCATATATTTAATGAAATGATTACCATAGCTAACTCCAAATCATGATTTGGGTAATTTTCCTCATGGATTTTCAACTACCGTGAGGAATATGTTATCACCATATCAATTTTTATGAGGACACAACCCAACCCCTTTTTGGATGCATCACTGTAGATCATGATCCTTTATTTAATATAAGGAAGTGTGAACACAGGCGTACTTGCTAACCTTATTTTTAACTCTTTAAAATTCTATACACATTCCACCAACCACACAAACATAACTCTATTGCGAGACAATTTGGTGTCTGGAATAAATAATCATTAAAAATAATTCACAAAACATCTATAATATACAACCAAACTATGTAAACATCGGATCTCAATTACAGTTTTTGGTCTCATCAAACAGTTAATAACTTCTATTTTTTTTGGATCCATAGATATCCGCCCTTTGGAAATTATATGACACAAAAATGAAACATCTAAATGCCAAAATTCACAAATGGTAAATTTTTCATAAAGATTCCCCATTCTCATGATCTTGAGTAAAGGTTTCATATGATCTTCACGATATTCCTTCCTCTTTGAATATACAATAACATATCTATAAAGACTACCAAAAACTGGTCAGGATAGTCTCTAAACACCATATTAATTAGATCCACGAAGATAGAGGGGGTATTGGTAAGACTAAAAGGCATCACTATAAATTTTTAGTGTCCATACCTTATATGGAATTCTATATTTGGTATATCCTCCTTATAGACCCTTAATTGATAATATACTGAATGAATATCAATCTTGGAAAAGTATTGAGCTCTACATAGTTGGTCGAATAATTCATTAATACAAGGAAAATGATATTTTTTCTTGATAGTGATCTTGTTGAGTTCATAAAAATCAATGTAGAGTCTCATCGATTCTTATTTCATCATCAAACATAGAACTGGTTCTCCTATAGGTGATGCACTAGGGAATATGAATCCCTTATCACAATTCTCTTGGATTTTCTCCTTTAATTCCTATAACTCAATTGGGGAAATTCTATAAAGTGTATTTGAAATAGGCATAGCACCCGGTATGAGTTCAATTCAAAAATAAACCTAATGATTCAATGGAAGACCTATCAATTCTTCCAGAAGGATATCATAATACTCAGATAAAATTGGTGTATTATTAATTATGAGTTTTCCACACAATCATTTGTGAAAAATAATCTTCATTTATAGGAATAAAGAACCATAAGATGGAAGAAATTTCTACTAGAAGGTTATATTAATCCTTTCAATGATAGATGACCATAGATTTATTTTGTATATGAAAAGTGACTTCCCATCCTAGGATATTGATATGAGCTCCATATATAGATAGTCAATCCATGCCAAGAATCATATAAAATTTCACTATTGGAATGATCACCATATTTGAAGGAATATCTTTCCCCCAAACATCAACTGAAGAAGAATTATAAACTTTTGATGGGGATATTGTGCCATTATGAGTTGTCACATGTAACTCAACATCTAATTTGTGAGGTAATATGGATATTCCATTAGAAAATTCCTCATAAATAAAAGAGTGGAAGGATCCAAAATCAAATAAAACATTTTCTAATTTATAGAGGATGTTTTGTGTACCTTTCACTACATAATTATCATAATCCACATCAATGATAGTGATCATATGTGGATTAACATTTTCTATAACCTTAAGAGTTTTCTGAAATCTATCATCTTCAATAATCCTTGGATTAGGGAATTGATTGGAATAATTCCCCATTTCCTTTTACTCAAAACATTGACGTGTGTGAGGGGAATTCAATGTAGAATTTTCTTTATTTGCATTATTAGACATTTTTTTCCATAACTTCAGCATTCAACTTCTTGATCACCTTATTTTCCACATTTAAACCAATTACTAGTACCCTTAAGAAAATTACCTCCATTTTTCTTTCCACAAATTGAGAATAAGGGAAAACTCATCTTTATTTTAGTGTTGTATTTATATTTTCCCATGAATTCCATTTTTCTATTCTTATCAAACCCATGGAACTGATGGGTTACTCAAATCCCCATCTCAACCTTGATAGAACATCGATTTATTTTGTCATATCTATTGCAATCCCTTATTTATAATTGCCATCGGATACATTGTTTTAAGACACTAAATAATTGATAATTGTTACTCTAAGGTTGGATAATAATTAAATAACTAAACCGTGAATGTCCTGTAAAATTTTCTTCATAGGTACCAACATATTGATTATCCCTTTTCGTAATTTAAATGAACTCATTCTCCATCCTTATTCACTGAATACATGGAAAATAAATATTGAAAAAAAAATTCTTCAACCCATCCCATACCATGGATGCAATTTATTCTATTTTTCTTGTATTATTGCTATGGTTCCACCATTGATTAGTTTCACCTTCCAAATGATATACTACTATGACGACTTTATCATTTTATTAACATTGCAGAAATGAAAATATCTTTTCAGTGGTACTGATCCATTTTTCTACAACTAATGGATCAGAAGACCCACTGAAAGAAGGTATACACTACCATGTGAAGGATTGAAAAGATTATTGTTCCCCCCTTTGGTTGTTCGGATGTCCTACATGATTCATGGGTTGAGATAGTTGTGTGAGCATAGCGAAAAGATTTTTCATTCTTGCACCCATATCATTCGGTTACTTATGAGGAAAATCATTTCACTACCTATCATATACTGCATTAGCATGGTTCCTTTAAGATCCATGAATTGACTAAAACCAAGAAGCATAGTGTGAGAAATATTAATCATAATGTGAAAACCAAAAATCCAGGAATAAAAGTTCAATATTAGACACTTTAGGTTTTACCCAAGGTTATTTGTGATCATTTATAAAATACTATTTTTTAAACCTATAATTCGACATATCCTTAGGGTTTTTACTATGGTTTTCTCATCCTAGATTCTAAAGGTTAACTATACCATTCATATGAAAGCAACTACAATTACCCATACTATACATACATTTATATTACATAATAGTTGAAGAATATCCATTAAAAATATAAAAATGCCCTTAAAAGACCATATAGGTAGAGTTTTTTAGAAACTGGGAAACATAAACAACTGATTCATAATATATCTTCATTATCTCCCACTTATTTGATCATAATTAGACCCTTTTTTGAAATATATTACATAAAACCATCTTCATGACCTGGGGAAATGAAACACATAAAAGGTTGATATTAGATGCCCATTAAGGGTAAAAGAAGGGAAATATCAATCATATCATAACCATAAGAAATATGAACATACCATTTGAAAATCATATCCTAAATATGAATGACCCTCTTATCATATTGTGGGATAAATCATAAAATATCATAAGAATCAATGAACATAATCCCAAAAGTCCTTACATAAGACATGAAGTTTTATAAAATACACATAATCATAGAAAATCATTTTATATTAGTCATGTATCATTCCCATGACCATCAAAGTATAAAAATTACATTATTGAACTGAGTTCACTTCTCGTTCTAGCCCTGTATTACATAACCTAGATCATTTACCATTACATCCATGTCTATATGAAGGGACATAAATCTTTTCCCGGTGAATTTTATGGATATATAGGTCCCACCCATCCCATAATTTAATCATTATTACATGTTCCACAGAAACATAAATCTTCGATCATAACATAACCTAAGGAAGAAAGTGGGTTTCTTAAACATCATTCCATTAGAATCCAGATAAAAATGAATTTAATAAATATTATTCTAGAATAATCACAATAAAACCATAGTAATAATAGGGATATAAACATACCCCACTTAATTAATTTCATCTAATATGTAAAATAACTTTTATAAAACAAATTATATTAATTCGTGAGGAAAATATCCTTTCTTCATCAAAAACATTTTACTTTCTCAAACTGTCACGCAATTTAAAAATAAAATAATTTATCTAAAAATAAATATGAAATTCTGTCAACTAATTTTCATGTAAATAGAGTTTTATTAAGATATAAAAAATTGTTCATGCTGTATAAGTTAAAAAAACATGATCCTCATACTTTTTCCAGAAAAGTAATAAATCACCACGTATTGAATAACGAAAAAATAGTCCTTCCATAATGTTTAGTAAAAATTCACCAATGGGAAAAATTAACATTAAAAAATTGTATAATAATAGATATAATATTAAATATTTAGGTAAAATTGATTTGGATTCTGAGTATACACCATTATATATATACGAATAAACAATCTCAGATAATAATGAGATTTGTAAAATTATCCCCTACATTTGGTCAGATAACCTTTGTATATATCCAATAATCCTTTTTAATGATTTAAATTTTATTCCCTACTTATTCTATAATCATATTAATTTTTATTATAACATATATTATCATATTTTTATCCATTTTTTAATAAAATTTAATTATTACTTGTTATTTGGGTATTAACTACTTTATTTTCTTATGAAAGTTTTGTCGAATAAGTTCTTTTTATACTTCATAAGATATAGTTAAATAATTAAAAATGAAATTAACATAATATATATCATCATTATTCATTCGATACAATTAAATAATCATGATTTAAAAATATAATGTAGAATGAATCACATCACATCTTGGAGATGTCAGGTCATACGTACGCACGAGTGACAATATCATCCCGATAATTTTTAATGGTACTTATGTGTATGGTGTATAATATTTCATAATAAATATAATGATATAATGATCATATATAGTTATTATTTCCATCCTTATACCCCTCCGAATAAGGCAGTGGTAAAAAACAGATTACCCCACATTGTGGAGATGGTAAGTCATATGTACGCACGCATAATGATTTCATTTTTCATAGGATGGACAGATGGTGGAATATGTTTTTTAATAATTATAATAACACCTCAATATATATGTTATACTGGAGTTCTTACTTTATAATTAATCAACACATAAATATGATGTAGAAGAAACGGAAGTTTGAAAGAATCGGTAGGGGAGATTGCCTCTTCTTCGACATGCTTCCTCTAAATATCCTATTAGAGCACTAAAGACAGAATATCAAAATGAAAAAACCCTATAAATTTTTAATAGGTAATTTTATATGGAAAATGGTAGGGGATTCCATATCATTAAGTCTAAATTTGATGTGAATAGGTGATGGAAGAGGTTCCCTTTTATAATTGATGTGTGGGGCAATTTTGGGATCTCTAAAAATATTAATTTTAATAAATGAAAACCTACCCAAAAACCACCTTAACATGCCAATGTAGAAGATGATATATAATTGGGCCATAATTTAATCAACCTATAAATTTTGGAATATGTTTATGTCAATTTAAACATTATCATTTTTATTATCACTTAGTTAATTTTTTTATTTTTAATTTAGATAACAAAACATTCAATATAAAAAGGGTGAAATATTTACTTATTTGATGTCAATTTTACTATAAATAAGTCCCTTAGAAAAATTTAAACCATATCATAATTATAATACATTTTTTAAAATTGTCTTATTATTTTTATATAATTAAATAATTCATTATTTTTATAAAGAAATAAATACTGTCAATATTGAAACTATTCAAATAATTGATTTCTAAAAAAATTAAGATAACAAGTAAAATTAGAAAAAACTATTTTATTATATTAAAAATAGGTAAATTTTAAATTTAAATTTCTTTGGACATATTAAATAACCAAAATTGTATTTATTTTAATATTTTTAATAACATTTATTTGATATCGCAATTAATAATATAATTATATATCAATTTTTTGTAATTATTTAGTATACTTATTTTATGAAAAAGAATTCAAATTAAAATGATGTAATGAATGTACATATACTATATTTCAGAATAATATAAGTAGTCGAATTTATCATATGTAAAATTAAACATTTAAAATGTTATAGTTATTAAATTTTGAATGTGAGAATTTTAACATCACAATATATAAAATAATATAAGTGACACAATCTCTTCTATAAGGATCGAAATGGTCATAAACTCGGCCCATGGATGTTTATGGTTGATATATATGTGACCAATAACATTTGGTCAAGTTTTTTAGTCCTTTGATGATTATTAATATTTTAATAAAAATCATTTTTTTTGATTTCTCATCAACTAATTATTTGTTACATCATCAATATATATGTATTAAAAGAAATTATTTATTTTTTAAAAATTAAAAGAAAATTACCATGAAAAATAAATCCATTTAATATTCCAAATGAAAATTTATAATCGAAGTTTTGTTATATATTATATTATATAAAAAATAATTTTTTTAATAAAATATGAGTGAGGCATATTTATCTTTTCATTAAAGAAAATAAATTAAATTCTTTAATCTCATCCAAGGGGCGTCCAAAGGAAACCATTTAGACTCAAAGATTATTAATGTAGCAGCACAACAATCCAATGATATTAATACAAGTTTTATGGTAATTTTATAATAGTATTCTTACCATTAAATACTAGTTTACCCTTTTACAGTATTAATAAAAATTGTCGAATTTACCATTCATAATGCCCAATAAAAACAAACACATTTATATAACTTGTACCTACTGATTAAAAATAGGGAATACATTTTTAAAATTTTAAAATAAATAAGATGTAGTAATTAATTAAAATAAATCTCATTGTCAGAAAGAGAAAATGGGTTTCAAAAGTTAAACCTTTACAAAAGATTGACATGTTTTTACATTTAAATTAAATGTAAAATTAATGCTAATGAAATAGATTATATTTAATGATAAAAATATATTATATTTATACATTAAAAACATTCAATATTATAATTTAACCATATAAAGTATCTTGATGAAAAATGTTGTTTTCTAATAAAATTTAGTATATTTTTTCTATTCATAAAAATTTAAATGTTATTTGAAAATATTAAAAGTTCATCCAATGTAAAAAAATTTATCCTTCTTCCAAATAACACATTTCTGTTTTTTTATAAAAATAATTAATGTGTCAAAATATATATTTTAAATGCTTTCTCCATTTAAAAGGTAGGATATTTTTTCATTTGAAGAATATAGGTTTTTATACATCAAATAGGGTTTATTTATACCCTATGAAAAAATATCTAATGGATTACTATAAAAAGTATTATATTAATAACATATATATTTCATTGTTTCCATTAAATAATAATAATTAACTCAATTTAATAATACAAAAATTCAAATATATAATTTATTTATATTTTTTTATAAATAATTTGTATTAAATGACTTGAACATAAATTTTTAGAATGTAGTTATATTTATTCTTGGTAAATTAACGGCTAGGTTAAAATGGTAATTTTATACATAAGTCATATCACGGTTTTTTGAACTCATTATTGAGTACAATGAAAGAAATTCAAGAATTAAAATTATTTAGTGAAAATATTTTATAAAAAACAGTCACGTGTTGCAACTATACCACTGTTGGAAAGGATCCATGATGTATTCAACATTTTCCAACTCCATCAATATCAATACTTTGAATCCAATACTGTTTAATTGGGATATTTGGATATATATGACGATGTGGCATATTTCGAGAATCCATTATTAATCCAGGATTGTAGAATGAAGGTACCGTATGGTTGGACTATTTTTTAGTCTTTATGTTATTGAAGCACGGTTTCATAGAGAATGGTACTTGGGAGTGATATATGTATATGAAAGACCATTAATCTAATAATATTTTTTTTATTTTATATTTTCTACTTGTGTAGTGATTTTCTGAAATAGATATATTATTATATGTGTTTCTTTCCCTTGATGTGTGATGTGTGAAAAAACATCCAACATATGTGAAGGCATGACATGATTCTTAAATGAGTTAAATTAATTATTATGTGATAAAAATAATTTGGTTGAGTCAATTCCACCCATAGTGGATACTATCATGTCACGAAGGATGTAATTTCATGGTTCATATATTTAGGGTAGTGTTGTTTATTGGTTGTGATGGTTGTTAGTTTGGGGTATAATGAGTTTAGATAGTTGTGTAGGTGGTTGTGGATTTTGTTTTTTGGCATGTCACCTATGAATGATGTTGTGGTGATGTATTTGTGTAGTGATGAGGTTTTTCAGTATGTTTTGTGTCTATTTGGATTATTATTAATGGATAGTAATAACATCAACCAATAATGTGATCTATGAGTGATATCTCACAGTGTGGTTTTCAGAACCTTTTTCCTTCTTGGAAAAAATTTCAATTCCAGATGGAGAGAATCATTTTTTAGGTATCGAATGTGATGTTTCATGTCCTACAGATTTTTGACCATGTTTTTAGGGTTTGGAGGTCTTTTATGGGAGGTTTGAGGAGGTTTTTTGGTTCCTATAAGAGGCCTAGATAAAGCCTTGAGTTATTGGGTATTAAAAATATTAGGGTAGGAGGAATACACATCATGTTATTTTCTCATTATATGATACAAAGGTTCATGACTTTTGAAATATAATTCACGGGGTGTTACATGGCATGTAGTAAATTAAGGATTCAAATGGTTGAGGAAACATTCTTTTTGGGGAGACATAAAACATGAAATTTACACAACATATAAAGGGTACATTCAATTTGAATCTGTTGTTCAACATAGCTACAAATGATTGACCACCTTTGGGTTTTCTAAAAACCCTATGCTCCTCTCATTTTCAGGTGATATGGTGGCCCTCTCTTTAGGTATTTTGGGATTACTTAGTTGAGTATAGGGCCTTGAATTCATGTCATCAATCTATAGTGTGTTATCCTCACTTTATCATGTCTTTTCTTCTATTCTTCTTCATATACCCACTATGGTGGTTAGGTTTTTGTAACTCAACAGGACTTTATAATATATAGCATTTATAATAAATATAATTTTGTTGCTAGCTTGATATATATGCAACACTAGGTTAAACATACTCTACATGAAACATTAAATTTAGTATTAATTATATGGAACATTTTTCATATCTTTCTCTTTGGAAAACCATGAATTTATTTAGTGTTTTATGAAACAATTACTTTTTTTCATTGGATTTCATTACACTCAAGACCGAGTTTTGACGAATATTTTTAATATTATTATTTAATATAAAAAGTGCCTCCTCAAAAATAAATTAAAAGTAAAGGATAATATAAACTAACATATGAAAATATAAGGCTTACAAAAATATAAAATTAATATATTGGTTATCAATTTATTAGAATTGAATATAGAAACCAATTTAATGTAAAAGAAATGTTTCCATAAAAACCTATTTATATTCTAAAAAAATTTCTATCATAATAAATTAAATTAATTACTATTACCGAATAAAAATAGTAAAATTTATATATTATATAATAAATAATATTTTATTTACACTAATAGAATATATTTTGAAAGAATAATATAAGAAAAATCAAATTGTATACATAAAAATATGAATTTTCTAAAAGTCAATTTTTTCTCCTTTTTATGGTAAAAATGTTTTAAAAAGAAATATTGAAAAAAATATAAATAATATTTGAAAAATTATGCCCTTTTTTTAAATAATAATTTCAAAACTATCTTATTGAAAATTTTGTTATTTTCCGGAGAAGTTTCATTTTTTTGATAAAAAGTGAAAAATAATGAATTTTCATTAACAAAGGATATCTAATCAATATAATTTGTAATGTTTAGTTATATTTTGAATTTTTTTTAAAATATATATTATAAAATTATAAATATATTAATAAAATTTAAGTCATTTGAATCAATTTCATTTTAATTTTTTATGAAAAAACATTTTAAACTTTGGATCATTATTAATTAAGAATCACGGATTATTGTTACATCTGTTGGATAAATTTTAAAATAAATTCATCCACATATTTGAATTAAAATTATAAAAAAGGATTAAATATTTTTAATATATATATTTTATAATTTATTGTAAGGATAAATTATTGTTTTACGTAAAATATTAGTGAAAAAAATTAAAATTATTACAGTGATTATGGTAAAAATTAGTTTATTTAGTGGTTAAACATTATTATTAAGGGAAACCATGACCTAGAAACTAGTTCAAAAAAGATTTGTTGGACATATTTGGACAATATATTCTATTTTATAAATTTTTTTCATTATTTGATGAAAATTATATAAGGTGTACCTCTCAATATCATTTAACGTTTTATATTTACAATATGCCCACTCATTCTCCACTATAAAAGGAAACTCACACCTCTCGCTTATTCACACCACTGAATAACTTTTCTCATATAAAACCTCCCAAAATGAACTCCCAAAATCCCTCCCCTAATAAGATAATGTTTCCATTCAAAATAAATAAAACCAAAAAAATAAAATGGTATAATCCGAAAGGAGTTCAACAAAGAAGTGGTGATGTTCTTCAATAAGAACTACTGATTTATTAGTTTTTACACCGCATAAATTATTCTTATATGTTACTTATATAATCAAATAAATATTATAAATATTATGATAATTTTTTATCAATTTTAAATGACCTACGGAAACATATAGTTTCACCAAACGGGATACGCAGTGATCATTCATGAGTACGGCGGACTACCGCTTCGCATACCGATGTCATTTGTTCCTCCATTACCATCTATATAGGATGGAAATAATGATAGGTTTATATATTTTGTATTATATATATATATGATATTTATTATATATTTATTCTTCTTTAACTATTATATAACTCCTAACTTCATGATTTCCATTTTGTGAGAAAAAGATTACATTGTTTGTGGACGTGTGGATGACTGCCTCCTTAAAAAAAAGTGATTTCTTCACGAATTCCCAAGAATTTATTAAGGATGGATCTAATAAAAATATATGATAAGCATAACATAAAATTATAGTTGAACTATAATTTATATATATATATATTAGTTATTTAAATTTTTTAATAAGATAATAAAAAAATGGAAACAACATTAATGAGTACATATGACCTGACATCTCCATGAACAATGCTTTTCATTTTCTGTCACCAAATTTACACAACACTCTAAATAAAAATATATTGAACATATATGAAATTTTAATAACTTTTTAGAATCTATATATTTTAAAATAATGATCTATGTATGCAGAACAAATAAAATAAAAAGTAAAAAAATACATGAAAACCACACAATTAACACTGAGAACGATGAAAATAACGAAATGATTATTAATGAATGGGTTATAATATGTCATAAAAGGACTATATATAAACTCAAAAATATTTATACGGTCCTTTTATAATTTAATAATTAGCTTAAAACCGTTATACAGGAGGTTACAGAGTGTTCAACCAAATGTAAGTGTGAGGTAAGAGATTTCATCTTAGTTTACATTCCATTGAATCTTTTCATTATTATGAACCAATTCTAATTAATTTGGTGTATATATTGCCCATTGTTTCATCTAATATCATTAAAAACGCATGATTCATATTATTTTATTTCTCACTCTCAATTATATCATCCAATGGATCTGACATGAAAATTTACATGTGATAAAATTTATATTTTCAATGTAACATTCTTTTTTGATTGTTATTATTCTCTTAAAATAATCATATCCTTGTAAGATTTTTACATTTTATATTAAATTTATTATAAATACAAATACTATTATGTGACATTTATAACTATTTCCTAAACCTTATATCATTTTTTGCATACATTGTTTACTTTTAAAATCATTTCATTATCTAGGAAAATATTGATAAATCTATATTATTTACTTAGTATAGAAATATATTAATGAAATTTTTTTAAAATTTAAATAACTTATTCAACATATGAGTAACTATTTGGATATGAAGTAAATTTTGGGGACTAAACATTATATTCCCCTTGAAGCATCTATAGTTTCTTATGATAAAAATCAGTTGCACAAATTAAATTGTTTTCTACCTTTAGTTTTAAACCGTCTTGTAAAAGGTCATGAAAATAATGATTTTCATGAGCCTCATTCCTAAAATCTAATAATAGATAATTTCCTTCATTTAGATTCTAGTTATTATTATCCATGACATTTTCCCTATTATAATATCTATGGATGCATTTCATTCTATTTTTATTGATTAAATGGAATGTTTTTTCAAATATATACATTTTTATAATGATTTTTTAATATCATTTTATTTGAATATAATGTGTTCTAGTTATTTTGATTCCCTTATCCATTAATTTTATAATCATGTGTTATCTAGTTATTTTCGTATAAATGACATTACCCTTACTCATCATTTGATATTACCCTTATTTGAATTCTTTTCCCAGGGATATGAAGCTGAATCCTTGGAATGAGTTTCAAGGATGCAGTTTATTAGATTTTGTTATGTATTATATTTTATTCCATATTACTTGTGTAAAATGGTTGTAATTAATATAAGCCGGTTATCCAAAGTGACTAATATGTTCTGTCCTTTGGGTATTAAATTTTTTATCAATGCAATTGTAATAAAGGCTCTGGATCAATTCAACTGGGATCAGGGTCATCCTAGATGGAATCAGATAAACTTTAGTATAAACCTTGAAAAATATATTTTGGAAAAAATAGATGAAATAGCATTGCCCTAATACAGAAGTTGAGGATAAATGTAGAATAACATCTGAATGAAACATTTTTTAAGGTTGTGAGATTATATTTTTCATAAATTTTTCAATTTATGATATGTATCTCAATATTTATTGTATTATACATTATTATATGTACTATTATGATCTAATATTGTAAATTCGATTATTTAGATATGGAACTTAGAATAAATACAAGTATCAATACACATAGCCAATTTATAGGTTTCTATGCAGAGGAAGACGATAAAGAGGGTATTGGAAGTAATAATGTTATAGATATATTAGTGTTTCATAATATGGATGTGACTCATAATCTTTCTTGGATAGAGAAAACTGTTCCACAACACGATTCTACTATGTTGGATCCCTTTATGCGATAAACTGCACAATTTATTAGTGGGACTACTAATATAATTGATGTTGAATAATGGATAAAGTATATAGATAGGATTTTTATATCCTTGGTATGTGGTGAAATGGATAAGGATACACTTAATGTGTATTTTCTGAAAGGTGATGCATGTTAATGGTGGATGTTGATCGAAATTACTTGTGAGTAAGAGGAAACAAAATTAATGGAATATAAATATTTTAAATAAAAATTCTTTGATAAAAATTTCCCTCATTATCACAAAACTGAGATGATAATAAATTTCATATGATTAAATAAAAATAAGGAAAAATGTATTGCAGAATATGAAACTACCTTTAAAATGTTATCATCGTATGCTATAGATTTTATATGAAACAACGAAAAAAATATTGATCATTTATTTTAAGGGATTAACCCAAGTATCAGAAAGGATTTGGTCTCACAAACGTTTCCTTCGTATGATGAAATTATTTTATGTGATATCAATATATAGAATTAATTCTAAAAGATATATAGGTTCAATGGGATGAAAGATTAAAATATTAAGTTAGAGAAAACAACAGATAAAGTCAATAAGGGAAACAAATATTTTCATATATGTGATAACTATGTAAATAATCTTGATGGGAAATATGTGAAGGGATTTAGAGTTTTTTATAATTGAGGATAAAAGGTTCATCATGAAAAATTACGAAATTGAAATAAATAAAACACCACCATAGAGTGTTTCATGTATAAGGAGATGGGAATCCTGGAAAATGAATGCCCCAATCATCAATGGAATATACCTTAGATGATTCTAAGGGATCAAGGTAAAGAATCTGCTATTAAAACCAATAAGGTGGAATGATTAATCTTCATAGAATATGTTGTATAATTATTTTGATGATATGTATATTGATTGTACTAAAATACTATTTCATATAGTATGCAGTGAATTGTACTAATAAACCTGATTTAATGGAATGTTTAACTTCCTAGAAAACACATGATTGAGTGAATGATAACCATTAATATGTCCTTGATGTTGGTAAAATAGTGTTCAAATTATTATATGTGTGATTTTTGAAAATTTAAATTGGACAGTACATACAACTTTGAAAATGATTGATGATTTGTTCAAAAAGTGGTTATGTTGTCATTGATAGAGTGTAAAACGTCATTGTATTTTTGTAATATGTCCAATAATCTATGTTTTATTTGAGGAATATGTAATAATTCTTGTTTTAAATAATGTTTTAGGTTAATTCATGTAATTACCAAATTTAAAGAGTATTCATGATGAAGAAATTCCAATGTTTTGAATGTGATAATTAAGAGTTTATTGAGTTTGTTGAAACATTAATGATAATTCCATTAGGAGAATTTAGTTAGATTCTTTTCTAAAAACATGGATCATAATATTTCAAAAACATTAACCAGTTGTGAAGTTGTTTAAATTGAAATTTGGATAATGTTTTAGAGATTAATGTATTCCTACACCATGTGATCAAATCAGTAGTAAGATGTGACGTACAAATACTAAAAGGAATAAACTAATAATAAGATTTTATTTATGAAATAGAAATATATAATGTAATTATATTTCATTATAATCTTAAATAGTGAAATAATTCCTAACCACATTGAAAAAAGGTCTTGAAACAAAAAATATGTCCTATTAGTATCATTTTAAGACATTAATAACCATTTACACACCTATAGTTTCAGGATTATTGGTCATTCACATTATCTTAAACATGTTATGTATCATTTCCCCTCTATATTTGAGTGTAAATTTTCTCATCATTGTCCATGTTTTCATTTACCACCAATGTTATCCAAATCGAAAACCTATTTATGTGTTTTTCTAGATGACTTTGTACTTCTATTTATCTCTTATTAAGAAGATGTTTTATTAACTCAATCACAATATATATTTTTGGAAAATGGATTTTCCAAATATCCTACCCCACAATAGAAATATAATTTTTAAATAATGAAGAAGCAATTTATTTAAGGTGGGGAGACTGTAACACCCCAATATATTACAATATTTTTAATTTAAGAATAAATATAATTTTTTTGAAAGCTAAATTTATACGTAACACCAAGTTAAAATTACACTACAGAAAACATTATGATTTTTTTAATTACATGAGAAATTATACTAATATTTCCCTATGAATAACCCAGAATTTATTTTATGTTACATGCAACAATGACATTCTTTAATGGATTGTGTTAAACCATTGACAATGTTTTAACAAATATTATTAATATTATTATTTATAAATAAAATTAACTTCTATCCAATAAATTAGAAATTATTATTATTATTTATTAATTTATGAAAATATATGGGTTTAATAAACATAAAAATAATTCATTGGTAATTAATTAATTAGGAATGAATATATAAACCTATTCAATATAAAAGAAAATTTTGTTTTTAAAAAACTACATTTTTATTGAAATTCCATTTTATACTAATGATTTTAATTAATTAATATTTGGGAAATATATTAATTTTATTTATATATTTTATATTCAATTAAAATTTACACTTAATTAATTGATTCGGTAAGAATCAGATAAGATCAAATCCAATTTTACAAGTAATTAGATGTATTTCTCTTGAAGACAATTTCCCCCTTTTAATGAAGACCTGTTTTGAAAGTAAATTTTGAAACTTATAAAACATTTATTCATCAAAATAAAAGTTCTTTTTGGTACCATAATTTCAATATTATATTAGGGTATTTTTTTTATTTTTCTGAGATGTTTCCTTTTTTGAATAATATAGAAAAATACAGAATTTTTAATTAAAATTTTATTTTCATCTATATAATTTATATTGATAAATTATATTTTAAATTATTTTTAAATTAAAAATAGATAAATAATACACATATTAATAAAATTTATGTCATTTTAAATCAATGTTATATTTAATTTTTATATAGTCCCATTTCAAACGATTGATTATTTTTACATTATAAGCATTATTTCTCATTACATATGCAGTATAAGTATTAAATTTAATTCATGCAGTTATGTGATTTGAAAATAAAAAAATGTATTCAAAATTTTTAATTGGAATAATTTATATTTTATAGAACGTTTAAATTATTTTTTTTACCAAAATTATTAGTGAAAATAATTAAACATAATTACGTCGATTAAGGTAAAAATGAATTTACTTAGTGGTTAAAAATTAATCTTAATGGTCCGAATGACCTAAATTTTTTCAAAATCCATTTTATATAAATATTTATTCTATATAATACCTTTTATTTAATTTGGTTCATTATTCCATTCATGTGATGTAATGGAGCACTTGAAATTTCTTTTAACTTTTTATGTTTTCAAGAATGTCACTCCTCCTCCACTATAAAAGGGAACTAACCCCCTTAATTTTTCACACATCTCAAGACCATTTGTTCTTAAAAACCCTACCCAAGATAACTCAAAACATCCCTACCTCCATAATAGTTGATGTTTTATATAAATAAAATGATGGAAGGATGTTGGTATATACCAAAATGAGTTTCTCAAAGAAGAGCTATTGTTCTTCAATGGGACCATTTAGTTTATTTCTTTCTCCATCCATTATATTATTCTTATAAATTTATTATATAATACCATAAATATCCCAAATATGATTATATTTTTTTATCTTAATGTAATGACCTACACCCACGCACATTTCCATCAAATGGGATAAGTAATCATCGTTCATGTGTACGTCAGATTACCACATCCCACCTCGATGTCCTTCATTCTTCCATTACCACCATTCAAGGATATAAATAATTATGGATATATAGTTTATATATGATATTAAGGTTATTTTTAATTCCATTTATAATTATTTAATTTTTATATATCTAATACCTTCATGATATCCATTTTGTTGGAATTCGATAACATCGTTTGTCGATGTGTGCACTATGACCACCTCAAAGGAATGTGATTCATTCACGCTTTACATGGAATTGATTATGGATTATTTTCATAAAAATATTTGTTATATATACAATAATATGGTATTTAAATTATGATATTAATATATATCAATTATATTTTCATTCATTTAATAAAATAATAAACTAGAAACAAAAATCATGCGTATGTCAGGCATATCATTTCCATTAATGGTGGATTTCATTTCCTATAACTAAATTTTATTTATCACTATTCATATATATATATATATATATAATGAATATACAAGATACTTAAATCATGTTTTTTCATTCTATATATTATTAAATAAAAATCTATATAAGAGGAATTTTAAAACAAGTCAATCCATACTCGAAAAACAAATTATGTATAACTTGAAGTGATTAAAATAATGAATTATTATTAATAAATGGGTTATAATATGTTATTGAAGGACTATATATTACATAAAATTATTTTTATAGTTATTTTATAATTTAAATACATTATTTGAATCTTCATACTGAAGGTTAAATGGAGTTCAACTGAAAGTAAAAGTAAGGTACGAGATCTCATCTCAATTTACATTCCATTGTGTCATTTTTGTTATTATAAAACAATAAACATTAATGTATTCTATATACCACCCCTTTTGTGATTTAGTATCATTACTCCCTCATAATTCATGTTATTTTATGTTTCAATTTAAATTATCTCATCCAAGAGGATTGACTTGAAAATTACCAAGTTTTAAAATTTATCATTGTTGTCTTACATTCTGTTGTAATTATTAACATTCTCTTAAAACAATCACCTCCTGATGTAAATTTTCCGCTAGAAATTAAATTTATTTTAAATTTTCATGCTCATATTTTATGTGTATAATTATTTCTTATACTGACTACCATTTTTACATAAATTGTTTACTTTGACATTTTTTTGATTATATGCGGAAATGCATATAAATATTTATTATTTGCTTAAAAATTATATATCATAGGCCATATTTTTTAAAATAAATTGATTTTATTATATATGAGTACTTAATTAGTCTTTCAATTATGGGTGGGTACCTAACTGTGTATATCCCCACTATCCATCAATAGGTTCTCATGAGAAAAATCAGTAGTGCAAATAAAATGGGTTTCACCAATTAGTTTTAAAAGTTCTTATGAACGGTATTAGTGGAATATGTTTAATTATACATCAAACATGAAATAAAATAATAAAGAAATACCTTCTTCTAGAAATCAGATATTATTATCCATGCTATTTTCTCTAGGGAAAAATTATTAATTCATTTTATTCTCAATTTATTGATTAAATAGAATCTTTTTTCAGTCATTTACCTTTCCATAATGATTATAGCTTATATAGTTATTAGAATGGAATGCGTTTTATATTATTTTCCATTTTATATTTATTATTTTCATTTACTACTTATTCCATTAACTTTACATTACAATTACTAAAAATTTTATCTCACCCTAATTTTGGTTCCTTTTCATCGGATATGAAGATAAATTGTTAGAATGAGTTACATGGTTATAATTTATTATTTATTTTTTCTGTATTGTTTTTAATTTAATATTCCCTAATTAATATTGGTTTCATGTATGTCATATCGTTGTCCAAAACATATAAACTATTTTTTCTTATGGGATTTTAATCTTGTACATATGACAATGTAATAATGCAAGGCACCGAATATGGGCTACTACGGCGGGGTCATAATAGTTTTTGTTTTGAGGATTTTATGAAATTCAATTTTTTGATGCATGGTTGTTGTTTAGGTTGATCAATTTTTTTCCATGCATGGTTGGGATAATTAGAATTTTTTCAGAACCACGTGGTGTACAAAAATATTGGAAATCATCCATGAGGTAGGGGATCCTAATTCTCCCTCTTTTATGTGATTTCTGTGTGACCGACATGAGTATTCAAACCTTTGGGTACATAGTAATCATATTTTTATTAATATCATTATAATTTTTATAATTAATATATATCAAGACTTATTATATGATTTAATTATTTTTAATACGTTGTTGATGTTATAATTCAAGCCTATTTACAATTATAAAACAAATATTATTGGGAGCCATGCTTGAACAATAGTTTTCATGATGTGATGACCCTTAATATGTTGTTGTGTGATAGAACCATAAATAAACGTCTATGTAATGTATATTTAGAGAGAAAAAAATTCCCTTGGACAACTATTTTGTGTGATAATACTCATGATAATATAAAGAACTAATGTAATGAATCCGATTAATATATTTGATGTCCATATGTGTTGTTGTGTGTGGATGTGTTTTTTGTGGTTATTTGTTTGTCTTGGGGTAGCTTTGAAGTGATTTTATTAACTAGATGAGTTCATTAGTATGTGATTATGTGATGTGGTTATTTGTTGGCATGGATATTTTGTGGGTTGTTTTGTGATATGGTGTAATGAGGTTGTGGCACAATGGTTGTGGTTTAGATATTATATCATAGAGGCTTTGGAATAATGGAATTGGAATAGTGGTTGTGTCATAGTGGCTATTATGCATAGGTTATGGGGGAGTGTTTGTGGGGTAGTGGTTGTGGTGTTGAGGTAGTGGTATCGATGTTTTTGTGAAGTGGTTGTGTGAGATGGAGATTGTGGTTGCGAGATGGATGAGATATGTGGTTGTAATGTTGTTAGATCGATTGGGAAATGTGATTCTACAACAATAGTGTAGGTGTGGAACTGTGATGGTGGTTATGTGAGTTAGTCATGTTGTTTCATGGCATGGATGAGTTGGTTTCCTGGTTAGCCATATAATAATTTATGATGCTATATTAGTAATTCAATTGGTTTGTAATTGAATATTATGATATGGGAGTTGATATGTGATAAATATATTAAATTTAATTGAATTAATGTGTGGTATAATCTAAAATCAAAAGGGTTTTTAATAAAATAGGAAAAAAATTTATGTTGAAAGTGGAAAATTTTCTCTAGGGGTTGTGAGGTGTGATACATATAATAGTGGTAGTAGTTGTGACAGTTGATGTATGGTACATGGTGGTGATGTGGTACACATAAGTGTGGTTGATGTGAATATTTTGGTTGTGTATTTTGTTATATATCTATATAATATATGTTTATGTTATTTTATACATGCCCCATCCATGTTTTATAACATTACCAATTCCCAATGGGGTATGCTCTGTGTTTATTCATGAACATCCAAGATGGTAGTGATTTGGATGGATGGCTAACCACACTCCATTAATCGTCCATTAGTAGTGATGTATGGACCATGTGTTTAGAAAATATATGTGAAGTGTTGGACAAATTTTCATCAGGTGTGAGGCGATATATTTTGACAAGTTTCTTTTGGGTGAGAAGGGATATGGTGCGATGTGATATATAGTTCTGTCAGGTGTCATAGGAGGAGGCAATGGGAATGATGTCCTTCATATTCATAATACCCTACTAATGTGGTTCTTCTTGTGATGCGTGGTCCAAGTGTATTTGTGAGAGATTAGATGTGATGTGATGTGATTTGATGTGTGTTCAAGGTGTCTATGGGAAATATGTGATGTGATGTGTGGCCCAAGAACCTACAGGTGATATGTGATGGGATGCGGTGTGATGTGATGTATGGCCCATGTGTCTACAAGTGGGATATAATGTGATGTATAAATGATATGTGTGGAATTGATGGGATCATGTGATGTTGAACATTGGGTAAACTTTTATTTATTATGATATCAATATTGCATTATTATATTGGATGCATGACTTGGTTAGTGAGACATGGTGAGGCTGGGTTTGGTTAGATGATATGTATTGGCGCTGGTTTATTCTACTATTTTTTCACTTTCACATTAGCATGTCCTTTTCACTAGTACACATGAGGCCTTGTTTATGTACCTATTTATTATACCTATTATTATCACCCTACATATATAAATAATTTTCACGATTCCAGGAGGACATCATGGACTAGGACAAACATAAATATAATTTTTTTAGTTTAGGTAATTTTTCTTCAATAGATTTTACTTTTCTGTATTTACTTTGGATAAATTTATCTGTATCACTTTTATTTACTCATATAATATGGGATGGGTTTGGGTTACCTTTATAATTACTATTGGTGATATTTGGTTGTTTTTTAACCTCTTTATTAGTCCTTTTTCATTTATAGAGTGGAATTCCTCCTATAATATGATACTTTTATACCCTCGGTGATAGATTCCAACTCGAGGATAACTGGAGGTTCGGTTTAGGGGTCATTATCTATCTCCCTTAATTTCAACATCTATGATAGGAGGGGGACATGTAAAAATAGATTTTGCAATGATGTTTCATGAATATATGATCTGAATTTCTGTGATTTTTAAAATGAATTTCAAACTAGAAGAAATATAAATTACATTAAGAAATGAAATGGAATTCAAATCTATGGAAAAACCATACATTTCAAAACATAGTTATGGTGAGGATGATTTGGATGATGAACTTCATTATGTTTTTAAAAAAATCACTAAAAAATGAACATTTTAATGAAATATTTATTTGGATTATTTTCAATCCTCAAAACTATGGATCATTTCTGCTCAGGGCTCAAGGAGTTTTAATGATACAGAAATTGAATAATAAATCATGTAGAGTCTTCAGAGGAGGATCCCTAATATGTGAGGCTTAAAATAATGAAATAAATTATATTTATAGAGATTCTTCTGAAAATATTAACAGGATAAAAATTATTTTTTGGAAAATGTTGAACCATATTTTAATATGATTTTGATGATTCCATGATGGGTAAAGTGGAAACGGTGTAACCTAAAAAAGATGAAGACAAGCAGTCGAATAGTTTTTTACATATTAAGGTGAAACTTGGGGTTCCCTTTTGGAGATTTTAAATCAAATAAAGAAAAACAAAAAAAATGAAAATTTATTGAAATATTTATCAAAGTATGTGTATCATCTTGAAGTATATATTGATCTAATACAAGGAGAGGAAAAATACCACCTAACAAAACATTAAATATTGGACTATATTGTGGAGTTTAAACTTTGGATTGGAGTGTGTGAAACATTCACCAATGACCTTACATTAAGACTAGAGTAAAAGGATAATATATTTGAGGTCCTTGAGGAAGAAATATTTTTTTGTAAAAAACATGAAACTGAATTAAAAATAAGGAAAATATAGATTAAATTAAAAAATGTCAGGTTTTTAGATGTATAGATTTTGGAATAAGTTAACCATCATTATAAAGGATTATATAATGACTAGAATGATCAAAATTCAAAATTTATGGGATAAATTCTAATTTTATATGAAAAAGAAACATTAGAGGATTGAAACGAGATGACCCAAAGATATTTAAAGAAAAAAAGATGAACATATCACAATGGAAAAAGATGTCCTAATTCAGATATCCTCAATCCAAATAGAGAAGAGAGATGTAAATAATCCTCAATTATCAAGAGAGGATCACTGGTAAAATACCTATAAAAAATAATAGGTTATGCCTAGGAATGGAAGTGAGAAGATATTTCCTCTCATGAAATGTCAATTATTTGTCTTTCTTGTCCATACAATGTCTTACTTTGAACAAAAAATGAGCTATCTGGATAGAGAAGCACCTGTAAGGAAACAATGGCTAATGATACCAAATCTTTCATCATATAGATGAAATAATGTCTATTTATATTTTATAAATTTTTATAACATTATTCATTAAGATATTTTAATGTTTTGTGCCTTTCATGTCCATTACATTTCCAGTTTTGGTTGTTCGAGGTATTCATAGGAGGCTAGGAGAATATCTATAGATGTTAAGTTACCATAGGCTGGAAGTATAGAGATTTCACAATGTGTACAAATTTTACACAATGTGAAAGAGGGTTTCACTATATTTAATTTATTTGGGATTAAAAAAATTAATTAATTGAAGAGGAAACAATATTTTGGTAGATACCGAACCATGTGGATTACACAATGTAAAAGGGTATTACAAGTCATGTAATCCTTTAATATAATGCATATTTAAAATTGTGTTCAACTAAATTATCATTAATTTAGTTGTGGTTTTTTCTTCCTCTCATCTTGGGGGAACCCTATGCTCCCTACGGTGTTCAACAAGCCATTTCCTCTCTATTTGATTCACTAATACTAGTTTTTCTTTTTTAATAATCCGTCTTTGATATATGGTGAGTTCTCCTCTCATCCTCCTCTATTTTCATCCCTTCTTCATCTGGGAATCTGTTATGGTCGTGTTTATTTGGTTGGGGGTGCATTTTTGTTTCATTTTTTTACCTCCAAATGGTGTGTATTAGTTTTATCCACATGTTTCTTTTTCAAATATGGTTTTGGGGGTGTTCATTTTTTGACATGCGGTGTGTAGTGAGTTGAAAGGTAAATGGGTATGCTTCACATGTTTTTATAGCCATGATATGATGATGATATTATGGATTCTATAGAAGTGATTCCCAAAGGAAAATCATGATCATTGGTAGATTTGATAGCACTAGATATATATTGTGTGACTATTCTGACTATTTTTATTTTCATTATATCACCCAAAATTTAATTGGTTAATTACTTATACTTGGCTAATGAAATGGTTTCCCCATATTTTCCTTTGTGTGATAAAACCCTTGAAAAATAGTGGAATTTGATAAAAAAAACCCCTTTGTAATTCTTTAAAAATGGAACTTGATGTATTGTGATGTGGGGATATTCTTGTGGGATGGTGGTGTGTAGTTACAATGGGGTGTGGGTTTGACAGTTGGTGGGTTGTGCTTTTGTAGTGGTGAGGTGATATTTTGTGAGTCGTGCTTTTGGGGTGGTGAGGTGATAGTCTTTGGGTCTTGATTTTGGGGAGGGATTTTGATCAATGTGGTTAATTATTTGGGGTTGGAAAGGTTATGGGTATGTTTAAATATTTGTGAGATTTTTTTTCCTTATGCTAGATTCCCGAGTAGTGATGGAATTAAAAAAATCATTGTTTAATAATGCTTGAAAAGGCATGGGTTGGTTTGTTTAATGGGATGGAAATTTGTTAATGGAAAATTTAATGATGGGTTCTGTTATTAAACATTATTGATTATAAACAATGAAATGAATGAGTGCTAAATTCAATGGAAATTTGAAGTACTATTAGATTATTTGGAATCTTCAAATTCTGAAATGACTATTAAAGATACAACTAAATGAATTTAGAGGTTTATTTGTAATGAGTTGGTTATTAGATTGAGAACCCAAAGGTTGGGATTGAGTGTCTGATAAAATACATTTATATTTATATACATTTATAATAATGTGATTTCTATATTCACCCCACCTATGTTGAGAACTATGTGACAAACACCCACAGAGTCATGTCGGGGTGTCTTTCCCAACATCCCAGTGGGAGGATGGATGATTTGACACCAACTCTTCCCCGCTACCTCTTCTGGATGAGGTAAGTTTTGCACAGCCTATGAAGTTCGTATGTTCGTTTCTGTATTATGTGATGTGATTTGGTATCTCGGGTGTCTTTGATATGAGTTGTGATGTGGTGTCTTAGGTGTCTTCGGAATGAGTTGTGATGTTGTCTACCAGGTATCTTCAGGGTGAGTAGTGATGCGCTATCCCACGTGTCTTTGGGATGACTTATGATGCGGTATCCCACCTTTCTCACAGATGATATTTGATGAGTTATAAGGCTTAGGTTTGTTGGGGTGGGATGTTTTGTGAGGCCCAGGTGGGTGAGGGTGAGATGTGCTGTGAGCCCCATGTGTGTGCGGGCGAGCTGTGATGTGGTATATTTAGAAGAGGTGGGAGCTCCAAGACATTTTTCATTGGGTTATGAGAGAGGAAAATCAGTGAGAAAGTGTATTTTGGTACCCTGTCATTGATGATTTTTACTTTATATTATATTATATAGCCTACATTATTTGATGAGAATACCTTAGTGAGGTTGGGATTGTTAGTATTCATGTTTAGGTGCTGTTTTTTTCTATTGTTTTCTCACAGGTTCATTAGTATTATTCCTTCACATGTTTATGAGAGACTTCATTTTTTCATACGGTGTATACTTTTATGATCACACTATGTATAAAAATATTTTTCTAGGTTTCCATGATGATTTCTTGTACCGTGTTGGGCTATAGTAGCTCAGATCCCTAATCGTTATTGTGTTGCTGCTTTAGCATTGCTTTTGGGTATTTACATTGAAGAATTTTTATGTATTAGTTCTATTTATAAATGCATGTGGGATGATTTTGGATTATATTTTATATTATTTTTTTGGATTATTAATTCTATATCTCAAACATATTTATATTATAACGATTAATACCTCCCATATTGTGATATATTTGTACACCTTTTGTTCTAGTCACCAATCCAGGGCCAACTGGATGTTGGGCTTGAGAGTCATTGTATATTTCCCCTAATTGTTTAATATTTTGAGGTAGGCATAATGATACAGTGGTATCTGAGGTGATCGTTGAGAGATAGGATGAATATTTTAGTTAGGCACAATGATGATTTCATGGGTAGGAATGGAAATAGTTCCAGTCAACCTTGGTGCATGAAATAGGCCATGGAGTCTGACAAGGACATGGGATTTTAGAGACCCCATAATCCATTTCATTGACTCTGAGCATTTTGGACAACCAAGTGAGATGGAACGACATAAAGGGTAGAGATATAAGAGAGGTACATGTTTCATAATGACTTGGTTTATAATTTGAATTGAATTATTTAGGGAAATTTGTAATGTATAAAAATATGATTTAAATGCATAATTATAAAAATTAAAAAAATACCATCCAAATTTGGATTAGTAAATCCTTGTTTTCCATTACACTATGGATCTTTGTCATCATATGTGTATAGATCAGGAAGTGGATGTTCATCAGGCTGACTCGGTTGGTCATCAATTGGTTGATCCGGTTGACGAGTATGATAAGTGGAAAAGGGATTTGTGTTCTTTCCAAAGTCATGTTTTGGAGAAGTATGAGGGTATTGTTCAAGTGTTGAGATAATGAGATGGATAGAGCAGCTCAAGATCACTTTTGGTTTGATTCATTCCCGAACAGAGTATTGTTTCCCTTTGGTTTCAATTCAGATGCAAGGATTATCACCTCAGTGGTTGATGTTATATATGGGAGAGTGGAAGGAGGTAGATGTTTTGTGTGTTGACTTTCAGAATGAGTTCCTGGTAGTGTTCCTTTCATTAACCATGATGGAATTGAGGAGGTACCAGCTTATTTCTATTTAGTAGGGGAGCATGTCAGTAGAGGATCTGAGAATCAAGTTCAAGGAACTTTAATTTTTTTTTTCCAAACCCTTTTCCAGATGAAGAATCTCATGAAATACGTCTTTACATGGCACTTTGTCCTTCTATCTTGTATGGTTTTAATCTGTTTACATTGGTGGAATATCTTGAGGATTATAATAATGAAGTGGTTATCAAGTGAATTCACTCATGAGGTGGTTTTCTATATGAATCGAACTAGCAGCTTCATAGTGGAGCATGGTTTTTAGTGGAAGTTCTCAAGAACTAGGACATTCCTCATTTTGACTGGATGGGATTCAACCTCAGCATATTATTTTATAAACATCGGGTTCCAATTATTTCTATGATTCTCCTGGGAGATTTTTACAGTGTGTTTTAGTTTTTGTGTTCATGGTATTGCCAGAGAGTGTGCCCAGTGGTTCCCCAATTTCAATTTGTAGAGGTGGACAGGTTTAGCATTAGCATCACCAGTAGTTTGTAGTGAGGCCATTTCAGTAGTACAGGAAACACATATTGTGCTCTACCAAGGGGGGATGGAATATGTAGTTGGTGAACACAAGACGTCTCTTCTGTTAATGGACTGTGACTTGAGAATTGATGTATATGGGGTATTTAGAAGATAGGAAAAGGAGTTGAACATGGTCAGTTGCAATAAGAGGGGGACACAGCCTAAGAGGGACCATAGATTGTTAGAGGTATGATCAATTTGTTTAGTTATGTTATTTGTACATTTTTTGATTCAAGAGATTTTCAATCCTTCGTTAAACCATATCTATCGCATTCTCTAGGACTATATGTAGAGAATCTTCTCATACACCGAGAGTTGACTATGCTCGTCAGAGCCCTGAACAACTTGTTTACTGTGTCCCGAGAGTGTAGATTGATGATGGGGCCATATTAGTCCCATGGGTGTATTTTCATGCTACAGAAGCAGCCATAGGTTTCCATCATCGGCATCAATAGTTTTGTTCCATTTGTGATTTTATCATCTATTTTTCAAGGAGAGCCATTTTTTCAGATTCGGATGGTTAGTGTGTGGTTTTCATTGGTGAGTAGATTTTTTCTTTGGGTTGTTAGTATGTTAATCCCCTTCATTCCTAACTGGATGAGTTGTTAGTGGAATTAGTTGATTCTATGACAGTGGTGGTTCCTAGGGTTATTAAGGAGTTCCTGTATGTTTTCCATAATAAGTTTGTGATGCTACCCCCTTGACATGATGTTGAGTTCGGGATAGATTTGTAGCATGGTGATTCTCATATTATGATGGTTCCTTATCAGATATGACCTTATGAGTTACATGAATATTGGATTTAGATTGGTGATCTGATTTAGAAGGGTTTTATCCAATCCAATGTGTCACCATGGGGTGCTCTAGTCATGTTTTCCTAGATGACAGATGGTATTTTAAGGATTTCTATAGAATACTAATGTTTTAATCAGTTGATAGTCATGAATTGTTACCCTAATTCAAGAATAGATGATTTTTCATCTAGCTCAGAGGGGATAGTTGGTTTTTTATTATCAATCTACAGTATGGATATCAACTATTGATGTTAAAGGAGGGAGATATCTCGAAGAATTCCTTCAGATGCAGGTGTAGGAACATATGGTTTATAGTCATGTCATTCGGTGTTACAAAAACACCATCCATTTTCATGGGGATTATGAAATCCATGTTTTATGAGTTCTTGGATTGGTTCTTCATCATATTCATCCACGATATTTTAATCTACTTGAGTTTAGAATAGTAGGATGTCGAGAATCTCTGAACTGTCTTGTAGTTTCTTCGGTTCCACCAGCTCTATGAAATTTTTTCAAACTATATATTCTTAACATGATAGGTTCATTTCATTAGTAATTCTATATCTCTGTAGGTTGTAGAAATACACCGATCAATGTTTTATGAAATTTATTATTAGGAAGCACTTACGAATGTGGAAGAGGTTCGTTGTTTCTTTAGTCTCTCGGGCTTTTTTTGATGTGTTTTCCCAATTTCACTCAAGATAAAGCCCCATTGACAACCTTTAATAAGAAATGTGAATCTTTTTTATGGTTTTATTAGTTCTAGGATGAATTTTGTAACTTGAAGTTGACGTTGGTTAGTTCTCCAATGCTTTTATTTTCAAGAGAAAGAATTTGTGTTTGATGAGTTCCGTAATGCTTCCTATCTAGGATTTAGGATCATCATGATGTATTAGAAGAAACTGATATGTCATGGGTGTATTAATTTATATCAATATGAGCATCACTATGCCACCCATAATCTGGATCTAGAAAATTTTATATTTGAGATGATGTTGTTGCGACATTTTTTCATTAGTAAGTGCATTGTGGTCTTCATGGATCACAACAGTGTGATGCATATCTTTTCCCAGTGTAATTTGAACTTGAAAGATCAGTTGTGGATGGAGTTTCCTTAGTATTATTATTATTTTTAGATCTATTTCATCTCCAAAAGGGGAATTTCATTGATGACTCTTTGAGTGGGTAGTTAGGGAAGGGAGTTTTTTTGGAGCCTGCAGATTCTTGGAGAGAAATTGAGGAGCTGGAATCCTTGTACTTGTATGCAAGGGTGTATGATAGTAGAGACTATTTGTTTCAGATGACAATATAATCATCTCTGATGTTGCAGGTAGATGAGTCTCAGTGGGATACACAAATTTAAAGGTGATGTGAGATCATGTTGGCTACAGTAATGCTTCAGAGTGATGTTTAAAGGATATTCATAATAGGATGTTGTTTGGAATAAGTTTGTTCATTCTAGTAGATATGCACAATAGAGTCCTTTTTTAGAACCATAAATCACCTTTAGAGGTACACCTGAGAATTTATATGATGTTCCAAGGCTTAAGGGTGTAGTTTTGGTGGCCCAAGGTGAAATGGGAAGTGGCAGAGTTTGTAGAAATATGATTGGATTTCTAGAAAGTAATGGACCAGAATGATGATCCTTGTGCTTTTTTTCAGTCCTTGGATGTTCTCGAGTTGAATTATGAGGACATATTCCAGGATTTCATCACTAGGTTTCGTAGATCATAGGAAATTGTTCATGCTATCATGGAGGTCATACACAGATTGATGAAATCATACCACTTCTTAGTGAAAAAAGAAGTATGGTGTAATGGATTAATTGGCTAAGAGGTATATGAATTAGGTGGATAAGTCCCATTGAGTTTAGAGGTCAATTGTATTAGACTAGGATTCATGTTTTATCTAAAGAGTTTGGAGGTGATTACAGCATGAATTTGGCACTCAGTTATGCCTCAAAACTTCTTTCCACCCCCAAAAAGAAGGGAAGATGGAATGAAATATCCAAATGATGGAGTTTACATTGTGGGAATGCATCTTGATCTTTGGTTTATCTTGATTATGACACTTACCTTTGGTAGAGTTTTCCTATAATAACTACTAGGACACATTTATTATAGTGGCACTATTTCAGTCTTCATACAAAAGATCGTGTTGTTCACCATTATGATAGATGGAGGATGGGGATATAGCTGTTCTTGGTCCCAATACAGTGTACAACCTAATAGAGAATGTTCATCCCATTAAAGTGATGAAGAATATAGTGTAGGACTCGAAGAAGTCTCATTCTGATCACATGAGGAGGCTATTGGAGTTTGAGGTTAGGGACCATATTTTCTTGTGTGCTTCCCCTCGATGTGGGAAGCAATGGTTTGGTAGAAAGAGTAGGCTTTCTCTCAAGTTTTTTGGGACCATTGACTTGTTTGGGCGAGTTTGTGATGTTTTTTACCTATTGGCATTTACATAGTGGTTAAATATGACCCCAACGTCTTCCATGTATCTTTGATTCGTTAGTATCTTCACAATGAATCCCATGTCCTTGACTGGGGATAATTGAATATCACTGATTACATGACATTTGTGGGGCAGCCAGTAGGGATCTAGGATCATCAAGAGAGAGTAAAACATGGATGAAACATTTCTTTTGTTCATGTGTTGTGGAGGCATGATGGCCATGATGAGAGTACTTGGGGGAGAGAGAGACACAAATGAGTGCCCAGTTCTCTAAGTTGGTTTATGGTTTTCCTTGATCTGTTTTTCTTGTGATGTGAGGTCTAGGACCATATTGAAAAATAAGATGACTTGTTTTCCTTGTTTTATGATGTGTGTGGTATGATGTGTGATAAAGTCTTGACATAAGAAAAAAGGGAGGCCCAGATTCCCGATCGAGAATCATTAACTGCAACGAAATTAATTCCATGAGGGTGAGCCAGTGCCACCCAGAGGGGATTGTATATTGACCTGGATGGTGGAATTCTCCAATCCATGTGTTTTGGACGTTATGGTTCATTGGATTTAGATTTTGATTCCCTGGGAATCATGGAGGATGAAATACTTGTGTTGTTTTATTATGAAATTGCGGTTATGAGAGAGGAGACGGTATGTAGTTTTGGTTTTTTGGATATGTGGTTATGAAAATTCTCTATGGTTGTCTGGTTCTATTTTATTGGCCTATGCTGGAATTTAAGGTATGATGTGATACTTGGGAGGTATCTAACGGGGTAGTTGTTAGTACCCCTTTTTATTCTAGTATTGTTTTTGGATTCTCGAGGGTGAGAATCGCTTGGAGGTATATGATGTAATGGTTTGTGCCTTCTCAGTCCATTAACATTCATGTTTGGTTATTCAAAGTGTTCATAGGAAGCTTATAAGAATTATGGAGAAGTTCAGTTTCTAAAGGCTGAAAGTAGGGAGATTTAACAATGTATAAAAATTTTACATGATGTGAACGAGGGTTCCACGTCATGAAATGTTACACAGTGTGAAAGTGGGTTTTATACGAGTAATTTATTGTGGTATAAAAATAAATAGGTGATTTTTTTAGAAAAAACTGAACACCATGGATTACACAATGTTATATAGGATTACATGTCATTTAATACCCTGATATAGTTCATATTTAAAATTCATTTCAGATGAATTCTCATTCATTTGGACATGGTTTATTCTTCCACTCATCTTTGTCGAACCCTAGGCACCCTAAGAGGTTCTCAAATCCCTTTTCCTTCCTATTTGATCTTTTGATCATTTTGGTTCTTTGTTGGTGATCTATCTTCAATCTGTGGTGAGTTCTCCTCTCATTCCTCTCCATTGTTATTTCATTCTTCTCCCAGGTATCTGGTGCAGTGGTTTTTATTTGGTTTTTGGTGCATTTGGGTTTCATTTTGGATCAACCTTTTCTATGGTGTAATATTATATTTCTATTTCTCATGCAATAATGGTTTCCATGAGGTTTCTTCTTCTCTCCACTAGGTGCAGTGAGTTAAAAAGATTCCATCATGTATGAATTCTCTTGTTTTTCATTGTTTTTTATCACATGGGAGAGGATTTATTTGTAAGTTGTTCATTGAATTATGGTTTTTTCATTATGATTGAGGAGAAATAATTGGTCAAGTTGAAATTTAATGGTAAACAGGTCTGATTTTTATGTTTTTACAACCTTGATATGATTCTGATATTGTGGAATATATGGGCTTGATGCCCCACTAAAAATTATGGTCATTAGTGGTTTTTTTACATTGAATATATGTGTTATGATTATTGTGACTATTGTGATTTTTATGACATCACACAAAAATAAAATTGGTTAATTACATATACATGGATAATCAAATGGATACCCAAAGATTTAGGTGTGTTTAATAACACCCTAAAATGAAGTGGAATGTGATAAAAATAACATTTAAATTATTTAACAATGGATATTGATGGGTAGTGATGTATGGTCATACATGTGGGATTGTGTTGTCTGGTTGAAATGGTGGTGTGGGGATAATAGTTGGTGGATGGTGCTTTTGGGGCGGTGAGGTGATAGTTTGAGGTCCATTCTTTTAGGGTGGCGAGGTGATAGTTTGGGGGCTCTAATTTTGAGGTGGTGAGGTAATCATTGTGGGATATGATTTTGTGGTGTAAAAGTGTTGGGGACGTTGAGCTATTTGTGATATGTGGTTTCCTTGTGCTATATTCCTGAGTAGTGATTCAATTATTATATAATTTTTTAATAATTTTTGAAAAGTCATGGATTGTTTTTGTTAGTTTGATGGATATTTATTCATGGAAAATTTAATGATGAGTTTTTAGATTAAAATTGGTTGATGGTAAATAATGAAATTAATGGGTGTAAAATGAGGAGGAAGTTTGATGTCGTATTAGATTATCAGGACTCTTCACCCACTGAAATAAATTTTTCAAATACCAATAAATTCATTTAGAAGTTACAGAAATGATTGAAGTGTTATGAGTTGTTTGAGTGTTTGAGAAACTATAGGATGGGATTGAGTTAGTTTATTGTTTGATATAATATTTATATATATACTTGTTTATTTTTTAGTTTTTTAGTATTTTTTATCCTTTTGATATCTATACGCACACCATCCATGTTAATAACTCTATTCCAAAGACCTCTATAGTTACATAGGGGTGTTTGTAGCATTATCCTGTAGGATGATGGATGGTTGAACACATGATCTTCTAAGATCTCTCTTCCAGGAGAAGTAAGTATTGTACATAATATGATTTCCAAAAGTTTGTTAGTGAATTACATGTTGATATGTTGCATCCCTCGTGTATTTGGGATGAGTTGTGATGTGGTGTCCCCAGTGTATTTTAGGATGAGTCCTGATGTGATTTCCTAGGTGTTGTTAAGATGAGATGTGATGTGGTATCCCATATGCCTTTTGGATAAGATTTAATGTATTGTGAGTCCAAAGTGAGTGCGGGGGGGGGGGGGGGAGTGTGTTGTTGGGCCCAAGTGTTTGTGAGTGTGATGTGTTGTGAGGCCTAGGTGTATGTGAGAGGGATGTGAAATGGTATATTCAGAAGAGGTGGGAATTCCCAGACATTTTATGTTGGTGTGTGAGAGTAGTTAATTAGTGGTAAAGTGTCACAGGTCACCCTATCATTGGTGTGATTTACATTATATTATATTACCTATCTTGTGTTATTTAGATATCATTTCCTAGTGAGGTTGGGATGGTTAGTATTCTTATTTATGTGTTTTTTGGTTCGGTAATTTTCTCATAGGTGCATTAGTTTGCTTGTTTCACATGTGCATGAGAGACTTTAGTTTTTTTTACCGGTTATACCTGTATTCTCAACCTATGTATATGAAAATAATTTCGGTTTTCATTATTATTTTAAAGACTATGTTGGGACTTACTAGCTCAGATCCCTAACCATTGTTGTGTTGCTAATTTAGCTATTCTTTTGGGTATATAAATTGGATATTTTTATTTGTATCAGTTCTATTTATACAGGCATAAAGGATATTTTGGTTTTATCTTTTATATTATGTCATAGAGTTTTTTTGTGGATGATTCATTCTATCTCCCAATACTCTTTATATTATAATGGTTAATGCCTCCCATATTGTGATATTTGTACACTTTTGGTTCTAGTCACCAACTCGGGGCCTACTGGCTAGGGGACACTAGGGGGTCTATATCTCTCTCTATTTTTTTAGGTAGCTTTGGAGGAAGAGGGTTGTGACACTATTCATTGTATATATAGGAAAGGTGAGAAAAATAACTGTATAACTCCAAGAGGAGTCAATCCCAATCAATCAAGTTAAATTTCTTATTAACATATGTATCATCATATGGAACATTAAATATGTCCATGGTGCAACCATTCTTGTTGAAAATATATTAGAGATTCTATCTTCTCCTGCAACCCAATTAGGTATATCATTGAAGGAAACAAGATGATTGATAAATCTATACTGGCATAAATCAAACTAAATACCTCAATGAATAGTATCACTTAGATTCTTCATAGTGGATTCCCAACCCACAAGACATGAAATGACTGTTTTTTTTAAATATTTGAAGAAAATGGTCTATGGGATAGAGATATTCAAAAACAATGGTGTCTTAATGGTCAAAGGTAGTGGAAATATAGAATTATAAAATAATGAGTTAACCATAATAGACGTTATCTACTTGGATGCTTTACATCAAAATCTCTTGAGTGTGATAAAAACAAGTTGACTTGGGACAGATATTGACATTTAATCAAAAAGGGAGAACCATCAAATGGAGGATAAGTAATTCTACTATGAAAGGATATAGAAAAAATGATAATTTTTACCAAAAATATAGTAAATGAAACACTAGTTTATTAACAAATAAAGAGGAAGACAATTATTGGACTAGAGGTTTAGTTACATTAATAAATTGATCATGTAAACATTATCCATGATAAATAATGTTGTCAACATTCCCAATATAAGGAATGGTTAATAAAATACAGATGATTCATGCATGCGAGGAAAGATGGTTTGGAATTTTTATCATTTAGGAAGAAATAGTGCATAAAATCTACTTGATATCATCCACATCAATTTTTTTGTTCTAATGATAGTTGCGGGAAGATATAAAGACAAGTACACCATTATTTTTATTGATGGTTATAAAATAAAGGTATTTCAAATGGTTATACAGTGAGAATGGGAAGTTATTCACTACATGAATATATATCACTAAAGACTTGAGAATGAAACGGACCGTATGGTTTGATAGTACAATTTGATAATGGAACATAATTCAATTCCACTATGTTTGAAAATTACCTAAAAACGTGCAACCAATCATGAGGTGTCTTTAGTGAGAACACATAAAAATATGGGGTTATTGAACACATGAGGCAATGGGTGAATAATATGGCCGAAACTATGCTGATAGTGATTTGTGTTTATCTTCACTATTTTAAATAGGTTCTTCTAGTTTCGTGGTACACTAAAAAAATATAATAGGGATATGTTTAGTAAAGGGAAGGATTTTATATGATATATGGAATGAAAGGAATCCCTCACTGAAGTATTTTCCTGTTTATGGAAGTAAAATATTCATCTGAAATAGAGAATTAAAATATGGAATGTGTGGTGATTCTACGAATGATGGAATATTCCTTGGATTTTCAATGAAATGTAAAACCTACATAGTCAAATATGATCATTTTATAAATATTTATATGAGAATTGATGTCAAGATCGTTGAGTATAAAACTATAAATAACTCTATTACATCATTTTTTGATATGATTGATGGTGAAGAAGAAATTGGAAAAGGGACAACTTCATATTTTGTATTTTTGATATGAATGCCCAACATTTATGGCCCACAAAATTATTCTAATTCAGATATAGAATCAAAATTTGAAATAATTTTTGGGTAACCTGAACCATAATCACATAGGATAAATAGAAGAGAATAACCTGATCAATCAAAAAAATATTGGGTATTGCACTGCACCTACAAAAACCAGGATAATGAGGAATACAAAAAATTCCACACTCCTATTAATTGTGGAACCAATCTCTTTAAAATATCATTACATGTTGAATCATGGTGTAAGGACATGAATTATGAAATTGATAAGAGTAGATGAAAAAGGACATGAGATATTTTTTATGAGACTAGAATGTCACATTGTATTTCTAAAAAAGTGTACCTCCAAAAAAATACGATGATGTATGAAATTTTATCAGATACAAGGCACAAAAGGTGTGAAATGGTTATGAACATATTAAATGCATTTATGTTGAAGAAAAATTTTATCCCATAACTAAACTGGAATTGATTATGAGCATCCTATCCATGGGGATTCAAAGATGGTACAATGTATCTATAATGGTTTTTAAAATGAAATTCTTAAATGGAGCTCATGAAGAATAAGTATACATTGAAAAAAAAGTGGGATTACAAATTAGTAATGATGGAACAAACGATTGTTGACTAAATAAATCTATTTATGGTCTATAATAGGCACCATGAGCATGGTATTATAGAGTGGATTATTTTATGAAGAAACTATTATATAAATGAGGAGGTGTTGACCTAAATATCTATATGAATAATTAATAAGGAGACAACTTTATGGTTCTTCTATATAAGAATGATATTATATTTGGAAAAACATTCATGTATTAGTGGAATAATTTTATAATTACATGAAATCAAAATTTGAAATTTCCATGATTGGTGAACTCACATACTTTTTGAGGGTTGCATGTGATCAAAATGAAGGAATAACCATTTGTTTCTCAAGAAATATATTAAAGTGATCTTAGGAAGAAATAATAAATGCATGACTCTAAACAAATGTTGGACATGATTTCAGTAAGTAATAAACTAGGAAATATCCAGCATGGAAAATATATTGAATCCACATTGTATAGGAGGATCATTGGGATCCTATTAAATTTTACTAAAATATGACTAGATAACATATTTTTAAAATATTTAGCAGCTCACATACAATGTGAGAATGCCCATCAGGATCAATGTATCCAAAGTTGGGGGAGTGGTGAAATAGTGATATCATTTTCATTTTATGATTCCCCAATTCTGAAATAACCTTCTCCACCTATTAGAAATTTGGTACCTTTATGAAATAAAAATATTCATACATCCATTGGAATATTAGAAATTACAAGTTTCTCTACTCAATAATAGTATCTACGAACATGTTATAGTTAAAAAATAATCCAATACCACAGAGTCCACTATAAAATTATAATTTTTTCTGGATGTAATGTGTAGGATATTCCCTCACACTCGTGTAGCCGAATAATCAATATAGCAGTGCATGTGCTTCAAGTAAGATTACTGATGTAATAAAAAAATTTTAATATGTTAATAATCTTTCAAAAATTTATTATAAAAATTTTCTGCTTCTTCTTTATCTACATTCACAACTATGATCTTCAAAACAATTCTCCTCTTTCTTACCTAGAAGTTGGTATGAACATCCTAGGATTATAAATGATACATAGTTTGATTTACCAGTATGATTTACCCTCTCTAATAAAAATAATAAACTAGAATTCAAGTAAATCAATTTTGAACTAATTTTAATTTAGTTCATCAATCACAGTTTGATTACTCTGTTCGATTCCAGAACCACTGAATATGATCTTCCATGTTATTCTCCTGTCTGAAAAAATTACTCAATAAAGCCCCATCCTAAAACAACTTCTCTCTAGAAACATTATATGATACACTTTATATCTTCACCCATGAATAAAACAATAATCTGATGAATTTTAAATATAAGTTCACTATTTATAGCTGATCCAAAAATGGATTGGGTGGTATTCTAATAAACATTCACACTTGACCAAATTTCCAGAAACAAAAAATTACATTAAATTTCTCGTGCATATTTGACTTCATCATAACTTCTGAAATATTATTATTTGATATATAACATTATAAATTCTTATCAAGAATTCATATCCCTTTATTCATTCTTTATAATCATCATTCTGGTTCTGATTCCCATTCATATTTTCTCATTACGATGATGAAAATAGTTTCTTTATTATTCTTCTCTCCAATAATTAAAAAAACCTATTTCATCTCATTTAGATTCATGAAATCAAAAAATATGATTCTCTATACTAACATTTAATATATATATATATATATAACAAAATATTCTTATTCTTATGATTTGAAAAAAATGATGAATAAATAGTACATTGAAACCATTCTTCCCATTCTGATGATCCATACAAACTACTTAGACTAAATCATTGAAAACATTCTTCCGCACACTTGGTCACAACATATAAATATGTAAAACGTCCATAGTATAACTTCTACATCTTCTTAAACCACATTAAACATTTTCTCTAAACTCTTTAAATGTTGAGTTCCCATTTACAACAATTTTCAAAAACACTTCAGAAAAATATTCTTTTCCTTTTTCCCTCAGACCAATGATCATGCATCAAATTACTTTATTAGTGTCAATCATTGTTTGATAGATCAGTTTCTAATTTACACTATTGGATTTTTTTTAGTGGTATTCTAGTGATTCATTACCCAATTTATAAAGAAATAAAAATTAAGTTCCACCTAACACAATTGAAAAAAATAAAACCACAACTAATGTACAAGTTCTGATAACTCATCTTGATGAAATTTTGTTCGAACCATTATTGATTTATCTTGGTTCCCTTTTTTCATCAGACCCAAAAAAATTAAACTTCATCATATATTTGAAGGGTCCCAAAATTCCCCAATGAATGAAATCATATCTTTGATAACCATATATAATTATTAGAATCGGGATAATTTTGATGATCAGTGGGATGCATCTGATGAACCCATTTCAGTTGCATCAATTTCAGTAACTTGCTTCATTTTTTGATTATAATAAACACAAACTTATTTCTCAAATTATTAATATATCATATCTTATTGGTCTAATTGAAATGAATTATCTTCAACATATAATGTTTCGATTAGCCTTCCCAGCTAATAAACAAATATGTGTTCGGGGATCTCACACTCATGGTCTGAGAACATAATTCCTTGACTCTAGCAAGATCCTTCTTCCAAAAAATCTTTCTTGTATTATGACATCATCTTAACATTTGAAAACTTATTTATATTGAAATAAAATTGAATTATTTACATTCTAAAGTACTGTATCTTCCTATAAACTTTTGTCTTTCAAATATGATCCTTAAAAGGATTGGAAGTAATTTTTCTCCACCTTTCCTTCAAAAGTATTACATCAAAAGTTTTCAGATAACATAATATTTATGATTACATGATGTTCAGAAAATCTTCAACAGATTTTCATTGTAGTCATAAAGACTCTGATAAATCTTCTCATTATAATTAACATAAAAGTTTGGACCCATGGTTTGTCCAATTAAGCTTTTCTTTTAGAAACCTTCTTCTTACTCATATTGACTTTCTTAAGAATGTTGATTCTAATCATCTAAATACGATTTTGAGTCTGATCATCAAAAAATTAAAAATTATGTGATTTTTTCTTCTTTGAAATTTCCTTGATAACATAATATAATTATTTTAACAAAAACCTCAAAAAGCTTCCAAAAACAACTTCTTTCCAACTTAGTCCCAAAATTCCACCACTTTAGATTTTGTTGTAAACCAATATTTATACATCACAGAATATAATAACCTAAAGCTATTGATTACTTATCCATAATTCTAAGTCTACATGAGCAGAATCATTATAGGAAACATGAATTACTGAAAATAAACATTCTTTCCTAAATTAGTGACTTATGAAACTTCCTTAGATTTTCATCACATCATTCTTCACTTTTTTTTTCTTCATCCAATTTCAGGTAAACAAAATTCCTAAAACAATCCATCAAATTGTAAGAATATTTCCTATATTTAAAATTCTATGTTCACAACTCACCCACAACTCCTCTTATATACATTCTTCATTAAATGGTTTGGCACATAATAGTGGATAGATTTATGAAAACATTCTGTAATGCCATGATCCCAGTTACCCAGAGTCGGTGCATTATTTTAATACATTGGCATGATTACAAGGGAATCAAGTCCCGAAGGACCAATCAGTTTGGCAATCTTGGAAAAATAGATCACATACATGAATGTAACATTTTCACTTTAAGACGTAAAAAACAACATAAATAATCTTTATGAAGGCCATTATTCCCTTGGCTTAACCCTGCATATCAATCACATTACACTTCATGGAATCCTGGGAAAAATAAAACATAGAAAGGGGTGATCTCAAATGCTTAGTAAGGGTAAGAAATACAGCGAAAACCTTCAAAAATAAGCATAAACATTTAAGTCAATGTATAAAACTAAAACATAAGCTTTTTAAACTTGAACATTAACATAATATGGCAGAAATAAATTGAAATAATTCCATTTACTTAGTCACATGGATATTATACTAATCAAATAATCAGATGCAATATCACTAACCACTTTCATAATGATGGAATGCATGATGCCGAACATTAATTTATATGTCGAGGCCTCGTACCAAGACCTAAGGGATAACTGTAACTGAAACCCAACCCGGAGAGCCTCTATAACCGGACTCCACCCCGGAGTGCATCTAATAACCAGACACCAACTCGAAGTGCCTCTAATAACCGTACACCAACTCGGAGTGCCTCTAATAACCGGAAACCAACCCAGAGTGCCTCTAATAACCGGACACCAACCCGGAGGGCTTACTTTTACCTGTCCCCAACCCGGAACATACTAGTCCAACACATTCATCTTAAGAAGTGGATGAAATATAACATAAACATTCGTATTAAAACTAACATACAAAATGTCAAAACATTAATCATAAACCCTTAATGGCATTAAAATAACTCATCCATAGTAAAAAATATCACAAAACCATAAATACAATATGGATTATTTGTATCATAATAAAGAAACTTGAAACAAGTTTAAAATTTATCAATGGATTTTGACATAGATGAAATCAATACTATTTGCGGGAAATATCTCTTTTTTGAAATCATTTAAAAGTTGCATAATTATAGAGAAAACCTTTATTTTGAAAATATTTTTCTAAGCTTGTGAAGGAATCTTGAAAGGTGTAATAGCGGCAGAGAATAACTGCACCCGCCGTATAAGTTAAAAAAAGACATTCTTACCATAATTTTGTCAAAAAGGTTAAAAAGGACCTTGTTTGGAAAACGACAGAAAGATTCCTTTATAAACCTCTTATAAAAAGTCAAACAAGGGTATAAATGTATTTAACCCATATTCTTTTAAATAGTAAAAATGTTTTGAAATAAATTTTTAAGAAACATGGATGTGGATGATAATGATATCCCAGTATATTATTATATATATACAACCTCAGATAATGAAGAGATTGCGAAATAAACCCTTACTAATTTGGTAACTTACGAAACATACAACCCATGAAAGAGGTATCATACAATGAATATGTAAATACACATAAATTAAATTTTATTACATAAAGAATATAATTATGGGATGTAAATACACCACACAAAAGGTAATGGTGGCAATATGGCATGAATCTCACGGGAATAAGGAGTGATATGTAAACCCCTTACCTTGCACTTTCCATTAGTCGAGGGTACGTTAAACCTCCTGTACAAAGAACGTAGTATGTTATTAAATTATAAAAGAACCATATTAATATTTATGATATCATGCACGATTCATTTATGACTTTATAATACCCATTTAATAATAATTTCCATGTTAAATTAACATTTCGGGTAATAATCACTTTCTTTATCGTACGTGTTTTAACTTGTCACTCTTGGTTGTATCACATAGATCATGATTTAAATACGTAAAGAATATAAATCATTATAAATATATCATATATATTTAGAATATAAATATTTATAATAGACATATATAGGAAAGGGAAAACACCGTTTATGGAGACGGTAGTCCGTACGTATGCATAAACGTTGTTTCTGTTTTCATATAGTATTGAACGGAAGTAAGTGAATAAGATATATGTAAGTACATAAATCCTTATATATATATATATATATATCCAGTAGAATTATTATTTCATATTTTACATACTTATTATTAATATATATTTTTATAATTGTTGATGAATGGTGAACTTGGAAATGAATCTCATCGTGTCGTGGAGACGGTAATCCGTACGTACGCACGGGCAAAAATATCATTCTTTTGATATTAAAATAATATATAATTGTATGGTATATAATATATACAGAATAATTATCATGTTATATTTATTATTTACATGAATTACAAATCATTATTATACCCATCTAAATAATAATATATTGAATAACAATTACACCACGATGTGGAGACGGTAAGCCGTACGTACGCACGTATGGTGACATGTCATTGAAAGGATGGATAGAATACTGAATATGGATGTACCATATTTATAATAATATTATAGTATATAGGAGATACTAGATTCATTATTTTTGAATGGTAATAACAAAGAAAGAAGAAGAGGAAGAAGAAAGGAACTTGAAAAAAGGTGGTGAAATCATTACCTCTTCTTTGGGTTCTTCCTTTTGATTTGTCAAAGGGCTCCTTAGGATTGATTTCTGACTAATGGAATGCCTCTAGGATGAAGTGAGAGAAGTTGAGAGAGTATTTGGGCAGGGTTTGGCCGAACCAAAAGGCTTTGAAGGTTTGAATTAATGAGAAGGGTGAGTGTCCTTTTATAAGAGGGGTGAGGGGCACCTTTGGAAAAGCTAGAAATATTATTTTAAAATAAATTCATATTCGGATTATAATGGCTCAAAAGTGGATTTTTAAATGTTAAGGTGGGTATGGGTTGAAAACTACTCAACCAATAGAATTTATACAGTTTTGGGTCATAATATTAACCTTATCTTTTAGTTTTAACACTTCGTTAATTAATTTGACACTTACCATGTCACATTGTATTTTTATATTATATATTTAATAAACATACAATATACATCCAACCGACCCCCAAGTGGTCCATTAATGACACAAATGTCATGATATAAGTCTCTTTGCCGAACCTTTGATTTTTAAGAATTTAATATCAATTAATAATATAATATTTGTTTTAAAAACTCTTTTATATCAATTTTGACACTATTCAATAAATGACTTTTGTAAAAATAATAAAAGATTGATTACTTAGAAAAAAGTTAATTAAATAAATCCTAATATGTCATATTATCCTATAAAATTATTTTAATTAATTAAAAGTCTCAAATTATATTTATTTGGGTATTTATAATATCAATTATTTTAATTTTTCACTATTATGGTAATTAATTCATCATCATTGTGTCATAAATAAATTAAATTATTTAATGTCTAAAAATTATAAATAAAATACCATTACGTAGTAAATATTTTTATCTTTCTAATGAATATTCATATTCAAAAATCCAACATATATAACCCTATGTAAATTTTTTTTTTCTAAAAGATATATGCTTAGGTCATTTTCTTATTTATTTTAACTTAATTTATATAAAGTGTCATTATCAGTTACAAGTGGCTCCATGGGGTCCCAAAATCGACCCAAAGATGCCCATGGTCGGACATGTATCAACCAATAAGGTTAGGACACGTTTAAGGGTAATTTAGTATTATTATAATATTATATTTTAACCCTTATTTACCAGATTTACCATTTAACCATGGTAAATAAAATATTTACCGATGTAATTATTCAAAATGTATAAAAATAAAAGTTACCTATTTACACAATTTGAAACTCCTGATTCCAAATATGGAATCCATTTTTCCAAATTCAAAACACAGAAGTGGCAGAAATTAATTTAAAATTAATTCCCGTTGTTAAAACAAAAAATGTGTTTTTAAGAGATAATAACTATCAAAAGAATGACACTTGTTTATGTTCGGTTTAATTGTAAAATTACGTACAATGATAGAAATTGTATTAAATGGTAAAAATATATTCTAAATATACTTTAAAACCACTCAAATTCGAAATTTATCACTAATAATTATTTTGATTAAAAAAGTTGTTTTTACTTAAAATTTAGTAATGTTCACTATTCATCAAAATATTAAAGTTATCCGAGAAGTACCAAAATTTCACCTTAAGCTAAATTCGATACTCCAAATCCAAAAATGAAGTCCATTTTGAGACATAAAATTTCTAATATTTTAAAAATTAGGTATTACTATTCATAATGGCTACTTTGATTGGTCGTGGTGTGTGTTAGAACTCGAAGTTGCGTACAACACACACTACTATATTATTCAAAGAGAAGCGTACCATGGAAGCTCGGGGTTTTACACATTCCCCCATTGACAACACTATCCAATGAAAATATGAGGGAAGGGATTAAAATACATACCTCAAACTTGATGAGGAATAGGATGGATGGCCATTTTTAAAATCAATTTATAGAAATATTCCTTTAATAATGGTTTTGTGAAAACATCATCAACTTTTTCAGATGGAGGAAAATACTCCAACTTCAGTCCATTCCTCTCTAAATCTTGTTTTCTGAAATGATATTTGATATCAATTTATTTTTGAAAAATAAAGTTCTATTGGGTTTCTTGTATGGTTGACTTCACTTTTTTTATCACAATATAATAGTAATTTTTTCATAACTTCAACAAGAAAGTCTTCCAGCTGAGTTTTTGCCCAAAAATGTTGAGTAGCGACTTTAGTAGAAGGAACTTACTCAAATTTAACAAGGATAATTCTTGATAGATTTTTATTATTTTATGACATCTAACACATCATTTTACTAGAATGAAAACTAAAAAAAATTGGATCTTCAATCATCAAAATTTATTTCCCAATCAGCATATTTATACTAAAACAAGGAAAAACATTCTGAGCTATCATAAATGATTCCAAAAAAAATCTGCCTTGGATGTATTGGAGAATTTTTTTTATACAATAGATGTGCTTTTTTTAATACTCTGAAATATTTCACATAATTTAACTACATAAAAAATTTCAATTTTTAATGTATTCAAATTATAATAAACATTTATTCATCATATGAGAACCTTTAGAGTCAACTTCCTTACTTTCTCTATGTTTTTTCAACATCGTTCCCATTGAAATTAGTGTGCAAATGGGTTTCAAATTTTCCATTATGAACTTCTTAATAAATTACTTGATTAATTTTCTAGATAATGTTTTTTCTTATTTTGTGGGATTTATAACCCAGAAATATATTTCATTTGTCCCATAAAGAAAACTTCAAATAACACGTTCATTTCATCAGAAAATATTTCCAAAGCTCTTTAATTATTCCCAGTACTGATAATGTCATCAACATAAACAATTATAATGAGGTAATACTTCTATATATCTTTAATGTACTTATTTATACCAATAATTACTTTAATAAAACTTATCTTTCTTAATCAGGTATATAATTTAGAATACCATGATCACAGAACCTATGTTAGCCCATAAAAGGATTTCTTCAGCTTTCACACAAAACATTCATCATTCAGAACAAAAAATTAAAATGGTCATTCAATATAAACATAATCATCAATATGAACATTTAAATATGAAAATTTCACATCCATTTGAAAAATTGTGTATCTTCATTGTGCATAAAAAGAAAGATATATCCTGATTGTTTCTATCTTTTCCACCAGAGAAAAACTATCATCAAAATCAATGCCTTAAATGTATGAGTATTCTTTTCACACTAATCTTAATTTGTTTCTTATGATATACCGTTCATCATTCATCTTGTTTCAGAAAACTAATTTTTTATATTTAATTTATTTCTCATTTTGTTTAGGTATGATTTCCCGCATGTTAGTCTTATCTATCTAACCCAACTCTTCATTCATAGCATTAACACATCCTAGAGGCACTAAAGTTTCAATCGAATATTTCAACTCAACTTTTTAATACAAGGATTTTTGTGTAATTGTTTTTGATGTTCTTCTTGATCGTACCCTTTTATATTGAAAAAAATAATTTTTTGAACTTCCATTTGATTCTTTATCTTGTGATGAGACTTTTGAGATTATTCTCCATCACTTGAAATAGTTTAGTCTAATTATTCATCTTGAGTAGGAAACCCATTTCGGAGTCCTTATCAAGACTGTTAGAATACATTCTATCATACTGATTATATTCCTTATTAACATGAGTGTATTCAGCATCTTACTCCACTTTTTATATGACTTTCACATCAATAGAATAAAGTAATATTATTATTTATTTGTTGAAAATCTATTTCCTCTTCCTCCCAGAGCATATCGAAGATAAATTAAATTTTCAATGTTCTTATCAAACTTCATAGAGGTTTCCTTTTTTTGTGATACATGGACTCCGAAAAACTCTAAAGTGTTTCAAATATTGAATTTAGTCATAAAAATTTCTTATAGAGTCAACTTTTAATATGTTCTATGGAAACCACTGTTTTGAATATAAACAATAGAGTCCATGTATTGCTTCCCAAATTAATGATAGATACCATGTTCAAGTAACATAGTTCTCTCTATATCCTCCAATCTTATATTTTTCCTTTCAGAATCACCATTTTTTGTGAAGTGTATGGTGTACTAAACTCATCCTGAATTCAAAGATTCTTAAGAGAAAATTAAAACTCTATATTTTTTATTCACCACCACTGTCATTTTTCAACATGTTCCCTGAATAATCACATTCCATCTCATTATTCCTCCAAAAACATTTAAACATATTTTATATCATCTGACTTATGTTTCTTATACATAACACAAGTATTTCAAGTAATTTCATAAATGAATGTAATGAATTCCTTTTATCCATGAGTTGATTGTTTTCTAATTTGACCCAAAATATAATAATGAATAAGTTCTATTGGTCATTTTGAAAAAATTTCGAAAATATTATCCCCATAGTTTATCATCATTACCTTATAAAAATCATAAAATACTAATATCTTTTTTAGGAATGATAGGAACACCGTAGAAACTATCTCACATTGATAACATGGTAATGATTCTTAAAGAGATGTGTCCCAACATTTTTACCACAATTGATTCAATTCCACCTTGCCTATGTAACATGAGTTTTGAGCTTCACCAATACAGAACAATATTCCTTTTCTATATTGTCCTCTTGTATCTATTTTTCAATCTTGCACACTTCTAACTACAAACCCAACTTTTACATAAATAACATTATTTTCTTCACCATGTTGTTGTGAAACAAAAAGAATGTTGTGTTTCACCCCAATCAAAAAATAATGATTTCACATATTTCTACTTTTCTTCCCCAATGATGGTAAATCCAACACCTTTGAATCTGAGATACTCATTATTTTCAAATGTCACTATGATTTATTTGAAATCATTCACACATTTATACAATTTTATATATACCTTAATATGATAAAAAACCCCACAATCAAATCTCCTAGGTAATTTTACTTTAGTAGTTTTGAGAGTTATTTCTATAATAAGAAATTTGTCATTCCCTTTATCTTTCCTAACTTTCATATGCTAGGAATTGTTAACAATATTTTTTATGCTACTAATAAAACATGAAGACCTTTTTTAAGGTGTCTTGGTTCTTTAAATCATTCATAAATAGTTTATAATGGTTTGAAACTATTTACAATTTTTTTCTCCAACATTCTCATGATTCGTCCAAACATCCATCTAAGTCAACATCCTTTGAGTGGATAGAAATCCCCTAGAACATTTTCTTCTATAGTTTTTGGATTACTAGTAATTTTATTATTTAAACCAACAAATAATTTATGTATTTCTGAATCCATCATAATACCAATAGTATCAAGCGAAATAATATTTTCTAATGTTACTTCAAAATGACAAGAGTTATTAGCATGTTTATCAACAACATTCTCATCAAAACTCTATTGAACTTTTATAATTTTATTTTCAACCAGATCCTTCTTATTCAACATGGTATTCTTTTTATCCTTGTTAGGATAAAAAATAATAAATTATTTTTCTGTCGAAAAAATTTTAAAAACGTTTGATTTGTCACCTTTATTGATTTTTTCTACATAAATATCATTCCCTAAATTCTTCTTCTAAAAAATGTTAGATTTCTTGTCAAAATTTGAAAGATATTTTTAACCTTCTCAGGTTATTCAATTCCATATTTTTCAAAAACCACAGAAATAGAATTCATAAAACTTTAAACCATCTCTTCAACTTTAGAAATATTTTGTTGGACAATTTCTATATCTTATTTGTGTGCCTTAATATTTACTTCTAGATGTTCACTATGAATATTTTCTTTATCTAGATATTTATTTATGTCATAAATCTATTCTAATAGCTTATCATTATAATCAGAAAATAAATCTTGATTTTTTTAATGAATTTTCATTTTTCATCATTCTGATTTCTTTCTTAGGCCTCCCAATCTTTCATGGCCATTATTTCAATTATTCATTTAGATGAAATTATAATAAAATTTCTTCATTGTAAAAAATGATTTCAAACACTTCATTAATAAATGTTGAAGTGAAATTATTCTTTATAGCATGATCAGTAGATTTTTGGACTCATATTTGCTTTCTTACTCATAATCATCTTCATATAAAAATATTCTCCTTTGGGATTTGGATAACATATTATCGTTATATTTAGAATAAGACTTATAAAATTCACTCTATTTCGTCCATGTCATTATTTGCCTTATTTTCTCTTAATCACTATATTCTTAATTTCATAATAATGGAAAATTAGCCATAAAATTCCCAATGACTCCACATTTAGAACATTTCAAAGGATGTTTCTCCTTTTATTTACCTATAACTTTTTTCAAATTTTTAGACTAAAAAGGTAAAGATTAATAAATATTATCAAATAAGAAATTTTTGGAATATGAATAACTATCTTGTTATTTTTTGAGAATATTCAAAATCATTTCATTCATAGTGGACTTGAATGGAATTTCAAGATTATAGTTTTTTTCCTTTAATTACCTAATCCCTTATCATTTCATATGTAATAAGAGTTATATGGAAATCTTCTAGAGAAAATGTTTTTGAATCTCTATCATCCAATTAAGCAACATTAACATAAATAATTTTGGGAATAATTCAAAGTATATTCTCAAATATAGTAGAATCATCTAAAATTTCACCAAGACATATGATAGTATTGAAAATTTCATTAACCATAGTAAATATGTCTCTAATATATTCATACTCACCTATATTGAGATATCCATACTTCATCTCCAAATGTGTAACTTTTCCTTCTTCACTTTTTCATTTCTTTAATAAATATTCATTACCCACCCCAGATACCAGTAGACATTGAATAAAATTTACTCATAAAAACTCAATTTAAGAATGTGATGAGAGAAAGTAATTCATAGCTCTTCCATCATTCTAGAGATTCTTCTTTTCAACAGATGTAAGATGATTTTTTTTGTCTTTAGGAGGAAATACATCTATTATAGATTCAAGATAATCATAACCAATATATATAAGATAATGAAACACTATGTATTTATAGATAATATAGTTATTATCATTAATGACTATAATGACTTTATTTATCACAATATTCAGAGTCTCCATCAAAAGAGATTTTCCAAAACATCAAAACAATGTAAATAAAGAGAACCTTTGATCTATTACCAATTGATATTGCCTAATATGATCAATGTATCACTAAGAGGGTGAGGTTTGAGTCAATTACATCATTTTATTTTATTTTTCCACCTTTTTGAAACATCATTCACCTCCCGTTAAATAGGTTTCACCGTGAATAAAATGAAACAATCCAACATCTGCATGAACTCCATAATTTACAAGGTTGACTACTCAACAAGAGTAGATACATCCTTATTATCAATTGTGAGTATTCCAATAACACATAATAAACAATAAAAAAATCCTTGTATATGGATATAATGAGTAAGATATCCTCTTACACTCATGAATCAATATTCTTAATACAATAGTTGATGTGCTTCATGATTCATGAATCAATTTAATTCATGTTTTGTAGACGGTTATGAAACATTCACCAGTTTCATAAAAACAAGTTACTATGATGCCTTTTCAATTTTCAAAAATATGATCTACAAAAAAATTCTTCAAATTCCGACCCAGTAGTAGGTAATAACATTTTAAGCATTGTAATAATAATCAATCAAACATCTAAACATGATCTTCCCAGTTAAATTTCATAGTTTGAAAAAATAGATCTTCCATAATACCACTAAAACAAATATGAACTACAATTTATTCAGTCCGAAAATCCCATTCTAATTATTCAGTCCAGTTATAAAAACACTAAATATGATCTTACCTATTTTTCTTCTATTTGGAAAACTTTGTCAGGAAAGCCCAATCTAGATTAGCCTTCTTTCAAGGAACATATAGTGCTCAGGGTTCTCTCTTCTCCCTTGAAGAATAAGTAAATATGATAAAATTTCAATGTACATTAACTATTTCTATGTGAGAGAAAAATTGTTTGGGATGAATTCTAAAAAAATATCCCTTTCAACCAAATTACCCAAAACTCTAATTTACGTAAAATTTTATGTGTATCATTCACTTATTCATAACTTCACAACTCTAAACTTTTTTATTCTCCAACATTATTTAATATTATAAAAAATTCAACTCTCTTCAGTCTTTCTTCAAGATTTTTAGTTGGAATTTTATTTCCATAATGATTTACCCATTATGATCAAGATAAATATTTATTCTTTACGTTTATCCATACCAAATGAGAAGCAAACATATTCCTTCTCATTTTATTTATCTTATTAAGCAAACCATTATGATTAAATGTTAAAGAATGTTAAATAGAATAGAATATACTCATTATGATTCTCTGTAATAACTGATAAATGAATAGTACATTGAAACATTCTATCCATTATGATACTCCATACCAACCGCTTATACAAATGATTTGAAATAACTCTTCCGTAAACATGGTTGCAACTTCTACAGATATCTAAACTTCCTTGGATTCTCTTTGATGTTAGCTTAATTATCTTCAAAAAAAATTCTATACACTTAAATATTTGAGTTCCCCATGACAAACTTCTCAAAAAACAATAGAAATTTATTTATCCAATTTGTTAGACTTACGATCTTGCATCTGATCTCTATTATAAATGATGTTATTTTCAACAGGACCCCATCAAAAATAGTTTCTCTGTGTTGTTAAAAGATAATCATGCGAGAGTCCGTCACAACTAATATTTGTGAATGGCCTCTGGAAAATAACTAATTGCAACAGGTTTGTTAGAAAAAATGTAAAAAAAAATTAAAAAAATATGAATAAAATTTATTAAAAAATTATTAATAAAATATTATGAATAAAATAATAATATTATTAATATTAATATAAATAATAATAATAAAATAATAAAATCAATAAAAACTTTAATATTAATAAAATAATATTAATAAAATTAATAATAATAATAAAAATTAATTTAAAATTTTAAAATAATTAAAACACCAATATTCAAACAAAAATATAAGGAAATTAATAAACTAGTAATAAAAAAAATTATTAACAATAAAATAATAAAAATAGTAAAAACATTAAATAAATAATAATGTAAAAATAATAATAAATAATTATACAATTCAGAAAATTATAAAAAAACACAATATTCACAACAATCTAAATAGGCAATATATAGAACTATAAATATAAAACATTACAGAAAAATACAATATTTTTTTTCATAAAAAGTAAATAAATAAAAGATGGGGTGACTCCTCTAGAGGAGTTTGAGGATATAGTGGAGGGAAATACATCCCTAAACCATTGGTCATACGTCACATGTACTCAATCATCTACTCGTGTTGATGTCGTTACCATCGACCTAGATCCTCCCGCTACTACTGTAAGCTGACATCGCAGTAGTACCATAATAACTCAGAGGCATCAATCAAGAACAGATTCTAACAAATCTTCATTTATCGAAGGCATATTGTGTTGTCTGCATCCATGTTGCCATATCAAATCCTACTCCACTAGTCGAATCCTTGGTCTCAGCCTGACTCTCAGTCTATGTCTGAGACATCGCCACCTTATATGAATCCTTCCATTTCAATTTAAAATTAAATTATCTAAAATATTATTTTTTTAAAATTTTAAAACTAAAAAACAAATAATAATTACCATAAACTAGTGTCAGTGATCACCTCTCATCTCTCTAGTGACATGATTTTTTTGAATCCTCCAATTAATGTTGAACTCTATAATATCATGCTATTCAACTGCCTATATAAATATAAAATAAATAGATTAAATTTAATGTTATATAAATTAATTAAATAAGTTAAATACCATATGTTCCCTATGAGTACTAAATATACAACTTCCATCTTGATGAGTCACCTAGTCACTACCACGATTTTGTCGACCTACTCATTATCTCCTTTGAAAACAACCACCCATAATGTATGAAAATAATTCATACCAAACATGACATGAAATGTAATCAGGTCGGTGGGTGCAAAAAGACGCATCAATCTCTATGAATCATATTTTTTCATTATTGGCCTCCTTAATTTGTGAAAAAACTAACGGAAATAATCATGCATAAAAACCCCCCACATCTTCTTGATAGATTCACACATGATCCCATCAATGGGATAACAAAGTCTCTACAAATAATTAATAATATCAAGTGTTAATTAATAAAAATTCAAAATAAATATTATTTATTTACATACCTTCCAATGATCAAACCAGATGTGCATGATATCTATGGAAATCTAATTCCTTGTCACCCATGATCTAGAAAAAAATAATTTCGCAATATAGCACTCCCCTCTCCAATAGCTATATGTGAAAAATATTCAAAGATAGATCGTATAATAAAAAATAGTATATAAATAAATTAATGATAATTAATGAAATCTAAAAAAATACACAACTAAACATACCTCTGTATACATGGATCGAAGCCAAGACGTGGTAATCTCTTCGCGATTGGGTAAAGAATCATCAATCTCTCAGGACCACAATTCCTAGGAGTCCTCCCTGCACCACCAGTACTATGAGGTTCCTAAGATCTAACATCCTTCTAATGTCTACATAGATGAATACCCTCAAACTCACAAAACAGATCTGATTCTATCTAAAATATGAAATTTTTCTTATTAGAAAATAGTTGAAAACAACTATTACATGCACATATATATATTATATATGACTATAAACATCATTTAACGATGTTATAATTCACCACCATCCACTTGATCATATTTTAAGGTGCCATTATCTTCATATTCCTACACGGTATCATCAATTTTCATAGGAGTTATTGTTTCATCGTCTCTGGTTATTTCAAATCCATTTGTTGCATCAATAACATTATCTCCACCATTGACCCTTTACTATGGGGTTTCATCGTCGATATTCATATCTCTTCATCAAAATTATGCTTTTGGAGTTGTCACTTGAAAAATATCAATTCCATGCTCTTCAGTCGAACTACTTTCACATTGAAAAAATATATGTTCTCAATATTTCATTTTTTATTATGCTCCACCAGTCAACCAACACACATGAAGTAGCATAGTAATTTTTTTACTAAATTTTATGTGCCTAATGGTCCAATAAAAATGTTTCATTTACTTCAATAAGTATTTTCTATCTAATAACAACGATTCAGTTACTTAGACAAACACGTATGATTATTTAAGTATCCAACAACTAAAATGTGAACATCATTTTGATATTTTATCCTAGATAACAGAACTCAGTCATTTATTCTAACATTCCTTAAAAGTTAACTTGAATTTATCTATGATTATATAGTCTCAAGAAAACACCATTATTCATTATTATTTTTTGATTCCCCATGGGAACGTGTATAAAATAGAAGACCATTAACCACATATGAATTATAGGATATAACCATTTTGGAAGGTGGGTTACTCAATACACAAAATTGATTATCAATTTTATCAGAATGCGAAGATATCGAAATATTTTTAAAACTATTATCAATTTATCAAGTAATAAATTTATTTTATATGTTAAACCATAAATAATTTATGTTAAATGTTTTTGAAAGCATTAGGAAAAATTGTTTTTTCGATGTTCTATAAGAGCACCTGCTGTAAGTTTTGTAAGTTTTTTCTTGATATGTTAATCATATATGCTACTAATACCATAATATTAATTTATTGTAACAAATATTACAGAATAAGTGATAGGAGCACTCATTGTAAAATAGTTTCATTTATTCACAATTGAGAATAACATATGTATTAGATCTGTGTTGTTCATCCTATGAAATCCATCATTCTTAAACTCCACAAAATCTACGTTATGAATGATTATAATCTAATAATTTATAGCTCATTTCATCATAAAACTTTCCCTCATTACATCCCCTATAGTTGTGTTTTGTGTTATATTAAGTTTGAAAACAATGAGAGCACAGGAAATAAATTTTCTCATGCAAATAAGATTCTGAAATTATTCATTAAACTGATGCTTTGGTACATACATTTCTTCTTCAACATAAGCATGAATCACTCGAATTGGTACATACATCAGAACTGTACTATACCTCTGTATTTTTCTTCATCCAAAAATGTAATATAGTATGTTTCATTGAGTCAATGAAATAAAGATGGGGTATTTTTTCATGTTTACATAAAATCAAAACAACATATACTTATAGTCTTCTTAGTGCAACATAGGTTTTTGTCACCACAAAAATATCATAGAAAAAATATGATATATGTTTTAGCACATCCCAAATCATAGAATTGAGGAATCCTACTAATATAATCGATATAATGCATTCCTTTATAACATCGTAGTCATGAGTTTTTAATCTACAAATATGTCAATTTCTAACACATCTTCCCAAATTGGTAACATAACCATGTGGAAGTCTCAAATATACAATCCAATGAAAAAATGATAAATTATTTTCTTTGTAATTTTTATAAGCTTATTTTTTTACTTCATTAACTTCTATGATCAATAATTTTTAAATAGTTCATGTTCAGGTCTCCGGAATATTTGGGTAAGTTCTAATAATACCTTTACATTATATTTGGTCTTATCTGGGGTATCCATAATTATATAAAATATATTATAAAAAAATTTCTTCCCATTATGAATGAAATATATCATGTAAAGGACCAACAAAAAAACCAATATGGAAGATAAGAAAAAATACTCTGTTTTATCCAATTGTGTTCTTTCCGAAAGATAGAAATTTTCTATTCGTTTATAGTAGGTCCAAACGTAATGAAGGTAATGAAGAGACAACTGATTTTAACTCTTAAGATCAATTTTTGAGGTCCATCTCTTTCAATTGATTGTTATTTAAAATGATATATGTTCTTCCAAAAAGGGTAATTTGTTGGAACGAATCAATAATGATAGTTGAAAAAATGTTTTCTTCTATTGACGATCATAATCTCTTTGATGTCCCTCATATAGTAAATACATGATTTTTGAACCTGTGTACTCCATCCAGATAATAGGGAATATTATGGGAAGTCACTAATTTCCATATCAATTCCTCTTTTACTAGGAAATTTTCTTTAATAGCAACATCATATATACTGACACCATTACTCAAAAATAAATTTTACTCATCAAACAAATGATTCAAATTAACAACAATATTCTTTCTCGGATGACCATGAATTAATAAAGTCAAAAAGGTATTTGGATCCTTCATGAACATCTACGTAGGTAATGGTTTCAGAGTTCTTAAGATATACCTATAAGAATATTGACTACTGTGAGATGAAAATTGACAGAAACTACCAGTAAAAAGAACCAATCATACATTTTGGGCTTCTAAAGAAAAATATATATGTACATGGTCAGGATGATTCCATAAATCACCATTATATGGATGATTTAAGCTCTTACTAGTTCAGATATATGTTTTTTGCCAAGACATCAATGACGATGTGTTCTGAGACATAAATAAAATATATATTCTAACTATTATTTTTAAATACCTCAAATTGTTCATAGGAATCAATCTAGAAATCCATAGTTTAGCATATTCATATATAAATTTTCCACAAATAATAAAAATATTCAACGAATAATTTTCACCATAATTTAAAAATCAATCATTTGAACAAGCATGAATCTTCTGATAACCATAAACAAGATTAATAACCAGCCTCTTACTCTCATAAAATTTTGTAGGCAACACATTTCCTTCAAGTATCAATGTTTTAACCAATGAGAGTATCTGATCAAAATACATATATGACATTCCATTGTATGATTTAAGAACCTTAATTTCTTTAACCAGTTAAAATATTCTTATCTTGTATCCAGGATATAAGGCATCATTAGCTAACCGTAGAAAATCATTAATTTAAAATGGTTCCAACACTTGGGTTAAATCAATGTGATCCTGAGTATTAGTTTTTTGGAATGATTTACCAGCCACATAATATACTAATGATTGAAACTGTGGTGGATCTTGATTGATGTTATTATTATCATATCCCAAACTTCATTCAACATATGGCTACCAAAAAATACAATCATTTCAAAAACCATATCTCAATAGACGACACCCATCATTGTCAAATATTTAAAGCTTCCTCAAATCTCACTTCATGTATGAAAATTTAGTTTTCCCTTTTGAAAAAATTTCTAGTTTTGATTATGAAAATTTTAAAAAGGATTCATGTCACGACCCTTCCTCGGGGCCTGTGCCATGACTACCCCAGCCTGCCTTCCATAGGCCAGGGGCTGGCGACTAGCACCGAAGGCATAAATCCCAAAAAAAGGGAAGGAATTGCCTATACAAAAAGAAATCACACACAAACAGAGTACAAGCAGAAGCTACACTAAGTGAAGAAGTATTACAAACGTGATGAAAGTACAAGGGGCTGGAAATACAGGCCCAAAAGAAAGGTACAGCTACAACAGAAAGTAAATTACAACTCAAAGGACAACAGCTAAAAGGTGAAAAGTAGCTCATGGATTGTCCGCCGAGTTCCTACTTGAAGGGTAGGTACAGATGACCTCCTCAGCACTCCACGTCTGTCCGTCTCCTTCGGGTACTAACTCATCGTGAAGTCCACCTCCGGGTACCGTCTCATCGTGAAGTCCACCTCCGGGTACCGTCTCGTCATGAAGTCCACCTCTGGGTACCGTTCAGTTCTACAAGCCTCAAACACGATCAGTGTTGTCCCTCGTCGGCATCCAACACAACAAGGTGCCGGCATAGCCCGTGTAGGGGTGAGTATAACGATACTCAGTAGGGATCCTGAGACCCTCATGGTCTCACTAAATCGAAGAAAGATGAACCACAAAGAAAGATCTCAACATATATCCTTTAATTAGGTAAATTCCCATATATATACCTAATTTATCTAGTAACCCATCTCAATCATGAGGAAAACACAAAGGTCATTGACTGAGCTCAAACCAGGATTTTTATTCATGATGACGAAAAACACGGCTGCTGGAGAACTCCTCCTCTGTCGAGTATAGTAGTCCTGTCACGACTCTGAGGTGTCACTCACTAACCTTAGACTACTAAGGTACTCCTCCGGTTGAGTACCGCGGGTCTTCCACCTCACAAAGTAGTGATCCTCCACCATGGGTCTACCACCTCATAGAGTAGTGATCCCCCTCATATCCTACAGAGATACTCCTCCTGTCGAGTACCACAAGTCTGCCACCTCACAAAGTAGTGCTCCTCTTCCATGGGTCTACCACCTCAAAATGTAGTTCTCTCCACTAGGCTATGCAAGTCACTCCAAATAAAATCGGACAACCAGTCATCAGGTCTCAGCCAGCTACAAGGTCGCCGTACTCTGTATACTCGCCTCTAGGAGGATCTTCTCCATGTGCCACTGGTCGATACTCCAAGTATCACAAGGTCCCACGAATAAGTATCTCAAAGTACCTTCTCTTCATATGGGTCTCAACGCAACAGACGGTGCGTCAATCGGACGCCTGGTTTGTGAGTTATTAGCCTTTTCATCCTAGGGGCCTGGTTGGTTTCGTGTACGAACCAACCCGACCGTATCTTAACTATACCCCGAACTCACATAGGGTATACTCATAGGGACCGTTTCTCAACTTGATCACCAACGCCGCTGACGGTTCGTCAAACAGTCACCTTGTCTGAAAATTATCGGCTTTTCCGTTCAAGGGGACCGGTTGGATTTCGGGTACATTCCAACCCGGCCATATTCCAACTATGTCCAAACCTCAGGTGAGGTATTCCAAAAGATCTGTCTCACCGGAAGAAATCTAACAATGTTGACGGCACGTCAATCGGACGTCCGGAGCTCAAGTTATAAGCGTTTCCGCTCCGAGGGCCCGACTGGTTTTGGGTTCGAACCAACTTGGTCATACCCAAAGTTCTCCGAAATCTTTACTGTAATATACCAAAACTCCAGAATCGATCCAAGGATCCCATAGAAATTGACGGTGCGCCGATCAGAGGTTTGTATCCCATGTTATGGGCGTTTGAACGAAAATTTCCCGTGAATAGGGGTTCGGGCCCGGTCTGACCCGACCGTTGCGGGCGGCCCGACCTGGCGCTGGCGGTCCGGTCCAATCGACCCGCCCCAGTCCGGCTAGGGGGGCATTGGCGGCCAGTTGGCGCGGCATTTAAGCCGTGCCCCTCTGCTTCGGGAACGGCTTAGCCGTTCCGGTTTGGTCCACAGTCACGGCTCAGCCGCGGCGGTTCTGTTCCGGCGGCGTGTCGCCGCCACTTTCCGCGGAACACCGGACGCGCTCCGGTTGTCCTTTTTACCCGCTGTCTTTGCCTGCGGTCCTCTCGGGACGTGATATTCACTGCGGAGGCCTAAAATTTCCTTTTCAGTCCCTTTTCTTTTTTTTCCGTCAATCCACATTTCAACAAAAATCTGGAGAGGGTGGTCAGGTCGTGTTTGTTCGGCCCGCACCATCTGCGTTAGGCGTTATCAATTAACAAAGATTAAACAAGTTTTATAAGAACAAACAATCAATTATATTTAAATAAAATTGAATCAAAACATTCCACTATCTCTTAAATAAATTGAAGCATACAAAAATTCCCAACCCGCAATTAAAACATTCGCGGATCAACATGATAATAAGTTGATCCGCGTTCTTTGTTTTCTTTTGAATAAAAGTAACATGGGAATTAAATAATATATAAATAAAAACCCTACCTCGTGTCATTCGTCTTCTGTTGAAGATATCGCAAGAGGGTGGACGTCGGCTCGTCGACGTCATCGCAAGGGAGGAGATAAAGATGACGATGGATGTTGGCGTTCTTCGATTCCTCAAAGGCCTTCGATCTGGCTCGAACGTCGTTCGTTGGAGATCTGACGGATGGAGAACTGTTCTTCATCGAGGGAGGGAGTCGTTTTTCATGGGAGGATGATGTTCTTCACCAAGGAGGAACTCTCGTCTTTCTTCACACAAAAGCTCTCCTCAAATTCTCCCAAAATATTTTCCAAGCAAATATTTCATTAAGCCTCATTCATTTAAAAGATCTCCATGCCATTAAAAAATTCAAGAGGTGTGACAAGGATAATTAATAAGGTTACTAAATCCCCTTAGCTGGCTCATTATGTTTGGGAGGTGGAGAGGCTCCTCTTTATGAAGAGAAGTTTCCAAGAAATTAACAAGGGAGGATTTAAGAGATTAAGGGGAGTTATGGTGAGGTGAGGAGTTAGGGGTTCTTGTGGGTCCCACCACACTAAACCCTCCAACGGGAGATTAGGTGGGTGTGGGACCCACCTATAACTCCCCCTTGGTAAGATTAAATTCACCTTCCTTAGATAAATTTGTTCATAAAAAATTTTATCCATTTTAAACTAATCCCTATTTAATAATCCTCAACTCGCTCAAAAAGCTGCAACGACAAAGGTCCCCCTAAGTAATTACTGGTGATGTGATTTCATCGGTGACCTCCGTTTTCAATTCCGAGAACCGTTTCAAAAGATAGAAAAACCCGCTCTTTCGTTCATTGAACGTACCTGAGCTAAACTTCAGAATTTGATTCCTGGAACACCGGGCCTCGGAATCAGGTGCCATCAGAAACCACAGACTTGTAATATTCCAAAGAAATTAAGAAAAAAATTTCCTTGAAATTTCTAGGACTTTAAATTACTCCCAACTCAGGGATTTATATCCCCGTAAAGCTATAACACAAAATAGGGAAACAAAAATGGTACTGAGCATGCATCTGAGCTTTCCACTCCCATGTGCTCTCCTGGAGGTTCTCGTGCTACCAGTGAAAGCAAACCTGAGAAATCTATCATCCACGTAGGACCCGCTCCTGTAGATCCTCGATCTCCACTGGAACCTCCATGCATGTCGCGCTGTCATCAACATCCAACTCCCTGGGGTCGATAATGTGTGAAGGATCATGCACGTATCTCCTCAGCTAAGGTACGTGGATGATATCATGCACCCGGTGCAACTGAGGTGGAAAACTCAAGCGGTAACCACCTCGCGTACCCTGCTGAGGACCTAGAAAGGTCCGTTGAACCTTAGAGATAACTTTCCACCTCGGACATTTCTCCGTAAACAATGTCGAGGTGAGACCCGTATAAGGACGTGGTCGCCATCCTCAAACTCTAGAGGTCTCCATTTTCTAATTAGAACTGAAACTCAAAACTCCTACTGCCACGAGGGTAAGGTTGACCGACTCAAGAGTGATCGGCCACACCCTTCAATCCACGAGTTTATCATGTGCTGCCTAGGGTTTCCTTTTCACCGACCAAGGAAACCCCATCCCAACAATGTAGATAAACCACATCCTTTTTCATAATACCGTCAATTTGTGTATGAACTGTGATTGCCCAGTCCATACTCAAACCAACGTCGTAAGGCCTCGACCCTGCCACCAGGAGATTCCAATCAAAACTCTCGCCTTGAGGGTCATATCACACTATCAGCGTATGTGTGATTATTGAGTCTCTTCCCAAATGTATCTCCAGATGTGAGGGTCAAGTCTACAGCTTACCAGAAACTTTAGGTCTAGGACAAGATTCGTGGAAGGAAGGAATGATTCGTATCAACATCTGTTGCTACGGTAGCTAGTAGTGGGCACAGACTGTCCCTCTAATCATTCTTAGAGACATTGGATCACACTCCTTTACTGCATGCAGCTAGTCTTAGCTCTGCCTCCACGTCTGCTGCTCCGCAGACTCATCTGTCCTTAACACTTCTTCTTCTTGAAACATTTTACACGCCCGAGTCTCTGAGACTGGCACCAGTTTCCTGTTTCTTATTGCACTCTGTAGTCTTCATCCACTCCTAGATGATCTACACCTACTCTACATACGATCTGGTTTTAGTTGTTTTAAGGGGAAAACATTTGAATACACACACGCAATTAGTGTTTTCATGTACTGAGTCGAAAATCAGAAGTCAGGGTCCTGGCGTATGGATACATCGGCCGCCCGCACCAACACTGGACCCCCTGAACTGAAGACCACACTTATTACCCTTAACATTGTTTCTTCACAGAAAAGAAATACCAGAGTTATATTTTCTGTGGTAGAACCTCCAGCTCATACCAATTTTTCACGACCCGTCCTCAGGGCCCGTGTCGTGACTACCCCAAGCCCACCATCCATAGGCCAGGGGCTGGCGACTAGCACCAAAGGCGTAAATCCCAATAAAAGGGAAGTCGTTGCCTTTACGAAACGAAAGCACACACAAACAGAGTACAAGCAGAAGCTACACTAAGTAAAGCAGTATAGAAAATGTGCTGAAAGTACAAGGGGCCGGAAATACAAGCCCATAAGAAAGGTACAACTACAACAGAAAGTAAAGTACAACTCAAAGGAAAATAGATGAAAGGTGACAAGAAACTCCTGGATTGTCCACCGAGTTCCTCTCTGAAGGGTAGGTACAGATGTCCTCCTCAGCACTCCACGTCTGTCCGTCTCCTCCGGGTAGCGACTCGTCGTGATGTCCACCTTCGGGTACCGTCTCATCAGGAAGTCCACCTCTGGATACCATCTCGTCGTGAAGTCCACCTCCGGGTACCGTCCAGTTCTACAGGCCTCAACCACGATCAGTGATGTCCTTCGTCGGCATCCAACACAACATGGTGCGGGCATAGCCCGTGCAGGGGTGAGTATAACGATACTTAGTAGGGACCCCGAGACCCTCAAGGTCTCACTAAATCGAACAAGGATGAACCACAAAGAATGCTCTCAGAAGATAACCTTTACTTAGGAATATTACCATACACATACCTAAGTTATCAAGTAAACCATCTCAATCATGAGGAAAACACAAAGGTCATTGACTCAGCTCAAACCAGGATTTTTATTCAGGATGACGAAAAACACGGCTGCTAGAGAACTCCTCCTCTGTCGAGTGTAGTAGTACTGTCACGAATCTGAGGTGTCACTCAAGAACCTTAGACTGCTGAGTTACTCCTCCTATAGAGTACCACTTGTCTACCTCCTCACAAATTAGTGCTCCTCCTCCATGGGTCTGCCACCTCACACATTTGTGCTCCTCCTCATAGCCTACAGAGGTACTCCTCCTGTCGAGTATAGTGGGTCTGTCACCTCACAATGTAGTGCTCCTATGCCATGGGTCTGCCACCTCAACAAAGTAGTGCTCCCCAATGGGCTATGCAAGTCACTCCGAATCAAATCGGACAAGCAGTAATCAGGTCTCAGCCAGCTACAAGGTCATTATACTCCGTATGCTCGCCTCTGAGAGTATTTGCTCCATGATCCAATGGTCGATACTCCAAGTATCACAAGGTCCCACGAAGAAGTATCTCAAAGGACTGCCTCATCATAGGGGTCTCAATGAAACAGACGATGCGTCAATCGGACACCCGGTCTGTGAGTTATTAGCATTTTCGTCCTAGGGGCCCGGTTGGTTTCGTGTACGAACCAACTCGATCGTATCTCAACTGTACCCCGAACTCACATAGGGTATACTCAATGGGACCGTTTCACAACGTGATAACCAATGCTGCTGAAGGTTCGTCAAACGGTCGCCCGGTCGGAAAGTTATCAGCTTTTCCATTCTAGGGGCCCGGTTGGATTTCGGGTACAATCCAACCTGGAAATATTCCAACTGCGTCCAAACCTCAGGTGAAGTATTCCAAAATATCGTATCACCTAAGTAAATCCAACAATGACAACGGCACATCAATCGGACGTCCGGAGCTCAAGTTATAAGCGTTTCCACTCCGAGGTCCCGCCTGGTTTCGGGTTCGAACCAACCCGGCCGTACACAAAGTTCTATGAAACCTTGAATGTAATATACCGAAACGACCATCTCGATCAAATGATCCCATTGCAACTGACAGAGCATCAATCGGAGGTTTGTAGCCCATATTATGGGTGTTTCAACGAAGGCTTCCTGAGAATAGGGGGTTCGGGCCCAGTCTGACCCGGCTCGATACCCCCCCTGGGTCGGTCCGAACTGGGTCCACCCGACCCGGGTCCGGGTCTGGCCCAGTTGGGTGCCGCCCAGCCCGGCCGCATGACTCGGCCCAGTCGGCGCGACCCGGACTGGCCTGCGCGGGTGGCCCAGCCTGGCGCTGGCGGTCCAGTCCGCTCGGCCCTCCCCAGTCCGGCTGGGGGGGGGGGGGGGGGGCTTGGCGGCCAGCTGGCGCAACATTTAAGCTGCGGCCCTCTGATTCCGGAATGGCTAAGCCGTTCCGGTTTGGTCCACCCCCGCAGCTGAGCCGCGACGGTTCTGTTCCGACGGCGCACCTCTGCCGCTTTCCGCGGACCACTAGATGCGCTCCGGTGGTCCGTTTTGCCCGCCGTCTTCACCAGTGGTCCTCCCTGCACCCGATCTTCACTGCGGAGGCTTCAAATTTCCTTTGTAGTCCCATTTCTTTTTTGCCGTCAATCCACACTTCGACAAAAATCTGCGGAGGGTGGTCGGGCCGTGTTTGTTCATCAATGTTCTTTGTTTTTATTTTGAATGGATGAAACAAGGGAATTAAATCATAAATAAATAAAAACCCTACCTTGTTTCATTGGTCGTTTGTTGACGATATTGCGAGAGTGTGGACGTTGGCTCGTGGACGTCGTTGCAAGGGAGGAGATAAAGATGACGATGGTCGTTGGCGTTCGTCATTTCCTCAAACTCCTTCGATCCGGCTCGAACGTCATTCGTTGGAGATCCGACGGATGGAGAACCGTTCTTCGTCGACGGAGGGAGTCGTTCTTCGTGGGAGGATGAAGTACTTCACGAAGGAGGAACTCCCGTCTTTCTTCACACAAAGGCTCTCCTCAAATTCTCCCAAAATATTTCCAAGAAAATATTTCATTAAGCCTCATTCTTTTAAAAGATCTCCATGCCATTCAAAAATTCAAGAGGTGTGACAAGGATAATTAATAAGGTTACAAAATCCCCTTAGTTGGCTCATTAGGTTTTGGAGGTGGAGGGGCTCCTCTTTAAGAACGGAAGTTTCCATCAAATTAACAAGGGAGGATTTAAGATCTCAAGGAGAGTTATGGGGAGGTGAGGAGTTATGAGTTCATGTGGGTCCCACCACACTAAACCATCCCATGGGAGGTTATGTGGGTATGGGCACCACCTCTAACTATTCCTTTGTATGATTAAATTCACCTTCCTCAGATAAATTTGTTCATAACAAATTTTATCCATTTTAAACTAATTCCCATTTATTAAACCTCAACCCGCTCAAAATGCAGCTACGAAAAAGGTCCCCCTAAGCAATTACCAGCGTTGCACGTTTATCAGTGTCCTCGGATTTCAATTCTGAGCACCGGTTCAAAAAATAGAAAAACACGCTTGTTCGTTCACTGAACGTACTCGAGCTAAACATTGGAAATTGATTCCAGTCACACCGGGCCTCGGAATAAGGTTCTGTCAGAAACCACAGACTCGCAAAATTCCAAAAAAAATTAAGAAAAAAATTTCCTTGAAATTTCCAGGTCTTTATAATTCAACGTCCTCAATATAAAATGTATTTATACCAGAATCATTTGGATTCTTCTGATGATATATCCAATCTTCATCATGAATTAATGATTTCTGTCGAATTCCATGGTCCATATTACTCTAGAAAAATTAATTAAATATATTTTTTATAAATTATTTGATATATGAAAAATAAGATCCAAAGAAGATAAAAAATTAAATCAATCATACTTTAATTTTAAATATTTTAATTTTTATCTATTTATGATTATTTCTACTAATTAACGTTATTTATTAATAATTGTAGTGATTTAATGTTCATTTCTACTAATCTTTACTAATTACCACCAATTTTAATTACAATTCCCTCATTACAACTGAGGTTTAATAATTAAAATGAATTATTATTAATGATTATTAATTTAACTTTATTTAATTTTTTATAATTTTTTTGACATAAGAAAAATAAAATCCAAAAAATATATTAAAATTAAAAAATTACCATTAAGCTTTAAATATTATAAATTGTATCTATTTACCACTGTTTTCTTTCTAATTTCTATGAATATTAACTGAGTCTTTTATAAATTAATGAAAATTATTAAAAACTACTATAAAATAATAAAATATGTTATAAATTTCAAAAAAAGATGTGAATCATAGAATTTCCAATCTTTATGCCATGAAAAATGACTAATTTGTGTCAACCATGTATGTACAAATTTGTTAATTACCATGGCATGAATATTGATGGCCTATTTCATTTTTACCTTTCAAGTAATTTATAATAATTTCTATTATTTCATAGTAATTTAAAGTAAATTTTTTAAAATGTATACTAATATGAACTAATTTATAATAATTCATTCTAATTACTACTAATTACTACTAATTAGTGTCAATTATAACTAATTACTGCTAAATATTACTAATTATTTCTAATTACCAATACCTATTACTAATTTTTATAAGTTTATAATTTTCTATACAAATTACCGATTTTTTAATAATTATATTGAGGTATTTCAAATTTTTATATTTATCACTAATATTAAAAATGACTGATAATTTTCCTATTTATCTCTAAATTTTATATGTTCACTATTTTTCACTAATTTTCGCTAATTATAACAATATATCGCCAACTTATCATTTATTATCACTAATTACCCCTAATTATTCCTAGTTATGCCTACTTATGTTGATTTATTCCTATCTATTCCTATTTATTCATATTTATTCCTATTTATTACTATTTATTACTATTTATTCCTATTTATTCTTATTAAGTCCTATTTATTAATATTTCTTTCTTTTTATTACTATTTATTACTATTTATATTATGAATTACTACTTATTGCTACTTATTACTAATTATTACTAATTCTTACAAATTATTACAAATTATTACAAATTATTACTAATTATTACTAATTATTCCTATTTATTTATATTTATATCAATTTATTCCTATTTATTCCTATGTATTCATATTTATTACTATTTGTTAATATTTATTACTATTTATTAATATTTATTAGTATTTACTATTATTTATTAATATATATTAATATTTCATGCTAATTATTACAAATTATTACAAATTATCACTAATTATTACTAATTATTACTAATTATTCATAATTATCCATACTAATTTCTAATTATTAATATTTATTCCTATTTATTTATAATTATTCCAATTTATTCCAATCTTTTGTTATGTATTCCTATTTCTTCTCTTTTCTTCCTATTTCTTCTTATTTATTAATATTTATTACTAATTATTTATATTTATTATTATTTATAAAAAATTAATCTTATTTGTTACTGTTTATTCAAATTTATGGCTATTTATTCATATTTATTACTATTTATTGCTACTTATTACTATTTATTACTAATTTTTACTATTTATTCCTATCTATTCCTATCTATTCCTATTTATTCCTTTTTATTACTAACTATTACTATTTATTACTATTTATTACTACTTATTCCTATTAATTATTATTTATTCTTTTTTATTACTACTTATTCCTATTTATCACTATTTATTAACATTTACACATACTTATTACTAATTATTAATAATTATTTATTTTATATTTATTATTTATTTATATTTATTTATATTTATTCATATTTATTACTAGTTATTAATAATTATTACTTATTGTTAATAATTATTACTAATTATTACTAATTATTTCTAATTGATACTAATTATTTCTAATTATTATTATTTATTCCTAATTATTACTATTTATTTCTACTTATTACTAATTACTAATATTTATTAATAATTACAACAAATTATTCATATTTATTAATACTTATTACTAATTATTCCAATTATTTATTATTTAATAATAATAATTACTATTTTTTATAATTATTACTAATTATTCTTATTTATTCATATTTAAAACTATTTATTCCTAATTACCCTTAATTATTCTTAATTACCGCAAATTATTACTAATTACCCCTATTTATTAGTAGTTGGTGCTATTTATTACTAATTACTGCTATTTATTACTAATTACAACTAATTATAACTAATTGCCACTAATTATTGCTAATTATTGCTAATTGTTACTAATTACCACTAATTATTACTAATAATTATGAATTGTTACTAATTATAAGTATTTATAACTATTGATCGGTATTTGTTTTACTAATTACCACTGATTATTATTAATTATTATTAATTACCGCTATTATTAATAATTACTGCTAATCATCACAATTTATAATATTTATTACTAATAAAATGACATATTAGTATAAATAAATAATAATAAAATAAAACTTCTTAAATCTAATTGTATTTAATTGTCTGTAATTAAAAATAATTATAACTAATATAAAAATATATGAATTAACAAAAAAATAACAGCAATGGATAAATACCTTAAAATATAATCCTTTGTACGATTTAAAGCTTGAAATCCTCTCCGATGTAAAAGTTTAAACTCAAAAAAAATTAAGTGAGAAATATGATAGTATAGGGGGAGATAGGAGTAGAGAGATGCGTGAAAAGAAAATAACAGATGGGTGTATATATAGGTAAGATAATTTGCGATCGGAGTATTTGAGACAGGTTCCCGTCGTAAATAGTATTATTTTCTATGTGACCCATCACAAATAGTAACATTTTTTTGACATGACCCCTCAGAAATACAAGACCCATATTATTGAGGGGTGACATTTAAAGAGGTATTTGTGATGGGACCCATCACAAATACGTACCTTCCGACATAATATTTTTGATGGGATTTATCTCCAGTCGCAAATGCTAAATTAATTAATGCAACAGTAAAAAGGTATTTGCGATGGGTCCCATCAAAAATACTTATAACCAGGGAAGTTTATTTGCGATGGGGGGCTCCACCCATCCCAAATACCATCCCCATTGTTTGTGGCGTAGTACGCGCCAAACCTTTGTGGTTGGTTACCTATCACCATTGCAATTTCCCATGTTTCCTGTATTGGATGACGTTATCATGTTCAGTCTGCATTGGATGGATTGGTCTCTGCTTCCCTATGTTGGATCGGTGTATGTTCCAGTTCGTTGATTTTTGACCCAATTTTTACATAAGTAAAACTTATATTCCAATTGTCCCAATTGAAAAACAAATTGTAGTACATCTATCATACTTAGCCCAACAACTATTCTTGATCAAAACAGTTGACAACATTGTTGATTTATCTATTATTCCATTTTTTATTTCCCACAATAACTTCATCTTCTTGATCAGTTTCACTGGTACCAACATTCCCCAATTAAAGCAATTCTTCCTTTGATCACTGTATATGATTATCGGAGTCAAAATTACTTCGATGATTGGTGGCACACTACATCTGATGAACCGGCGTCATAATCTTTCACTTCTGCAACTTTAATCATTTTCTGATTATGATACCAACCATCTTATTTCCAAAAATATTTATTTCTTGAGGCTTACTAGTCTAACTGAATAGGAGGAACTTCATCCCCAAACATTCTCTTCAACCTACCCAGCCAACAAACAAATTGGCATCTGGTGATCTTAAACCAATGATATGAGACCAGAAAGCTTTCACTCCAATAACTTCCTTCTTCATAAAATTCAACATTTATAATTATAACCTCATGAATTTTGAAAACATTTATGATCGGTATAGCATTGTATGGAAAACATTGTGATGTATTGGAATATCCCAGCAACATTATTTCCAATCTAATCCTCAATACGATTGGAGGAACTTGTTTTCCCCATTTCCTTCATAAGGATTCTATCACAAGTTTTCATATAACTAATGATTTATATCACTCCAAAATCTGAAAATCATCAACATGTTTTACATTATACTCATGAAGAAACTGATATAACTTCTCAATTTGATCAACACTTATTTGTAGGCCTAAGGTGATTCTGATGATCCTTTTCTTCCACAAACCTTATTCTCAATCTGATGGAATTTATTACACAGGCCGAGTCTAATAATCTAAATATGATTATGAGTCAGATCACCAAAAAATACTGAGTGACGTGATTTTTTCTTCGTTGAAATTTCCCTGAAAAAAAAGCAAATTATATCAACTTAAAATTCACCCATCATCAATGAAAAACATCATTCCAACTTGATCCTGATATAATGTACTCTGATACAAGATAATTTTACAGTAGTTAAAAGAATCATGAGATATATTCTACATACTCTCAAATTCAGAAAATAATTTTTAGGAGGAGTAGATAATGATTTATCAATATTTTCTAATGTTTATTTGGTTGGTGATGGGGTGGATCAAATTTCCACAAGTTGGGGTTCATTATTCATTGGAAACAAATGTGTGGGTTGTTTGAGAAAGAAACACGAAATCATATCTCTTAGTATGTATGAAATATTATATATCCCTATGAAAAATTAATTCACTTGGCTATTATAGATGAATGTACAACTTATTTATATTGGTGATGATTTGGAACAGTCGATGGTGCTATTTTGTAACAAGATGTGTGTGATCAAGATCATGAAGAAATCCAGTCAACACTCTCATACAAAATATATTGAGGCTATATATCCCTTCATCAGAGAAAAATATGGTAAATTTATGATCATATTTGATCATGTTAGAACAACTGATCAAGTGGATGACATTATGAAAAATCCTTTTGTAGAACCAATATTTGACAAACATCATTTCAACCTCAGTTCTATGGAACTACCCATTACATGAGGAGGTTATGATTGGTCCCCTCCCCTTATTCATTGAAAATTATTTTAATCTGTTTGATAATGTGTTGTAGGTATATTGGGAGGCAATATATATGTGTTCTATTTTAGTGTATATAGGTCCCAGTATAGTTTCTTTGTGTTTATTTCCAATGTGGGATAATTAAATTCCATGAATTGTATGTTTTTTTGAATTGGTTGGTGGTCTCTTAAGGGATGAACATGTCTTTTTCCACCTATTATTTCTATATAGATCATTTCTCGTGTTGAATTAGAGTTATGGATTTTTCATTCCCATCCAATAAGGTTTTTTTCAAGGCTAGTGATTTATTGAATTTATCTATAGATTACCAAAAAAACCCAAATGGGATATTGTTGGAACCAAGGTTTTTCATAGATGGGATGAGAATTTTTTCTTATGTTTGTCATCAATACAAAATTTATTGATTAAGGAGTTTTGTAGACATGTGATCTTGTGGTTCATGTGGCATCATTATTTAAGGTGACGTCATTTACCAGTATTTTAAAAAAAATTGGATCTCAAAATCTTGAGGATGGTATGAGCTTCGTCAAATATAGACTTCCAGGACTTAGTCTTTAAAATATGGTAAATTCATGTATTTTGAGAAGGTTAGAGTATTTTTAATATGTGGAGGTTAATGAATGTATCTGGACTCATAATGTTTTGATGGATTTCAAAATAGGATTCATGAAAAATAGAAGAGGCATGAAGAAAATATTGCATATACAATATTACGAGAATATTCACGAAGAAGAAAATTTCACTAAATCTTCTTAAAGAAAATTAGCTTTATGAACATTAATGAAGAAAATGATAAAAATGTAAAATAACATTGAAAGCTTTAGGAAGTATGAAACATTTATAAATCGGTGGTCTCTTATAATTCAATAGATAAATAGAGTTTTGGAAAGGGGAGAATCACAATGATCTTCCAATGGTCTTCCGAGAAGGTAACTCTATCATGATTCAATATCTATTCACACATAAAAAACTATTCATCAAATGAATGTTTATGAACTAATTGAAGCAATAGAATTTGAGATAAGGGAGTTTGAAAAAGGCTGATAGTTTTGAGATGGTTTGGATGTCCATGATATCATGGTGATTTATAAAGGAAGGGTGCTTCTTCAAAATATGTAGCTTCGTGAAAACTAAAAGTACATTGAAACAAATAGAAGGGTGTCACAAAGAAGGGTGTTTCTCATATGGTACATACAAAACTAGTAGGTTTTGAAGAACATATTTTTTTTAAATATTTATTTATGTGCATAAATTCAAAGAAAATGATGAATGTTGAGTCTCCTAGAAACATGGGACATATAATTATGTTCCTACTATATTTATTTTCCCATAAATTTGATAAACAATGTAAGGCTACACCTAAGATATTCCCAAGGGGGAGTCGACCGAAGAGATCAGAGGGATGATGATTATTATCCATAAAATCCTTTAAAATGAATTATTCTTTCCAAGGAGTGACATTGTCTAATATTTTTTAATACATATTATGTGGTGAATCTTATTTTATTCAGGTATGATCAACACACATTTGTCATATTCTCCTTTGACAAGCCCTTAGTGGTGAACCAGGTTAAACATTCGAGGTGTATTTCTATTTCATCATATGGGATTTTACAAATTCCACAACTCTATCAAATAGGTTTAACAAGTTCTTACCAACATGGGGAATATATATATCTCATTATTAAAATTATGATACCCAGATTCACCCCCACAATCTGGGTGTTCTTTTGTTCTATAGGTAGTATCAAAGGGTAATGTTTATAGATGTAAAATATACCTTCTTTTTGTGCTCATGATGAATTTTGTGAAAGCTAGGGGTGTTCATATTTTTTATTGAAAAAAATATTAGATTACAAATAAAAGAATTAGATCAAATCAATAATCTATTCTGATGAAATTTATCTATGAAAAAATTCACAACATTCGGGTTAGTGGTGTGACAGGTCTTTTGATGACTTGAAAAGAATGTAAAATACATGATATAGATACCAATTATTAATATTTTCTTAAAACATCACTATCTATTATAATATATTTGAATGCGTTGAGTTTCACTACATGAAATCCCATGTGGGAGAAACTTGAGACTATATACAAAGTTAATAAAACTTTAATGGAGTCCAGACTTCATGTTTTTTCATAATCAATTCGATGATTTAAGAATTAATATAGATGAAAAAGAATATTTTTGTATTAATACCATTATTGATTTTGTTAGATCTATTTGAGGAATTAAGGAATAAATTATCTATATTAAAATTATGATGAAAATACATAGAAGACTCCCACCTCTATACAATGTAAAAGTTACATCCCTTGAAGAATGATATTTTTTATTGATTTATATAAATTATATTCTAAGTAGTCACATGGATTATTTAATGAGATCCAAAATAAAAGTTACAACTGTTCAATTAAGTAAGTAAATGGAATTAAAATATATTAAAAAACATGACATTTCCAACATTACTGAGTATTAAGATATATGGATGAAGAAATTATCTCTCTTTTTGCTAAAAAATCATGAGAGGGAATGTGATAATTGAAGGTAAACATCCATTGGTAGGATTTCTATGGTGAAAAGAAAGTCAACATTCCATTCGGGGATCTAAGAGATTTGATGATGTAAAAAAGTGAAGAATAAATCTTGTAGAGTCCCTTTAGGATGTTTCGTAAAATAGGAAACTTTAAATTATGAAATACATTATTGAGAAAGTACTTAGTATCCAAAGAGGACTAAGATAAGAATTATTTTTTAGGTCATAGAACCCAATTATAAATATGATATTGATAATTCCATGATGGATATAATTGAAAAGGTGGAACCTTAAAATGATGGAGAAAATCAGTTTATTGGTGTTTAAGATCTCAAGGTAGAACATAAGGGTTGTCACGATGGGCATTACTTGTAAAGAATGAAAAACCAGAATATGAGACTTTTTTTAATAATTAATCAATGTATGCAGATCATATTGAGGTAGTGATTGATTGACTATAAGAAGATTATGAAGAGTGTTCAATAACCCCTGATATCCCGAAATATTTTATGGAATTTAAACTCTGGTACGAAGGGACTGATAAAGTCATTAGAGATCTTATGATGATACTCAAAGAAAAGGATAATATAGTATAGGTCCTTGAAGAAGTAGTTATTTAATTAAGGAGTAAACTAAAAACTAATTCAATATCATGGGAAATGAAAAAGAAAATACAGTTTGGAATGCTATCAGCCATAGTGATTTTGGGAATAGTCAAGTGTTGGGATTAAGAAGTATATAAAGGCCTAATTAATCAAGTATATGTATTTATTAGAAAACTTGAATTGGATATCATATATAAACATAAAAGGATGGATAATGGATGATTCAATGAAAATGTTAGTAGAATGTATGACATATCAAAAATGCACATGATGTCTTAACAGTGATAGCTTCAAAACAAACAAATATGTGAGATAAAAATAATACTCAATTATCTATAGAGGATTTCTGGTCAAATACATATACATAATACTTGGGAATTTGGATGAATAGAGGTTAGAAGAAATTTTCCAATGTAAAATGAAAACTTTGTGGCTTTATTGTCCATACCATGTCTTAGTGTGAAGAGGAAAAGAGCTGTCTTTATGGGGAAGCACCTGGAAGTGAAAAAATGAGAATGATACCATATACATCATGATAGAGAATAAATAATTTATATAGATATTATTTTCACTATTATATCAATCCCCAATAATCTATTCATTATAATTAGAGGAAATGTGGGAAAAATAACTTGGGAAATCTAAGGAATGTGACTACTGATCATCCACATTGAATTACAATTAAACATAATAATTCTCCAATGTAAGAATAATATGAATATGATATGACCATTAAAATTCAGAATAGATTAGAGAGGCCACCAGTCTCCCCCACTCAATCAGGTCTCTCACAGATAGAAACGAAGATTATTGAGAAATCCAATCCAGGAGAAATCACTCTTAATGTAATAAAGACAAGTATCACCATGCTTTTTAAAGGAAGGTGATCATCCCACATGATAGGAAATGAAAATTTGTTGGAAAATATTAAAAAAAAGTGTTGAAATAAGTTTGAGATTTGGATATTATGGTTCCATAAAAATTAAATATAATGGAAATATGGAATTAAAAAATGTTGAGTTGATGAAAACTTTTTGGGGCGTTTGTATCAGAATATCCTCATTGTTAGTGAACTATGTTTTTAGGACAAATACAAATATTTAATCAAAAGTGGTTCATCACCAAAGAGAATAAAGGTAATTATCTCAAGAAAGGTTGGAGGACAAATGGTAATTTATAGTTGGAATATAGTAAAAAAAACATGTTTCTTAACAGTTTAATATGAAAAACACTTATGGAACCGGTGGTTCAATGCACATTATTCAATAGATAATGGAAAAATAATTTAAGGTAAATGATATTTCCAAAAATCTCAATATTAATCATGATCAAGAAAAGACATGTGATTCATAAACATGAGGAAGGATGGTCCAAAATTATTATCAGTCGATGAATAAAATGGTAACGAATCATCTGAATCTCATCCACATATATGTGTGTGGTACAATGAATGTGAATTGAACATATGCAGAAAGGTTCTTATTTATTTTTATTGGTTAATACAAAATAATGGAATTTGTGATATTTTTGTAGTGAAAACATTAAGTTATTAACTATATAAAGAGATATCTTTTAAGAGTTGTGAATGAAACTAGCCACAAAAGATATTGCAATCTGATAATGGTTTAGAATACATAAAAATTTAATTTTAATATTACCTCATAATACATGTGATTAAGTATAAGGTGTATTTAGTGAGAAACAATTAGCAAAATGGTATTTTTTAACATAAATATTGGCATGTGAATAATATGGAAACACTATATTTATTGAGACTTTCTTTTATGATCATTACTGGATGGAGGGGTTTTATGTTTTTGTGTTCATTTGAAATAAAATAGAGTTATTTATATAACGGGATAAGAGAACTTATGAGATATGTAATGGAAGGGAGACCTAACTAAATTATTTTTTATTTTTTGAAATTAAATCATTGTTCTGAAACCAAGAATGAAATCACGGAAAGTATGGTTATGTAGAAAATAAAGAAATGTTATTTGTATATTAAATGAAGATTGAAGCCTACAAATTCCATGACAATCATACTAAAAATATTTTAGAGATAAAATATGTATATATCATTTAGGATAAAACTATTATTAACTCAAGGATCTCATATGTTGATATTATTGTTGGTGAAGAAGAAAGTGGAAAAGGGGTAGATTCAAATATAGAGGTTATGAAATGATTTCCTTGCCTTTAGGGATCTCAAAATGATAACGATTCAGATGTAGAATATAAATAGTAATCTATTACTGATGAAACTCAACTGGAACATCACATGAGAAATAGAAAAGAATATGTTTCTCAATATGTCCTTATTTTGTATTAGACCACACCATATAGATAAGGATAATAAGAAATGAAACACATTATCCTATCATATCTATTGCAGATCCAACCTATTTTGATGGAGCACTACATGACTAGTCATGGGTTAGGGCCATGAGTGAAGAATTGGACTAGGTAAAAAACACAAACATGGGATCTTGTTAATAGATGATAGAATTATAATTTTATTGGAAAAAAATTGATCTTTAATAAAAAAAACTGATGAACTAGGAAATGTGATCATAAACAAGGAACTCCTATTTTGTAAAGGCTATACATAGATTGACAGACTATATACTGGTGAAGTATTTGCTCAATAAGCTCTCTTATAGTTGATTAGGTCCATCATAACCATGTAAATTCAAAAAGGGAACATAGTTTATTAGATGGATGTCAAAAAACATTTATAATTGGTATTCTTGAATAAAAAATCCTCATTGAACAACCTAACGGATTTCTAATTGTTGATGATGAAAAATGGTCTTTATATTAAATTAGATTCCTTATGGTGTAAAGAATACTAAATGAGAATGGTATTCTAAATGGTTTTATTATTAGAAGAAGGTAAAGTTTAAAATATGTGTTGTTAATCATAATATATATATATATATTATCAATTCCTAGGGAGATAAAGTTATGGTTCTTGTGTGTCTTGATGATATAATGTCTGGTGGAAATAGTAATGCCTGAGTGGATGAATTTTCAAATCACAAGAAATATAAATTACAAAATGTGTATGATTGGTGGACTCTTTTATTTTTTGGGCATAAGGTCACTTAAAATATGGAATACACATTTACTTCTGTATAAATTTATTCAAGAGGACTTATAAAATAAATTAATCATGCATCAATGAAATCTAATTTCAACTTCGATTGGAGTAGGGACAACATCGAATAAATTAGGAAGATAAATATTTGGATCACACAATGTATAGGAGAATCATTGGAAGCATATTATAGTTTACTGCAATATGACAATATATCATCTTTTCAGCCTATTTTTTTCTCACATCCAAATTAATTTGATAAAATTGTATTTAATTGTAGTTAAAATAAACATGATATATATACAAGGTAATCTAAACATTTTCTTATACATTTCAGCAGGAAGAGATAATGAATTATGTTAATCTTCTAATACAAAATGGGAATGTGATTTTGTGGATACAAATTCCACGTGTGGGGTAACATTCTTCATTGGAAACAAATGTGTGGGATGTTTGAGAAAGATACATGAATAAAATTCTTTTTGTTTTTCCAATGTAGAGTATATCTATTTGGAAAAAGAATTCACTAAATTATATAGTATGATGAAACAACATAATGATATGGGAGGAGATGTGAAATATTATAGGGTGACATTATATGACAATAATTGTGTGATCAATAAAAAAATCATGTTTAACACTCTCATACCAACCATTTTGAAATTAGATATCATTCAATTGAATATGAAGTTTAAAAAAATGTGATTAAAATGGAGAATGTTCTAATGAATGATCATATGTCTCAAATTTTCACTGGGTCTTTGGAGGAATCAATGTTCATGAAACATCAGTTGAACCTCAGCGTTCAGTCACCTCCCATTATGTGAGATGGTAATGTTTTTCCAATATCCCCATTTTATTAAATTGTTTTAATATTTTTGTTGATGTGATAGAGTTCTACGAGGGATATATATTTTAAGGGGATTTTTTTGCAAAATAATGTCCTAATATAGTTTCTTTGGGTTTATTTCTAAAGGGGAAGAATGAAATTCAATGAGTTTTAGTTTCTCTTGATAGGTTGGTGGTCTTTTGAAACATTGAATTTTCTTTTTCTGCTATTGTATTCAATATTGATCACTGTAAATGTATAATTACAGTGATGGATGAGTAATTTCAAGACTATCAAAGTTTTATAGGATAGTTATTTATTTAATTTACCTGAATATTTACAAACTACACAAAATAAGAGATTATTGGAACCATGGTCTTTCACAACCAGAAATAATTTTTTTTATCTTGTGCTATTTTTCAATTTGAAATGGTTTGATCAAGATGTTTTCAAGACAAATGATCATATGGTGTATGTTGATTCAGTATTAAAGGTGATTTTATGTCCATGTTTTTCCAAATTTTTGGATATCAAAATCTGGAGGATGTGACAAGATTCCTGAAATATGAATTTCTATGAATTACTCCTTAAAATATGGAAAATTCACAGATTACATTTTGTTTAGTGTTTCACAGATATATGTATCTTCGTGAATGAATATTGTTTAATAATGGTTTGATGTTTTATGAAATAGGTTGCATGAAAATTGGAAGAGGTTTGAAGGAAATATGGTAAGAATAGTGATTAAAATAATCTTCTTGAAATATATAATTTCATTATAGCATCATGAAAAAAAAGTGCTTCGTGGGAATGAATGATGACGTTTAAGAAAAGCGCATGGTGTGCTGGAAAACATTAAAAAGGAGGAAATGTCAATAAATATGATTCCACTCATCTTATGAGAGATCAATTGTCTTTCTAAAAAGGTATGGTTACTCTAATATCACCATGGTCTTGCAAAATGGAAATTATTTTCGGAGTTAGGCTCTCTTAAGAAACCTAATATGTTCAAAAAGGCATGGTATAAATCATATTAAAGCTATGGAATTTGAGAAAATGAAGTGTCAAAAAGGTTTACAATTTCACGATACCTTATAAATCCCTAAAATCTAGGAGAATAACGATTTCCTAGAGCATTAATAATTTATAATGCTTCAAAAAATATAATATATAATTGAAAAAGGGGGTTTGAGAAGGAAAGAATTTTTATAAATTTACTTATCAAAACAAATGTGTTTGAACATCGGGTTTGACTGTATAATGCCTTTATGATCATCAATTCATGACTATGTGGAAACCATAGGATCATGTTAATCAGAGACAAAGGCTTTTGGGACATAACTATTTGTGTGACCTTCAAGTCTATAAAGTGAGTAAGACATTACCCAAGAAAGTTAGAAATGGGTAGTCGATGGTAGTGATTCGAGGGAGGTAGTATGATTATACTAAAATTATTATAAAGGCAGTGTGCTTGACAGGTGGTGACCATGTATCATATTTTGTAATCCATCATATCTAGTGAATCATTGTGGATTCATGTACAAAAAATACACTTTAGGTATATTCTCCGTACTATTTCACTTAGTAGTGATCAATGTAAAACATATTTTTTGTGTTTCTATTTGTACATATGGTTATTTAATAATTCATAAACTCTATAATACATACATAAAAGTTTATAAAATTAATGGGACAAGATCCATCTCATTGAATGAAAAAAATGACACCCTGATTCACCCCTCCCCTCTCAAGGTTTTATAGGATTCTAAACTTATACATGTCAATAATTATTCAATTATCCCCAAATAGAAAGGATTTATTATAACTCAAAATTATAGTGTAGATTTATTATCATTTTCTTTAACATAATTCATTTATGTTGAGTACATACTTACCATGGCTTGATTTATGTTGCCTTACCTCATTTTTTATAGGGACATGCATTCCTACCACATGAACCCTTTGAAATGTTTTACTAACACATCTGGTTTTTCTTTTTTGCGACCATTCACCTTTCCCCCTATATTTTCTATGAGCATGTTATTACAGTATTAAAATCTTTGTAATATCATTGATATATATATTGTGAAAATTACATTTTTCATAATTTTTATTTGATTATGATCACCCATATAAAATATCATTATATTCAAATGGGGAATATTATTTCCATTTAGTATGTTTTTATTCTAATACGAATGATTATTGGCATGTTGGAAATATATTATTTGATCATTCTCCTTTTTTATTTGGATAGGTTATGGTCACCTGATCCATTGTATTGATATGGGGAAAAATTTCATTATTTATGTTTTTATTTTAATATGAATTTTTGTTGAAATGTTTACAATGTATTGTTTACTAAATATCTCATATTATGAAAGCATTGGGCTCAAACATGTGATCGGTAGGAGCCAACATTATATATCCCCTAAACGTATTTATGGGTTTCATGAGGAAATCATTCTTGTGTATTTTGGGGTACACCTTCTGACAACAAGATACTCCATCGAGAGTAAGGTTATGATGTATAAGATAACCATGTCTTTTCATCTTTTAAAGAATTATCTACCTAATATTATAGTTTTATCACTAAGGAACTAGTTATAGTTATCCATGTGATCTATTTAGTTTCATTTATGAACATTAATATATCACTCTCTCGGTTTGATTTCATTATGTTTTTATAATGATTCTTTATTGTATCGATAATATATATTCCATGTTTGTTTCATGAATAGAATACTTGTAGGTTCTCCCTTAATAAATTTCTAATCTAACTCCATCATATGTATTTATTTAAGTATTTTATAAATAAAATTATTGAATATGTAATTTATAATAAGATATCTTTTTGGAGATAATTAAGACTTCTTATATATTAAGTAGTTTATTTTATGTCGAAAAAATAACCATGAGTTTAGAAATACATGGGGTTTTTTAGTTTAACACCATAAAATTATATTATATTATTACTTTCAAATAATTAAATTTGTTTGATTAATTAATCTTCATAAAACACCATTATTAAATTAAGTTATGATATATTTAGATAAAATATAATTATTTATGTATGAAGATCACCATCAACTTACTCAATTTATAAGAATGGTTATGAGTATCCAATTTCTGAAATATATTTCTATGTAAAATAGATTATATTATAATTATGGATAAAATTATATTAAATTACCGAAAATGACTTATGAGTTCATTTATTGATTAAAATATCAATTTTATAAAAATTAATTTTTTAAGTGAAATGTTTTCCAATTTCAAGAAACATTTTATTGATGAAAATATTGATTGATATTAATTATTTGTAACTAATATCTATCAGGGGAATTGATATGATATAATAATAATCATAGTTAATATTCGCAAATGAAATTTTCCAAAAATAATATTTTTAAATTATATATAATGATTTTATAAAAAAAATAAAAATAAATAGTTTTATGTATTAAATTAATAAATTGATCTTCATTTATACATTATTAAAATAATATATGAATTTTTGGATTTTTTCTAAAAAGGGAATCTTTTTGCCATAAATTATGGTCTTCCCAAAACATCTAATTTATATGATTTTACCATTATATAAGAGTGACTCAAAAATATGTAAAATAATTTAATCAGACAGTATGAATGTTAGGAAAATTATAATTCATTATAAAATATTCTATGGACTTAGAAAAACCAGTGGAAATCCATTTATTACAATACAAAATTTTACATAAAATTAATAATATTTTTTGGTCTTTTAATTGTATCAAGTATTTTAAAAAGGGGACCGAGTCTTAGCTTTCCACAGAAGCTATACATCATTAGTTTTTTTAGAATAATTTAATACATCTGATTAAAATTTTTATACAAGATAATATTTTCATATATATAATTATAAATATTAAAAATGTTAACTCTGGGGGAAACTATTTTACCCAAGTAGGTGTGTTTTTTATTAATTTAACATTCCAATCATTTATTAATTTTATTGGATAATTTTTTTAAAATATAAAATTAGATGCATCATATTATATTAAATTTCCAATCATAATCTTTTCCATTATAAATAATTATGAAGGATAAAAATTAATTACCTATGAAATATAATAATGTGAAATGATAAATAGTAAAAAAAATAGTCTTAAATCACTAGAATATTCATCAGAATGGAGTGTTTTAGGATAGTTTTCACCCACACTCATTTTCCTCACATATTTTTTCTATTTAGTGTCCTCTTATATGTGGAATGTAATATTAAATTTTTGATAATAAAAGGGTTACTCCCATAACTACACATTCATTCACATATAAAAGGGAAACATATTTTCCACATTATGACATACCATTAATTAAAATTTCAATGTTGAAATATTTAGTTTTTATACTCATAGAAAACTATCCCATAATCATAATATTGTGGTCACCCATAGTTATCATAAGACAATAAAATTCAAGGAGAATTCAATAGAAAATCCAGGTCCCCGACATGAGTATTATCAACAACCTACTTTAGTTCTTAATTATCTTCTCTGAAATATATTCTAAGAACACTAACATAATGATATTATTATCATTAATATACTATAGTGTTACTATATTGATATTATTATCATAATTTGTTCATATACCACATTCATTAATAAAAATAAAAGTATCGTTCATGTGTTGTATAGAATACAGCCTCTAAGACACTAGGTGTTTCATTTCCCTGCAACTCATTACAAGGTTTGATATAAGGATGTAATTTAACTATAAATACAATGTTTATTGTATCATTACTATTCTAGTATATAACATTAATGAACATATTTATGATATGTCCATCAAACAATTATCATTAATTCAATCATTTTAAACGAGTCAACCAAGTGGAAAATGATCATTTTTTCTAATTATAGAATTTATATAATTTTTTTTATAATTATAAAAAACAATTATATATCATACTCAAATCAAAAAATATATAAATATTATTCTTTTTAATAATATTTCAACTAAACCATAGGATAATCATTCATTATTCATGGTGGGTTCATGTTTATGTTCGTTTAACCACAAACATGAATATTACTAAGCATTTATGTTGTAGATTACTATGAGACCATATTTAATGGTTCAGTATTATAGAAATGATTATATAATTATTTATTGTAGTTATATATATTTTTTCTCAATAGAAAAGTTATATATTAATAAAACACTCTGCAATCATCAAAAATCACCAAAAAAATGCTTTATTGAATTTCATATTCAAGGATAAATACTAACACAGTCGTTACATGATATTGAAAAATTATAAATTATTATAAATCATAAATATAAGTGAAATTAATGGCATATTGAGAATAAAATATTTATTAAGAATTAATAGAGGCACCATAAATAATCAAAATAAAAATAACTCGATGTGAGAAATTAGTATAATTCCTATAAACTATAACTATTTTTGTAGAATATAAATAAAAATAGTAATGGGTATGGTTTTATATGAATTTATTAATATTTCATATTTTATAAATCCTTACATTATAGTATGTGAGATTATTTCATGAAAAATAGGTCAGATATTTTGTCTCTAATTCCTCTCTTTCAGATATGATGGTTTTTATTCACTTATTTTCATATATTTTGTTTATATAATACCTTTTTGAGATATAATATCATGAATTATATTTTAATAGTTTTATTTAATTTCAATAAGAATCCCTCCCTTTCAAGGGCTTTTTTTATAATTCTACTCAAGATGCAATGGTTTTCTGGGTCTCCATTTAGATTCATTGAAACATAATAGATTTTTCACTACATTTTATTTATATGATGTATTAACTACCCAGGGAAATATTTTTATCATACCCATTTTCTAATAGTAGATTTACTATCTAAATAATTTTCCCTTATTCAAGTGACTATTGATTCAATTATTTCCACATTAGTAATATTTTATGGTTACCCAACTTTGGTTTATTGTGTTACAATCCATATTTTGAAATTATTTCACATTGGTTGGGTACAACATACCCTTTATTGTATTTTTTTTATTCTATGTATTTTTTCTTGTAATATACATTCCCTCTACAAAAAACCTTTGAAGATATTTTTTTACTTATGGGATTTTATTATACCATCAACTTTATTTCCTAAAATGTATTATGGTCAACATATTCTAGTATTGAATTTATCCCATATATATCATTTTATATGGTGAAAAAATCACATTATACATAACATACATTGGATGTGGTTTAAATAAAAACATGTTATTCTATTGAAATTGGTATATTTATTGCTATATTTTTAAATACTGGTCATTATCACAAGTTGACAATGTATTGTATTTCCATAAACCTTCTTTTATTCTGGATAGGTCATGATTTGGTTATCCCTTCTATCGACATGAAGAAATGATATAGAGTTTTTAATTATTATTGAATACTAACATAGGATAATAATGTATTTATATTTTTCATTACATTTTATATGTATAACCATGTTTTATTCATCCAATGGTTCCCTAAAAATTATTATGAAATTTGTGTAGACTATTATCATGAATACATTGGAATTAGTTAATTGAATGGTGTGACCTATAAATATATGTACCCTCAATTCATTAAAATTTAAAATGAGACAAAAAATATTTAGTGTTTTAGTATTCCTATTACTGTAAAAGGATTTTGTCTTGGTACAAGGACTTAACAACAAGATGTCTTGATTTTGGAATCATCAACAAGTAATGTATGTTTATGCAAGACATTGATAGTGAATTTTTATGTGTGGAATTATGAATTTCAATAGTATTAAATTAGAATTATTGATATCCATTTTTTCATTTATTATCTACGATATATCATGTTTAGTTTTATGTTGATTAATGATTAATTTTTTTTACATATTCCTATAATAATATCCATGTCATTTTTATGCGATCATTTCTTTAGTTTTATTTTTTTATTTGGAGTTTCATCTCACACCTTACAATATTTCAATTCACAATGATATTTAGAAAATTAGTACACATGAAATATTAATAAGGAATAATCATATGGGGAAATTTTTAGGTCATATGAAAAACTCTTTATGGATTATATGTTATTATCAAATAAAAAAATATATTCCTGATATTAAGAACAAGGGATTTAATAATTTACTATGCTCCATAATTATATAATTCTATAAAAAAGAAAACATATTTCTCATATAAGAGAGTCAATAATCATTATTGGGTTTGTTTTTAAATATAGTTATATCCATTGTTTATGTTGTGCAGTTTTAGAGAATCAAAATTAGTTTATGTTTTGTCATAATTACCTTAATAACTAATAATAAAAGGCCTTGGTAATGTATTTAATTAAATATTTTATCTGGTTATATAATTATGTGAAATTAATCAGCAACAAAATGTTGTTGGTATTGATTCTAGTATGTTAATTTTGTGTTTATGAGTACCAGATATGGGAGTGTCGGTCTAGGGTGTATACATTGGTATAAGAGAAGGGTATGGATGATTCTACAGATTAAGATGTTTTGTAGATAATTCAAGGGTTAATAAGTTTTGATTGATCATAATTTAAACAGAATAGATAACCCATTTGGAAACTATATGAATTAATATTAAGGAAATTAGGTACATATTATCTTGGTATTATGATTATATAAACTAAATTAAAATAAAAGGGGTACATTTAGCTAAGAATTATATTTATAAATGAAAATACAAATTTTTTGTTAAAATGAATATTGTATGGTTATTTTATAAGTTACATCACTATTTAGACACAATAAGTTGTTGTAGGGTCTAGAATATATGTTCCTAGAGTTAATAACGAAGAAATGGCTGGACTGAGAATTAACTCGATCTTCACCTGGTGGATGAAAAAGTATTTTAACCTCCTACTTAGTTTTATACATTTGGAGGATATACTTTGGTTGATTCATAATATCATTAAGAGTCATCATGATGGATTGAAATAATCTTATGTTAGGTTGCCTAAAGGGAATGTGACAATGTATAACCAAGATTGAAACATAGAAATTCAAAATATTTTTTTCCTTATTAATTGATATCTTACATATTTATTAAGTGATAAAATTGATTTCTACAGAATACATTGCAATTATTTTTTCCCTTATAATATTTTCTGTATTTTCTTGGTAATTTTTTATATCAATTTTGGGGATTATGTTAAGATTTTTGAGATAAACCATCTAAAAATAACATTGGATAATCATAGAATGATATAGGTAGATCTATGTTTGATATATTTTTATTTATGCGTGATATAATATTATAAAAAAAACTACAGGATAAGAATAATTATATAAATTAGTTTTCACTAAGGTAAAGGAAACATGGGAAATAATATGTCACTCACACTTTTGAGATTAGTCCATCAAAATAAAGTGAAGTGAAAATACTTATCATCAACTCAAGATTTGTTGCTACTTTATTGTATTATTACTCTATCCATCCTAGTTCATCATAGATGTTTTCAATAAGCATTAAGCCTTTATCATGATTATTTTATTAACAAAGGAATATTCTAGTTGAAGTATTTTTGTATACCAATTTTATGTTTAGGTAAATATGAGTCATTTTTCTTCCATTTCCTAGAACTGATGTCACTCTAGTAATGGATTAACTGTTTCAACATAGAAAAACTATTTAGTAAATCATGGCTAGATTTCACTGAATGTCTTCATTATTGAATAAATTATAAAGGAATATACAATTACCAACTACTGCTATATGGTGATCATAATTCCACTACAACAATGGAGGACAACGACTGATCATCTTTACCATCTCCCTAAATACAATGTTGTCTTATACAAGATGTGATGTAGCCATAGAATCTATATGCACCATGAGAATGGTTATATTATAAGAGAATCCATATCCACCTCATGTACCACAATAGGACATAATAATGATGAAAAATGGGAGGTTTCCCTATTACCATGAGGTTGGGAGCAATTCAAGAACTGGTTTCAATTCTGAAGAGAACTTGAGCCAATGATTTGTGTGTGGGAAACATTTTGGGTCATATAAATAACTATATAAGCATATTAAGTTATACCATAAGTGGATAGGTTTATGATTCCATCCCCACACCATCTATAAAAGGATAAGTATTCATGGAATGAGCAATATAGGGACTAGTGCAACAACCATACAAAGAGATGGGTAGCTTTCTGTTGAGATTACAAACATACAAAAGGGATAATTAAGAAATAGAATGGGATGGTATGGTTTATGTGGATACATCAAAATGGTTTTTAAGAGATCTAATGATATATATTTGTTTGATTTATTATGAGGTGGATCATTATTCATTTACTTCATCACTCGACCTTAACTTCTTACTCGTGAAGCCATGTTGATGAAGCATGGGGAAATAGAGATGGATATGTTTATTGATATACATTTATATAAATAATAATTACCAAAATATTCAATTATATTTCATTCCAAACTATGGTAATATAACAATACAATTCTGAATATAAACTCTTGGAGTAATAAAATATGTGTTATAAAATAATCATTAATTGTATTTTTCTAAAGCGGTTTGAAAGGAATTCAATATCTAGATATGAATATAGATGAGAATCATATCCTTTCCTATGTTATCAATATTTATACATACAAATATTAAAACATTATCAATACACATATAAATCTTTTTAGGTCACACATAAAATTGTGAGGAAGAAAATTATTTAAGAGGAGAAATTGTAACAATCGAATACTCCAAACCTTATAAAACCGATGTTATGTTTCATAGCTTATGCTACATAGAGAAATAAATATAAATAAAACACAAAATTTTTGAGTAACACAATTTGTAAATCTATAATTAAAATTAAGATGGATAACCATTAAAATAAATTACTTCTAGAAGATAAATTATTTGTATTATTTAATATAAAAATGGTTATTTCCAATTTAGATTGTTTTATTTATAATATGAATATTATTTGAAAATAAATATTTAGAATTTTGAAAAACAAATTCAATAAAAAAATTTTATTTTTTAATTTCTCAAATTAAATTTTATTTATTATGAATTTTTATATTTTTTCAGAAAATATTATATTTTTGTCAAAAAATATGATTTTTTGTGAGACATATAATTCCTATGATTTTATCATTATTTAAATGGATCCTAAAAGTTCAATAAAAATTTTCAGTAAAAATAATATATAAAAGGAATAAAATTTATAATTTTAATATAAAATTTGATCCTAAAAATCCAATGATCAATGTTTTTAGAAGAAAATCAAAATGTAATTTTTTTTAAATGTTTTTTTGTCTTTTAATTAAAGCTAGTATTTTCAAGGTGATATTTTATTTTTTATTTCTATGAACTAATCCTAAATTTTATTTATTTCAAAACAAACTAATTTTTGTTAAGATAATTGATAATTTTAATAACTATGTCTTACACACACAAAAATTTCTTTAAAACACACTTTTTCTAACAAATATTTTTAAGCATTATGTGCACTAATCATAAAATAAACTCTTCAAAAACTTTGATATTGTATTTTATATATTCATTTCAAAATTTTTAAATCATAAGGTCTTGATTAGGTAAAATGTTACAAATTGTTATTTTTTTATTTAATTACTAAGGTTAAAAATATATTTACTTAGACAAAAGTAAATTATATTCACAGTTAAAAAGTTAAAACAAAATGCCCTAAAAATAATGATGTCTCTAAAATGATTACGTACCTTTAGTTTCAACCAATAATAAATTTATTCTCCACATTTTTCGATTTTTTTATCATTTAATATTGAAATAGTAATATTAAATTACTGAAATGTATGTTTTACTTCAACAAAGAACCATCTCCTCACTAATAAAAATCCAACACTTACACCAAAGCACAACTAAAATAACTTCAAAATTTATTATTTTAGATATTCCACGCATCTAAAAATATAACCATCTATAATATTTTCAATCTTATAGTAACCATTGTTTTTCTGAAGTTCTTTATTTCCATGGTGTTGTCTGAGAGAAAAATCAATATCCCGATATGACTATTACGTACACTCACTCTTCGTGTTTACACTAATCCTTCATAAATAATCATCAAAATTATTAATAGAATTTCATTATAATTATTAATATACTTATATGTCATTACATGAATTGAAAAATTATATATTTAATTACTTTTCATCAACTTATATATTCTAAAACATCGGTTATGCATATATGTGGACTACTGCATCCACAACACAATGTGATTCATTTTTCATCTCAACCTCTAAAGTCTATTTTCAAGGATTGATTTGATGAATAAATTTATTTCAGTTATCGCAAATACAATTATTAGTATATAATTTTTGTATAATATCATTTAGTCCAAACAATGATAATTGGTTTCATTAATTGTATGTTCATGCATACTACCGCCTCCATGAAAGATGAATTTAACTCGTAATCACCACCCATCATTTGTGGTTTCAGGAGTGATTTTAGTGATGATATATTATTTTTATGGCATGTTAATGCTTATTTATATGACATATTATCTTTATCTAAATACATATCCTCACACATGAAATCATTTTAAAATGTTAACATTTGGTTCGATTTGATCACCAATTTTAACCATTTTATATTGATTATGTCATAAATGATAATGGGGTTTCAAATAATTTTAGTACCAAATAATAAAGATATATTGAAAATGTTTTAATTATTATATAATGGTTTCGTTAATATGAAAAAAATTTATTAATATGTAACATTTTGATCGTTAAACACATTGAAAACTATTTTATTGAGAATTCCATTTTCATAAGTCGTATTCATATCTTTATCCTAAATAATTTGGGACTTATGTAATTTACATAATAGACTCCATAAACCAAAAACATGGAGTTATATTAAATTAATGGTATTACATAATAGAGTTCATAATGGATCGAACAGTTTTTTAGTATTTGATGACCACATGAAAATATGCAATACATTTCAAAAAATAAGATAAAACAGAATCATACCTCGAGGACATGATTTTACGTTCTATAATATCCCTAAAAAATAAAATAAAAATATCATATATCATATATGTTTCCTATGGAAATGAAAATAAATAACGGTGAGAAAAAATTATTATTAACAAGGAGAATATAGTGGAAGCTTACATAACATAAACATGGATTAACATATATTTAAAAAATAAATGAAGAATATGAATCCATAATTGACCAAACATAGGGAATTATATGTCCCGAAAAATAAATTAAAACATGGATGACAATAATCATCCGTCTTATAATGATATAATGCATAAATCTAGAAATAAAAAACTTACGATCAATGCCTTGTTCTAGGACACATTCCTTTAATGGGAATTGGTAAACACCAAAACCCATTATGATTTGTCTCATAAGGTCATTCAATTCCTCAAGTTGCTATATAAATCTAGAACCCATCCATCCCAAAATTAATTATTGTGAATTAACTATATGAGTTATCAAGACCATTCAAACCATTCCCTGAGTAACCTCTCACTTAAATAAACTTGATAATTTTGGTAATAATGAAGTAAAAAAATAAAATACTTCCCCATTAATTATAATAATGAGGATTTCTAGAAGAAGATCCCATTATCAAATAAAATGTTCTGGGGTATCATCAATGTAACATTATGTACCCATATCAAAAGGATCATAATGGAGAGGGTATATAAAAAGTTCTTTGTTATACATAGAAGATTTTAATTGAATTAATATATGTAAATGTTATGATACCAAGGTAATTAAAGTAAAAATCATTAATAATAGATCATTAAGAGAGTGAATGTTCCAAAGAATATCCTTTGAGAGTGTATTTTTAAGTGTGTTGTCTTAGTCCCACTTGCCCTGTATCAAGGTGACAATTGATTCATTTCTCAACCACCGCTTGAAATTTGATTAACCCTAATATCATATGTTCCACAAACACATTCAATTACCAGTATCTAGATATAGATGTATATAACAGGGAATTACACACACATTAACTTTTCCAAAGTATAGATTATTTTTACCACCATGGAAAATATAGCTATTGAATCAATATAATATAATTTTGGAATAATTATATTATATTTTTCATATGTTAAATGTTTTGAGTGATCTTTAAAAAACATTCCAGTGAAATTATTACAATGAAAAAATAAAATAGGTGGTTATTATAACACGTGTCACCAATAAATGAATTGAAATAGAACCCCCCACTCATCGATAGGTTTGAAATTTAAGCATATCCTCTTGAAAGATAGGGCTTAAAATTTATCTTAATATAACACTACAAAATATATTTCATGATATTAAATATCAAATAGTTAATGTACACACTATGTAAACGAAATTAAGTGCGTAATACTAAAAATATCTCAAATAGAGGAATTGGATACAAAAAACCTACCTCATGTTATGAATTATAATAATGTAGTTTATTATTATTTATCATAAAAATATATATATTAAAAACTTAATTTATAAACTTACTAATTTATTTTTTCTTTATTACTCATAATCAATAGTCATTCCCTATGTGAATTCTTTGGATTTTCAACATCACTGTTGGTAGTTTTGATCAAATTTATTTGTTACATAACAGTGGATATTATATTCATTATTCATAAAATTTCCATTATTACTATGTCATTTAATATATTTTTATGGTTAACTTATTATAATTTATGTTGTATCAAATTATTTTCCTGAGTTTTTCAGACATTATCCTAGAATAGGAGATTGATAACAAAAATGTTTCATTATTATTGAAGAATGGGGGTGTTTCCTTAGTTGATGTTGTAGACATTGATATAATGTCACCATAATGAAATAAAATTTAAATATTTACATCATACAATATTATTTAATATGATTTCATGGACAACTAGTGATATAAATTTGTATTATTCTTCATGCATCTGTTGAAACTGACCCAAAGATAATCATACCTTTATTTATTGAACAATTATGGAATTATTTTTATAAAATATCATTAAAAATTTAAATAATGATATCATATAGTTTATATTATTATAATATTATATAATTGGAAATAATTTTATGAATATGTAATGGATATTAAAATATTACCGAATTTAAATAAATATTATAATCTTAACATTGTTATTTAAAATGAAAACATTAACAATGATATTTTATTAATCATATCATTAATAGAATATATAATTTTAAATAAAATAACAATAATTATAAGAAGATATTCATATTTATCAATTAATACCAATCTTATATATAACCTTTTTAAGGTGTTTATGGAAAATAAGACACATTACGTCCTACCGATGGAAGTCTTCACAACACACGAACAGTGATTTTGTTTTTCTCAATGGTTGTGGTATATTAACGAATAATTACAATAAATAAATATATTAAACAACAATTATATTAATTATAACAATATCAATATATTAGTGTTTCCATGATATATTTTGAATAACATGTTTAACATTAAAAATAAGTAGTTGATAATTCTCATGTCAGTGACTTGAATTTTCCTTGAATGTCATCTTGCATATAAAGTTCATAGGATAAGTAATGGTCATTGGAAGCTTTTGAAAATAGAAAAGGGTTATATGAATTAAAAATATTAAAAATATGAAGGGTAAATTCTAATTATATTTTAATCATGAAGTGGTGAAAATAATATCCATTAATAGGTCATACAAAGTGTTTTTTGGGAGTAGCCAATATATTTTTGACAATATTAGATTAATATTCAACTTTAAAACACACAAAAAATAGAAAAAAAATTGTATGAAAATGATTTTGGGTCAAAATTCAACTAAAAAAATTATTTTATAGGCAAAATTGAGAGTATAAATGTGTTTTTTTACTATCTGAATTTTAAGCTAATTACCTTTTCCCTTGGTAATTAATTTCCACCACTTGTAATTAATGTTAATGAAAATGGTTATGTTTACATTTATAGATAGTTTTATACATATAATATCAAATTTTAGAATCATTTCATTAAGAAATAATTTTAAAGGTAGACAAGTTAATTTTAAAATAAATATAATTCATCATGTAAAATAGTTTTTGTAGAAATAACATTTTATTGATTTAAATAAATGTCTAACATAAAATTTTCATGCACACAAATTATAATGAGACAAATTTATTTAATAAAGGAATAACGTTTTTGATTCTCTCATGGTAATATAAAAAAAATCTCCATTGAAAATACATCATTTAAATAAATTATTGAAAGTCTTTTTTATATTAATGTTACAGTACGATTAGTTATAAAAACAATGTGCATAGGATTTATTAATTTAGATAATATATTAAAATGCATATTTTTATTCTTTAGGATCATATTGTATTACTATATAGTTTTTCTAAAATTCATGGTCATTCTAATATGACGATTATGTGCTACAAATTAAATGTTTTTTGGAAAAACATATTTTTCAAATAAAACATATTTTTTTTAAAGATAAAATGTTCGTAATATAATAATTTGGATATGATGAATTCAAAATTATTATTTTTGGTTAATTTAAAAATTCTAATATTTAACTTTGAAATTCATTCATTAATAAAGTCCCTTTAGGGTGTGATATTCTACGATATAGTAATTACATACTATAGTAAGGTATCTGGTATTACATTACCCCCAATTAAATAATTTCTTCCTATAAATAGTGGTTTATATCAATTATTGAACAAATTTAGATACTCCATCCTATAAATAAATTTGTATCCTAGGATTATTCTTGTATTTTGTTTCACTAAAGGGATTTAGAAAAATGTCTTTCCCGATTCAAAAATAATTTCTATTGGATATCATAAATCTTGAAAGCCCCTAATTATAAGAAAAATATAACACTAAATCTCTTCTTATAAATGTGAGCACATGTATTGTAACTAGTAATTATTTTCTTAGTAATGAAACATGGAATAATTCGTATACATTAGAATGTTTGGAAAGTATAATCAATTAGAAAATAAAACCCTCGATCATTCTAGTATTTCAGAAGGTCCAATGTATATGGGGATTAACGTATACTTTATACAATGTTATATGAATTTATTCCATAGTGAATCATAAAATAATATATTATCCCAAACATGAAATCCTATGTCTTCCCTTTGATTATCAGTATAACAGTTTTTTCTATATTGGACTTTTTCAATGTGATATTAAATACATTTTATTTTAATAGTTTTGTTCTTTAAAAACATTGGGGAAAATAAAATTCTTTCCCCAAATACTTCTTAAGATGTTTAGTGAATAATAAGATAATATATTATCCCCAACATGAAATCCTATGTCTTCCCTTTGATTATCAGTACAATAGTTTTTTCTATATTAGACTTTTTCAATGTGATATTAAATACATTTTATTTTAATAGTTTTGTTCTTTAAAAAAATTGGGGAAAATAACATTCTTTCCCCAAATACATCTTAAGATGTTTATGTATGAAACCTATTCCAATGAAATTCTTTGTATAGTTCTATATATATGCTTAAATGGAACTATTATTTTATGATAATTCCACAAAAGGTATATACTGATGTTGAAATCAACGAGGGGAGAAGAATTTCTGTGTTCTCTCTCTATCCGTCAATGTCTTATGTCATTACCACGCCATCACCTTCTCTCTATTGTCACGACCCGACCCAACGGGGCTCGAGCCGCGACTCCCCAAGCCCGCCTCCAATAGGCCAGGGGCTGGCGACCATCGCCGAGTAGGCTATCACACACATGGGAGACATTAGCCTATGGTACCTGTACACAAACACTCACATACACCTCCATGCAACAGTGCAGAGATATATAAAACTGAAATGAAAATGCATGCATACACTATCCCCCAACCAGAGTACAGTAGAAGTATAAAGGGAAAAACAGTGGCCACCAAAAGTAAACTACAAAAGCACATCCAACCTGCTCTGAAGAAGGGGAACGATGCCACAAACACCGCCGGAAAGCTCCCTCGGCACCGCACCGGCAAACACCCCGTTCAGTCTCGCTCACTCAGCTCCGCCTAATCCGGGTCCTCCTGGGACTCCGTCGAAAGGCATGTTGTCTGCACAAGACACAAACATGTGCGGGCAAAGCCCGTGCAGGGGTGAGTATAAACATACTCAGTAGGCACCCCAAGAACCCAAAACCAAAGAGAGCAACTGAAATGAAACAGTCCGCTCATCCCAGCTAGAGGGAACCTAGATGAGAGAGAATCTTCATCTCGTGACCATCCTCGGCTAAACACAACTAGTCAGCTCAGCTCATGTGTATGCCCATACATACACCTTAAACAATCATGATAAACTCAGCTCACGCCACAAAGCCACAAGAGGTACCAACCTCATCACCAGCAACTGTCCACAACCAGGAGAGCACACTCTATGTTCGTTGTCATCCCAGATGACAGTCATCCGAGAGATACACTCTATCGGGTCCCAAACAAACATCTCAGACGCTCACCCGAGAGACCACGCTCGTCGGATAACATCACTGAGGAAACATCGCTGAAACAACATAACCACCAAACTACTCGGATAGGGGATCACCGCTAGGGTCTGCTAGGGGATACCAAGACCCACTCCGGTATACGTAGCTCACAGATAGGGGATCACTCCTAGGGTCCGCTGGGGGATACAACGACCCGATCTAGCATACGTTGTTCTCACATATAGGGGATCACACCCAGGATCTGCTGGTGGATACGACAACCCAATCTGGCTCTTGATAGAAGCACATCACTCAGATAGAGGATAGTTGCCCATATTAAGGTGGTCACGACGATACCGGAACCCTTTCTGGTATAACTCGCGATGTAGGGGATCGAACCGACGATACCACAAACTTACCGAAACCACGGGCTGAGTAGGGGATCACATAATCAACGATACTGCAACCCTACCAAAACCACGTGCCTAGCAGGGGATCATATAACCAATGATACCACAACCCTACTAGAACCATGTGCTGAGTAGGGGATCGCATAACCAACGATACTGCAACCCTATTATACACCTCATGCTGAGTAGGGGATCGTATACCCGACGATGCCATAACCCTACTGAGCACGGCCCACCGTGTAGGGGATCACAATCCTGATGATGCCACAAACCCTAAGGGGTTAACCAGCTAGATAGGGGATCACCGCCCGTGAATAAGCGGCCACAGCGATACCAAGAACCCGATCTAGGGAAAGGATGCTAGAGGATCCCGCTCCAGGCCCACCAGAGGGATGCCACAACTCTAATAGTTTAAACATTCCATTGAGTGGATCACAAACATATACGAAGGTTGTGATACCACACGAACCCTCGTGAAAACGAACCAAGGGAGTACCCTCAACCACTACTGGTCCAAAATGTCGATAACCCGAGCGACTCGCAACAACGCCACACTGCGCACACCAAGGCCACCATCGCGATCTACGCGTAAAAACATATAGGATAGGCTATTTACTTGCCCGAAATAGAGCACAAGTTAAAAAGCCACTATTCACCGTAGCTAGCTCAGGTGGGGCCCACAAAACGATCCTGAAACCCATCGAGAGGATCATAACATGGCAATCCCCTCGAAAAAACAAGCAGAATCGACTACTCGCTCGTTCAAAACGGACATAGAGTGAAAAAGGTACTATTCACCGAAGCCAGCTTGGGCGGGGCCCACGCCTCAATTCCGACTCTCACCGAACGGATCACACCATTGCGATCCTCTCGGAATAACACACAGGACCGACTAATCATCCGCCAAAATCGGACTCCTGGTGCAAAAGCTGCGTTTCTCCGCAAACGCCAAAACCCGGCCTCGTGGGGCCCGCACACCATTCTCAGTCCCAACACCCGGAAACCATCTCAAAAAGTCTGTCGTACCATCAGGGTCTCAACGCCAATGACAGCACGTCAATCGGACACTCCGGGTAGAAGTTTCAACGGCCCGAAGTCGTAAAATAATAAAATATTATTATTTTATACGACGTTTCTAACTCTCGGGCCACGATCCCAAACCCTCAAACCCTCAAACCCACACCGGAGAGTTTGCCTCATTGTTAGGGTTGCGTCGTCGCAAACGGCACGCGAATTCGTCTCCCGAATTGCAAAATATGGGGGTTTAATGAACCCCCAGAAAAACCTGGCCGGACCACCGTCTGCCTCGCCGGAAACCGCCGCGCCGCCGCTGGATTCCGCCGTGCTGCCGCTGAATTCCGCTGCGCCGCCACTGCGCCATCACTGGATTCCGCCATGGTCGCTGCCCCTCGTCGCCGAAAAACCGGGTTTTCGCCGGAAAACATCCGGGAGCCACCGGGAGCACCCCGGTGCTCCAAATTCAGATCTGAAACATGTTTCGGAAAGCTCAGGACCCAACCTATACAACCCTTATGAAAATTTGAAGAAAAACAAAACAAAAAACAGGATCCAGGATTTTAAAACTCAAACCGCCTACCTCGCGGGCGAAACGCCGAAGCTTCTGTTGCAGATCGACGCCGGCGACGCCCTGAAGCTCGATTTGCTGACGATCGGCGCTGAAAACGGACGCCCGGAGCTCAAATCGGCGAAGAACGGAGAGGGGGGGAGGTGGTTCCGGCTGCTGCGCGTTGGAGGTGAGTGGGGAGGAGATATTTTGTTTTCCTTTTTTTATTTAAAAACCTCCCAGCAACGCAACTCCCCCGACCTCACGCCTGACGCTGACAAAGGTGAGGTCACCCCTAGGGTAAACGCACCGTTCTGAACGCAATGGCGGGCTCGGATTTGCGATCCAAGACTCCGTTCAGACGTTATTCAAGCCGACGCTCGAAAACCATCTTTTCCACTTATTTATGAAAACGCCCCTGTTGGCGCTTTCCACCGCAGGCCCGCGCCCGAAAAGTTTACACCTCGCCTAGGATAAACGGCACGTTCCGGACACAAATGTGCCCTCAAATTCCCGTTCTGAGCTACAGTTTAGGATATATCACACCCCTGCCATGTGTATAGTATAAAAATACTTAATATTTTTATAAAATTAATTCCGGGCTCATCGGTCCTCGGAATCGCACGCCGTCTTCACGCCTAACTCTGTAATGTTTCGTAGAAATATTTCAAAGTATGACTGGGCCAAAAACCTGAGTCTCTACATCCTCCCCCCATTAGATCTTTTCGTCCTCGAAAAGCCCTAAGCATAAGGAAAGCGACTGGACTCTCAACTGGGTCTCGCACACCAGCTAGTTCGACCACAAATGTCCATGCCCGAACACATAAGTCTGAGGGACTCATCCACCACACCTTGATACTATCCTCTTTGGGCGGCACTGACTCGCCCGCACGGTTTTAATCGCGTCACAAAAACGCGTCTTGGATGGGAAAGGATCCCTCTTCCTCACGCATTCGAAGCATTCCGAACAACACCCACACAGGGTCTTATCAATGCCCTGAACAAAACTCGAGCAAGCAACAAAAGGAAAGAGTACCGCTAAACAGTGTCTGACAAACTTCTTGCAGTATGTAGAAAAGACACAAGGCCTACCTCTATCCATCTGTGGTGCCTCTGGGTCGACTGCCTCTAGGGAATGCAGCTTTCCTCGCCCTCGGCCACCAGCTCCCTGAGCTTGGCGTGGACCTCCTGGGGGTGGGGTTGGTGGAAACTGATACCGCCTACCACCTCCTCTTGCCGCACCCGCTCCGCCGGCACGTCCGTCGCCCTGCGGACCTCCTTGCTCGAAACGCTGCCTCTTCCAAGTCAGTCCATCGAACAGCTCCCTCTCAGCAGCACGACAGGTCGGACAATCTCTAGCAATATGTCCCCGATCATCGCAAGCATAACACCGCCTCTCCTGCAGCTGTCCAAAACTGGTCTGCGAGCCCTGAGACTCAGATCCTACATCTTGGGGTCGCCTCCTGAAACGTCGGCCATGTCCAGACCCCTGAGTCTATCGTCGACTACCAACTGCCGATCCGACTGACAAAGTCATAGCTCTCGCGTGCCCAGCACTAACAGGCGGTATCTGCTCGGCCAGAAAGCTCTCCACCACCAGCGCTCGATCCGGCACCCCAGCATAGGTGGGCAGGCACAAGGAAACCACACCTGCTCGGATGTCCCTGCGTAAGCCCTTCTCGAAGGTCCAAGCCCTAAATAATGGGTCTCGAACCATATCCAGGAAGTAGCACGACATGTCCGTAAACCTCGCTGAGTACTCCGACAGAGTCAGGCCCTCCTGCTGAAGCTGTTGAAGCTTTTGAATCGGCACAGACCTCAGGGTCACCAGATAGAACTCTTTACTGAAGATCTGCTCAAACTCTGCCCACGTGAGCGTCTCCTCATAATGGGATTGCATCACCAAAATCCACCATCGCCTGACAGAACCATGCAGAAGGCTCGCCGCTAGACCACCATCTGATCAAGATGTGTCCTCACTAGGTGGAAAACTCGGGTGACTGCCGCAAGCCAGCCATCAGCTGCCTGGGGGTCTGGATCACCCCGAAACCTCAGAGGTCACTACCTCTGGTACTTGTGCAGTGCACTCAACCTGTGTGCAACCTCGTCCTGCACTGCCGGCATAACTAGCTGCTCGACAGGTGGTGGCTCAACTGGTGGACCACCTGGGGATCCATCCTCAGAACTTGCGCCTTGGTCCATAGCCTCTGCACAGGGCAGATCGTCACCACAATCCCATTGCGGAGCCTTCGCTGGCTGTCGCCGTGGAGGCATCCTGAAATAAATTCAAGATGCACCACTGTCAAAGAGTATATCTGGAGAGATGACTCAAGAAGGACAATGAAAACCCAAAACCCAGTCCATTATGATGCATGTACCATTATGTCCCTACGATCATTGTACGAATGTCCAGAGTCGAAAGGTAGGTTATGAGAGTCCTGGTGTATGGATACGTCAACCGCTGCACAAACACTATAGTCCCTGGCCTGAAAGCCAAACTCGAAACATCCTAACACTGCCGCTATGCAGCCCAAACCAAACTTACAGCTAGACCAGCTATGCTCTGAGATTCCAAAGGTGGAACCTCCTCTGATACCACTCTGTCATGACCTGACCCAACGGGGCTCGAGTCACGACTCCCCAAGCCCGCCTCCAATAGGCCAGGGGTTGGCGACCAGCGCCGAGTAGGCTATCACACACATGGGAGGCTTTGGCCTAAGGTACCTGTACTCACGCACTCACATACAACTCCATGCAACAGTGCAGAGATATATAAAATTGAAAAGAAAATGCATGCATACACTATCCCACAACCAGAGTATAGCAGAAGTAAAAAGGGAAAAATAGGGCCCACTAAAAGTAAACTACAAAAGCGCGTCCAACCTGCTCTGAAGAAGGGGAACGCTGCCACAAACACCGCCGGAAAGCTCCCTCGGCACCGCAACATCAAACACCCCGTTCAGTCTCGCTTACTCAGCTCTACCTGCTCCAGGTCATCCTGGGACTCCGTCGAAAGGTCTGTGGTCTGCACAAGACACAAACATGTGCGGGCAAAGCCCGTGTAGGGGTGAGTATGAAGATGCTCAATAGGCACCCCAAAAACCCTAAACCAAAGAGAGCAACTGAAGGCAACAGTCTGCTCATCCCAGCCATAGGGAACCCAGACGAAAGAGAAAATCCATCTCGTCACCATCATCGGCTAAACAAAACTAGTCAGCTCAGCTCAGGTGTATGCCCATACATACACCTTACACAATCCAGATAAACTCAGCTCATGCCACAAAGCCACAAGAGGTACCGACCTCATCGCCAGCAACTGTCCACAACCAGCAGAGCACACTCCATGCTCACTGTCATCCCAGATGACACTCATCCGAGAGATACACTCCATCGGGTCCCAAACAAACATCCCAGACGCTCACCCAAGAGACCATGCTCGTCGGATAACATCACTGAGGAAATATCACTGAAACAACATAACCACCAAACTCCTCAGATAAGGGATCACCGCTAGGGTCCGCTAGGGGATACCAAGACCCACTCCGGTATACGTAGCTCACAGATAGTGGATCACTCCCAGGGTCCGCTGGGGGATACAACGACCAGATCTGGCATAAGTAGTTCTCACAGATAGGGGATCACACCCAGGATCCACTAGGGGATACCACAACCCAATCTGGCACTTGACAGAAGCACATCACTCAGATAGAGGATCTTCGCCCATATAAAGGTGGTCACAATGATACCGAAACCCTATCTGGTATAACTCGCGATGTAGGGGATCAAACCGACGATGCCGCAACCCTACCGAAACCATGGGTTGAGTTGGGGATCACATAACCAATGATACCACAACCCTATCAAAACCACGAGCTAAGTAGGGGATAGTATAACCAACGATACCGCAACCCTACTGGAACCACGTTCTGAGTAGGGGATCTCATAACCAACGATACTGCAACCCTACTATACACCTCATGCTGAGCAGGGGATCGTATACCCGATGATGCCACAACCCTACTGAGCACGGCCCACTGCGTAGGGAATCATAATCCTGATGATGCCACAAACCCTACGGGGTTAACCAGCTAGATAGGGGATTGTCGCCCGTGAATAAGTAGTCACAGCCATACCAAGAACCCGATCTAGGGAAAAGATGCTAGAGGATCCCGCTCCAGGCCCACAGGAGGGAGACCACAACTCTAATAGTTTAAACATCCCATCGACAGGATCACAATCCTATACGAAGTTTGTGATACCACACGAACCCTCGTGGAAACAAACCAATGGAGTACCCTCAACCACAGTTGGTCCAAAACGTCGCTAACCCGAGCGACTCGCAACAACACCACACTGCGCACACCAAGGCCAATACCGAGGCCACCATCATGATCTACGTGAAAAAACACGCAGGATAGGCTGTTTACTCGCCCGAAACGAAGCACCAGTGAAAAAGGCACTATTCACTGTGCTAGCTCGGGCGGGGCCCACACAACGATCCCAAAACCCATCTAGCGGATCATACCACGACGATCCCCTCAAAAAAACAAGTGAATCAACTGCTCACTCGTCCGAAACGGACACCCAGTAAAAAAGGTACTATTCACAGAAGCCATCTTGGGCGGGTCCCACGCCTCAATTCCGAATCTCACCAAACTGATTGCACCATTGCGATCCTCTCGGAAAAACACACAGGATCGACTAATCATCCGCCAAAATCGGACTCCTGGTGCAAAAACTATGTTTCTCCGCAAATGCCAAAACCCGGCCTCGTGGGGCCCGCACCTCGTTCTCAGTCCCAACACCCGTTAACCATCTCAAAAAGTCAGTCGTACCATCAGGGTCTCAACACCACTGACGGCACGTCAATCGGACGCTCCGGGTAGAAGTTACAACGGCCCGAAGTCGTAAAATAATAAAATATTATTATTTTATATGACGTTTCTAACTCTTGGGCCACGATCCCGAACTTTCAAACCCTCGAACCCACACCGGAGGGTTCGCCTCATCGTCAGGGTCGTGTTGCCCCAAACGGCACGTGAATCCGTCTTCCGAATTGCAAGATACTGGGGTTTAAAGAACCCCCGGAAAAACGTGGCTGGACCACCGTCTATCGCGCCGGAAACCACCGTGCCGCCGCCGGATTCCGCCGCGCCGCCGCCGGATTCCGCCATGGCCCCCGCCCCTCGTCGCCGGAAAACCGGGGTTTCACCGGAAAACTTCCGGGAGCCACCAGGAGCACCCCGGTGCTCCAAATTCAGATCCAAAACATGTTTCGGAAAGCTCAGGACCCGAACTATACAACCCTTATGAAAATTTGAAGAAAAACAACACAAAATGGGATCCGGGATTTTAAAGCTCAAACTGCCTACCTCGCGGGCGAAACGCCAAAGCTTCGGTTGCAGATCGACGCCGGCGACGCCCTGAAGCTCGATCTGCTGACGATCGGCACTGAAAACGGACGCCCGGAGCTCAAATCGATGAAGGATGTAGAGGGGAGGAGGGGGTTCTGTCTGCTGCGCATTGGAGGTGAGTGGGGAGGAGATATGTTTTTTTCCTTTTTTTATTTAAAAACCTCCAGCAACGCAACGCCCCCGAACTCGCGCCCAACGCGGAAAAAGTTGAGGTCACCCCTAGGGTAAACGCACCGTTCTGAACGCAATGACGGGCTCGGATTTTCGATCCGAGACTCCGTTCAGAAGTTATTCGATCCGACACTCGAAAACCAACTTTTCCACTTATTTCTGAAAACAACCCTGCTGGCGCTTTCCACCGTAGGCCCGCGCCCGCAAAGTTTACACCTCGCCTAGGGTAAATGGCACGTTCCGGATGCAACTGTGCCCTCCGATTCCCGTTCTGAGCTACCGTTTAGGATATATCACACCCCCGCCACGTGCATAGTATAAAAATACTTAATATTTTTATAAAATTAATTTCGGGCTCACCGGGCCTCGAAATCGCACGCCATCTTCGCGCCTAACTCTGGAATGTTTTGTAGAAATATTCCAAAGTCTGACAGGGCCAAAAACCTGAGTCTCTAGATCTATAGCCATTCCTGTCCTAGGTGTAGGAGGATCTTCCCTTTCCCTCATCATCTACCAGTGTTCGCTTATAATCCCCTTTCCCTGGCTTGACTATCCTTTCTAGATTTCCATCAATTTTTGTTTTCCCTAAGGTCCAGTCTTTCGAAAATAGAGTACCATCACTCCTGCTTTCATCCTTGGAGTTCACTAGAGCATCAGCAATGTTGGATATGTCCTTTGTTTCTCACTTAGAGAAGATTATCACCTATATTGATGGATTTGATATATTTGTATCAACTTCTATGAAGCTAAATGATAAATAGATTGTAGGGGTTCAAGTTGTGATCCACTTTCTGATCCAATTTTCGAACGAGGAGGATCTTATCACTGGCTTGGCTCATTCTCCCCGTTTTCTTCCAGTTTTCCAGTTTTCTCTCTTTCAATGCTCATTTGAATTTCATTTGATGCATAACACTCTTGTGTCGGAAATTTGGATTTCTCTCCCAGGTCTCTCTTTACCTATTCAAAATATGGCATTTCTTCACTTGATCATATGTATAGTATGGGTTTTCTCTAGTTGGACCTTTTCAATCACGCTGTGTGTCACCCTATCTGGTTGAGGATATGTGATGAAGTTGAGGTATCCAAGAACCCACTAGAATTCATCTGCTTTGAGGTTGAAAGAGAATAGTGCTGTTATCATATGGTATGCTACGAATCATAGGTTCCTTTCTACTCGACATTCAAGAATCATGGCCATGAAGCTGATAAATACCGGCATGTTTTATTTTGAAATTTTCGGTAGGTCCTTCCTTATTTAGAAGAGGATCAGCCCATGTTGGAATATGTATAGGTCTCTGGTAATATTGATTCTGTAGTGGATCAATGGGGTATTTGGAATATGATACTTCCTTCTTCCACCTAGAAGGAGGCCAAACTATGGAACTGTTGCACGTATATAGAAGCTGTAAAATCTATATTTAATTCCTTCCAAGAGGTCTAGGCCCTAGAAATAACAATGGATGGATCTTCTAATCATGTATTTTCTCCAAATATAGAGGTTCCTGCAGAGCAAGGGTTGTCTTGAGTTCAGTGAACATCCCATTCTTAGTTAAGGACCCATAGTGGACAGAATGGGTCCTAGGAAGGGGTACAAAACCTCCCTCTACTGTTAATACATGTATAACTGGAGGGTTTGGTTGTTCTTATAAGTATTTTGCATTTATGGGTGAATTTGATCCTCCCTTATATGATTATGGACCCCTTTTTGAGGGGAGACAAGAAACAATCCATCCTTTACAAGGGAGGTTAGATGATAAAGCGGATTTCAATGAGTCTACCACAGAATTCTTGTCCTTGGAAAACAAGGATAACAAAATTGTTGAAGAGAACCTTCGGTCTTCATCAAAGAATGGAATGAACACCCTGGTTGATTCTGATGATTTTATTCATCATATTTGGATGCTACATAGTGAAAAGTACTACTCAACCTTAACAAGTCCTCCTTTTAGAAGTGCTTTTATCAATAGAAAATCACTCAAGAGAGTTTGGAAGTTGTCTCTAACATCTTAATGAATATGGAGGGTGGTTAATCAGATAATATCCAAGAGATTCTCATTCATTCTAATGAGGAAATACTATAGGATTATTTTATGATCAAGGTATCATAGAAGGATTCACATAGAATTATTGAAAGACTACTTCATATTGATTTAAATGAAGAACAATCATCATGGATACAAGAACAAAATAGGATTTTTATATATTGTTCCAATGAGGGGAATCAAGCCTAGGGGAGCATGTCCATACATGGTACCGAATTTCATTTCAATTTGAGGATCTCATCAAGGAGTACATGGATATGGAGTTCACCTCCATGAAAATATGTCCATTCAATGTAAATGAATCTAACCACTTTATTTTGTTCTGGAATGGCCTAAAAATTTATTATGAGGATTACCATATTATGAATTTTGTACTGGTCAGTTTCCCACGTTTTCTTTAAAAGTGATTTAAGAAATTAAAATATTTAATTTGGAAGTTATATAATAATCCTAAATTTATTTTAAGATAATGGAACATGATTTGATCATGTCATCCAATGTTTAGATAGAGCTTTTTTATTTCTCATTTGTTTGGGGATGATAGTTCGTCCCCAAATATTTCACAATGTCAAGAGACCATTAAAGATACTCAAATAATATTTATGTATAGTGAGGGTCATGAAAATATAAAATCGGTTGCAGTTTTTCTTGATTCAATATAATCTCATTGATAGAGATATCGTAAAATCATTGGAAGGTTAAATCTTATAATATCTCTTAAAATGGTCATACTATTTAAGATGATCAATGATGGCCAATATAACATTGTTGATTCCTGGTCAATTTGGGAGTGAAATTAAATTGTCCATTATAACATTGTCTTGCTTCTTAATAAGTGTAGGTAGTGGATGCATAAATCCCATTGTATTTTTTCTTACAGACATTACCAATTAAAATACTAAGCATCTCAAAACATACTCAACAATTTCCAACTTCAAACCTTCCACGCAATAAATTCACTGTTAAATACATGTATATATTTTTTTCCACCTTGTTTTATAGAAAAAATAATTCCATGAACTTCATATATAAATTACCTTTTCAACTCTATTAGATGGAACACATACCCTCCTCCCAAAAATCAACTTTCTATATCAATAGATTATGTTTTCTAATTTCCTTCCATTGTGTTCATTAATATTCATTTTTATGTTCACATAATCTAGTTAGGTGTTCCCAAGACATTATAATAAGGATAGAATGTAAATTTCATAAAAAATATGGATCCATTTACATTGAAATCACCATATTCATATTGTTTAGATCTTAATATAGTGTATCCTTATTATTATTCATCCCTGTCAAAACTCCATGAAATCCCCTAATCAATGAAGCATCCAAATTTTTTCCCTCTCAAAATGGTAGTGTTTCAAGACATCATAGTCCTTTATTAGTTCCAAATATCATCTTTTCCTCATGTTTTCTCCCTTCTAATACAAGATATTCTAAAAACACTTTTGGTTTTCATAAATCCTACATCTTTCTACATTAATGTAGTGTATTTATATTTTTTTAGTAAATATTATTGATTCCATAAAAAGTCCATGATTTGGGTAGTTCTATTAATGGATTTTCAATTTCTTTGATTCATATGAAATAAATATATTATTCTAAAGAAGGAAAAAACCATGAAATTTTTTAATTAATCACAATAAATAAAAATTCCTACCTCACCAAATGGTACATTCAAAACTGTGTTATCAATCAGTCTCATTTTCCTATCCTTGAATAATTTCTCACATTCCATTATTAATGTGAATTTAACCCCTATAGATATTAACATGGTGAAGATACTGGAAAATGGTGTGAAATCTAGATGATACTGATATTAAACTCCTATATATTATATTAGTGTTACATCACATGGACTAAACAACATTTTGATTACCTTTGTCATCGAAGGGATAGAATATATTCCCTATTTGGAGAAAATATGGCCAAGAAAAGTATGTTTATTGAGACACAATTCACGTTTTCATATTTCCTACGTAATTTATTTTTCTAAGGGTCTCCAATATTAAATGTAGATTACTGTCATGCACTTCATATCTCTTAGAGTATACTGATATATCATTCATTAACACCAACACAATATTCTTAACATAATCCTTGAATAATCTATTCGTTATATATTTGAATACAGGGGAGCATTATTCGATCCAAAATTCTCTACCATAAACTCATAATGTCCATCCCTTATTAAAAATAGTTCTTTTGGTATATCACCCTCATTCACCACTATTTGATGATAACTAGAGAGAAGACTGATTACTGAAAATTATTTAGATACATGAAGCCGACCTATTGTTTCCATAATGTGTGGAAAGGCTTATTTGTTATATTTGAAATGGAATTAATCTCCCTATAATCTATTCCTGATCTCTTGAACCCATCCATATTTTTTATGAATGGAATACGGGTTCCACATGTTGAAACACTCTATAATAGAAATCCATTATCACTCAACACAAAAAACTATAAATTTAACTCAGCAAATCTATTGGTGTCATTTTATATAGAGTTCTATATACAGTCTATTCAATTAGAATGTTTTTAATGGATAACTCAACTTCATTCCCTTATGGATAACCATATAATTGTTTTTGAAAAAAAAATAACTTTTTTAACATATATAAATCCTCAATTATTAGAATATATTCCTCAAATATAGACCATGCTTGATCATCCTCTAAAACAAAAATATTAATAGGGGAAGATATTGGGGAGGATCATGATAGTATTTTGATGATGAATTTTTGTTATAAAGATCGAGGATTCTATCTCAGCTTCATGAATCATAATATAATCCTCTTGGAATCAAATTTTTTCTTTATTCATTGAAAGGAAACCAATACCAGAGATCATAAAAAATCAACTATAAATAAAAAATAACATATTTTGAAAATATGGTACACCCATGTATCATAATTTTAATATCTTCATACAAATTTACTTCATTAATATTCCCACATTGTGTCTTAATTAATAACTACCTTACTAGGATTCTGGAAAACTATCTACTATTTTTTGAAGTATTACAATAAATAAAAAAGTGGAAACCTCAAGGATCAAATAAAACATTATCCAACATAGTGTAAATAATTCACGTAATCTACACCACACCATTAGGAACTTTTACTTCAGTTGTGGTAATTTCATAACTCTATAACCAATCCCTTGTCCTTTTTAGTATAATTCTATTGATATTTGGTGAATTTGTTATCATAATATCCCATATCACAATATTTAATATATTAGAAATCATTATATTATTCTATAGCTTTTCATTTCTGATTTCGATGTCATTTTCTGCACTCTTGCAACAATCTCATTTCCCCTCCCTACATACTTCACAGTGTTTATTCCAACATTTTTCATACAAGGTAAATCCCATCATTCCTTTTTTCCCCTTAGTAATATTTTTCTTACAGGGATGATTAGCCAACCTATTCTTCTAATGGTTTATAATTTATACATAAATCAGGAAGAAAAACCTTTATATATTAATTATTCATTAGATAAAATCAACATATGATGAAAATATCAGAGATACCAATTCCATTTGAAGGATCCATTTGGAAAATAAAACAAATGGTCAATATTAATTTGTTGTCAATATAAATATTCTAAAGTGTTCCTATAATACTGTTTAAATTTATCCGATTATTAAAAAACATTTTCCTCCAATTTTTTCAAATATTCTAGAACCACATTCCTATTTTACCTCTCTATTCTCAAGGTTATTTTCCCATAGAAAATCTAATTAATAGTTCCTCAATTTGTGCACATAACCTCATCTCCCACATTACTATTTTGAATTGGTAACTATAATTATTCATCACCCCTTCAGATAATAGACCACCATAATGAATTTTTGCTTCTCACTATATCTATAATTGAGAAAAATCTCCTCTATGGACATGATCCATTATTTAGATTATAATAGAAAAGTACTTTCATCGAATGTTAGAGTCTATTATTGAATAATGAGATCTAGAATAGTTACACTATATTGTGGATCTGCAGGTCACTCTATGTGGGTGGGTTAATTTTTCATAACCTAGATCAACTACCCTAATATAATTTGGAATTGATTATCCTCCACTCTAAATTAATTATCTTGTTATAGTGGAATAATGTTGCATTAACTATGGGTGATGATAGGATTCCCATTCCTCATGTGTGCCTACATCATTCAACAATGGAATATGCATTATTTTCTCATAATATTTAATTAAAAATATAATTCAGATTCTGAATTTTTGAGTGTTCTCAATAAATCTTGTGGGATTCACAGGAAACATGTGTTTTCTAAATTGGTTCCTCTAATTCTAATCCCTAATTTCCCTACTAAAAAAACATTGATACCAAATGTATCATCCAAAACTCCCTAGACCTAGTGTACATTATTGTCGTAGAATATTTGTACAATGTATAATATATCACAAAGGATCATACAATTTATTATCCTTTGAAGACTAGATACGTACATACCACATATTTGAAAACATAAGAAAATAAATTATAATATTATGAGAATATTATTACACATTAAATCTTACCCCAAAAAAGTTTATATATAGTCCTCCCCAATGTTAACTATAGAATGTAGAATAATATGGGTGAGCTCAAATTATCTATCGAGAGGCGTGAAAATTTTAATCATACATAATAAAAACATCAAATAATTGATATGAAATGAATAAATTAATAACCTATAAACATAATAAACTGAATATGGGGTATTTCATATCTCATAAAATAAATTAAAACATGGATAAAAATAGTCATTGATCTCATATTATTATATCGAATAATGTGGAATCTAAAATACATATTGTCAATGCCTAGTACAAAGTAAGTTCCCTGTCATTATAAGATTTATAACCAAAAATCTGACCTTTTTTTCTCTTGAAACTATTCAATGCATCAAGGGGTGAATAATCATAAGACCCTCCCATTACATGATTTAGTCCAACGAATTAAACATCATGCTGATTTATAAATTTCTTTCCATTCCCTAAGGATTTTAATACGGAAAAATATGGATATACATATAATAAATATATAAGTAAATTAAATACATCAACATTCAATATTATTATGTTTATTTCCCAGATAAAATCCCCTAGTCATCTTGGAATCTATGTTGAATCAACAAAGATACATGAGTTACACTTATCAAATAAATATAGTGGTTATGATAATTATTTTTTTGACTTATTTTATTATTAAAAGAGTAATTTAATTTTTTATATTTCATCGGTAGGAGGCTAAGGATGTGGTCATAAAATTTATCCATTATGGTTCAATAAGAGTGGGTGAATATTCAAAAGTGTATCCCTTAGGACAATCTCCCCTTGTGTGATGTCCTAGGCTCACTCTTTGTGCATCAGGGTAATGATCAATTCAATGATAAACCACCCCCATTTTTGGTTTATTACAAAAGGTGAATTTATTCCACAACATCATCCACTTTCTAGTATCTAGATTATATTCATTTCCTAGGTAATTAAAAACAATTTTACTTTAGTAAAATGTAAGGTGGCTTTTCAACTATAGAAGAGGTAACTCTTGAATTGAATGAATGTGAGAGTGGATATGAGAGTTGGATAAAAATATAGTATTTTTAGTCCATTAAATAACATTATTAACATGTATTAATGTATTCCATGGATATTTATTCTCTTCATAAAATATATTAGCTGGTGATAATAACATTAGTCCCAAATAATGAAAATTGAGATGGACAGTCATTACTTATGGATTATGTAGAAATTAAATAATTATCTCCTAAAAAGGTATTAAAATTAATATTATAAAGATAAAAATAAAATCATTTCATGATATAAAATATCAATTATATATTATATGAACCATAGAAATAAATTTATGTGCATAATCGAAAACAGGTCTCAAATAGAGGAATTTGAGATTGAAAAACCTTACCAAATGTTAAAAAATCACTGAATATTCATTAACCTAATATATCATATAAATATATATCTAAATATCATAATTCATAATGACAATCATTATAAATATTCATTATATATATTTATTCTGTAGATTTTGAATATTTCTATATATAATTTCCATGATTTGCATTTGTTTCATTTTACTGGTGTTTTTATTTATTCTTATTCAAAATTTGATTATTAATTCATAATTAATTCTACTATTAGGGAGTATTTATAAAAATTTATGATGTTTCAAATTCCTTTTATGTGTGTTATAGGATGTATCCTTGGAGGTTAAATCAATGATATGCATTTTATGGTGATATTTGCTGCACTAAAGGCGTTTCTATAATTGATGAACCAGATATTGATAAAATATATCCATGATCAAATATATATATATTTATACATTTATATAATATTATAATTTTAAATAGGTTTTCATATTCATCCATGAAATAAATGTGTACTATTATTCGTCTTGGCAGTTTAACTGACCCAAACATGAATATTCCATGGTTTAATGAATGATTATGATGTGGCTTTATTGAAATATTATTATACCAGATGAATAATTATCATATATAAGTATTATTATTGTGATATAATAGAATAGTAATGAATTATAATAATACGCAATGGATATGAAAATCTCACATGATTTTAATAAAATAGTATCTGATTAACACACATATTTCGAATTAAAATATCAATTACTATTATTTTTCAATCATATCATTCTTACGTTCTCTAATTTTACATACTAGAAACTCAATGAAATTGTTATAATTAAATTTATTCTTTAATTCAATCCTTGTATCAAACCCTATAAGTCATTTGAGTAAAATGAATTTCATTACTTCATGGAGGTGGTAGTCCATACAACACACAAAGAATAGTTTTTTTAATGGATGGGGTTTATGAGATATTAATAATAGTACCCTTAATATAGTAATTATAAAAATATAATAGATAGTTATGTTATTATATTAATTTTGAAAGCTTATATTTGAACTAATATAATTAATATGAAAACTCATTAGTTAATAATACTCACATAGATGATTTGAATTGTATCACCCTGAGTGTTTTAAAGGAAACACAACGTTCGATAGCGTACATGATACACCACATCAAGGTTAAATGAACAACTAAATATTATTTTGCAAATTATTCCATTATAACATATTAATTTTAATGGTGGTAATAAATATTATTAATTGAATTAATAATATAGGGTTGAATAATGGTTATATAATGATTCATTGGTTAATAAGTTAATTAGAAATTAAAATATAAACCAATTGAATATGTAAGATGCGTTTTTATGAAAGACAATTAAAATATAAATTATTATGTTTATAAAATAATAAAATAAATCTTTTGAGATTATATTAATTAAATATTAATTACTTATAATGTCTAAAATTCATCTAATGTGTTTTATAGACATTATATAAGAAAAATACAATATTACAGATAAAATAAATGTCTTTCCTAAACATGCAGTATTACTGCTATTTGATGGAGAAACCCTTTTAAATCTAGTTTTTTAAATTTGATATGTTCTATTTGAAAAATTAATCTTATTAATTTAAAGTGTTAAATCAAAATTTGATTTGGTTGAAATTTTGTTATTGTTATGATAAAATATACATTTTCGTGAATAATGAAAAATACTGCCTTTTAATTCAAAACTACATTTTTCACATAATTTATTTATATAGTTATATTATATTACTAATTGGTTTTAAATTATATTTATATTAATTATATATAATTTAATCTAATTTTTTTTGATTTGACGTAATTTCACATTTAAATTAAATACAAACACTTGTCAATATTTTGATGGTTCTTGCTTTTAAAAAACACAATTTCTCGTTTTGACAATTGAGATTATTTTTAAATTAATTAATACACATTATCTGTATTAAATTCTAAAAAATGGATTCAATATTTTTAATCATATGTCACAAAATATTTAAACATGTCCCTTTTATTTTTGGACTTTATGAATAGTAATATTAGTGACAAATTTTATTATTTCCACAGTTAAAGGTAAATCGGGTAATTAATGGTAAAAATAATAATATAATAATATAAAACGACTATAAAACACGTATTAATTTAAATTTATGAGGGTATCCCAACCCAAATAATCCTAGGGTCGACTTCAAGACCTCTTGGAGACACTTGTATGACTTCAATTCATTTATAATATTGTTTTCAATGAATACTCATTTTTGTTACACTTTGGTTTTTAAAAAGTAATGTATTATAATATGGAGTCATACAGGGGATATCCTTGAATATAAATATTATTTATAAATCTAAAAATATTAACTATATCATGGTAATTTATTTATAATATTTATAAATTAAATAATTAAATTTAATCGTGACACAAAGATGATGAATGAATATATTTATTAAAGAGAGAATCAAATAAATGATATTAATAGTATTAAAATAATATTTTTTGATATTTTTGTTGTTAGAAATTAATTTTAAAGATAAATATGAAATGTTATAATTATATAAATGTTGTTTTTTAATGATTCAAGTTTTTTCTTAATTTTTTATAATGTAAGGTACGTATACTGTCCAAATTGACATAATTGATATTTTGAAATATAAAATATTTAATTAAATGATATAAAATTTCTAAAAAAATAATTTTAAGCCAAAAATTTTATATAAGTCTCAAAATTAGTAATAACCAATTCATTGGTATTTTTGAAGGTTTTGATAATTATTTTTACTCTCAAAATGTAAATTACTTGATAAATGTTTAAGAGTTAAAAGTGGTTAAAGGAAAATGGAATGGATTCCAAAATATTAAAAACTGGAATAATTTTAATTGTATGATGGTTATTTGACCTAGGAGAATATTATATTTTAAATCCACTAGTTTAGTACCATTTTGAATTGAAATTTAATTTATATTAATTTAATACTTTTAATAAGTTCAAGGATGCTGATCCCCTATCCTATAAAATGGAACACATTCCTCTCTATTACTCACACATCCAAAAACTTTTTTTGGAAAATATCTACACAAATCCCTTCATAGAATTCCTATACACATAATTTCAGCCTTATTTAATTAATAAAATCATCTAATTAAGTGTTAAATTTTTCTTCAAAGGTGATCAACTAAAGAAGACGTATATTTTCATTATGTATTACTACTTTATTTCTTCCTTAAATTCCTTAAAATATCCTCCAAACATTATAAAATAATTTTTTTTATTATCAATATATTTAGATGTTATTTAATTAATATCACCCCATAAATAAATCCCCACATCCATTAAATGAGAACGTAATTAACCATTTATACGTACGTGTGAACTATCACCTCTACAAACCGATCTAACTCATTTTCCATAACAGTCTCTCTTGTCTGGTCATAATAAGTTAATTAATTATCATAAGTGGTATTCATCACATATAAATCATTATAATATAATAATATATCAATTATGTTCTTACTTTCCATGAACAGAAAAATGATAACGTTGTTCATGTGTACGTGTGAACTATCAACTCAATAAAGTGATGTGACTCATTTTTATTACTACATCACTTGTACGATATATAAAGATATATTTAAATGGTTAATATAATATTAAATATTTTATTATTATTTTTAATTATAAAATATTACTTATGTTATTTCTATATTGATCAATGAAAAATTACAATGTAACACATTAGTACGTATAGTCCATCGTCTCGATGATAATAACATGGTTCATTTTTCATAACCATAATTAATGATTTGATTTAAAATAATAATGGATTTATAAAACATATCCTTATTTCATTAATATTATTCTGGAGATAATGGTCTTATGACCACATGGACTACTGATATCATACCAAGTTCATTTTCGACTCAACTACTGAATAACGAAAAATCATCTGATATGAACTTATATAAATATATAATTATTATAATGTGGAAATATGTAATATTTAAAGAATAATAGACATGAAAATGGTTCTCAAGAATTATAAATTAACCTGAGTTTATTATCCAAGATTATAAAAAATTTAGATGATGATTCAGACTCAAGGTAATGGATTTGGTCTCAATCACTTTTCACTGAGACATTTCTCATAAATATGAACCATTATTATTTTATAAAGTGTTCATAAAACCACTATGAAATTTTATGTCCATATATTAACAATAATAATGTTATTTATCATTTTTTAAATGTATTAATTCATGGATATTTTTATTTAAATGTTCAAAGTTATATGGGACACCTTGAACATTTAAGGATTTAATTATAAAATCCTTATCTTCACGATATAAATTTACATATTTATTTATATAGATATAATGGGATTATATACGAAAATATTTGATATATTTAATTTCATTAATTTTTTTTGAAATGAATTTTTTATATGAAGTATCTTACATTCATTATAAACAATAAAACAATTTGTTTAACATATATGGTTCAATGACTTCTCTGTCACCTTCAAAATTATTAGATATTTGGATTCCTCTAAAAGACTAAATGTAATTAAAAGAAAAATAAATCAATTATTCATTTTATGGGTATTTTGATACTGAAAAATGGTTTTTAAAATGGAATGATAATTCCAATATCTTGAAATTTTTTATTTTGATTAAAAATGAAATTTTAGCATTGAGATGTTGATAATTGAAATCATTTATATATTATGATTATATAATGGTACATGGACATTTGACGGGTCGTTATGTGATTAGCTAAAGATGGATGGTAACATGATGAACCAAATATGGGTGGTTCTATGATAAAATGAGGGTGTGTGAGCCCCTGATATCTCTCAAATTCATTGGTTAATGATATATGTTTAACCCGTTGGGTTTCTCCTAAAAGAGTTAGGAAATATACTGTGATATGTATTCAAAATATAACCATGAAGGTCACTCCTTATGTAGCTAGAAAATCTACAATGTAAGTATGATATGGATTCTAAATGTTTCCTTTTTGTTTGATGATTTCTATTAAGTTTTATCAGATTCTTATTATTTCAAGAGGCAGGGTAAAGAGTTTATGGTTTATGGGTAAAAAGTATGATTTCGTGAAAATGTTTTCATGATTTTAAAATGTTCATGGAATAACTATTTCATTACAAATATTATATACCTTACTGAACTTTTTGTGTTCATCCTATGTTTTTGAAATGTTTTTCACATGATTTAAGGGAGAATAGTGTCAGGTATGGGATCAGGGAAATGATATGATGATTAAACTAGAAAAGAAACTATGTTTCATTTTAAAAGGATTTTTATAGAGGAAATGGATCCTGTTGGAAGTGTCCATTTTGTATTTCCATTATTTTTTATGTATGCTTAATGGAATAATTATCTAGTAATCTAAACTTGAAAACATCCTCAATTGTGATATAGAGCCAAATTATTAACTTAACTTAATATTTTTAATGTTTATGGCCAAGGCCTAATAGTTTGAATCAGATGATGGTTTATACAACATTGGATATAAGGTACTTTTATAAAAATTGGTGATATCATCATGAGTTTATAATTTTAAGTTTTTTTTTAAATTCAGTGTCTTACAATACATTTTGAAGTTATATGTTGTGAACTTTTAAGGTGACTAACTGTATTTTTGGAGACATTGACCTTTGAGGTAATTATGCATTATTAAATTTTGGGATACAAAATAAAAGGCATTTGATAAAACATGAGGTTTAAATTTTTTATAGTAATTTAACAGGATTTTATATAATTGTGGTAATTTTATAAGAATAATAGTCTTAGAAAAAGAATAACCAATAGGAAGGGTGAAAACCTATCATGTCAGACAAAGATATAGGAATCGAACCCACAACTGAAGTGCGAGAAGTCTATATCGCCTACCACTGGCCTATGTGAAGTCCTTAGTCAGAATGACTTTTTCCTTTTATTTAAAGGATTTGGGGGAATAAGAATAGGTATACATTGTGAACTTCTATTTTATTAAATGAATATCCTTGGTTTTGGAAAATTATTTTGCTATTAAGTGATAAATGTTATTTTAGAAGACATTTACTATTTATGGATCATTATATGAATAAGGCAAATAGAATACTATGCGATTTTAGTTGAGGAGTATTATTTTGGAAGAATTTATGATTTAATTTTTGGAATTATGGGGCATTGGGATTTTATGGAAATTATTAACCCATCTTGGAGAATAAGTGATGTGGTTAATTACTTTTTTGTATGAGACATAAATAGTGATTTATGTTATTTAGAGGCAAATTTTAAAAGTTATCCTGAAAGACTATATGATGAAATCCTTATGAATTTCGGGTTTCTATGTTATTTTGGTTTTTTTTTAATTTAAAGGAATGTTTTTTTTGAATGGTCTATCTTTCACTTTGGGTATTACTTTTGAATTTAAAAGATTAAAAGTAGTTTTTCATCATCCTAAAGATTTTTTTGATGAAATGTCTTATCATATAGTAAAAAGATTTTTTTTTAAAAATGATTCAAGATATGATGAATAAATATTTACTATTTTGGGATAATGTGATTATCTAGAAATTGATTCTAGTGTTTTAGGTGTGAAAATGAATCCTCTTAAATACTCAGAATTTAGGGTAAAAGGATGTGAGAGTGGTGGAAATTGTTTAAAAGAATAAACTATAATTTTCATGTACGTATGTTTCCTTATGTTATTAGTCAAGTAAGTAAAACAATTCTTCGCCTTTATGAAAAGGATCTTAAAAAATGTTTTCTATTTACTTATCCTACTTCAATGTCAAAGATTGTTTAACCCATTAAAAATTTATAGATTTGTGATTGATAAATTTTATCCTGAAATTGGTTTCTATCACTCTCTATTGAAATATTATTTTTAGTTTTTGTTCCATATTGATGTTTTCGTGCTTGGAATTCTATAATGTGTTATCTCAGGTGACCTCCGTATATTGCCTTATTTTTTTCTATGGATGTTTTTTTAATACTTTTAATGTGGGATTTCAATGAAGTTAGTTTTGAAAATACATACAATAGTTACTAACACGAAATTAAAATTTCAAGGATGCAATTTCCAAAATGGGGGGAATATAAAATCTCGGTATTTTAAAAGGAAACACAATGTTTGATAGCGTACATGATACGCCACATCAAGTTTAAATGGACAATTAAATACTATTTTTAAAATGTTTCCACTATAAAATATTTTCTTGAATGGTGGGTATGAATAGTATTAATTGAATTATAAAAATAGTGTTTACACATCTTTATATAATGATTCATTGTTTAGAATAATAATTAAAAATTTAAATAAAAACAAATTGAATATAAAGGATGAGTTTTTATGAAAAACAATTTAACTCTGAATAATTATGTTTAAAATTAATAAAATAAATCTTTTGGGATTATATTAATTAAATATTAATTCAATTTTATTTTTACAATTCATCTGATGTGTTTTCTAGACATTATATAAGAACAAAAACAATTTTATGGATAAAATGTGTGTTTTTCTAAATAAGTGGGTTTACTACCTTTTAATGATGAAACCCTTTTAAATATGGGGTTTTTCACTTTTATATATTATATTTGAATGTTTAAACTTTTTTTGAAGGAGGGACATAAAAATTTACATTGATTTAAATTTTGGTGTTTTTATGATAATATTTATATTTTAATGAAAACTGAATAATACTACATTTAAATTCAAAACATTATTTTAAACTAATTTATTTATATTATTATATTATATTTTTAATTATATTTAAAGTATAATTATATCATGTTTTTATAATTTAATTCTGTTTTGGTCATTGGAATTAGTTTCACAATGAATCTAGATATAAACACACATCAATCTTTTGACAATGTTTACTTTAGAAAAATGTTTTCTGATTTTTTCAATGGAGATTATTTTTAAATTAATTTCTACAAATTATGTGTCTTTAATATGGAAAATGGATTCCATATTTATAATAGTAGGGTCCAATGATTTTAAATATTTCCCTTTTATTTTTTTAAATTATGAATAGTAACATTAGAAGTAAATTTTATTACCCGAGTTAAAGATAAATTGGGTAATTAACAGTAAAAATGATATTATAATAATATAAAACTGCCCAAAAACATTTTATAATTTAATTGAATAATTTTATGCCGATAATTAGCATCCTCGGGTTGATTTTAGGATCCCTTGGAGCCACTTGGATTATTTTAATACATTTATAATATTATATTCAATGACTAGTCAATTTTGGTACACTTTTGAATTTAAAAAATATGTATTTTAATATGGAGTTATACATGGGCTCACTACTACTATAAATATTATTTATAAATAAAAAAAATTACCTACATCATGGAAATTTATTCAAAAAATTTATGAAGTAAATTATTATATTTAATTTTTAAACAAAGCTGATGCAGTAATAGATTTTTTGATGAATCAAATAAAAGTAATTAATAACATTAAAATAAAATTAATTTGATATATTTGACGTCATACACTAATTTTATGAATATCTATATTATGTTAGAATTTATTTAATGTAGTTTTATAGAATTAATCAAGTTCTTTTGAATTTTTGAAAAAGTTAAATATGAATAGTGTTAAAATTGACATAATTGATATTTTAAAATATAAAATATTTAATTAAATGATATAAATTTTCTCAATAAAATATTTTAAATAAAGATTAAATATTTCTAAAAAATTCATTAATTATTGATTAATTTTTCATTTTTCTAATAAAGTGATTAGTTTATCTCTCAAAGTGTAAATTGCTTGATAAATCGGTAAAAGTTAAAAGTGGCTAAAATAAAATGATAAGGATTACAAAATATTACTTACATGAATAATTTTAATTGGACTATGAGGATTCAAAAAAAAAGGATCTTCTATAATAATAAATTATTATGGAACCATTTGGAATCGAAATTGAATTTATATTAATTTAATAGTTTTTATAATTCCTACGATGCCCCTCCCCTCTACTATAAAAAGGAAAACATTCATCCCTATTTCTCAAAATACCAAAACCTTTTGGTTTGGCCAAGATCTACAAAATACCCTTACTAGAATCACTTCTCACATTCTGGAGTCTTTATTTTAGGAATTAAACTCTCTTTATATGTGATAAGGTATTCTTCGAAGGTGATCAACCGAAGAAGATGTATCGTTTTCATTAAGCATTTCTATTTTATTTCTTCTTCCACTTCCCAAAAATATCCTCCATCCCTGGTTAAATAATAAATCTTTTATTATCAATATAATGATATGTTATTATGTTAATAGTATCTCCTAAATCTATCTCCACATCCATTAAATAGGAAATGAATTTATCATTCACGTGTACGTGTGAACTATCACATCCACGAACTAATCTAATTCATTTTCCATACCTGTGTCTCATTATTGGTTATAATAATATAATTAACATTAATATGTGATATTCATGGAAGATTAATAAATATAAAATAATAATATATCAATTATGTTCTTAGTTTCCAAGGACATAAAAATGATAATGTTGTTTGTGAGTACGTGTGAACTATCACCTCAATGAAGAGATGTGGTATATTTATATTCACTTTATCACATTTATGATATATATATATAAGTGTATTTAAGATATTAAAATGATATTTATGATGTTATGATCATTTTTGGAAAGATAAAACTATACATTCCTTCTCTACATAACGATCAATGGAAAATGAAGATGATACTCATGCGTAAGTACAACCTACAATCTCCATTATTGTAACGTTGTTCATTTTTGATAACCATAATAAATGTTTTGATTTAAATGTATAATAGATGTATAAAATTGATCCTTATTTCATGAATATTATTTTGGTTGTGATGGACTTATGATCACATGGACAATTGTTTTCGTACCATGTTCATTTTCGACTCAAGTACTAAATAATGACAAAATGTCTGATATGTGCTTAGATAAATATGTAATTGTTATAGCATGGAACTAATTGTTATAAAAGGAATAATAAACAATAAAAATTTTCTAAATCATGTATAAAATAAACTAATTTTATTATTATCATTATAAATATTTTATATTACAAGTTAGACCAAAAGTAAGGGATTTTTCCTCTATCTCCTTTCATTAAGGAACATTGTGATAATATTAACCATTACTCATTTATAATGTGTATATATGGACAATAAGAAATTTACAATTTATATTTTATATATAATAATTTTATTTACTGTTTTTTAAATTTACTAAATTATGGATATTATGATTTAAATGCTTAAAGTTGTACGGAACACCTTGAATGTTTAAAGGTTTAATTATCAAATATTTTTCATTATGATATTAATTGACATATTTATTTATATTGATATTAAAGGACAATATATGATATTTTATGTCTATTTTTAATTTCATTCAATGTTTTCAGAAGAAATAATTTTCTTGAAGCATTTTGCTTTCTTTACAAATGACAAAAGGAATTATTTTTAAATTATACATCGACAATGACTTCTCTGCTGACGTGTCCATTATTTGATATTTTGATTCCTTATAAGACTTAATGATTTTAAAATAAAAATAAATCCATCATTACATTTATGGGTATTTTGGTATATAAAATGGGAATGAAAATGGATTGAGTATTTCAATATCCTGAAACGATTTCTTGTGATTTCAACTGAAATATAATGAGTGAGATGTTGATAAATGAAACATTTTATGTCTTATGATTATATAATGGTACGTGGACCTTTGATGGGTGGTTACATGATAAATCAAAGATGGGTAGTTACATGATAAAACTAACATGGCTGGTTCCGTGATAAACTGAGGGTGTGTAAGACCATGATAGCTCTCCAATGCATTGGGTAATGAGACAGGGTTAACTGGTTGGGTTTCACCTAAGAGATTTAGGGAATATACTATGATGGGTATTCAAAACTGAATATTCAAGGTTAATCCCTATGTATATATGAAATATGAAATGTAAATATGGTATGGATTACACTTGTTTTTTTTAAAGTTTGCGGCCAAAACCTCATTTTATTATTAATGCAAAGCAAAGACCTCTTTTAACTGGGTAGAGGGAAACCCATTACATAGCCCGAAGGCCTAGTGGGCTTGTAGCCCATTACATAGCTCGTAGGCCCACATTTTTGGCCCAATAGCCATTATGTGAATAGTAACCCACCTGCTACAGTACCCGCACAGTACCGCCGCTGCTACATTGCTCTGCCACCGCTACAGTACCCGCCAATCAACAGTGCCACCGCTACTACAGTACTACTACAGTACCTGCGCCAAATGGGTTTTGAACCACCATTTTTCATATAGGATTACTGGTTTCTTACCTTTGAGAAAAACCCCAATTTAAGAACCTAGTTTTTTCTATGGAAGTCTTTGGAATATTCTTGATGTTATTCCAGAGAAGCACCTTCAGACGGCATGCGATTCCGAGCCCATATGTGGCCGGAATTAAATTTTCAGTGCTTTCACACTGGAAACACAAAATAAATGGGATAACTCCGAAATGGTGATCCGGATCAGAGATCTGCGTGTACGGATGTGTCCGGAATGGGTTGTTTACCCTAGGAATGACATAAAACTTGTCGGCGCGGGATGTTTGGACCCCTCGCTCGCTTTTGGAACGTTAAGCATATAAATTAATTAGTTAATTTATTCGTTTAATGGTGAAACTCAAGTATCTCTTTAACAGTGTCATGGATTGGGAAACCAAGGGCACCGTTGAGTTCATAGCGTGTCATTTACCCTAGGAGGGGTGTAAGGTTTGTGGGCGCGGCCCGTCTGTGAAAAATGGTCCTAGGGGCGATTGCGTAATTTGGCGGCCCCGGGCGCTATGTTTAATAACATTCAAACGGAATCTCAGAATCAAATTCTGATGCCACCTTTGTGCCCGGGAGGTGGTGTTTACCATAGGGGAGGTTTTACTTTGACCTCGCCAAAGGTTTCAGAAGTGAGGAAAATTATGGGTTTAAATTAATTAAAATTCTTTTTTTATTTAAACCCTTCTCCATCCCCTTCCTCCCTTGTTCTCACCTGGCGAAGCCTCCCTCAAGGCAGTCCCTCAAGCTCCCTCTCCTCCTCCACTCCAGCGAGGCAGCTCCGGCAAGGCGACGACGCAGCGACGAATCGTCTGTGAAGCTCCGGGAAACACCCAAGAGGTAGGAGTCGTTTTTGTTGCATTTTTCTTTCCCGCACCATGTTCGCCCTAAATACATTTTGTCGTTTTGCCGTCGAATTTGAAATCAAAGCCCATGAATGCGTAGTACGTTTTCTTTTATTCCCATCGCTTTTTTCGGATCGAAAATCCGTGTTCAGAGATGATCACAAACACCCGCTGAAGTTTGCGTGTTTTGGAGTTTTGTGGCGGCAGCACGGTGGTCCGGGGAGCTCTGGTGTGACGGTGAGCGGCAGCGGGCGCTGGGGGTGGTCGGCGGCTGGCATTGAGGTGGAGCAGCCACGGAGGAGGCCGACTGAGGCCGCTGGACGCATTCGGCGGAGGAGGAAGGACCCGCGTCGCGCGGGTCATCCTGGGGTCGACGAAGACCGGCTTCGGTCGGTCTGTTTTAGAGGAGGCAAGGACCAGCCTCATGCGGGGCCTGCGTTGCGATGGAGACTGGCCATTTGGCCGGTCGGTTGAGGAGGGTCGGACCAGCTTGGGTCCGGCGGTTTAACGCGGGCCGCGGTGGACTGGGCAGGACCCTCAGCTAGGCCGCGTGACGGCGGCTCGGACTGGGCAAGCCAGGGTGGACCGGCCCGGTTAGGCCCCCTTGCATTAGGGGGGCCGTAACTCTTAAACGGCACGTTCGATTGACACACTGTCTATGGTTGTACGACCGTGTTGACGTGGCGGTCCCGTTAAGGTGGGTCTAGGGGTTTTTTCGGCTATGTATTCAAAGGTGGGTGACCAGAGAGTTTTAATTTTATAATATTAATTTATTATTATTGTTGCGACAGATGTGGCTCGCGAGCCAGACGTCCGTTTGACGCGCCGTCAGAGGAACTGTGGCCCTGAGACTAAGATGGTGCTTCCAATGTGGTTCGGAACCTTTTCGGGTTAGTTTCGTTGCTCTACGGCACGAAACACAATGTCAGTAATTAATTAATTATTTATTTATTTTTGCGTCGGACCTAACTCCTCTTTGGGATGTCTGATTGATGCACCGTCAATGGTAGCCGGATCTCAGTCCTCGTGCAGACTTTTTGAGGAGCTTTCCAAAGTGTTCGGGTTGGAGACGAGGTGTAGACCCCACAGGGCCTAGTTCGCATGTATTACGGTGAAATGCTACTTTTTCACCCAACATCCGTTTGGGGTGTATGAGTATTCGATTCTGGGTGTTTTTCTGAGGGGATTGCAATGGTGCAGTCCGCCCGCTCTAATTCGGCAGGATTGTGCGGGGCCCATGAGGGTCGTTTGGGCGTCTACGGTGATTTTCCATCTTTATCACCGGGCAACCGTTTTGGACAAATGAATAGTCCATCTTGTGTACTTTTTTGAGAGGATCGCAATGGTGTGATTCGTTCATTGTGTTTCGGGACCAGGATACGGGTCCCACGAAGCACCGCTCGTGTGCGGTGCGCCGGAATGCACCTTTTTCTCTGGATATTTATTGCACTCGTGTGAGTAGTGATTTTGACGTGTTTTCCTGAGGGGATCGCAATGGTGCGATGCGCCTGACTATTTTCGGGGCCAAGGCTCGGGATCACGGGACACCGTTCAGGCATGAGGCGGTTTTGCTGACTTTTCTGTCGGATATCCATTGGAGGCGAGTAAGTTGTCTATCTCACGTGTTTTTCCGCGATGATTGCAACAGTGTAATATGTTCTGGTGGGCAGAGCCTCTTACGCGATCTTATTAAATGTGGAAATGTGAAGGTGCCCTGGGGGTGGTTCTTCTACTGAGTTTGTAGCGGACCCTTGGTGTGTGATCGTGTGCACTCCCATGTGAGTGAAGTAATGCTTGAATAGATGTGGTTGGACGTGCCCAGTCGTTGAGGCGGCAAGTTGGAGGTGTTACGTCATGCCTTCACTTTGACGTTGTGTGCCGTGTGCACGATAGCCCTTTGGCTGAAAATGAGGTATACTCTGGGAGTATACAATAGCGCTTGGAGGTACGTGTGGTTTGTACCTGAGACTGTTTGTGCGCTTGGATGGAGATTGTCTTAAGGCCACACGTCGTGTGGGCCCCACGTGCGTGATGTGTTCTTCTCTGAGTACTTTGACCTATCATGACGTAGAGGGCCCCTCTGTGCTCGTTCGTTTGACCAGTAGGGTTGAGTGGTCTCCCCCTGGTTTCGTTCTCGATGGATCGGCCGGTAGCAGTGATAGTGAAACACAGTGATGGAGCAGGTGCTAAACCTCTTTTGGGTGAGTTGTTCTGGAGTTGGGTGGTTGCGTGATACCCACTCCGTGTTCGGTTGGCCACTATTGTACCCTCCAGTGGAGATGGCCAGAGAAGTTCTGAGTTTTACCCTCTAGCGGGGCTTGGCAGTGGGTTACTAATCGGCTTCTATGGTCTACCATCAAGAAGAGACTGGGAAGTGGTTCACTCCACACTCTTAGGGTCTACCCTCCAACAGAGACTGTGCAGTGGGTCACCCGACGCTCTTAGGGTCTACCCTCCAGCAGAGACTGGGCAGTGGGCCACCCGATGCTCTTAGGGTCTACCCTCCAACAGAGATTGGGCAGTGGGTCACCCGATGCACTTAGGGTCTACCCTCCAGCAGAGACTGGGCAGTGGGTCACCCGACACTCTTAGGTACTACCCTCCAAAAGAGACTGGGCAGTGGGTCACCTGACGACCTCTTAGGTTCTACCCTCCAGCAGGGCTGGGTAGTGGGTCACACGTCATCTAGTTCCAGGTCTACCTACCAGCAAGGCTGGGTAGTGGGTCGCATGTCGACTTATGCGAGGTCTACCCTCTAGCGGGGCTAGGCAGTGGGTCTCCTGATGATGTATTAAGGTCTACCCTCCAGCGGGGCTAGGCAGTGGGACGCCTGATGATGTATTATGGTTTACCCTCCAGCAGGGCTGGGCAGTGGGTCACCCGATATCTGGTTATGAATTACCCTCCTGCAGGGCTGGGCAGTGGGACACCTGTTGGCATTCCAAGCTCAGTCCTTTCTACTAGGCTAGTCTGGGGCTTTCCTTCGTGATTACCGGAGCGGGACCCTTGGTTATACGGGTCAGTGTTGTGACAGCTTTGACTTTGAGAAGACCTCTCGACTGCAGGGCAGTGACGAGGTGTGGTCTGACTTTCCCTATAATTCCCAAGTACGAGGGTGCTTTCCCCACCGAGACGCGTTCTTGTGACACAATCTATAACCGTGCGGGCGAGTCAGTGCCGCCCATAGCAGATAGTGTCGAAGTGCGGTGATTGAGTCCTTTGGTTTGTGGTTTGGGGAAGACTTGCAGGATGCTGGGCATCGACGGAGTATACTTCTAGGACTGTTGGCTACTCATTTTTTTGGGCTGAGCTATGGGATAGAGATACCCTTACGACTTTGTTCGGGCTTCTTGCTGAGCATAAGGATAAGTATATACCTCATTCCAGAACCCGCTTCTTGGGTTTGGTTACTATCCTTCCAGGAGAGGCGAAGAGGCGAGGGGTATAACACGTGCTTTGCGTGTCTATCTAATCGTGGTTGGATGAGTCTAATCTCCTGCTATAGGTAGCGAAGACTTGACGGGAAGTTCATCTTCTCACTGTTTTCAGCTCCTTGTGTCTGGACGAGTCTACCTTCTTTCCTCTTATTGGGTTGAGCTGGACTCTTTTCTGCACTCTCTGTTATACTCCTTTAATTTTCCTGTTCACTCTACCGGTCACCCTTCAGTACATCCTTTGTTTCTCCCTTGATCCATCGGGGTATCCTATTGATTATTTTTATACTCACCCCTACTTGGGTTTGCCCGCACTTGGTGTGCCCTTGTAGACGACGGACAAGTTGTTTGTGACTTCAATGGAGCACAAGAGTTCGGGAGCTTGGACCGCGTGTGGTGGTCGTGGCCGGGTTCCAGGTGGGGGACCCGTCAGCTGTTTCTTTTTGTTTACTTATTGCCGGGTTGTGACACTTTTTGGCTGGGAGCATGTTTTAGCCCTTTTTCTTTTTTAGCACTTTACTTGTACTATTTAGAGGTCGATGCACTCTTGTGGTTATTTATAGCAGCTGTACTTTACTCTTCTTGTCTTTACTTTTACTCTGCACTCCTGCATTGAGTGTGTTACGTGTGTGTGTGTATAGGTACTTAGGCAAAGGCCTCCCCGAGTTGGTGTTTCTTCGGCGCTGGTCTACAGCCCTTGGCCTATGGAGGCAGGATTGGGTATTTGCAGCTCGAGCCCGGGTAGGGTCGGGTCATGACAAAGTGGTATCAGAGGTGGTTCGTTCCTTTGGACGATGTTCGGACATCCCTAAAATGAAAGTAATTAGTTGGGAATTAGGGAAACAGTGTTATCATGTCTCGAGAACCGCTCTCAGGCTGGGGAGTCTAGTGATGGTGTGGCGGCCGATGTATCCATTCACCAGGACCATGATAACCCATTTGTCAACTTGGCATGCTGATACACTTGTTGCAGGGAAATTTGTTTGTTCATCACATAGGACTGAGTCTTGACTATCCTTCTTGAGTCAGCTCTCCATCATTGTTGTTGTTGGTATATACATTATGATCATCTGACCGCGACACTCCTTGATAATATTCAGGATGTCTCCGCGAAGACAGCCAGCCAAGATACCAGCTTTGGTGCGTGACCACGACATTGTGAGCTACGATTCCACAGTTCAGGACCTATCATACAAGCCCCTTTTCTCCATGTGAGTTGGTAGAAACACCCCCACCTGTTGAGCAGTAGATAGCTTCAGTAGAGTAGGCTGAGTTTGACCGCAGGTTGAGTGCGCTCTGTAAGTTCCAGCGGCAGAGACTGCTGAGCTTCAGTGGTGAGCTAGATCCTCAGCCAGCAGAGGTTTTTCTTGAGATAGTGGTTTGCCTTTTCAGGATTTTGCAGAAACCGGCAGATCAGAGAGTGGCTTTGACAGCCAACCTTTTTCGTGGAGTAGCTTGGTGTTGGTGGAGTCTGGCAACTTAGCTTCTTGACGAGTCGTCACTTTCATGGGGCGACTTTCATTTGTTGTTTCATGAGGAGTTTTGCCCCTCCTGCTTGCGATCCATTTGGATTTAGGAGATCCTTCAGTTTCAGTAGGGAAGGATGACGGTGACCGATTACGTGGCTAGGTTTGTATAACGTGCACGCTTTTACCCAGACTTGGTCCATGAAAACTACATCCTTGCGCGGAAGTTTGAGTAGGGTCTCCGCTGAGAGATTTGTGATGTCATAGTACCCTTGGTCATTTCCATATATGTCGGGGTGCTAGAGCAGGCGCTGGTGACAGAGGGCTTCCTGTCACATTCTTGAGTTGGTGGTGGCAGCAGGCACGTTGGAGCTGAGACGTCTGCTGCAGCTAGTGGGCGTCGGCATGCAGAACCTCGACATAGGTGGCTTTCTGAAAACTGGACTTGGGGGCGTGGTCGTACACCACAGTGGTTCCGAAGGGCACCCGTGTAGTCCAGAGAGAGTCGGAGTTATGCTTGTGATGGGTGAGGTCACCTGTCATGGGACTACCCGACCAGGCATGCGTAGAGCCTCGGGCAGGCAGCAGGAGCACCACCACGATGGAGGCAGTGTCGTTATCAGGAGTAGTGCCCAGCGAGGTGGTGCTAGCAGAATAGTGGGAGGAACTGGTATTGGGGGACGACGTTAAAATGTCTTACCATCACCACTAGGTGGTCCACGTCAGGCTCCGAGAGCTGAGAGTTGGGACCGCGGGCAGCCGTGAGCTTTGGATGTCTACGATCTTGCAGAGCATGGGATGATGAGAGGTACCCCTTGCGACTCTTTTTCTTCTTGCAGTATAATTGTTAGACTCTGTGTGTGAACTTATTTCCTCCCTGCTCCTTGTTTGATGTGTTACCATGGTTATGCGGGGCGTCGGGTGTAACCCTGTGTTGGTAAGGTAAAAGGCATGGGACCTTTTTCTTTAGTCGATGGTGTCAACTCCTTCACCTTTTGAGCCTGTAAGAGAGCCTCGACTGTGAAATCATACATGACCAGATATCCTTGGGTGTTTCACCATATGGATATTCTGAAGGAGGGAATCACCGGGCCTTGTTCCAGGTGCGAGCGGTGATTCCAGTCATGGCATATGATGTAGAGGTTTCGTCGGGGAGGTGAGTTACCACCGAGAGCATTCGGGTCGTTTGAGACCGTGCAAAGGGATTGAGAGGTTGTCTACTTCCTTTCCATAACCCCAAAGTCTGGAGTGGGTGCAAGACATCGGCAGGGATAGACCTCGCGTGAACGGATCAGTCCTTTGGACTGTGTGTGGTGGCGCAGAGCTGTGCAAGAGTTCTCCTGGGTACGGGAGAGCTAGGTGCGGGCTTAGTACCCTGAGTTGTTCCCTGGTTTTGCTTTTCGGGGATGAAAAGATTGAAGGAGGGAATGATGTAAAAACCCAGTTTTTTCTGCGTAAGACTTTGGAATATTTTTGATGTTATTCCGGAGCAGTGCCTTCAGACGGCGTGTGATTCGGAGCCCCGGTGTGGCCGAAATTAAATTTTCAGTGCGTTCACACTGGAAACGCCAAATAAATGGGATAACTCCTAAACGGTGATCCAGATCAGATATCCGAGTCTACAGATGGGTCTGGAATGGGGTTTTTACCCTAGGAATGACATAAAACATGTCGGCGCGGGATGTTTGGACCCCTCGCTCGCTTTCGGAATGTTAAACGGATAAATTAATTAGTTAATTTATTCGTTTAATGGTGAAACTCAAGTATATCATTAACGGTATCTCGGATTGGGAAACCGATGGCACCTTTGAGTTTGGAGCGTGCCGTTTACCCTAGGAGGGGTGTAAGTTTTGCGGGCGCGGCCCGTCTGTGAAAAATGGCCCTAGGGGCGTTTTCGTAATTTGGCAGCCCCGGGCGCTAAGTTTAATAACATTTAGACGGAATATCGGAATAAAATTCCGAGACCACTGTTGTGCTCGGGAGCTGGTGTTTACCCTAGCGGAGGTTTAATTTTGACCTCTCCAAAGGTTTCGAATGTGAGGAAAATTATGGGTTTAAATTAATTAAAATTCTTTTTTTTATTTAAACCCTTATCCATCCCCTTCCTCCGTTTTTCTCCCCTGGCGAAGCCTCCCTCAAGGCAAACCCTCAAGCACCCTCTCCTCCTCCACTCCGGCGAGGCAGCTCCGGCAAGGCGACGGCGCGGCGACGGATCATACGTGAAGCTCCGGGCAACGCCCAATAGGCAGGAGTCGTTTTTGTTGTGTTTTTCTTTCCCACAACAAGTTCGTCCTAAATTCTTTTTGTCGTTTTGTCGTCGATTTTTCAATCAAATCCCATGAATGCGTAGTACGTTTTCTGTTTTTCCCATCGCTTCTTTCGGATCAAAAATCCGTGTTCAGAGATGATCCCAAACATCCGCCGAAGTTTGCAGGTTTTGGAGTTTTGCGGCGGCAGCGCGGTGGTCCAGGGAGCTCCGGTGCGGCGGCAGCATGGCGGTCCGGGGAGCTCTGATGCGACAGCGACCGGCAGCGGGCACTGGGGGGCGACGGCGAGCGGCAGCGGGCGCTAGCGGGTGGGGAGGTCAGCGGCTGGCGTTGAGGCCGCCGGACGCGTTCGGCGGAGGAGGAAGGACCCGTGCCGCGTGGCTCTTCCTGGGGTCGACGAAGAACGACTTCGACAAGTCTGTTTTAGTGGAGGAAAGGACTCGCCTCATGTGGGTTCTGCGTTGCGACGGAGACCGTCCATTTGGCTGGTCGGTTGAGGAGGGCCGGACCCGCTCGGGTCCGGCGGTTTGAGGCGGGCCGCGGCGGACTAGGCCGGACCTGTGGCTGGGCCGCGGGCCGGCGGCTCGGAGAGGGCCTGCTAGGGTGGACCGTCCATGTTAGGCCCCCTTGCATTCAGGGGGCCGTAACTCTTAAACGACGCGTCCTATTGATGCGTCGTCTGCGACTGTGCGACCGTGTTGACGATTCGATCCCTTTAAGGTGGGTCTAGGGGGGTTTTCGGCAATGCACCCGAAGGTGGGTGACCCGAGAGTTTTAATTTAATAATAAAAATTTATTATTATTTTTGCGACGAACGTGGCTCGCGAGCCAAACGTCCGTTTGATGCGCCGTCGGAGGCGCTGTGGCCCTGAGGCTGAGACGGTCCTTCCAATGTGGTTCAGAACCTTTGCGGGTTGGTTTTGTTGCTCTGCGGCACAAAACACAATGTGAATAATTAATTAATTATTTAATTAATTAAATATTCTTTCGTTAGACCTAACTCCCGCTTGGGATGCCCGATTGACGCGCCGTCAGCAGCAGCATGATCCCAGTCCTCTTGCGGAATTTTTGAGGAGTTTTCCAAAGTGTTTGGGTTGGAGACAAGGTGTGGGCCCACAAGGCCTAGTTCACATGTATTATGGTGAAACGCTACTTTTTCACCCGACATCCATTTGGGGTGTTTGAGTATTTGATTCTGGGTATTTTTCCAAGGGGATTGAAATGGTGCAATCTGCCCGCTCTAATTCGGCATGATGGTTCAGGGCCCACGAGGGCCGTTTGGGCGTCGACGGTGATTTTTCATCTTTATCCCCGGGAGACCGTTTTGGACATGTGAATAGTCCATCTTGTGTACTTTTTTGATAGGATCTCAACGGTTCGATCCGTTCATTGTGTTTCGGGACCGGGATGCAGGTCCCACGAAGCACCGCTCATGTGCAGTGCGCCGGAATGCACCTTTTTCTCTGGATATCCGTTGCACTCGTTTGAGTAGTGATTTTGACGTGTTTTCTTGAAAAGATGACAATGGTGCGATGTGCCCGACTGTTTTCAGGGCCGAGGCTCGGGATCACGGGACGTCGTTCGGGCGTGAGGTGGTGTTGGTGACTTTTCCGTCAGATATCCGTTGGAGGCGAGTAAGTAGTCGATCTCGCGTGTTTTTCTGTGAGGATTGCAACGGTGTAATCTGTTCTGGAGGGCAGAGCCTCTTACGTGTTCTTATTAAATGTGGAAATGTGATGGTGCCTCGGGGGTGGTTCTTCTACTAAGATTGTAGCGGACCCTTGGCGTGTGGTCATGTGCACTCCCATGTGAGTGAAGTAATGCTTGAATAGATGTAGTTAGCCGTGACCAGCCGTTGAGGCAGAAATTTGGAGGTGTTACATCACGCCTTCGTGTTGGCGTTGGGAGCTATGTGCACGATAGCCCTTTGGCTGAAAATGAGGTATACTCTGGGAGTATACAGGAGCGCTTGGAGGTACGTGTGGTTTGTACCTGAGACTGTTTGTGTGCTTGGTTGGAGATTGACTTGGGGCCACACACCGTGTGGTCCCCATGTGCATGTTATGTTCTGCTTTGTGTACATTGACCTCTCACGACATAGAGGGTCCCTTTGTGCCCGTTTGTTTGACCAGAAGGGTTGAGTGGTCTCCCCCTGGTTTCGTTCTCGATGGATCGGCCGGTAGTGGTACTAGTGACACCCAGTGATGGAGAAGGCGCTGAAACTCTTTTGGGTGAGTTGTTCTGGAGTTGGGTGGTTGTAAGACACCCACTCCATGTTCGGTTGGCCAGTGTTGCACCCTCCAGTGGAGATGGCCAGAGCAGTTCTGAGTTTTACCCTCCAGCGGGGCTGGGCAGTGGGTTACTCATCAGCTTCTAGGGTCTACCGTCCAGCAGAGACTGGGCAGTGGGTCACCCGACACTTTTATGGTCTACCCTCCAGCAGAGACTGGGCAGTGGGTCACCTGATTCTCTTAGGGTCTACCCTCCAGTAGAGACTGGGAAGTGGGCCAACCGATGCTCTTAGGGTCTACCCTCCAGAAGAGACTGGGCAGTGGGTCACCCGACACACTTAGGGTCTACCTTCCAGCAGAGACTGGGTAGTGGGTCACCCGATACTCTTAGGGTCTACCCACCAGTGGAGACTGGGCAGTGGGTCACCCGACGACCTCTTAGGGTCTACCCTCCAGCAGGGCTGAGCAGTGGGTCACCCGTCATCTAGTTCTATGTCTACCCTCCAGCAAGACTGGGAAGTGGGTCTCCTGTTGACTTATGCTAGGTCTACCATCCAGTGGGGCTGGGTAGTGGGTCGCCTGATGATGTATTAAGGTCTACCCTCCAGCGGGGCTGGGCAATGGGTTACCTGATGATGTATTATGGTTTACCCTCTAGCAGGGCTGGGCAGTGGGTAACCCGATATCTGGTTATGAATTACCCTCTAGCAGGGGCTAGGCAGTGGGACACCTGTTGGCATTTCAGGCTCAGTCCATTCTACTAGGCTAGTCTGTGGCTTTCCTCTATTATTAACAAAGCGGGACACTTGGTTATATGGGTCAGTGTTGTGAAGACTTTGACTTTGAGAAGACCTCTCTACTGTCGTGCAGTGATGAGGTGTGGTCTGACATTCCCTAGAATTCTCTAGTACGAGGGGAGCTTTCCCCATTGAGATGCGTTCTTGTGATGTGATCTAAAACCGTGCGGGCGAGTCAGTGCCGCCCAAAGATGATAGTGTCAAAGTGTGGTGATTGAGCCCCTTGGCATGCGGTTCGGGGCAGACATGCGGGATGATGGGCACCGATGGAGTTTACTTCTAGGACTGTTGGCTACTCATTTTCATAGGCTGAGCTACAGGATGGAGATCCCCTTACGACATTGTTCTGTCTTCTAGCTGAGCATAAGGATATGTATATACCTCGTTCCAGAACCCGCTTCTTGGGTTTGGTTACTCTCCTTCCAGGAGAGGCGAAGACGCGCAGGGTATGCCACGTGCTTTCCGTGTCTAGCTTCTCGTGGTCGGATGAGTCTACTCTCCTTCTATAGGTAGTGAAGACATGACAGGAAGTTCATATTCTCACCGTTTCCAGCTCCTTTTGTCTGGACGAGTCTACCTTCTTTCCTCTTATTGGGTTGAGCTGCACTCTTTACTGCACTCTCTATTTTACTCATTTACTTTTCCTGTTTTCTCTACCGCTCACCCTTTGGTACCTCCTTTGTTACTCCCTCAAGCCTCCGGGGTACCCTACTAAGTATTTTTACACTCACCCCAGCTTGGGCTTTGACCGTACATGGCGTGCCCTTGCAGACGATAGACAGGTTGGTCGTGACTTCAGTGGAGCACAGGAGTTTGGGATTTTGGACCACGTGCGGTGGTCGTGGCCGGGATTCAGGTGGGGGACCCGTAAGCTATTTCTTTTTGTTTACATGTTGCTGGGTTGTGGCACTTTTTGGTTGGGCGCTTGTTTTGCCACTTTTTCTTTTTCAGCACTTTACTTGTACTATTTAGAGGTCATGCACTATTGTGGTTATTTATAGTAGCTTTACTTTACTCTTCATGTCTTTACTTTTACTCTTCACTTCTTCATTGAGTGTGATGCACATGTGTGTGTACATGTACTTAGGCAAAGGCCTCCTCGAGTTGTTGTGCCTTCGACGCTGGTCGCCAGCCCCTGGCCTATGGAGGCGGGCTTGGGGTAGTTGCGGCTCAAGCCTGGGTAGGGTCGGGTCGTGACACCCAACTACATGGATTACACATTTTACCTTTATGTTTTATGATTTCCATGAAGTCTTAAAGGAATATTTTTATTTCATGAGGTAAGATATAGAGTGTATGTTTTTGGGGTAAAATTTAGGATTTTTTTAAAAATGAATTAATGTTTTTAGAAAATTTATATACTAACAATTTAATTCAATATTTTATATCCCTAAATGAGATTTTTGTGCTCATATCACGTTTTTGAAATTTTATTCATATGATTTAAGGTAGTATAGACTCATGGATGGGATCAGGGAAAAGTTATGATTATTAAAATTTAAAAAACCATGTTAATTTTTAACAGTTTATATTTTATGGAAGAAATGGGTACAAATGGAATTTTCCATTTTTTATTTCTATGGTTTTGTTATGTATGAATTATGGCCTAATTCTCTAGATCTATAAACTTAAAAATATCCTCAATGTGAAATAATTTCAAATTATTGACTTAACTCAAGATTATGTATTGTTTATGGCTAGGGCCTTATAGAAATTTTCTTGGGAAGTCTCCAAATAAATTTAAAAATTATAACATATAATGGGGATTTAAAGATTTTGATAGTCTGATAGGGTTCTAAGAAAAGAGAATTTGAATACGATAAAAGAGAAATCTAAATTCTATGGGAGACTTTATATGGTGAATATTTTACCCTTTTATAAGTGAATGAAAGGCTAATTTTGTCAGTATGTCCTACGTTTTCAATAATTTAACGTTAATATTCAATTCTCATCTATAAAAATGAAAAAATCGCGATCCAAATAGGAGTTCAGATCAAAAATCACAACAAAGGAACCTTCGCTATACAAATTTTATTGTTTTTAGGCTTTTTTAACATTTTTATACTAATAATCATTTACATTGGAAATTAGTTTCCATTCATTGTAATTAATTTTATTTAAAAAGTTTAATATTGAAAATTTTAACCAATTTTATACATATAATATAAAATTTTATAATCATTTTATTGCAAAATATTTCTATAGATTTGAAAAGATAATTTTTAAATAAATAAAAATAATCAATTAAAATATTTTTTAGATAATTAAAATTTTATGTATTTAAATTTATATATCACATAATATTATCATGAATACTAATTCTCCTGAACTAATTTTTTTGTTATAATACAAATAAAACATACGATTATCTTAAAGTAAGAAGAAACCAGTGCTTAATTTAGAATTGCTTATTTAAATAGAAGTCTAAAAGTAAATTTTTATTAAAATATCATTTTAATTTATTCTAAAAGTGTTAGATGTAGAATTTATAATTTCAATGAATATTTTAAAAATGTGTATTATTATTTCCTAAATTTATATTTGATTACATAAAAAATGTTATAAACATCTAGGTCATTCTTATATATTGATTAACTGATTCAAATTTCAAGTTTCATGAAAACCGTAATATCCACACAAAAAATTTCTTCTTAAAAAACTAGAAATTTAATTCTAACATGATTTTTATTTGATGAACTATAAAATATATTTATTTTAGTTAATGAAAAATTATAAAATTTAAATTTTATATAAAGTCAAGAATAATGGTTCTTTATAGTGTGACTGTATATGATTTGGTGTTTACCTACTACATTCTAGTCTCCTATATTATGAGTAATCATTGAAATGAAATGATTATTATATCTGTAATGACATATGAAAGATGAAATTTATACAACATAGTTATAATGAATATTGTATTCATGAAGATTTTATGAACCAAACTACTGATAGTTTTAATAACCGATAATGAAAACAAAATACTACCGATTGAGATATTTTTAATTTATTTTTATATAATAGTTATAATATTATATTTTTATACCAAAATTATGAGATATGTGATCAATACAGTTATTTATATTACACATGATATTTGAAAGCATTCGACAATGAGTGAATAAAGGAAAAGGATTTCATCTCAAATTCTACTCTTTGAGACTTTTTTTCCATTATATACAAAATTTCATTTATGTGGTGTATATAATACCTATTTGACATATAATAAGATGAATTAACTTTTAATAATGGTATTTTATGTTCAATTACAATCCAAATATTTCATGGGGTTGTGATAAAAAGTGATAATTAGATTTTAAGGGTTTATTATCTCAAACATTAAATCCCTAAGACATGTTTGTGTTGGGAACTTTATTTCCTTTGTGTGGTTCCTTATCTGAACATTAATTTATTTTTATCTAAATATTTATATTTTATACAATTTAATATCCAAATTGGGTTCCCCTATTCAAGTGTAAATTGATTCAGTTGTTTCCGAAGTGGTGAGTAATGTTTTTAACTCAACATCAGTTCATTGAGTTATGATCAATCTCTTGGACTTATTTCATATAAGATATTTAAATTATTCTCATTTATTTTTTTTTATGTTTTATTCTCTCATTATTATATAGGGATATATATTCCTACCACAATAACCCTTGGATATATATTTATCACTTCTTTAGTTGTGTTCTTTTACAACCATTCACCTTCTTTTCGTGATGGCTAGTGATCATGTTATTTTGTTATCTACATAGCAATATATTCTTTAAAATATATATTGTGAATATTAAATTTTACAAAACTTAGGTTGGCTAATTTTCACCTAAAATTAATGTTATTATTTTGACATGCTTTAAGGGGTTGGATTTTGGTTTTTTATTCCAATATGGATGATCACGTTATCCATTATATTTACATTGGGAAAAGTACTGGAATTTTTTAGGTTGTTATTTCAATATGGATGATTATTAGATAATTTGATTATATATTGTTACTCAATATCTCAAATGATTATTTTTTTGGACATCAAATACAGACAAACAAGGCCAAACATTATATTACCAATACATGGATCATTTGTGTAATGAGACAATTATTATTGGTAATTTATTTGTATGTATACACAAAAAAATTCCACTAATGTTATCATCATGATTTCTATGAACATGATGTCTTGTCTTATGGCATAGAGTTATCTTTCTAAGATTATGACTTTAATTTCTATGGAAATAGTTATTATTATTCATGCGATAATTTTTTTCATTTATATCCATGGATATAATATTATCTTATTCTCAGTTAATTACGATATTATGATGATTAATTAGTCCTTCCATGATATTTATTCCATGATTATCCCATTATTTCCTCAGTAGTTTGTTTCCCCTTACTGACCATTTGAGATCACCCATTTTTATGTTTCCATATAACCTGGTCATTAATAAATGTATAACACATTTTGTTTCTCCTAAGATATTTTGTGGGTGTTGTTAAAGTATTAATATAGAGTATGTAATTTCATATATAGTGAAAACATTACTTTAGTTGAGAAATATATGGGGTTTGTTAGATTATGTTTTGACATCATTCTAAAATGCTTTATACCTAAAATGTCATGGGAATGTATGTAATGTAATATTTTGTTTATTTCCTGTAATTATTGAATTTATATATAGCATAATCTATAATAGGTATTAAATAATGTATGTAATTTATGTTTTTATGTGAATTGGATTCGGGAGTGCCTGTATATGGATTCAAACACAATTTTTGTCACATATGTTATTTCTTAGGGAGGGTTGATGTTGGGTTAAATATTTGTAGTAATGGTTTCATCATTAGTGATAACTCCCATTTATTTCACACACTCTAAAATGTAGCAAGACAACTGATATAGTTCATTAAGACCCCTAAGACTAGGGCATATTTCTAGTTTATCCCAATTGTTCATATCAATATTTCATATTGTTATAGGGTAATATTAGACCCCTCTAAAGGTTTATGTTGTTTTTTAGATGTCTAGTATGAGACCCTAGGTTTGAGAAATTATTCTTGATGAAATGTAATATTTCTAGGATCACATTGTGATCTAGCATACATAGTGCATATTATGTTGTTTGGTGAGAATTCAACCATGTTTCTTCTATATTTGGCTGGAGTGAGATAGATCAATTATGGGTGGATCCTTATATATAAATTTTTATTAATGAGTTATTTTTTTCAACTTATCGATTTATTTATTTTTGTCTTTTATTTATTATCAAAAATAGTATTTGACTTGGTTGGTCATATCACATGTTTTATTCACTTGTTATGACCATATATGTTAATACTAAATTTAATGGTGGATTAATGAGATCATGTTATCACCCATTATATAATATGATTAGTGGTCATGTAGGATATATTAATGTTTTTAGGTTGATCAAAGATTAAATGGTGGCTAGGTAGAGGTCTTGTATCACATGATCGAGTAGTTCTTATTGTGTGCAGTCTGAGATCCAAGGTATTGTTGTTCAACAAATTTTTGAGACCAAGTGTTTGGTATTGATAAGGGATATTAGCATATCCATTTATTATTTATATTAATTATTTATTCATCATGTTTGGTCATACTAATGGGATATTAGTTGTTGTTTTATATCATAAATTTTTATCTAGACATTTTTTCATTTTATAATGATTACAAGGATTCTATTTATTTATTTGTTATTTGTAATATAATGTAATGTTTTTTGTATTTAACTTGTTGTTATAGATTTTATTTAACTATTATATAAGGTAATAGTCTCCCCCACTATACAGTTATGGGCCCTCACTACAAATCAAAGTATTTTAATTTACATGGAGTCCTTATTGGGGACTTTTCATGAGCCTAATTATGTGACTGCTCATGTCAACGCGATATGGTGCATGATACTACCTCTATAAAATTCTATATTATGGTTACATAGTTATTCACATTATTTATTATTTTATTTTCATTTCCCTTCTTCTCAGTGTTTTAGTTCAAATATTCTGAAAGTCATAAATGTTTTTCTCCTTAATTTTCCTTCTTCGAAACATGTTTCATATTGTGAACATATATTATTCTATATGGTATATATTCATACTATTTTATAAATTATATCATGTTAGTCATTTATTGAATATATTTAATGTTCCACTTATAGTTATTTAATTCAATTAATTTTGACTAAAAATGTGTAAGGGTTATTCTTTATAAACATTTCATTAATGGTTTTGAAGTCTTTTACCCAAATAATTTCATTCCAAATCTATAATATATATTTATTATTTAAATAATGTTATACATTATACGTATATTATCACTTAAAGTAATTTTAGCTATATTTTTCTTTCTTTCCAAAGTCTTATAGGGTATCTGGTCTTGCCCAAATTTACCCATGTTTTTGGGGTTAAGCGGTCAAATGTAGAGTATACTGGGTTGTCGATTACTCAGAGACCTAAGAAGAAACCTATAGACATGAACATTATATGGACTGATTTTGGATATTATGTGGCCAACATTGGATTGATTTTTGATTGGTTTAAGAAAACACTAAATGACTTAAGTGAATTCAAATTCTAATAAGAGTTGATCCCAGATTATTATAATGGGTGGATTAGATGAAATTCCTCTTTAGGGTTTTCAATTTCTTATATTTGACATGTGTTCATTCAAGGAGATAAAACATCTTCATCAATTAATATTTAATACCAACACACTCTAATATTAATCACCTATACACTTAAAGGATCATTTTTATGAGCACTCCAAGGTAATGTTTAATATTATCACATGAAGTGTGTGGCCTTAAAATTCAATAAGCATGAAGAAGATTTAAAATCATCATATTAAGATCCCTTTTAAAAGAATTGATTAGAGATTAATGGAGTGATAAATAAAATAAAATCCTTCCCCTTTTCTACAACCATGTGTCAACCCATAAGTGTATTATCCCTCCATTGATCCTATGATCTTAATGGAATCAGGAAGTAGAATAATGAGGGAGGAATTGAAGGAAGAAAACAAGATAACAAACACTCCACCATTGTGTGATAAATCTCATTAGATTTGGTGTGAAGAAATTAACAATAAGAATAAATGGTATCAACACATTAATAATAAGATAATAACATCATAAGAAGAATAAGTTTTATAAGAAAACTAAACTAATTCGAATAAAATATGACTGAGGAAGAACATTATAAAGGAAAAGTGGCAGCATTACATTACAATTAAACAAAGCAAATGATATCATAAACTCCTCGACAAACACTACCTTAAATATTAATTTCAGGAGGCTTGGGTAGATCCCCCAATAGAACAAAGTATGCCCCTTCAGTATGGTAGGCCTAGGGTGGTGGAATGTAAGGGAGATGATACTTTTCAACACATGATCTAAAGTTGCAGCCAGTTTCCATTCACTGAACAGAGGCTCCTAGATGACCTTCTAGATGGAAGAATTAGAGTGGTCCATATAAGAGAAAAATTATGCTCTTGATTTATACTTATTCTCTGTAAAGTTCAGCAAAAAATAATTTTCGGTTTCGGATATATTACTAAATTGGTGGACTATTTTTCTAGGCTGGAGAATCAGGCCTAGAACTTTATCTCAAATTAGAATGCATCAAACACCCTTTAACACTCTTAATTAGATCTTTTCAATATTGGAATAAATTATCCACTTGATTTCCTCTATCTTTAGTTCAATTTTCAGAATTATGGGGCTTTTATCTCGACCTCCACAGTAGTTTTATTGGGCTGATGTCCAGTTTTGTTCACCTAGAATGTTGTTTGTTCAAGGAAAACTTTGGTGGTCCTCAAATATGAATCATAAAGTACTATATAAGTATGAATTATTCACAATTTAATGAAAAACCAGAAAATTATATATGAAAATAAAATCATGACCATTATTTATTTTAGGAGGTTTTAAAAAATGTAACATTTAATAGTGTATCTTAAGAGAGAATTACAAACATAATGTGAATTAATGTTCAAAGTATGAAATGCACAAAAAACATGTTAATGAATAATAAAGATCATGAATAATATATATATTAATAATGAATATTAGCCTCATTATGTTGCTAATCACACCCCCAACTTGATTTTTTATAGTCCCGAGCAAAATGCATCTCAAAAACATGAAATTTGATTTCCCTTTTCAAAAAAAAATTACTACACATTGATCATGAAAACCCTTATACCGATAATTCATGAAACCCATCAAAATATTTTAATACAAGATAGTTTCATTATCATATCCCAATCCCCATCCAATTTCTATGTTAAAATTTATCGTAATATTTAATCTAATACCAATTAACCGTAATGACATGTGGTGCATCGTAATAGACATGGGGGTCATATTTATTAAAGGAGGTAATGATGGAGGCACTATGTGGAATATCATTTCAATATTAATACAAGTATTCAATTTTTTTGTATATTTTTTTTTCTATTTTCCATGATAATTAAAATTACACTCAATAGAGTCAACCGATGTAGTGAGACTTTTCCGAGGACTACCAGCCTCTACGACCTTAGGGCAGCAAGTGAAGCCCACATACAGGAGATTCATCTCGAGTTAACTCAGTCATAAATAAAGTCAAATTACAAAAATTAGAGATAAAATTACTAACTCTGGCCCAGAAAACTATGGATTCACTATCCCCAAGTGTCGAAAGTCACACATTAGGTAATTTCATTTCTCTACGCGCAAATTTTTGTTTTTTATTGAATACTCATATTAATACTAAAATTATAAACCAACCTATGATATTTATTTGGGGGACCAAATGAACTCAAACTAATACCCAACTGTCCAAATGACATGCGTTGTGATGTTTTCTTTATTTGGATGAAAATATAAACGATGGAATTTCACATTAGACAACAGTAGTTTCCAAAATCTATGCTCATGAAATTATACGTGGATTGAAATCAAAATTATGTTATTTTAAATTATTCGATATTTGTTTTCAAAGTGCGCAATGTGTATTATCATTTTAATGGTTTAATAAATTTTTCCTTCCACAATTTTTTTATACACACAACATTAACAAAACAAATTTCATTTGTTTTCATTATTTTCACCCCCCCCCCCACAAAGAATAACATTGTCCCCAGTGCTTAAAGAAAATAAAATTTAGAAGGGGGTATAACTAGATAAGATAAGTTCTAAAACGAATTTAAAATATGAAATATGGAACAATGTCAGCTGGTTTTTTAATGTTTAATTTCACGACAGTCATGATTAATCCTTTAATCTCCATGTCACTTGCAGAGTTCCCTAGTGGAAAAAGTAAAAAAACAAACAAAAAACAATATATATATATATATATATATATACTCATATAATAATTATAAATAAATATTAATATATATACAAAAATTATAGAATAAGGAATCACTATAAGATGTAGGTCAGTTGTAAGCGCGTACCCCTATCTCCCATCGGTCTCAGATTAGATTCCCTACAGCTTCGCTGTTTGTGACCGTGTTTTTTCCACAACCTACAACCAGTCCTTTTATATATATATATTTAATTATTAATATATATATTTTTATTTTTTTATCCTAAAAACAGAAAAAATAACATAAAATTAACTAATGAAACATTGTATTGTTTTTAAAATTTTGGCTAAGGTATTACTCAGTGACTGCATTGCGTGACAAGGATGAATACGATGATCCCATTTCATACAAATCCATACCCATAATAGAAGAACTGGTCAGCATTCTAAAGTACTATCATATTTAGAGATTATTTATTGAGAATTTTTTTAAATATCAAAATGTTTCATTAATCATATATTAAAATAAAGATGATTCACAAAGATGAAGACCACAGGTTTCCTCTCGTGAAGCACTTTGGTTTAACATTACTAACTCAACATAGAACCTTAATTTTTTATGTATTTTCTTCATCGAATGATGGTTCACAGAAGTCTCCATAAAATTCCTGCTTTTGGAATGGTTCAATGAATTTTTTGACTCTATGACCATTAACTTTAAAGGTTTGACCATTGGTGGGATCTTGAATTTCTACAGCCCCATGGGGGTACACCTTTTGTACTATGTATAGACCCAACCATATAGACCTCATCTTTCCCGTGTGTAATGAAGTTTAGATCTATACAAAACAATAGGTTTACCCGGTACAATCTGTTTGGGTTTATGATTTCATGATTGGTAGGATTGTACATTAGCTTTATTGATCCTTGAATTTTCATAAGACATCATCCTAAGTTTCTCATGTTCATTGAGATCTAATTTCCTTTCTGTTTCAGCCAATGAGAGGTCATAATTCATTTTCTTAATAGCCCAAAAGGGCTTATATTAAATCTACACTGGAAAATGGCATGCTTTAACATAAACCAACATATATGGGGACATTCTTTAAATGGTTTTAAATGTGGTTTTAGAGGCCCAAACAACATCTAAGAGTTTTATTGGCCAATATTTTTTAGATGGATTAATAATTTTCTCAATAAATTGTTTGATTTTCTTGATTTCTTAACTTAGCGGGACCATTGGTTTGTGGGTGGTATGCAGTAGACACTTTGAGAAAAATTCAATACTTTTCCATGAGTTTTGAGAATGAAATATTGAAAATATGAGTTCCATGATCAATAATGGTAGCCCTAAGAATTCCAAATACAGAGAGGATGTTTCCCTTGAGAAATATAATCATAGTTTTATTATCATTTAATTGGTAGGAATGGACTCAACCCATTTGGAGACATTATCAATAGATAAAAGAATGTATAGATATCCCCTAGTGTTTGGGAAGGGTCCCATGATATCGATTCCCCAACAGTAAAGTATTTCAATCACTATGATGGGAGTGAGTGGAATTTGATTCTATTTTGTGATGGACCCTACTTGTTGACACCTAAAAAAATTTAAAAAAATGTGTAGGAGTCCCATGAGGGGTTTTTCTAGAAGAGACCACACTGAAGAACCTTAAAATAAGTTCTCTTAGAGGAAAAGTGACCTCCACATGCCTCTCTATGACAGAATTTAAGGACAGACTCTTGTTCAGATTTAGTACATAGCTTCTAATTACTTTCTCAGGGCAACACTTATAGAGGCATGTATCATCAAATACATGGTGCTTGAAATCATAATGTAATTTCTTTCTTGATTATATACCAACGAATTTTGGAATGACTCCACTAACAAATAAGTTGGTTATGTCGGCATACCAAGGGCAGTCTATTATAGAGTATAGGCATTCATCAAAGAATGAATCAGACACATAAATCTGAGATAATTTGTAACATCCCAGGTAAATAAAGAATAAAGAATTTTCATATTTATTAATATTTACGAATTAAATATTAATTTTAATTAAAAGGGGTTTCTACGTTCGATAGCGTACTCGATACGCAACGATGAGTTTCTTTGAAAACTTACGTTGGACACAAGTAATAAAATAATATTATTTTAAATGTTATTTAACAAGTAGCTGTTGTACTGGCGGGAATGGATAGAAATAACTAATATATGATTAGATATGTTTTTAAATGTTTATACATTTACCCAATAAAAGATAAAGGCTTAAAATATGGAAAGAGTTCAATTTTAGGCATTTATACTCTAATTTTCACGAAAGGTCCACTTATCACCTTTTGATGGAGAACCGTCATTAAATATAGTTTTGATCACTCTTATACTTTATTTTGGACCAAATAAAACTCCTATTAAGAATCGGGACATCAAATTTTACTTTGTGTAATTTTTTGGTACCTTTCTGATAAAGTTCATTTTTTTAATGAATAGTGTAAAGTGTTGTATTTTAATTCAAAACCTCTTTTTATTCTAATTTATTAATATGATTAGATTATTATTTTAATTGGTTTTAAAGTGAAATTAGAAAATATTTTTACCAGTTAATCCAATGGTGGTCATTGGAATCAATTTCACTTTTAAATTGGACTTAAACTGGTGTCAATCTTTTGATACTTATTGTTTCACAAAAACACGCTATTTGTCATGACAGTGGGAATTCATTATTAAATTAATTAATTTGACTTATATGTTTTGAATTTTGTAAAATGGACTTCATTTTTGAATTCGTAATATCAAATATAGCTTAGGGTGAATTTTTGGTAATTTTCTGAAAAACGTCAATTTTTGATGAATAGTGAAACCACTAAGTGGTAATCAAGCAAACTGATTTTTCAGTTAAATGAAAGTTTACCACTAATGTGTATTGAATTTTTAAAATCCGACATACATGGTTGTCATTAAGAAGTAAAATGTGGTTCAATGAGATTAAAATAATTTTTTGATGAATAGTAACTTATTAAGTTCTTAATCGCGATTAGTGGTAATTAGTGTAGTTTAAGGTAAAAATGATATTATAAGAATGTGAAAACACCATGAAACTTGTCCTACACCTATTGGGTGAGTCATGGACGACCAAGAAAAGCCATGGGCCAACTTTGGGACCCCATGGAGCCACTTTAGTTGGAAAATGACAATAATATATTTTTATTTAATGTTAAAATTAAATTGACACAAACATGAGTTGTTTTACTAAAACAATTTTTAAGTAGGTTTATACAAGTCCAAATTTTGATTATAAATAGTCATTGGAAAGATAAAAAGATTTCCTCCATCATAGTAATTTGTTTATAATTTTTAGACATTAAAGTAAATAAATTCTTTATGACATAATAATGATGCAGCGATGACATCATTATTTGACGATTTAAATAAAATAGAAAGATAATGCAAAGTCTATAAACTACACATGTCCAAAACTTATTGGATGAGTGGATTTCGAAGACTTATCACCTTATCCAAGAATTATATCAATGTGGGACCTTTTGAAACCGAAAAACATTTTCAAATAAAGTAATATTTATTTACTTTCCAAAAGTGCCCCTCCTCCCCTCTTATAAAAGGCCCCCACCTCTACCTCGTTTCACACACTTCTCAAGCCTTTGGCTCGGCCAACCCCTGCCCAATTACTCTCTCCACATCCCTCTCCTCATACTAGAGGATTCCCTTTGGGCAGAATCCTTTCAAAGGAAGCCTTTAGGCTCAAATCAAAAGGGAGTTACACTTTTAAAGGTAATTCATTCTCTCTTGTTCATTTGTTTTATTTTGCTTCTCCAACCCTCTAAACTCTTTTTATTTACTTATTTTGTAACAACACCAGTATCTTCAATATACTAGGATGTTGTTATAATATTTATTTGAGCTACACTCTCACACAACTACATCAAATGGTTAAAGAACATACGGTTTCCGTGGATGGCGAAATTCTGCCTCCCGAAACGATGATTGTTCAATACTCATTTAACACCTTCAAGGGTGGCCATTATGATGTCACTATTTTTATATATGATATATAATATGTTTATGTTTTCTTTATGCTTCTGTATTTTTCATTTTTGTCATACCTTTATGGTTTCCATTATGGGTAAACACGATATCTTCATTTAAGGAAGTGCGGACTACCGCCCCCTAAAAGTGATGTGATTCGTTAATGCCATATGTGGGACGTGTAAAGGATGGATTTAAAGTTATTATATATGATGTTATACTGGAATTATAATATACCTATATATCATTATTATTTCTTTCCATTAAAGTATGAGATAGAAATGAAATTAGCGTTCATGCGTACGTACGGCTTACCGTCTCTATGAACGGTGCATTTCATTTCTTATCCCCAAATGTAATGTACAATTAAAAGTACATGTATATAATGGATATATATAATTAATGATATATCTAAATGATGAATATAATTCTGGAATTAAAATATACATACCTCTCATTTAGTTTTAATTCCATTAATATGACAGAGAAATGAAAGTAGCGTTCATGCGTACGTACGGCTTACCGTCTCCATGAACGGTGCATTTCATTTCTTACCTCTAAATGATTATGTAATATTATAAATACATGTATATGCTGGATATATATGATATATATGATATCCAAATCAGGAATTTAATTCTGGATATAAAGAACTTTTGACCACACGAACAACATGTAATTGTAAGAAGTCAACTTTCGACTTAAGAACCAAATATTGACAAAACAAACATTATTAACTTAAATGGTTACATAATGTTTATAACATGGCAATAAGTGATATAAAAGGAATAATGAACATTATAAAGGTTCTTAAACAATTATAAATTAACTCAAGTTTATTATTCAGGACATTAAAGAACGATCGAGTCAAGTCGGACCCGAGGTAAGGGACTTCGTCTCAATCTCCTTTCATTGAGGCATATTTCGTTTTATACACAACTTTATTTTATACGGTGTATAAACTCCTTTGACTTTTACTTTTATACAAAAGGAATCTTTTTCTACGAAGCGTTTTACTAAACGACAAAAAGGAATGTTTTTTTAACGTACGCGGTGACAACGACCTTTTCCGCCGCCGCGAGTATTATTTGGTCTTTGGCTTCCTCAACAAGCCGTAATGTTTTTAAAATAAAATAAATACCATATACTCGTTTATGTATTTTGGTATTGAAAATGGTTTTGATAAAGGATTCTATTATGTCAATATATTTATGATATATTGTGATTGAAATGTGGAAATGCTTTCATTCCTTTATATTGGTTTTATGTTTTATGATTTTATATTAGTACTTGGACATTTTAACGGGTGGTTACATTATAAACCATATGACGGGTGGTGCCGTGAATACCAGGACGGGTGGTAACGTTATAACCTCCAATGCATTGGGTATGGAAGTCGGTCGTATGGCTATTCCATTAAGTATGTATGGAAATTGGCCGTATGGCTATTCCATTAAGTGATATGTGTGGAAGTCAACCGTATGGTTATTCCACTTAAGTATGTTTATGTCCCAAGTTACCTTTATATATTCTATGTGGTCTTTATATGGGTTTTATGGTAATGCTTTGGTTACAAAAAGGTAAGTAATGATACTTTATTCAGTGAAGAGTTTTTATTACATCATAAAGGTGAAAATTATTACTTTGATAAAGTATACATGGTTTACTTGTTGTTTTGATAAACTAACAATTTTCATTCTTTGTGTATCCCTTACTGAGCTTTTTGTGCTCACTCCATGTTTTTTTTGAAATTTTTTCACAGGACTTAATGTGGAATAGGGTCAAGGATGGGATCAAGGGAATGTCATGCTTTATAAAACATGGAATTATACATGTTTCCTTTTAAGAGTTTTTCTTATTTATTTATTCTATGGAAACTTGGTAGAAGTGTCTACTTTGTAATCTTTTGAGATGTAATAGTTATGTTCTAATTCTCTAAAACTCTAAACCTGAAAAGATCCTCAACGTGAATTATTCATTTAATTTAATATTAAGTAAGGTTTAAGGCACGGGGCCTTATAGTTGGTATCAAAGGACGGTTTAGACAACTTTAGGAGTTAGAAAAGTGTTAAATTATAATATGATTGAAATGATATAGCATTTACAGATTACCATGTTTCTTCGCCTAAGATATTTCTGTGTTCAGAATGGTTTTCCGCAGAGGAAACAAAGCAGCTATATTGGGACGACATCAGCAGGAAGATAACCTTCCAATTCAGCAACCTGAGATGGTCGGAATCGGAACTGAACAGTTTGTTGCAGTGATGGAACAGTTGACTCAGGCTATAAATGGTGGTGGTATCCATGCACGAGATCATCCAGATCAACCGTAGAGGAACATGTCAGTGGTGGAACATTTCATGAGGCAACATCCCCCATCATTCAGAGGATCATCTGACCCTGTGCAAGCTGAAGGGTGGATTAAAGCACTGGAGAAGATTTTTGATGTCATGGGGTGTTCAGAACATCAAAAGGTTAGTCTTGCTGTTTACCGTTTTGAAGGTGAAGCTGATCAGTGGTGGTCGATGGTGAACAATATAAGGGATAGTGATGAGATTGAGGATCTTCACTGGGATGAATTCAAAGGTATGTTTCTTGAGAAATATTTTCCTAAGTTGGTTCGTCTTAGGATGGAAAAACAGTTCCTAGAATTGATGCAGGAGGATGATTCAGTGGCTGCTTATGAAAAAAAAGTTCACTCGATTGGCAAGGTATGCTCCAAACTTCATACGAGATCTTGATAGTAAAATAAACCGCTTTTACTCAGGGTTAAAACCAAAGTATCGAAGGGCTTTAGCTTCTCGTGAGTTCAAAAGTTATGAAAAACTTGTTCGATGTGCGGAGAAGGTGGAAATGGAGTTTGCCGATGATCAGGTGTTCTATGAAAAACAACAGAATAAGAGGTAAAGTTGGAAGGCAATGGGGAAGAATTCATCAAAGAAGCAGGGAGGTAAGAAAACAAAATATCCATCCTGTGAGAAGTGTGGTAAAATGCATCCTGGAGAATGTTTATCCAAGTCTGGTAAGTGATTTCGGTGTGGTAAGTCTGGTCATATTGATCGTAACTGTAAGGAAGATGATCAAGCAGGAAATGAAAAGCCAACGGTAAGATGTTATAAGTGCAATGAGACAGGTCACTATGAAAATGAGTGTCCGACAAAGAGCTTGAGTGATGGGTAGCAGTTAGACTACAAGCAGAAAGGGGTGGTGAAATCCTTTGCAACAACTTCAGCAGATGTTGGGCCATAGAATGAAGTGGTATCTGCTCCAGGGAGCTCAGTATTTTTCGAAGATTGACTTGAGGTCGGGGTACCATCAGTTGAATGTAAAAGAAGCAGACGTTCTGAAGATTGTGTTCTGTACTAGATATGGCCATTATGAATTTGTAGTTATGCCTTTTGGGTTAACCAATGCACCTGCTGTATTCATGGACCTTATGAATAAAATTTTCCATGAGTTCTTGGATAAGTTTGTGTTTGTGTTTTGAGGTTTGGGAAGAGGTTATGTGTGCTTTGTGATTCACAGTTGAAGAATGAGTTGTTATGTGAGGCTCATAGTTCTCCGTTTTCAGTTCATCCTGGCAGTACTAAGATGTACATAGATCTGCAGGAGTATTACTGGTGGGATGGAATGAAAAGAGACATTGCTGATTTTACTGTGAAATGTTTGACATGTCAACAGGTTAAAGCAGAGCGGCAATTACCGAAAGGGATGCTTCAGCCTTTACCAGTGCCAGATTGGAAATGGGAGAATATATCCATGGACTTTGTTTTGGGATTACCGAGGACATCTCGAGGTAATAATGCAATTTGGGTTATTGTTGATCGCTTGACTAAATCTTCTCTTTTCCTTTCTATACGAGATACTTTCTCTCTAGATCAACTTTCCCGTTTGTATCTTAAAGAGATAGTCAGCTTACATGGAGTTCCTCTCTCCATTGTATCGGACCGTAATCCCAGGTTCACATCTAACTTTTGGAAAGGCCTTCAAAAGTCGTTGGGTACTGAATTAAATTTTAGTACAGCTTTTCATCCTCAAACAGATGGGCAGTCAGAACGAACAATCAAGACATTGGAGGATATGCTACGAGCATGTTCTATGGATTATCAAGGAAGTTGGGACCAACATCTTTCTTTGGTTGAGTTTTCTTATAATAACAGTTTTCATTCCAGTATACAGATGGCACCATTTGAGGCATTATATGGGAAGCGGTGTTGAACTCCTGCTTTTTGGGATGAAGTGGGTGAAAGGAAGTTGATGAGACCAGAATTGGTAGAAGAGATGGCAGAAAAAGTTCAGTTGATTCAGAAAACACATGAGAACAGCTCAGAGCATGCAGAAGAGTTATGTGGATAACCGGAGGAAGGATCTATCTTTCGAGGTAGGTGATCATGTTTTTCTCAAGATTTCTCAATGGAAAAGTGTGATGAGATTTGGTAAGAGAGGAAAGCTGAGACCAAGGTTTATTGTACCATATGAATTCTGGAGAAAGTTGGATAAGTTGCATACCAGGTGGCTTTATCTCCGAGTTTATCTCAAGTACACAATGTTTTTCATGTTTCAATGTTGAGAAAGTATATGCCAGATCCATCTCATGTTTTGAGTCCAGAGGTAGTTCAGCTGGAAGAGAATCTATCTTATGAGGAACAACCGGTCCAGATTCTTGACCACAGGGAGCATGTGTTACAGAATAAGGTGATTCATCAGGTAAAGGTTTTGTGGAAAAACCATGTGATTGAAGAGGCAACGTGGGAATCTGAAAATGCTATGAGGGATAAATACCCCCACTTATTTTGATAAGTGAATAAAATTGCGAGGACACAATTCCCAAAAGGGGGGAAGGATGTAACATCCCAGGTAAATAAAGAATAAAGAATTTTCATATTTATTAATATTTACGAATTAAATATTAATTTTAATTAAAAGGGGTTTCTACGTTCGATAGCGTACTCGATACGCAACGATGAGTTTCTTTGAAAACATACGTTGCACACAAGTAATAAAATAATATTATTTTAAATGTTAGTTAACAAGTAGCCGTTGTACTGGCGGGAATGGATAGAAATAACTAAAATATGATTAGATATGTTTTTAAATGTTTATACATTTACCCAATAAAAGATAAAGGCTTAAAATACGGAAAGAGTTCAATTTTAGGCATTTATACTCTAATTTTCACGAAAGGTCCACTTATTACCTTTTGATGGAGAACCGTCATTAAATGTAGTTTTGATCACTCTTATACTTTATTTTGGACTAAATAAAACTCCTATTAAGAATCGGGACATCAAATTTTACTTTGTGTAATTTTTTGGTACCTTTCTGATAAAGTTCATTTTTTTAATGAATAGTGTAAAGTGTTGTATTTTAATTCAAAACCTCTTTTTATTCTAATTTATTAATATGATTAGATTATTAATTTAATTGGTTTTAAAGTGAAATTAGAAAATATTTTTACCAGTTAATCCAATGGTGGTCATTGGAATCAATTTCACTTTGAAATTGGACTTAAACTGGTGTCAATCTTTTGATACTTATTGTTTCACAAAAACACGCTATTTGTCATGACAGCGGGAATTAATTATTAAATTAATTAATTTGACTTATATGTTTTGAATTTTGTAAAATGGAATTCATTTTTGAATTCGTAATATCAAATATAGCTTAGGGTGAATTTTTGGTAATTTTATGAAAAACTTCAATTTTTGATGAATAGTGAAACCACTAAGTGGTAATCAAGCAAACTGATTTTTCAGTTAAATGAAAGTTTACCACTAATGTGTATTGAATTTTGAAAATCCGACATACATGGTTGTCATTAAGAAGTAAAATGTGGTTCAATGAGATTAAAATAATTTTTTGGTGAATAGTAACTTATTAAGTTCTTAATCGCGATTAGTGGTAATTAGTGTAGTTTAAGGTAAAAATGATATTATAAGAATGTGAAAACACCATGACACTTGTCTTACACCTATTGGGTGAGTCATGGCCGACCAAGACAAGCCATGGGCCAACTTTGGGACCCCATGGATGTAACACCCCGAGATTTTATGAAAAATATTTTTTTTAATTTCATTAATGTCTTGTGTTGTACGCTACACCAAAAGAAGCTTTCACAACACGCATCCTTGACTTTCTTTCCATTACAAGCAATCGCGACCTTCCACGATAGCGTGTGTTGTACGCAACACCAAGTTTCGCTAAACAACGATATGCTATTAAGATATTATTAAAACTAGCCGTTATAAATAGTAATAACCACTTTTTGAAATTTTATAAATTTTATTTTTCAAAATGGACTTCATTTATGGATTAGGAGTATCGAATTTAGCCTAAGGTGAAATTTTGGTAATTTTCGGATAACTTTCATATTTTGATGAATAGTGGAAATTACTAAATTTTAATTAAAAACAACTTTTTCAATCGAAATAATTAATAGTTATAGATTATTAATTTGAGTGGTTTTAAAGTATATTTAGAATATATTTTTTCAATTTAATACAATGTTGGACATTGGATGTAATTTCACATTTAAACCAGTTATAAACAAGTGTCAATCTTTTGATAGTTATTATCTCTTAAAAACACGATATTTGTTGTGACAGCGAAAATTAATTATAAAATTAATTAATTCAACTTATATGTTGATAATTTTGTAAAATAGAAATCATTTTTGAATTCGGAATATCAATTATAGCCTAGGGTGAAATTTTGGTACTTTTCTGAAAACTTTCAATTTTTGATGAATAGTGAAACCACTAAGTGGTAGGTTAAAAACTGAATTTTGCATAAAACTTAATTTTACCGCTTCTGTGAATGGAATTTCGAAAATCCGACAGACACGGTTAATATCAGGGACTAAAATGTGGTTCAATGAGATGAAAACAATTTTTGGTGAATAGTAACTTTTTACTTTTTTTTACCACGGTTAATAGTAAATAGGGCAACTAAGGGTAAATATGATATTACTATTACCCTAACACATGTCCTAATTCTTTTGGACAAGTGTAATTCGACCAAAAACAAACATAGGAATAAAATATGACCATTTAGGCCCACTTGGATTAGATTAGGACATTTATTATTAATTTATTTAAAGAAAGGTTAAAATAGTTAAAATCAAAGTTTAATAAGTAAATCATTTTTAATATGGGGTTATACATAAGATAAATTCGATTGTAAATATTCATTAGAAAGCTAAGAAAATTTCCTACATGATGGTATTTTATTTGTAATTTTTAGACATCAAATAATTTAATTTATTTATGACACAACGATGATGCATTAATTATCTTATTAATGAAATATTGACATAATTGATGTTATAAACACCAAAATAAATGTAATTTGTAAATTTTTATGAATTCCACTAATTTTCTAGGTTACTATGATATATTAATGTTGATTTAATCAACTTGTTTCGAACATTTAATTCTGTTATGACTTTCACAAAAATCATATATCAAATAGTGTCAAAATTGACACAAAATAGTTTTTAAATCAAATATTATATTATTAATTGTTATTTTATTCCTAAAAATCTAAGGTTCGGCCAAATGACTTAGATAAGGATATATATATTAATAATAAACAATTTGGGGTTCGTTTGGCATGTTCTAGTAAGTGTATTAACCATATAGTGAAAGAAAACAAAAAGACACGGTAAATGTTAAATTATTTAACTTAGAGTTAAATCTAATTGATAAGGTTAAAATAATATCCTAAACTTGTCTAAATTCTATTGGTTGATAGGATTTCGACCCATCCACACTTTAGCTTCGAAATAAGACCCTTTGGAACCATTATAAACCGATTTTGACTTTAATATAAAATAATATTTTGAGATATTCCTAAGGTGCCCCTCTCCTCCCCTATAAAAGGACACCTCCTCCCCCTCCTCCTCACACCAATTTGAGCACTCAAGCTCGGCCAACCCCTGCCAAAATCTCTTCTCCACTTCCCTAGCAACATCTTAGTGGTTCTGGTCTTCCTCAAAGTCCAATTATAGTGCCCTAAGAGGAGGTCTCAAAGAGGCACTTCAAAGAAGAGGTAATTACCGTTACCAATTCTTTCATCTTTATTTCTTCTTCCACTTCTTCTTCTTAGGTTGTTTCATTATGAAGTAATAACATCAGTATCACTCATATACTGATATGTTATTATAAGTATGAAACAACCCTATTTCACCATCTATCCATCCTACGAAAAAAGAAATCACCGCGCGTGCGTACGTACGGAATACCGTCTCCACGCCGTGGTGTAATCTATTTTCCACCACCACATTACATGGACGAGTATAATGGTGTAAAGAATAACTATAAATAGTTATTACAACATCATATTGATTCTGATATATTGTATAATCCACTCCAATTCAATTCAGTATTTATGGAAATGATATCATCGCTCGTGCGTACGTACGGACTACCGTCTCCACGACGCGATGAGATTCATTATCCATGTTAACCATTTAAGAATGATTATAATGTATATATAAGAAATAATAATGAAATATATGACATTATAAAGCTACTGGATTTATGTATATATATACATATGTATGTCATCTACTTACTTCCATTTCAAGACAATAAGGAAAGAAAAACAGCGTTCATGCGTACGTACGGACTACCGTCTCCATGAACGGTGTTTTTCATTTTATTTATCTATCTATTATATATATATATATACTGAATATATATGATATATAAATCATATTTTATATTCTGGAAGTAAGTAAATCATGATATAAGTAATAATGATGTCAAGAACAACAAGTCAAAACACCTACGATAAATGAAACGATTTTACCCAAAATGCTTCTTTAACATGGAATTTACAAAAGAACGGGTAATATAATGTCATAAGTGAACCATATATGATATCATAACAATGAATATGATTCTGTAATAAGTCAATGACATTATTTAAATCATTATACAGGAGTTTCGGACACATACGAAGCAAATTGGACCTAAGGTAAGGGAAATATCACAATCTCATTTTTATCCGAGATTGTTTATTCGTAAGTATTTACTGGGGAGTAATTTATCATCCACATCCAGGTTTCATCAATATGTAATATTATTTCCATCCACCTACAATTGTTTAAATCCATTTTTACCCTTCGGTGAGTTTTTAGTAAAAGAAATGAAAGGAATCTTTTGTCGTTTTTCGTACGAGGTACTTTTTGACTTTTCCGACAAAAGTACGAAGAATGTTTTTTTAACTTAAATGGCCCGAACGGATTTTTACGGTTTTATAAAGCCTTATTTTCATGAAGCTTCCTCCAAAAGATTTCATGACTATTTTCAATAAAATCTCTTTCTTTTAAAATTGCATGATGTTTTGTGAAAAGAAATTGATTTTGAAGAAGAAAGGATATTTTCCTCAAGAATTCATTTCAAGTGTTTTATCAAAATTATTTTCCATCTAAGATAATAAAGGGTTCTATTTCTATCCATATTTTTACATTTATTTGACTATGTTGTGATGGAATTATGTTTATGAATTCCTTTATCTTATATGAATTGTTTTATAATGTCATGTTGTTTAAGAATCCCATTTTTATTACATGGGTTACGCTGTGATGTATGGTTTATGATTATGTGGCACACATAAGAAAGGATTCATTATAAGATGGGTGGGACCTATATCTCCCTCCAATGCATTGGGTAAAGATTTTATATCTCATGAGATAGACATGGCTGGAATGGTAGGTTATACCGGTTCAGTGAAACAGGACTGAAACGAGGGTTACTCGATTCAGAAAGGGACTTTGTCCACTAAGTTAGTCTTGGCAATGAGTCTTGACTAACAAGAAATGATTCTCTATGATTATGTGTGAATGCCACAAAGTTTCATGTTTTAAGTTATGATTATTGTGATTACATTTCACTGCCATGATTTATCCCATGTTATGAAATTATGCTCTCTTTTGCAGGTTAAGATTTCTAAAAGTTATGTTCTTATGAATATGATGTGATTGATATTTCTTTTGTTTACCCTTACTGAGCATTCGAGCTCACCCTTTTATGTTTTCTTTTCCCCAGGATATAAAGAAAGGTTTTAGGTAAAAAAGGGAAGATCTTTATGGGAGATATTGAAGATCTTTCACCACGATTAGAAGATTACGTTCCGAGTTTCCAAAGACACTAAACTATTACGATCCTTGTGTGTGTGTGTTTTTGTTATGTACTAAGTATTCCGCAAAAGTAATGTAAGGTCTATGTACGTCAGGCTTCGGGTCTCTACAGTTGGTATCAAAGGAAAGGTTTAGTCAACCTTTGGAAACTAGGATGCGAAAACGTTAGTGAGATCCCTAGAGATATTTCTAAGGTATGTCTAGAGATGTCCCTAAGGATAAGTATACGTATAAGATACAGTCCTAGAACTACGGTAACGATCATAGAATTTAACCTAAGAAGTTAGATATTGAGGATACTTCCCCTTTACTATATTGGTTTCTCTAGCATGATTTTTGCCTCTCACAAAATTATTTTTGTGTTTTAGTTAATGGAGGGAACCAAAAGGAATTCGGTTGACATTAAATCCAATGGACAAGTTGGTGACTATGAGAAACAAAATTGTGTAATGCCTAGAGAGAAAGATGTTGTGATTATGCCGAATCAGTCATCGCGATATATGATTAACAAGGTGAAATTTAGTGGTATTCCTAATTCATCAAAGAAGAGGAAGATAGACTATTATGCATGTTCGCATGTTGAGGATCATAATGAAAGGAAGATTGAGATTTCTAAAGAAGGGAAGAAGAACCTTGAGGAATACCTCAAATGGAGGGACCGATGTTATCTGTGTGGAGAAAAGGGTCATAGAGTGACAGACTGTTATGGAGTTCAATGTCTTATTTGTGGAGAACATGGGCATTACCCAACTCAATGCCCTGACCTAAAAAGTTACTTCTAAATCAAGGAAGAACTTCTTCCAGGACAATCATTGAAGTGGATGGACTGAAGTTTTTATGTATTGGTATTCAGGAATAATGTTGTTGAGGTACTTTTATGGTGTATTGAAATATTTATGTATTGGTCTATTGTGGTTTTCAATAATTTTAAGGTACCGGTAACCATGAAAAGTGATTCAAATATTTTGGAAAGTAGATAATATGCCCATAATGAAGGGATAAGGAAAAAATGAAATGTTTGACAGTATTCATGAGCTCATGATTGATATAAGGACTAAGTGATATCATGGTTTGAGTATATAGAATTTTGAGGATTTTGGTATGTGGAAGGTGTCAACTTTTAACTGCATTCATGTTTTCACTAAGGTATTCAAGAGAATACATGATTAATGACTTTGAATGTTTGGAATGTGACCAACAAGACATATCTTATGATATATGGGGATCAACGATGGTATTAAATCTTTGGTAATTGTTTTCACTATATTATGAGAGTGGACTGCAGTATTTTAGATAAGCATAAAGATTGGAATGGACTATGTTGGACATAAGTTAGTATTGTTTAAGGATAGATGTTTTTTCGATATTATTGATGGGATGTTATAGTAATATAGTTTTAGAAAAAGGACAACCTGCAGGACGGGCGACAGCCCATCGCGTCGGACAAGGCTGTGGAAATCAAACCCACAATCGAAGTGCGACTGGCATTTATCACCTACCACTAGCCTACAGGAAGTCCCTGTTTAGTAGAAACTAGTTTTATTATATTAAGCAGTATGATATATGAAGTATAAGTCCATTTTAGGAACCATATATGATTAATCCCACTATAGAATGACTTATGTATATTTAATAACTTTTTCTAACCCTTTGTTTAAGACAGATGGAATGACCCGTCATTCTATCACATGATCTGCTAACACTTCACGAATAACAAATTCAACTTCATTTATTTAAGAGATGAAGTGGAAATTGTTCAAGGCACGAACAACAGTGAGATTGTACAAAAATAAAGTAAGTATTTATTCTAATTCAAATTCTTCAACTTTAGGGAAACAATCTTGAAAACCAAAAATGTTGTCCTAGTGCTCTTATATCTGATTAATCAGATGGTACCTTAGATCGTCACAGATTTATGGATTTGTGATTGTTGGCTTTTCCATAGCCATGTTCTCTACCACTCTCCATCAGAACATGATGGTTAGATTTCTCTTCCATATCCATATTTTCACCTATGTGGAAACCCAGTGATTAGTTTATTTGGGTAACCGTTATGTTTCATACTTTTGTTTTTAAAGATTGGTTTTGGTATTCCTTTTTACGATGTGGGTTTCTATTAAAGAAACTTTCGAGTAGTAAACCATTTATAACCCCGACGAATTTCGAGGGCGAAATTCATTTTAAGGGGGGTAGAATGTAACACCCCGAGATTTTATGAAAAATATTTTTTTTTAATTTCATTAATGTCTTGTGTTGTACGCTACACCAAAAGAAGCTTTCACAACACGCATCCTTGACTTTCCTTCCATTACACGCAATCGCGACCTTCCACGATAGCGTGTGTTGTACGCAACACCAAGTTTCGCTAAACAACGATATGCTATTAAGATATTATTAAAACTAGCCGTTATGAATAGTAATAACCACTTTTTGAAATTTTGTAAATTTTATTTTTCAAAATGGACTTCATTTATGGATTAGGAGTATCGAATTTAGCCTAAGGTGAAATTTTGGTAATTTTCGGATAACTTTCATATTTTGATGAATAGTGGAAATTACTAAATTTTAATTAAAAACAACTTTTTCAATCGAAATAATTAATAGTTATAGATTATTAATTTGAGTTGTTTTAAAGTATATTTAGAATATATTTTTACAATTTAATACAATGTTGGACATTGGATGTAATTTCACATTTAAACCAGTTATAAACAAGTGTCAATCTTTTGATAGTTATTATCTCTTAAAAACACGCTATTTGTTGTGACAGCGGAAATTAATTATAAAATTAATTAATGCAACTTATATGTTGGGAATTTTGTAAAATAGAAATCATTTTTGAATTCGGAATATCAATTATAGCCTAGGGTGAAATTTTGGTACTTTTCTGAAAACTTTCAATTTTTGATGAATAGTGAAACCACTAAGTGGTAGGTTAAAAACTGAATTTTGCATAAAACTTAATTTTACCGCTTCTGTGAATGGAATTTCGAAAATCCGACAGACACGGTTAATATCAAGGACTAAAATGTGGTTCAATGAGATGAAAACAATTTTTGGTGAATAGTAACTTTTTACTTTTTTTTACCACGGTTAATAGTAAATAGGGAAACTAAGGGTAAATATGATATTACTATTACCCTAACACATGTCCTAATTCTATTGGACAAGTTTAATTCGAACAAAAACAAACTTAGGAATAAAATATGACCATTTAGGCCCACTTGGATTAGATTAGGACATTTATTATTAATTTATTTAAAGAAAGGTTAAAATAGTTAAAATCAAAGTTTAGAAAGTAAATCATTTTTAATATGGGGATATACATACGATAAATTCGATTGTAAATATTCATTAGAAAGCTAAAAAGATTTCCTACATGATGTTATTTTATTTGTAATTTTTAGACATCAAATAATTTAATTTATTTATGACACAACGATGATGCATTAATTATCTTATTAATGAAATATTGACATAATTGATGTTATAAACACCAAAATAAATGTAATTATTAAATTTTTATGAATTCCACTAATTTTCTAGCTTACTATGATATATTAATGTTGATTTAATCAACTTGGTTCGAACATTTAATTCTGTTATGACTTTCACAAAAATCATATATCAAATAGTGTCAAAATTGACACAAAATAGCTTTTAAATCAAATATTATATTATTAATTGTTATTTTATTCCTAAAAATCTAAGGTTCGGCCAAATGACTTAGATAAGGATATATATATATATTAATAATAAACAATTTGGGGTTCGTTTGGCATGTTATAGTAAGTGTATTAACCATATAGTGAAAGAAAACAAAAAGACACGGTAAATGTTAAATTATTTAACTTAGAGTTAAATCTAATTGATAAGGTTAAAATAATATCCTAAACTTGTCTAAATTCTATTGGTTGATATGATTTCGACCCATCCCCACTTTAGCTTCGAAATAAGACCCTTTGGAACCATTATAAACCGATTTTGACTTTAATATAAAATAATATTTTGAGATATTCCTAAGGTGCCCCTCTCCTCCCCTATAAAAGGACACCTCCTCCCCCTCCTCCTCACACCAATTTGAGCACTCAAGCTCGGCCAACCCCTGCCAAAATCTCTTCTCCACTTCCCTAGCAACATCCTAGTGGTTCTGGTCTTCCTCAAAGACCAATTCTAGTGCCCTAAGAGGAGGTCTCAAAGAGGCACTTCAAAGAAGAGGTAATTACCGTTACCAATTCTTTCATCTTTATTTCTTCTTCCACTTCTTCTTCTTAGGTTGTTTCATTATGAAGTAATAACATCAGTATCAATCATATACTGATATGTTATTATAAGTATGAAACAACCCTATATCACCATCTATCCATCCTACGGAAAAAGAAATCACCGCGCGTGCGTACGTACGGAATACCGTCTCCACGCCGTGGTGTAATCTATTTTCCACCACCACATTACATGGATGAGTATAATGGTGTAAAGAATAACTATAAATAGTTATTACAACATCATATTTATTATGATATATTGTATAATCCACTCCAATTCAATTCAGTATTTATGGAAATGATATCATCGCTCGTGTGTACGTACGGACTACCGTCTCCACGACGCGATGAGATTCATTCTCCATGTTAACCATTTAAGAATGATTATAATGTATATATAAGAAATTATAATGAAATATATGACATTATAAAGATACTGGATTTATGTATATATATACATATGTATGTCATCTACTTACTTCAATTTCAAGACAATAAGGAAAGAAAAACAGCGTTCATGCGTACGTACGGACTACCGTCTCCATGAACGGTGTTTTTCATTTTATTTATCTATCTATTATATATATATATATACTGAATATATATGATATATAAATCATATTTTATATTCTGGAAGTAAGTAAATCATGATATAAGTAATAATGATGTCAAGAACAACAAGTCAAAACACCTACGATAAATGAAACGATTTTACCCAAAACGCTTCTTTATCATGGAATTTACAAAAGAACGGGTAATATAATGTCATAAGTGAACCATATATGATATCATAACAATGAATATGATTCTGTAATAAGTCAATGACATTATTTAAATCATTATACAGGAGTTTCGGACACATACGAAGCAAATTGGACCTAAGGTAAGGGAAATATCACAATCTCATTTTTATCCGAGATTGTTTATTCGTAAGTATTTACTGGGGTGTAATTTATCATCCACATCCATGTTTCATCAATATGTAATATTATTTCCATCCACCTACAATTGTTTAGATCCATTTTTACCCTTCGGTGAGTTTTTAGTAAACGAAATGAAAGGAATCTTTTGTCGTTTTTCGTACGAGGTACTTTTTGACTTTTCCGACAAAAGTACGAAGAATGTTTTTTTAACTTAAATGGCCCGAACGGATTTTTACAGTTTTATAAAGCCTTATTTTCATGAAGCTTCCTCCAAAAGATTTCATGACTATTTTCAATAAAATCTCTTTCTTTTAAAATTGCATGATGTTTTGTGAAAAGAAATTGATTTTCAAGAAGAAATGATATTTTCCTCAAGAATTCATTTCAAGTGTTTTATCAAAATTATTTTCCATCTAAGCTAATAAAGGGTTCTGTTTCTATCCATATTATTACATTCATTTGACTATGTTGTGATGGAATTATGTTTATGAATTCCTTTATCTTATATGAATTGTTTTATAATGTCATGTTGTTTAAGAATCCCATGTTTATTACATGGGTTACGCTGTGATGTATGGTTTATGATTATGTGGCACACATAAGAAATGATTCATTATAAGATGGGTGGGACCTATATCTCCCTCCAATGCATTGGGTAAAGATTTTATATCTCATGAGATAGACATGGCTGGAATGGTAGGTTATACCGGTTCAGTGAAACAGGACTGAAACGAGGGTTACTCGATTCAGAAAGGGACTTTGTCCACTAAGTTAGTCTTGGCAATGAGTCTTGACTAACAAGAAATGATTCTCTATGATTATGTGTGAATGCCACAAAGTTTCATGTTTTAAGTTATGATTATTGTGATTACATTTCACTGCCATGATTTATCCCATGTTATGAAATTATGCTCTCTTTTGCAGGTTAAGATTTCTAAAAGTTATGTTCTTATGAATATGATGTGATTGATATTTCTTTTGTTTACCCTTACTGAGCATTCGAGCTCACCCTTTTATGTTTTCTTTTCCCCAGGATATAAAGAAAGGTTTTAGTTAAAAAAAAGGGAAGATCTTTATGGGAGATATTGAAGATCTTTCACCACGATTAGAAGATTACGTTCCGAGTTTCCAAAGACACTAAACTATTACGATCCTTGTGTGTGTGTGTTTTTGTTATGTACTAAGTATTCCGCAAAAGTAATGTAAGGTCTATGTACGTCAGGATTCGGGTCTCTACAATGGAGCCACTTTAGTTGGAAAATGACAATAATATATTTTTATTTAATGTTAAAATTAAATTGACACAAACATGAGTTGTTTTACTAAAACAATTTTTAAGTAGGGTTATACAAGTCCAAATTTTGATTATAAATAATCATTGGAAAGATAAAAATATTTCCTCCATCATATTAATTTGTTTATAATTTTTAGACCTTAAATAAAATAAATTATTTATGACATAATAATGATGAAGCGATGACATCATTATTTGACGATTTAAATAAAATAGAAAGATAATGCAAAGTCTATAAACTACACATGTACAAAACTTATTGTATGAGTGGATTTCGAGGACTTATCACCTTATCCACGAATTATATCAATGTGGGACCTTTTGAAACCGAAAAACATTCTCAAATAAAGTAATATTTCTTTACTTTCCAAAAGTGCCCCTCCTCCCCTCTTATAAAAGGCCCCCACCTCTACCTCATTTCACACACTTCTCAAGCTTTTGGCTCGGCCAACGCCTTCCCAATTACTCTCTCCACATCCCTCTCCTCATACTAGAGGATTTCCTTTGGGCAGAATCCTTTCAAAGGAAGCCTTTAGGCTCAAATCAAAAGGGAGTTACACTTTTAATGGTAATTCATTCTCTCTTGTTCATTTGTTTTATTTTTCTTCTCCAACCCTCTAAAATCTTTTTATTTACTTATTTTGTAACAACAGCAGTATCTAAAATATACTAGGATGTTGTTATAATATTTATTTGAGCTACACTCTCACACAACTACATCAAATGGTTAAAGAACATACGGTTTCCGTGGATGGCAAAATTCTGCCTCCCGAAATGATGATTTTTCAACACTCATTTAACACCTTCAAGGGTGGCCATTATGATGTCACTATTTTTATATATGATATATAATATGTTTATGTTTTCTTTAAGCTTCTGTATTTTTCATTTTTGGCATACCTTTATGGTTTCCATTATGGGTAAACACGATATCTTCATTTAAGGAAGTGCGGACTACCGCCCCCTAAAAGTGATGTGATTCGTTAATGCCATATGTGGGACGTGTAAAGGATGGATTTAAAGTTATTATATATGATGTTATACTGGAATTATAATATACCTCTATATCATTATTATTTCTTTCCATTAAAGTATGAGATAGAAATGAAAGTAGCGTTCATGCGTACGTACGGCTTACCGTCTCCATGAACGGTGCATTTCATTTCTTATCCCCAAATGTAATGTACAATTAAAAGTACATGTATATAATGGATATATATAATTAATGTTATATCTAAATGATGAATATAATTCTGGAATTAAAATATACATACCTCTCATTTTGTTTTAATTCCATTAACATGACAAAGAAATGAAAGTAGCGTTCATGCGTACGTACGGCTTACCGTCTCCATGAACGGTGCATTTCATTTCTTACCTCTAAATGATTATGTAATATTATAAATACATGTATATGCTGGATATATATATGATATATATGATATCCAAATCAGGAATTTCATTCTGGATATAAAGAACTTTTGACCACACGAACAACATGTAATTGTAAGAAGTCAACTTTCGACTTAAGAACCAAATATTGACAAAACAAACATTATTAACTTAAATGGTTACATAATGTTTATAACATGGCAATAAGTGATATAAAAGGAATAATGAAAATTAAAAAGGTTCTTAAACAATTATAAATTAACTCAAGTTTATTATTCAGGACATTAAAGAACGATCGAGTCAAGTCGGACCCGAGGTAAGGGACTTCGTCTCAATCTCCTTTCATTGAGGCATATTTTGTTTTATACACAACTTTATTTTATACGGTGTATAAACTCCTTTGACTTTTACTTTTATACAAAAGGAATCTTTTTCTACGAAGCGTTTTACTAAACGACAAAAAGGAATGTTTTTTTAACGTACTCGGTGACAACGACCTTTTCCGCCGCCGCGAGTATTATTTGGTCTTTGGCTTCCTCAACAAGCCGTAATGTTTTTAAAATAAAATAAATACCGTATACTCTTTTATGTATTTTGGTATTGAAAATGGTTTTGATAAAGGATTCTATTATGTCAATATATTTATGATATATTGTGATTGAAATGTGGAAATGTTTTCATTCCTTTATATTGGTTTTATGTTTTATGGTTATATATTGGTACTTGGACATTTTAACGGGTGGTTACGTTATAAACCTTATGACGGGTGGTGCCGTGAATACCAGGACGGGTGGTTACGTTATAACCTCCAATGCATTGGGTATGGAAGTCTGCCGTATGGCTATTCCATTAAGTATGTATGGAAATTGGCCGTATGGCTATTCCATTAAGTGATATGTGTGGAAGTCAACCGTATGGTTATTCCACTTAAGTATGTTTATGTCCCATGTTACCTTTATATATTCTATGTGTTCTTTATATGGGTTTTATGGTAATCCTTTGGTTACAAAAAGGTAAGTAATGATACTTTATTCAGTGAAGAGTTTTTATTACTTCATAAAGGTGAAAATTATTACTTTGATAAAGTATACATGGTTTACTTGTTGTTTTGATAAACTAACAATTTTCATTCTTTGTGTATCCCTTACTGAGCTTTTTGTGCTCACCCCATGTTTTTTTTGAAATTTTTTCACTGGACTTAATGTGGAATAGGGTCAAGGATGGGATCAAGGGAAAGTCATGCTTTATAAAACATGGAATTAGACATGTTTCTTTTTAAGAGTTTTTATTTATTTATTTATTCTATTGAAACTATGTAGAAGTGTCTACTTTGTAATCTTTTGAGATGTAATAGTTATGTTCTAATTCTCTAAAACTCTAAACCTGAAAAAATCCTCAACGTGAATTATTCATTTAATTCAATATTAAGTAAGGTTTAAGGCACGGGGCCTTATATAATTTGTCCTTAAATTCTATCATATAGAGATGATCATCTATAATATTTTCAACACACATTTCTTCCTTGATTGTAAGGTCAAATTATTGTAAGAGAAGGACCCACCAAATCATTCTAGCTTTAGAATCTTATTTCTAGAAGAGGGATTTTAGTACAGAATGGGCAGTGAACATAATGATGGGGGATCCTAAGAGGTAGGTCGTTAATTTTCTAAGGAAAACACAATATAGATTAACTCCATCTCAGTGTTGGTATGGTCGATTTGTGCAACATTTAAAAAATTTCTTACATAAGCAATGAGACATAGAGTTTCCTCAAACCATCGTCCTATGAATTCTCCTATAGTGAAGTCACTAGCATCACACATGTTCTCAAAAGGAAATTTCCAATTTGGATATTTCATGAGAGGTGGAGAGATAATATATTACCTGAGTGTATAAAATGATTACTCATAGCTTTCTATCCATAAAAATGGACCATCCATCACCAATAGAGCACAAAGTGGTCAAGAAATAGAGCTAAAATTCCTAATGAACCTTCTATAGAAACCAGTGTGTATTAAGAAGGACCCCACATCCATAACAGTTTTTGGAGATGAAAGCTGATGAATGATGTAGAACGTAGCTTTATCAACATCAACCTCTCTATGAGAAACGAGATGGCATAGAACAAGTCCTTCCTTTACTATGAAATGGAATTTTTCTCAATTTAGGATGAGATTCTTATCCTCACATCTTTACAAAACCCTTTCAAAATTCATAAGGCATCCCTAAAAATTATCCCCAAAGATGGAGAAGTCATCCATGAATACTTCTAAACAATCCCCAACCATATTTGAGAATATTCCCATCATGCACCGCTGGAAGGTACCAGGAGCATTACATAACCCAAAGGGTATGAACTTGAAGGAAAAAGTTTCGAATGGACAAGTGAAGTTTGTTTTTCCTTGATCCTTTATAGAGGCATCAATTTGATTATACCATGAGAATCCATCCAGGAAGAAATTGAATTGAGGACCTGCCACTCGCTCGAGGATTTGATCCATAAAGGGCAAGGGGAAATTGTCTTTTTTGGTACAAGAGTTGAGAATCCTATAGTCAATTTAGACTTTCCATCCACTACTTATCCTTGTGGGGAGAATGTCACCATCCTCATTGGTTATCATAGTGATTTCAGCTTTCGTTGGGACAACATTAATTGGTCATACCCACTTACTCTCATAAATAGGTAGATGATCCCTACTTTCAAAAAATTAAGATATTCTTTCCTTACCACATTCATAACATTTGGATTGTGTCTCTACTGAGCTTGATGAAATTGTTTGGATTCAGATTCAAGAACACTTCTATGAGTACCAATTAGTGGGATAATCCTAGGAATATCTAAAAGGGCCCATCCAATTTCTTTCTTATGGTTTCCTAGGACATCCAAAAGCATCATCTCTTGATTGTATTCAAGATATGATGAAATGACAATGGGAAAGGCTCGATTGTCCCCTACGAATGCGTACATGAGTGATAAAGGTAGAACCTTAAATTCAAGATTTGATTGGTTATCACATTCCAAGAATGGATGTGACTTTGTATTGAACCCCATTTCATTGTTCAGATTTCATGCCAGAATTGGTTCCTTGTAAATAGAATTTTCATCCACTAAATTATCCAGAGTAGTGTCATCAATTGGTTTGGACTCAATGTTATTGATTTCACCCATGTAATAATTGATTAGTGATTCTAGAAAATCATCAATAGAGATGTCTGAAATAGATTCAATACAAGGATACATATTTCCCTCATCTGAACAAGGAAAATCAATCTCTTCTCGACATTAACATCCTTTAGTAATTCCTTGAAGTTCCTAGAGTTCACTATCAACACTAAAAATCCAATTAACCTCATGTGTTTATTCATCATCCACACTTTGAGAGTTTTCATTGTATATGTTCATGTCTATACCCATTTTCCCAACGTTGATGGTCATGATCCCATTTCGGGCTCAGATAACAGATTTTATTATTGCAAGGAAGGGAAAACCAACGATGATTAGGATTTGTTCCTTGTTTTAAATTTTTGGATTGTTGTCATGGAAAATGAAGTCAGTTGGGTAGATGTATTTATCTACATTTGTTAGAAAATCCTTTAAAATACCATTTGGCAACCTAATTCTACAATCAGCAAGTTGAAATGTGATAGATTTGGGTTAGATCTCTTTTAGGCCTAACAGGTAGTACACAACATAGGGAATGAGATTGACCCTGGAACCAATGTCACTCAAGGATTTTACAACATGGTATCGGCTAGTTCATCAGTGATTTAATGAAATCCTGGGACTTTCATAATTTTTGGAAGGGTTCCTTGGATTTGTGTTCTCACATTTGCTGCCAGAAGGACATGGTTTTTATGTGAGAATTTCCTTTTAAATGTGCCGACATCCTAAAGGTATTTTGAGTATGCAGTAAGGGTTTTAATATCATTGTGGAGTGGAATATTCAAATTCATGTGTGAGAATATTTCCCTCAATGTTTCACTAAATTAAGTCTTGGTTTTCCCTCTCATGCGTTGAGGAAATAGTGTTGGTAATGGGATTGTTTTTTGAAGAGTTGTTTCCTTCACATTATTATCAGTTATTTGAGTTTGACCATGCGGTTCATTAGAACTTTCATTAGATTTTTGAAGATTTATATGGTTTTTGAATTATTTGATCATGTTTCTCAATTGATATCCCACTTCTTAAAACTATCACAACATTTATTTGTTAATGAGTTGTTTGAGTGCAACTTGACTCTCCCCTTAAAGATGAGGATGGTACCACCTGAGTAGGCATGGGTTACTTACCTGTTTTTATGGTTTTGAGTTCAGGTTCAAAGGATGATACTTACAAGTTCATTTTCTATATTTTATACACAACTGTTCAAGGATTGGTAGAGGTAGAGATTGGGTAGGGGCTTGTGGTGGTTGGATAATCCTAGGAGGATACTTTGGTTGTCGGATTGGTTGTTGGTATTGGATAGGAGGGTGTTGGTATTGGAATGGTTTTGGTTGGAACTGGTTATGATTTTGAAAATTTTGTAGAGGGTAGGGGTTTGGTCCTTGTGGTTTTCTAGGTTGTTGGTTATCTTTCCAGCAGAAGAATTGGTGGTCAGTATACCTTGGGTTGAATGTGTTTTGGTATTAGGGATTTTGGATGTTTAGGGCATTGACTTCAGCAGGTGACCCTCCTATAAGAACATCCTTGATGGATTGAATGGTTGGGTAGTTGTTAGTTTTATACTCATGTTTGTCACAAATTGTTAAAACTTGGTTTACAGTTTGGATTTCATGGATTTTTCTAAGGTCTATTTCTTCAAACATCCTAGTAAGTGCGATGAGTTTATCCCCAAGGAATTCATATTCTCTAATTTTATTCATTCCTGTAGTTCTTTCTAGCTTTTTAGAATAAGTTGATGTTCTCCATATATGGATTTTTTCAGCAAGGATTTCTAGATACACATAAGCATCATTTGGTGCTTTGTTTTTAATGGTCCCATTACACATCATGTCAATGAATTGTTTGTTCCCCTAGCCCAACCCTTCATTGAAATTTCTTACTTGTTCAGGAATATAAAAAACATGGGTTGGAACCATGTTTATGGTGTCTTTGAACCTCTCCCATGTTTCCTAGAATGAATCTCCCTCTTTTTCAAAAATGAATTGATGATCATTTTAAATGAAATTGTTTTGTGGTGGGGAAATTTTTTTTTGTAGAATTCTGTTTTTGATTGGTCCCAAGATTTGATGGATGATGGTCTCAATTTTTTTAGCCAAATTTTAGCAAGATCCTTTAATGAAAAATGAAATTTCCTCATTTTAGTAGATTCTAGTTGATGTGGGGGGCACATTGTTTCTAAAATTCTGTTGAACTCATTAACGTGAAGGTAGGGCATCTCGGACTCAATTCCCTGGATTGTGGGAAGGTGGTTTAGGTCATGGGTTTTAAAGATTTAGTTGGTATCACCTAGGGAATTTTTTCTAATTCAAGAGGGGTAATCGGTCCACGATGGTGTGAGGTAGTCATTCATGGTTTGATCGACTGCATACCCCATGTTTGGGGCCGCCTCATTTGGATTTCCATTTTAGTTCCCACTCGGGTTTATGAGTTGATTTCATTGAATACCTTCCATTAAAATGGGATCAATTTTTGAATCTAGAGTATTAGGAAGGTTAGGATCTAATGGAAATATTTCTCTTGGTGTACTTGACTCCCCAACATAGGACATTCCACCCTAACTAGACTGTTTTATTGGTCACAAGTGTAGACGGACATGCGTCAAAAGAAAAAAATCAAGAAATGGAAAAGATAAGAGAATTTAGGTGAGAATAGAAGAAATGGGGGGATAATAGAATGGGTTTAGAGATGACTTACATGGATCCCCGTAAATGGTACCAAAAAATGGTCTCAACCAAATTTACCCATGTTATTTTGGTTAAGCAGTCAAATGTAGAGTATGTGGGTTGTCGATTCCTCAGAGACCTAAGAAGAAACCTATAGACACGCACATTATATGGACTGATTTTGGATATTAAGAGAAAAAATATGGGTTTATTTTTGATAGGTTTAATGAGACACTATGTGATTGATGTTACTTCAAATTATGAGAAGAGTTGACCCTAGGTTACTATAAGGGGTGGATTGGATGAAATTCCTCTTTAGCGATTTCAATTTCCTGTATTTGAGATTAGTTCATTCAAGGAGATCAAAAAAATTAATCACATACTGGTTCATACCAAAACACTCTAATAAAAATCACATATAAACATAGAGGATCATGTTTATGAGCACTCCAAGGTAAATTCTCGTATTAGCATTTTAAGTGAGTCTCCTTAAAATTCAATAAGGATGAAGATGTTTTAAAATCATAAAAAATACCATTTAAAATAATTTTTTAGAGATTAATAGAGTGATAAATAACATCCATCCCAGCCCCCTACTACTCCATTGGATGAACCGATACGTTTCTAATCCCTCCATTGATCATATGATCTTAATATAAGTGGGAAGTAGACTTATGAGGGAGTAATTGAAGAGGAAAAACGAAAACAAAGTAACAAACAATCCACCATTGTGTGATAAATCTCACTACATTTTGGGTGAATGAATTCACACCATGAAGAAATGTTATCAACGTGTTAATAATAACAATATAAAATGAGAAGAATAATATGATTTATAAGAAAAATAATGTGATTGGGAAAACATACAATCGAGGAAATGCATTACAAAGGAAAAGTGGAATAATAACATTACAGTCAAAAAATGGACAAAAGATCATAATATTCCCCCAAAAAACCTCCCTAAATATGAATTTCAAGAGTTTTGGGTCGAGCGCCCAATTTTACATAGTATCCCACTTGGGTATGGTAGCCCTAGGGTGGTGAAAAGTAAGGGAGAGGAGACTTTTCCACCCTTGACCCGATGTTGCAGCCATCTTGCATACACCAAACAGAGGCACCCAGATAACCTTCTAGATGGACGAATTGGAGAGGTCCATATAAGAGAAAAATTAATCTCCATATGTCTACTAACTCTTTGTAAAATTTCATCCCAAAATAAATTTTGGTTTTCGAGATATTATTTGATTGGTGGAATATTTTATTGGGTCGTAGAATCTTGCCTAGAATTTTATCTCCAAATAGGGCTGCATGAAACAACATTTAAAACTCCTAATTATCTCTTGTCACTTTTGGAAGCAATGTTCCCATTGATTTCATATTTATTTATTTCAATTTTCAAAAATATTTGTCTTGTATGTTGGCCACTACAGTAGTTTTATTGGGATAATGTCAATTCAACTTCACTGAGAATATTGTTTGTTCAAGGCCAACTTTGGTTGTCTTCCAAAATGAATCTCCAAGTACTCCAAAAGTATTAATTGTACCCAATGTATTGGAAAACCAGAAAATTAAATATGAAAATAAAATTAGGATCATTATGTATTTTAGGAGGTTTTCCAAAATGTCCCATGTAATAGTGCATTTTATGTGGGAATTACAAACATAATGTAAATTAATGTTCATTGTTTAAAATGCACTAAAAATTGTGTTAATGAATAACAATTCACAATTATAATACATATATTAACAAATAATATTAGCCTCATTATGTGACTAATCATTACCTTATTAATTTTATAAATTGTTCATTTTTTACTTTCTTTATAAAGGTTCAAAAAGAATTATTTTTTATGTTTACAAAATGATAGATTTTCCAACCATATTTTATACTCATATTTCTTTATATACACTTCCACATTTTAATGTTTTTTAAAATAAATTTTTATTATAGATACTATGGAATATTTTTTGTTTTTATGATTTATCAAAATTAAAAGGATATTTCTTCTTATTTTTCAACATATAGTATTTATTCATTTCAAAATGTGTTTTTAAACTATGTGAGCATCATTTGATATTAAATTATTTCTCTTCATGGATTTTATATAACGAATCCTTCCACTATCAATCAATGGATGTCATATGATTATGTTTTATGGAAACATGATGAAAATAGTTTCTTTCTATGAGTTAATTTAGTGATTTTGTAATTATGATGTTTTTTGTTCTTATTACACATATATGTTTGGTTTTAATTATGTGGTGGGTGGTACCGAAGTTATATATCCTAAAAACACATTAAATAATTATTTATATCTCGTGATATAATATATAAGGGACAATAGAGTAAAAAAAATAAAATATGGGACTCATTCCATTAAAAGCATAAATGGAATGGGTATTGAACCCAATCCACTAATGGAATCTATCTAATAATTGTTTAAAGGTAATGGGGTGAGAAAAACATTTATAAGGTACTATGTCTTATATTTTATTATATAAATAGAAGTTGTAACACCCTTATAATTTGTGAATTATTTTTCAGCGAATTAAGTTATTCATTTTGATATTTTTTTATTCACGAAACACTGAAAATAGTGTATTTTATGTCACTGCACTATATTTGGATTTTATTATATGAAATATAAAGTTAATAATTCAAAACATGAAACATAAATTTCATCATTCTCTACAATGAACATATAGGTTAGCTTATGTTACATGTAAGACTGACATTCATCAATGACATACCTGACATGCAAGACTGAGTGATACTAAAATATTATATATTAGTAAAATATTTTCATAAAATAGGATATAACATGGTGATTAAATTTATTATTAGAGGATTAAATAAGTTATTAATATATATATTTTATCTCATTGGTTACCTAAATATTATAAAAGAGTATAGAAACGAAAGGATTATAACGAGGCTAATTTTATAAATGTTTACTTATATGTGAAAAAAAAATTTATATCAATAAATTAAACTAATTAATAATATTTTATTATATTAATTAAATTTATATTTTATATAATACAAAAATCTGTTTCATAATCATCCAATATATTTTATCATAACAAACCCAATTTAATGCTAAAAACCTATATTTTGTAAAGGTAGTTTTCCGCATTTTAATGGAGAACCCATTTTAAAATAAATTATTAAAAGAATTATAGAATTAATATAAATATTTAAACATAATATTTGAAATAAAATCTTAAAAAGTAGTTTATGATAAATTTTTAGTATTTTTAAATAAGGTTTAATTTTTTTAATAAATAGTTAAAAATACTTAATTTTATTTCAAAACAGCTTTTTTTCCTTTAATTAATTTATAAGGATAAATTATATTTTTTATATTATGTGATATTTATTTATATAATAAATTTATAAATTAATAAAATTTATATCATTACAATCAATCTCCCATTGAAATTGGGTATAAAAACATAGCAAACATTTTGATGTTTTTTCTTAAAAACCCCTCAGTATCATCCCATCCGGGGGATTATTTTTTAAATTAATATCTACCAAGTATATGATTAGAATTTATAAAAATGGAATCCATATTTTTAATTTGAAAATTTTATAATATCTAAAAATTTAAAAAAAAATTACCAAAACGATTAATTAATGTGATTATAATTAATTACAATAATTTAGAGAAACATTAGGTTAACAGAGTACTAAACCATAAATTTAAGACCAAACAACGACTCATAAACATGAAAAAAACCCCAATGTATGTGCATTATTACGATATTAACCTGAAATTATTGACAATTGGTAGGTTTTTATGACATTTTTAGGTAAAAACATTGGTACACCTAACTTTTTTAAAAAAAAATCAATTGTTCAATTTCCCTTACCTATAAAAAGATAGCACTTACCTATATATCACACACCTCCAAACCTACATAGGTTTTGTAAATATCATCCCAATATTCTTCCAAACCCCCATTACATACTCCTAGAATCCTCACCTTGAGAATAAATCAACTAAAGCATGTCTTTAGGTAAAAACTAAAAGGAGTTACCCAATTAAGAGATAACGACTTCTCCAAAGCTCATTTCTTTAATATATATTTTCTCCACACATACACTATATTGATTACATGATTGAATAAAAAAACACTATAATAAATATAATAGTATATTATATGCTATTATTTCAACCTAAACTTACTCACACCTCCATATAATATGTAATAAACACAATGTTTATGTGTACAGTGAACTACCACCTCAAAAAATTATGATTGTTCATTTTTCCTTACCACCTCCCATAGTGGAAATTATGATGGAAAATATCTTTATATATGTTATATATTATATTTTTCATGGATTTAATCTGATAAAATATTTTTCAAATATATTTCCTTGTCCTTTCCCTCCGGTGTAAATATTATTCTTTTTGAAGAAGTGCGGACTACCGCCCCTCAAAGCGATGTGATTCATTCACACACTACATGAGATATAGTAAGGATTAGTTTAGTGAATTATATATATACATATTTATAAATATATACATATTTATAAAGATATACATATTTATAAATATATACATATTTATAATTATTCTAGGTTATTATATATATATATATACATATTTATAATTATATTTCATTTACTTACATTCTTTCAATTCAACTAGTAAACGGAAACAATGTTCAAGTGTACGTACTACCAACCGTCTCTATGAACTGTGTATTCCATTCCATACCTAAATATTCTATAGACTATTATAAAAACTATATACTGAATATATACGATATTTATATCGGTTTATACATTCTATAAATCATTATAGGAGTATAGGAACCAAATATATAACAAATTAGGACACAATAAAAAAACAAAGTGAATATTACCTGAAGAAAATCCTTGACATGGAATTGTTAACAAAATTGAAATATGAAGTCATAATCAAACCAAATAAGGTATAATATATCAGAATTTTTTCCATTATTTATTTATAATAAAATTTTATTTATTATATAATAGTTATTTATGAGTACAATGAGACTCAATACACAAGGTAAGGGGATTTCATATCACATTATATTTCATTGAGACACATACTTTTTTCACCACCCATTACATTTTTTAGGGAATATACTAACAATTTATGTACTAAATGACTATTATAAATAAATAAACATATATATATATTTATTTATTTATTTAAATATCCATTCTATGATATTTATTAAATTTTGTTAATGTTTCTAAAGCCACCAAATCAGTAAGATAATTTTGTCACAATTTCCTTTCATTGACACACATGTTTGGTTTTGAACCTACATTATTTTTCAAGGTCTATATAATTCCATTTGAAATAGTTTATAATGAATTTATTTATTTTAATGATATTTAAATTTTTATGTTATTTAATTTTATTACATGGGTATTAGGGTTCAATTTTACCATGTTGTAATAGTTTATTGAAATAATCTCATCATATATCATAATTATTTATGATGATGCCACCATTATAGAAATATTATGATTCATATCTGAAGAACACTAATGAGTTTCATTATACTTTGTTTATTCATGGTAGTATTATTACCATTTTTTCACTCATTGGTACTTAATATAATTAATATAAATTTTTTAAGAAATATCTTACCATATTTCTCACATCGATAAGAAATAATTTTTCTTTCAAAAACTATGTTTTAATAAATATTTTAAAATGATCCTTGAAGATTAGTTTCAATGAAAAAATTATATTTTAAAAATAATTTATTGTTTTCAAATATTACTTTATAAATTTTCAATGATATATTCAAAAAACAAGGTTTTTGGAAATTTTTTTATTTTAATCATTTTCAATGAAAAAAGGACATTTTCCTCAATAAATATTTTTAAAATATCTTTGAAAATTATTTCACATCTAATATAACATTTGTTTGTGTTACTTATTAATTTCTAGGAAATGATCTAAGGATCAATTGATATTGACTCCCTTAATGGATTATGTTAGTATGTAATGATGTTTATAAAACTCATTTGTCATTTCTGAGTTATATGCTTTTGAAACCCACTTATTTTCATGAGTTATTTTTAGGATGAAATGTTTTTGAAACCTATATTTTGTACATAGGTTTTTACATGAATTCATGTTTATCATACATATTTCATTTAATGGATTATGATTTAATTTGTTATGATCTTGTAGAACATGTATGTATGATTTCACTATGAGATGAGTGGGACATATATCTCCCTACAATGAATAGTTAAATGATTTATATCTCATGAGATAAAATTTTATTGTCTTGGGAATGAACCTTGAATACTAAGATGGCCATGAGAGTGGACCATGATTACAAATATGGTATGTGGAGTGAAATCATGCTACTAATATGTCCACAAGAGTGAACTATTATTAAAAATATGGTTTGAGGAGTGAACCCATAATACCATGATGCTCTTGGTAGAGATTCCTTAGCTACTATGAAAAACATATTATATGCGTATGTGTTAGCTACAATTCTATGTTTTATTCCTATGTTATGCTTTAATGTATTATGTCCATTATGTACTTATGATTCGTTTCCAATGAATATCCATGATCTATTCCATGATTCATGTTTATGGTCTTATGATATGTAGGGTATGACCCTACAATGTTATGATAAAGTTCCCATACCCCTATACTCATTATGATGAATACTTGTATCCCATTATTACCCATACTAAGCATATGGGATCACCCCTATTTATGTTTTGTTCCCAGATTATAGAGAAATGTATTAATTATTACGTGTCTATAAAGTGTGATAGTAATGAAGAACATATTCGGAGATAATATAGCTCACTTACGTACTAGTGTTTATGCTTCCATGTTTCCAAAGGCCCTAGACTAATACAATATTTAGCCGTCTATTTGAATATTTTTTTAATTATTCTATAAAATTTATATAATTTTAATCTATGAAAATATAGGGTATATATAGATGGTATCAATGTATAGGTTTAGTTAAATGTTGGGATCTTGGATGAGAAAAACATAGTGGGAACCCTATGGACATTTCAAAGGATAAGTTTAAGGATAAGTAAAAGTATAGGAAAATGTCTTGGAATTTTTTTGAAGGATCGAGTGAGTGGTTTCCTAGAATAAAATCTCTATCTTGATACTATTAGTGGATGTGGCCCCTTCAAAGATGTAACTAGGGGTAAAAATTATGAAAGGATGTTTTGATCCAGACTCAGGGTAATCTGGTACATGAAAAGAGGCCCTATTGCACACATAAATTGACACTCCTAAGGAATATTCTTTGGAAACTCAAAAACCATTCAAAACCCATCATGAATGATTTTAACATAATTTGGAAATGACTAAATAGGATGAACCTAGAACTTCATATATTATGGAAGGTGTAATGATTTCAACAACCTATAAGTAATTCTTTTATGGAATATGTGTTTTTCTTCTATGATAAGTAATGAAAAAACAATGATTTTGGTTTTAGTCATTCATAGTAATCGAATGAAATTTGATTAATGTTGAATGTGATGGTCAATTTAATAATGGTTAGTCAGGTGGGATGATCACTAAGTGAGATATGTTAAGATCATTCTTAATTAGTTTTAACATAACAAGATTTACAATGTGTGTCTTAACTAACTATCAGACTCACCAATGAAAAGAATGATGGAGTTCTTTTAGAGTTCTATTTTTGCATACCATGGAGGAAAGAAGATTCAATTTCATTTGTGTTAATAATGAAGAATAAATTTCTTATGTTGATGTATTTAAAGAATAATAAGATGAATTTACTATGGAAAAGAAGAATACAATGAAAATGACTTCAAGGAAAAAAATAATGTGTTTGATTAACTAAATGAATGAGAATATTAGTCTCTAAAGGTAATATCGATGGTAAAGTGTTTTTAGTGTGGGATAAATGGTTATTATGCAACTTAATGTCCATAGATGATTGCTTCTAAATATAATTAGAAATATTGGGTGAGTAGTGGATATATTTTGGAAGATGATGATACTTCATATGAAATGTAATCGAAAGAGGTATTAAGTAATAGGATAAGGTACCATTACTATTTCTTATGGGTGAAGTGAAATAATAATATGTTTTATGTATTTGGGATATAGGAATTATGTTTTATTAATGGTGAATTAAACCTAGATTTTCTAGTTTATTCTTTTTCACAAATTATTTAAAAGAATAAGTTGAATGGATCTGGTCGGATAAAATTTTTTTAATGGAAAGGTGATGTCCAGTTAGAACACATGATTAAGGGAAATATAACCATTAATATGTTCATTATGTTACAATAATGTTTTTTATATTATGATATATAGGATATAAATTATTATGGATGGTACTGATTACCTTGGAACCAATTAAGGACTTGTTGACATGTAGTTAATGCTATCAAAGACGAAATTTAAAACATCTTAGATTTATGGAATATTTCTAGTAATCTATTTAATAATTAAGAATGAATATTTTTCAGAAGTATTTATGGTAATTCTCATTATTACCATGTTTCGAGAGAATAAATGATGTGGGTATTCATATTTCATGAATGTGACAAACAATATATACTTTGTGATATATAGGGGTTAAATGTTAAGTAGATTTCAAAAAATTATATCAATTTTTTTTATTTTTATCCATCATAAGTTTTATAAGGTTAAACATTCATGAAAAGTCTACGTTAAACTTCACAAAAAGTATTTATGTTTGGATATTTTAATAAAAACCGTGGATAAAATCATTTTTAGTAATTAACCTTATTTAATGATTTTCTATCATATTTATTAAGGAAATAATATTTCTATTATTTTTAAAAAATAAATCATGCATGTTAGGTGACATCAAATCAAGTCTTGTATGGTCTTGGGTCTAGAACCAAAGAACAAATTTGAGTAAAAGTTTCATAGTTAAACGAGTCTACATGATGTCCAAGTTAATGTATAAATATTTTTTATGAATAATAATTTATGATGAAATAGTAGTGTTAAGTTTTATGTTCAAAGATAAATTTATTAAAAATATTTATTTTTGAGGATTTTTAGAGAAAAATAGTTATATTTTCATTCTTTTACATTCCTTATAATCTTATTAAAATGAAGTTTAGCACTTATGGAATCAAATTTATTTTTTAAATATTTATTTCTTACTGTAATGTATTAGTTATCAATAGATAAAAGAACAATCTAAGAATGAATTTTTTAGAAACATAGAAAGAAATTATATTTCCTTACATTATTGGTCTATAAATTAATTACTCAAAGATAGGATAATGATCAAAAAATGTTTTTTCCAACTAAATGTTTTTTGAACCAGTGGCCTTTTAAATCATTACAGATTTATGAATTTGAGGCCCTAAAGTTTAAATTATTTATTCACATATTTGTGATTGATGAACTCAATTAATATTAATTAATATTTATTGTTTTCCCCCAATTAAATGTTTTCACTTTACTCATATTTTCTCCTATGTGGAACACTAGTTATATGTTTTATTGGGTAAATGTAATGTTTTCATCATTCCATTGATATATGTAGTTTTAGGATTTAGTTTTACATTGTTGGTTTCTAGGAACAGAACATTCAAATTTTAAATCATTGATAAACCAGATTAATTTTGAGGGTGAAATTCATTTTAAGGTGGGTTGAATGTATAACATTGAGATTTTCTGATTTTTTTTTGAATTAATTTCATCTTTTTGATGTTTTTCATTTAACACAATAGTTAAAATAATATCTTTTATATTAAATAACTATGTTTCTATTTAATTTTACATATAATTAAGATAATTGTTCAATAAAAGCAACATAAATTTTATCTTTATCTAATAGAGAACTAATTTTATCTTACATTACATGAAATATAGACATTTATTGATGTCATATGAAACATGCATGACTAAGTGTTGCCGAATAATAATTCATTTTTAGGATATTATTATTTATTAGGATATAATATGTCCATTAAATTTAAGAATATATGATTAAAGAACATATTAATATATATATATATATATATATGAATATTAATTCATCCTTTAAATAATGATTAGAAAATAATATAGAAGCCAATATAATATAATGGGACTTCTATTGTAAAATTCTATTTTTAGATGAAAATAATGATATATATTCATAAGTTAAATTAATTTATAATAGTTAATCATATTAATTAAATTTATATTTTATATTTTGAAACAATAGTTTTTTTATAATCATCCAAAAGATTTTATAAATATAAGATTAGAAAACCCCCAATTTTTTGCTTAAAACCATATATTTTGATAAAAGTAGTTTTACCACCATTTAATGGAGGACGAATTTTAAATAAATTTTTTGAAACCTTTATAGATTTAATATGTCAAAATATACTCCACATATGAAATATAAATCTAAAAAATAGGTTAGGAAACGATTTTGGGTATATTTCTGTAAAGTCTCATGTTTAATGAATAGTAAAAAATACTGAATTTTAATTAAAAACTGCTTTTTCATCTAATTAATTAATAAGGTAAAATTATATTTTAAATTCATTGTCATGTTTATTTAGTTAATATGTTCACAAATTATTCTAATTTAGTTCATTGAAAACAATTTCACCTAGAAATTTGGTGTGAAACCCAAGTAATCTTTTGGAGGTTTGTACTTTAAAACCCCATATTGTCATCCCATCAGTGGGATTATATTTAAATTAATTTATTCCACTTTGGTTATTAGAATTATGAAAACTATATTTCATAATTTTATTCATCATAATTTATAATTTCTAAAAAGTTAAACATTTTTCTGACAAAAAATATTATGAATGTGATTTAAATTAATTACAATGATTAAGAGACAAATTAGGCTAACAAAATTCTAATCCATAAATTCGACAACCAAAATGACCTAGAAACATCTAAAACACCCATTTTAGGGACATTATTAACCCATGAAACTTAAATTATTGATTGTTTTGGTTTGGTATGTCTTTTTTAGGTAAAACTGCTGGTAGACCAAACTTGTTTTGAAAAAGATCAAGTGTTTCCTTTTCCTTCCCTATAAATACACAACACCTCTACCTCTTCTTCACACCTATCGAATCACTTAAGTTCATCCTAGATCTTAACAATAAACTCGAAAAAATTCCCAAATTTCTTCTAGAATCCTACCCTTTGGCATAACGAAATAAAATGAAACCTTTTGGCACAAACCAAAAGGAGTTACCCGATTAAGTTATAAATGAATTCTCTCAAACTTCTTTATATTATTTTTTCTCTATGACCCCTCCACAATATTAATTCCATTATTTTATAACAACAAATTATATTGAAAATACTATTATTATTTTATGTTATGTTTTCTAACATCACATAGACCCAGCTCCATCTAATGGGCAAAGAACATACTGTTTATGTGTACGACGAACTACTGCCTCACAAAACAATAATTGTTCATTTTTCCTTACCACCCCTCATGGTAGACATTATTATGGAAACTCTGATTATATATGTTTTATATTATAATTCTTATGAGTTTAATCTTCTTAAATAATTTTATACAACATAAATTTATACACTCCCTTCGATGGAAATACAATAATTTTTTTTGAGGAAGTGTGGACTACCAACCCCACAATGTGACGTTATTCATTCTCACACTACATGGAATGTATTAAATACTAGTTTAGTGAAATAGATGATATATATGATATAATAATACTAATGTAAAATTAAATATTTACACACACACACATATATATATATATATATATTTCATTTACTTACTTTATTTTAATAAGAAAATTAAATAGATACAACATTCATGCGTACGTACAGTCTACTGTCTTGATGAATAGTGTATTCCATTTCCTAAATCTATATTCTATCGATTATTAAAATATAGATATAATAAACATAAATTATATTTACATCATGTTTTACATTTTAAAAATCATGATATATTTATAATGATGAAAGATATAAAAAATAATGAAATATACGAAAAACAAAATGAATATTACCCAGAGCATAATATGAACTTAGAATTATTGTCAAACAAGTAATATAAAGACATAATTAAACCATATAAAGCCTAAGATATAATAATATAGTTTTATGATAGTTTTATAAAAAAATAAAATTTATTATATAGAAGGTTTGTACGAGTACGATGAGATTCCAGACAGAAGGTAATGTGATTTCATCTAACTTTTTATTTTTATGAGATACATAGTTTATTCAACACCCATTCATTTTGTATGGTGTTTTTACTAACCATGGATGTATTAAATTTTTATTATAATTATTTTAATGGGTATTTATATATACATTGTATGTTCTTTATTTTATGGGGTTAATTTTTTGAAACCAATCAAATTTGTAAGATAGTTTTATCTCAATTTTCATTCATTAAGAAACATGTTTTATTATTCACTTACATTATTTTTCATGGAGTATATACTTCCATTTGAAATTTTATATCATTAATATCTTTTTTTAATGATATTTAATGCTTCATGTATTTTCATTCTATTATATGGTTATTATGGATCAAACTTACTCGGTTATAAGTGTTCATTGAAACAATCTCATCGTATATTGTGATTTAATTATTCTTATTACTATATTATTGAAATATTGTACTCCATATATCATGAAAAATTAGGAATTATCCTATCCCCGTTTTGTTTATGGTATCTCCTTATTTATAGTACCATTTTCCTACTCTTTTGTATATAAGATAATTAATAAAATTTGTTTAAGAAAAATTTTATTGTATTTCGCTCTTTAGTTGGAGATGAGTTTTATTTAGAAAACCATGTTTTCCAAAATGTTTTCAAAACATTTTTCAAATGATCCTTAAAATTTATTTTCAAGGAAAAAAGAAATTTTTAAATATTTTTGTTTTAAAATATTCCTTTATATTTATTTAAATCTACATTCACATAATATAGTTTTCAAAAAAATTATCTTTTAAAAATAAATTTCCATGGTATAAAGGGTATTTTTTTCAAGAAATGTTTATAAAATATATTCCAAAAATTATTTCCCATATATGATAACATACATCATTGTTACTCATTAATTTATAGTAAATAATCTAATATTCCCATTCATATTCTTTCCGGGAATATATTTTGTTATGATGGAATAATCTTTATGAAACCCATTTACCTTTCACGATTTATAAGCTTTTGAAACCCACTTCTTCCAACAGGTTATGTTTATGATGTAATGATTCTGAAACTTGTTTTTTTCAAAAGTTATGATATAGTTACATGTTTATAATAACCATTTAATTTTATGGATTATGATATGGTTATTTGTGATTTTGGGTCAAATATACATATGATTTCATGATGAGATGGGTGGGACCTATATCTACCTCAAATGTGTTTGGTAAATATTTATATCTCATGAGATAAACTAATATGGTATTAGGACTCATCCTTGACTAATAAGATGGCCATGGGAGTTAACCCTGACAACCAAGATCTTATAAGGAATGAATTCATGCTACATATATGGCCATGGGATTGATCCATGACTACCAATATGGTATGGGGAGTGAACCCATAATAAAATATGGTCTTGGTAGTGATTCCTTGGTTACTATGTAAATCAAATCATATACTTTTGTTTCTAAAACAATTCCATGTTTTATTCCTATTTTGGGATTTCATGTATTATTTTCTTTATATCCTTACTATTAATATCTTATGAACAACCAATATTTATTCCATGATTCATGTTTATAATATTATGATATTTAGGATATGATCTTCTAATGTTATTATCATGTTTTTATACCCTTATACTCGTGTTTATCATTACATATCTCCCTTGTTTACCCTTAGTGAGTATATGATCTCACCACTTTTTATATTTAATTTCTGAATATATGAAGATATGTATAAAGTATGATGTGTCTAATAATGGTGCTATTCATGAAGAACATAGTGGTAGAAAATGAATCCCACTTCTGTACTAGTGTTTAGGATTCCATGATTCCAAATCCAATACACTAATATGGGATTTGGGAATTTGTTTTTATAATGTTTTTGGTATTCCTCAAAAGTTATGTAATGTTAATGAATGAAAATAAATTGTCTCTATAGAATTGATCCTTGATAAAGGAAATTGTTTCCTAATATTATGTTTATAAAACACCATTAATTGAAATTCTTATGCCTTTTTTCTCTAATCACTCTGGGTTGAGGGTTCTCAAATTTTAAAAGTATTATGTTAAGACAATTCATTATTATATGACTCATTTTTTATTTTCCAAAATTTATTTGGCTATGATACATTTATTCTATGACCATGAACATTTATTATTGTCTCATTACAATATGATCATCATATACTTACAAATAATATTTTATTTATAATACTTATTATCACTCCTGCTAACCGTCTAAGCTCACCAATCTTATGTTTTAATTTACCTATGTTATGATGAAAATTCGTTCTAGGATTATTATAATGGGATTTCATGTGTGAATATTTGTTGGGTGATGTTCAGGAAAATACGATAAATAAAGAAAATATGGGTATTATGAGAAACATTCCCATTTGGAAGATAATGTTATGGGTTTGGTGAGTTAAAATCATATCCTAGATCAATAAAAAAGTTTGTATAAATGGTAATAGGTATTTAAGTGACTCAATTTTTTTAATTTATATTGAAATTATGGACGTTTATATTTTTTCACATTACTTGGGGACAAGTCCATTATGTAATAAGTAAATTTTCAGTACCTTCTCCAAATTTATAGGTTTCATACATCTCTATTGAAGTAAGATAATTTTTAAATAAAATTTTAGGTTAAGAATTTATCATGTATTGATAATTTAATATTCATGGGTACATTCAGGGGTTAATGATTATAAGTGTGATCAGAATTTAAAAGGAATTGATAACCCTTTAAGGGATTGTAGAACTGTATTTTGAGGTGATTGATAATATTTTGGGAGACAATTATTGGGTTTTGGGAGGAATATATGATTGAGGTATAGGTAACACTTGGGGTTGAAATTTTATTTTATGTACATGTAATGTTATTTAACTTGAAAAATATGTGAATTGGTATTTTAAATATAGATTTATATAACCTTGGGTGTTGAAAAGTTATTTGGTGACAATAGGATTTAGGTTATTTTTGGAAAATATTAATATAATATCTATAGAATTTATTATTCAGATAATATATATTTGTATTGAATTATTTTTTTGGGGTATAAATTTCATGATACATTCATGGAAAATTAATTTATAAAAACAAATTTATAGTTTTTGTGGATTTATTCATTAATATTAAGTGGATGAAACTTACGAAAATCCGGTATGAACTAATTGATTTATAGTTTGATTCTACAATTTAACCAAATATATATTTGGTTGAAATAAAGGAGTTAATGTGTAATAAAAATATGATTGATTTTAATAGGTTTATTTATTCTTATTATAACCATTTGGTTCTATTTTTTTAATGGAATCATATTTTAGAAAATATAGTTTGGTATGTTATGTATAATGAAACTAATATGTCCTATTCAAAATTATGGAAGTATATTTCTAATAAATGGTTTTGAAAAATGAAAATGTTTACATACGATAAAATTAGGGTAAACGAGAATGTAATTACTACTAAATTTAGTGAAATTAACTTCTCATTTTAAATTATATCAAGAGTTATGAAATTATTTATAACATAAACATATGTCTTAAATGGGTAGTGAAATTTAAATTGCGAAGATGAAATTTATTTAATGGGTTAGAATGTAACACCTTGATATTTTATAATGTTTTTCCATTATATAAATATTCTATTGAGTAGACTGTATTATTGGAAACACCGAAATTAATGAAACCAAGATACATTTCATTGATATAAAATTCATGATAAATTTTAACACATTGTGATAATATAAAAATGAAAAACATTAATAAAATTTTGGTACGAGTAAAACCTAAAGTAAATATAAATATATTAAAATTATTTACTCTAAAATTTTATTATAAATAATTGTATTTTGTTTTTATTGTTTTTAAGGAATTATTTGATACATTCTAACATTAATTAATTGACGCAATTTAAGGATTACCATATACTTAATAATGGGAATATGGTTTAATCCACTTTATGTTATAAAGGGGTATTTTTCAAAGAAGGGTTTTTAATGTATGGTTTCATTTTACCTTAAATTTAATTGATTTATTTTAAATTATTATTACACCTAAGTAATCAATGTTTAAAAAATAACTTAACATTTTTTGTTAATTGAAATGAAATGAGTATAGGAACACTAAATGTTTTAAAAATTCTATTTCTAAAAAAGGTTTTCATTAAAGGTTTTGTATTAAAATATAAATCTGAAAAATTTTGATTTTAATTTTTGTGAAAGAACATATATTTTTGATTAAGTATAAAAAAATTAGTCTAATAATGATCTTTAGTATTTAAATAAAATGGCTGTTTTTAGTAGAGTAGTGGAAAATACAATTTCTAAAATTACATTTACTTTTATTGTATCCTTAAAAAATATTCATGAATTAAAATTCACCCAAGACATCTAGATAGATATTTTTTAAGGATTAGATTATAATTTTTTTATATATTATTTTGAATATAGATATCTATGTGTAACAATTTAAAACCAAAGTCATGTTTAATTATAATAATGGATCTGTTTTTTGATCCTTTTCATTAATCAAGCAAGTATATAGTCAAAAAAAGTTTTAGATTATTTTTTAAGTCATGTAAATTTATATTCATAATTAATAAATCTATAAATTTCATAGGGATCAATTTTGTTAAGTATTTAGTTGTGGATATATTTTTATTATTAAAGAGGATTTTTTTTGAAAAACAAAATTGTTAATTGTGTTATGTGGACTTATATTGAAATTAATTATTACTAACTCTAAAAAATGAAACCTGTAAAATAAATTTCATATATTTAATTTTCCTAACAATATTAATTAATATTTTCCATTGGAATTTTATTCATAATGAAAATTTTCTAACGTAAAATATAAATGTTTCACCATGATAAAGGGTAAAATGTGTTATTGATGTTAAAAATAAGTGATAAGGATTTAAATATATCAAAAATTCTATCATTACATGATAATTTGAGAATTTTTTATCAAATAATATTCTATATTCTAATTTATATCTCATTTTTTCTAATTTTCCATGAGAAATAAATTTATATTATTTTAAATATACGAGTATTTAAAAATGTTCATCACCAATGACCTATAAAGTTTTCATTTCACCCCCTCACTTCCCTATCCATGTTGAAAAACTTATCCCAGACATGATCTTCCTAAAATAAAAAAACATTCATATCTATGAACTATAGGTCCATGTTTCAAAAAAATACAAAACTAGAGAGGCTTAAAAATATACCCAATTGAGGACACCCAAGGAAACAGAAATCATCATGACAAGTTCCTTCATATTACTTTCATCATCAACCACATAAAAATATTTTATAACCATCTTGAAATAAATATATATGCATAATTATTTTAAAAAATTGATATCTCTTTATAACAATAGTCATATTCCTCCTTTACATCAATTCTAAAATGAAAATGTAACCTCATCAAATGTGTAGGTTTCACCTCTTTGAATGATATAGTATATTTTTCATCATCAAATCTCCTTTATCGTTATAATGATATATTTAATAAATAGTTATTATATTAATTATGTAATTTTATTTTTTAAAAGATAAACCATAATCTATCTTATTTCAAGACAATCTATTGAAAAATGATAATTCCTATCTTGTGTATGTGGGAACTGATTCTTCTAGAAATCAAGAATTTCAAATTTCATCACTGAATTTTTTGGTTAGATCTATAAATTAATTAAATGAATATTTATGTAGTTTATAACATTATTAATCTTTAATAAATGTTATATTATCACTAATAAATAAATTTTATAACTCATACGGTCATTATAATGTGTTTTGGATTGGTCAATTTTACTACATACATGAATTATCTTATAATTGGTACATTATGAATAACTATTTAATGAAATATAAGAGTAATATTTTCTAAACATAATAATTTTAATTGTTTTTAATGAAATATTATTTCATTATGCGATAATAATTTATAAAAATATATTTTGTAACAATACATGATAATCATCGCCATATGGTCCAAGAAATGATAATGGAACTCCCTAAACCAATCAAAAGAAAAACTGTAGAGCTGGATGAAAATTCTATTGTTGATGATACGTTTAATATGGTGTAAGAACCATAATTTCTAAATTAGAACATGAACAGAAAACTGAATAGTCAACAAAAATATAATTCTTTTGAAAATGAATTATTACTATATAGGTAATATGAAATTATAAGTGAATGGTATCTAGAAAAATAAATATAAATTTGGTAATTTTATATATTTATTGTAAATTGGAATATATTTTATAAGAGTTTAGAGAACATCCAAAAAATTGGATGTCTAAGGTAAGGGGATTTATAGCTCAATTTCCATCCATTGGTTTATATTAGTTAATAATTGACTTTGTTATGACAAGATTGTATTATGTATTACCTATGATTTTTTTATTTTTTATTTCAAAATTTTAATTTTAATTTATAAATGTTTCAAAAAGTTAAATCATTTATTTATTCTTACGTCAAATGTTATCATCTTACTAAGGGTTTTTTCATATCTATTTTCAACGATTTATATATGTTTGATATTCATCACTGGTTTTCATTTGTCTTATTTATATAATAACCATGGATATATTTAATAATCAATTCCATAAAAATAAATGGATTTAAAATCCATATCATATTTTCACTTTCATAATTGTTGGAATCATATTTTATAAAAACCCTAAGGGTTTTTTGACCTCAATTTAAATTCCTTGATACATGTTTTATATTTTACACCATCTTATCATTAATATGGTGTAACATTATTTAACCGACCCTTAAATATCTTATAATATGAATTTATTCAATACATATTGATTTAAATGTAAAATCAAATAGTTGATTTAAATATATTTTGATTCAAGTATTATAGAAATTTCAAGGGTTATGCTTCTCAAATTTTATTCTTTATGAAATGGTTTTCAATATGGATCTATTTCTTATATGGTGTGTCTAATGCCCCAATGAAATTTTAAAAAAATTATATATCCTTATTCATTGAAATTAATATCTTATTTCATGTTATCTCCTTCATGGGGTTTTTACTAAAGGAAAAACAAATCCATAACTGGTTTTATAGACAATTTTCCTTATTTGAGACATGTTTATTATTATTGATGAAGATAAATTTATATGGATTATATACAGGATCGTTGACATACTAGATAATATTACACATTTATTAATTATTTTTAATGTTCCTTTCAACATTTTTCCATAGTATTTTATCACTAAAACCTTTGGGGTTTTTTGTTAAAATCATTTATTTAAATGTTTTGAATTATTTTACACTACTCTTCTTATTCCATATCAATATTATTTATAATTTGTTAATAATTTTTTCTATATAAATAAAATTTAATGTACCTTCACATTTAACTATATTTTAGTTTCATTACAATGGTTTAAAAATGAATACATAAATTGTTTTGAACATGGGTTATTTTGCTAAATCTAAACAATTGTGTCAAAAGAATGTTTTTGTATGATTTACCACAAGGTAGAAATTTCCCACCCTAGTGTTTTTCATTATTATTAACATTAATATACAAGTATCCATTAATTTTGAAGTAAAATATCATTCATTTCATTCAATAAATTTTTATTTTTTAATGTTCTCATATGAAATGGATATTTCATCTTGTTTTTTCAATGTATATTTTTAATGATTTTATAAATGTGTTTTTAGTCTATGTCAGAATCCATTAATGATTTGTATGATTAATTATGGATATAATATAATAAAAATATCCACATTATTTCCATAGATGGAATATTATTATGACTTATGGAATTTTTTATGAAACACACATCTTTTCATAGGTTAATATAGTAATGTTGGAATTAGGATGTCTTTATGTTATTTTGGAACATATATATTTTATTAAAATTATGTGATGGGTAGTAATAGAATTATATAGACCAATAATTAATTGTAAAATACTATATATTTCATGAAATAATATTTAAAGTTCTAGGTAGTGAGCCAAATAGACTCTGGGAATATGTCTATTAGGGAATGGGGAGTGAAAATAATATATTGCAATTCTCTATCCACTAAATTTCTAATGAAAGTTGGGAGTTAACCCAATCCACTATAGTAATATATCCACTATGTGATAATGGTTTTGGAAGTGATCATTGAAAAATGAACTTATTTCATATACATGTTTTTATTCCATACTCTTTTTCCATATTCATATACCTTTCATATATGCTAATAGCTCTTGGTTTATGATACTATTATGACTAATGTCTTAAGTTATGCCAAATAATTATATAATGAATCATGGTATATGATCTATGAATTATTTTTTATAATATCTTATGTTATTACCACATAATTTGATAATGTCATCATTCCCATATAGTCATATTATTCTTCCTAATAATCTAATGACTGTAAAAGAATATGTTTCCCCTCACTAACCATTTGATCCCACCATTTTTATGTTTCTATTTCCATATTTTATGAAGAAACATATATAAATTGAAAGTATGAATGGTTATAATTTCTGAATAACTTGGTGGGTGTTATTGAGGAAACTATTTTGAAATAATAAATCATTGTTATAATGGTAAAGATGCCTATGTTTTGGGAAATATATTTGATTTTATAGTTATGTTTTTTCCAATATTCATAAACTCCAGTGCTAAAAGGCCTTTGTTCGTGAGTGAATTCATATATTTTTTGATACTGTAATTATTGATATTTAAATATAGATCACTTTAGATGATATAAAATTCAATATTAAAATAATAATATTTTAGAAACAAATCCAGGTGTATGGGACTGGGACATCTTAGTATGCCAAGAAGAGACTAATTACTCTTAATTGTTGTTGAAAGTATGATTTAATATTTTTTGATGGTTAATTTTTTATTATACTTGTTTGAATGGATTTTTTTGGTGCTCTTGAGTTTAGTTTTTGATGTTTTCATGGTGTTCCCACAATGGTTTAGTAGATGTGTTTTGATGTGGCTTGTTGGGCTCGGTTGATGTGGAAAAAGGGGACTAAATATGTAGTAGTTGGTATTAGATGGTTTAGAATTTGATGTAATGGGGTTTCTAACGGTTTATATGATTATAGGTTCAATTTATATAGTTTTTTTATTGTTTCATTATTTCAGGAAACATATCTATAATTGAGGAAGTTGTTAAGGAAAAAATGTCATATATTTATAATGGGATTTTTCTTATTAGATTATAATAGTTTGTAAGAATATATTAAATCTTGGATAAAAGTGGTTAATTATAAATAAATATTTTATCATTAAAAAATAAAATTCATGAGCCTATTATGAAATTTTATTTGTTATAATTATAAAATAATTTCTAACTAGGACACTAGATAGGGTCTACAATAGTGGTAACAAAATGAACATAAGCATGCATCCCCATATGACAGAGGATGTTATATATAAGTGAGTGTCTAAGCTATTACTATAGTGAGATACCACCACCATATAAAAGTATTTAATGAAATAAGAATATAATAAATCATGATGAAAATTTATAAACAATATGAATATACATAAAATTTAATTAAAACATGTTATAAAAAATGGATTCAAAAAAATTATACAAGCTGATGATCATGTGAGAATACAATAATTGATCAACCATTGGGTTGATCACATATAAATGGAAAAACGAAAATAATAAAAAAGAATAATATTCTCCTCTAAATTTATAATAATATGCCTAAACCATAGTCACAACGTCAATATCTAGATATTAAATAATGATCCTAGAACATTGGTCCTCTACTAGATAAATGGAAAGTCTCATTCTCAGCTTGAAAAAAGACATAAGGTTTGAACATGAAATAGGGTTCTCATGAAAGTGTTAGAAATAAATTCTTAGTATTCCACCACAAACCATGTACCAATTATTAATTTTCCAATAAAATATCATATTTATGTGATTTTACCAACTGATTGGAATTAAAAAAGAATAAAATAAGTATAAAAATAAATCATTATTAGTCCTAGTGTTCCAATGTGCCAATCTGGATCAACAAACCTACTTCAGCCAATACCAGTCAACTCTGAGCATGTCATAAAACCCAATGGGAATAAAATACATTCCAATTATGATTAAATGTAACCAAGGGGGATCCACATACTTCCCTAGAATGAGTTCCATTATATCATAATTGTTTTAGATAATTCTAGGGTATCTATCAAAACATGTAACCACCTGGTGGTAATATACACATACATTGAACATAAGAAACCAACTGGGGGAATATAATTATTTTCATAACTATATTATAAGTAACCACCCTAGGAAAACTCATCCACCCTGAGAACTATATCAACATCTTACTACAGCACATTTTGAACCATATATATGATACACCCCGATGGTCACACACCTTACTTGGTACCAGTTACTAGGCCCCCATTATCTAAGTGTTTTATGCCACCCCCATTTCAAAAACCCTCACTTCACATGAATCAGATGTAATAAAATAAAAATTAAAACACATATACTAAATGGAAGATCCATCCTCAAGCCAAATTTATAATACATATATATTTGGGGGGTATATTTGATAAAAAGGCTCATTTTGACCACATGAATTGTCCTCTAACATGAACATGTGTCATATAATAGTGATTATCCCCTCAAGAACAGAAGATATCATATTGTAACAATTTCATATTCGTATAACCAATTATGGTTATACAAAGAAATTCACAATCATTTCTACCCAAAACTCCATGTATGCAATATACACCAACCATATAATAGAACATAGAATATTCTCTTTCATGAACTATCTGCCCCATTACATATAGAAGGTAATTTTAGACAAATCACAAGATCATCATATCACCACTATGGTTCTAATCAATCAATCCAATCCCCACTACCCAAGTCACACATTAGCAACTATTTATCCACTCATTACACATTGATACTATCCTAGTTTCAAGAAATCAATAAAACAAACCCAAATAATATTTTAACCTTACTATGAAAATCATGTACTTTGATCCCACAGATCCTTAATAATTTTTGTTCATCATTACACCAATCAACCTCATAGCCAAGGTGTTTTTTATCCCTTACACTCTATATAACTCAATCATAACAAACAGGTTCAAAATCACATCAACTGTTTCACAAAAAATCGTCCTCCTTCAAGGGCCATTACAAACAATCTCATTTTATGAACATTTGTATTTCTAAGGTAAAATACTCCAACCACTTTTATATCCCTTTTCTTGATATCATTTGATACATCCTGTAATAAAAATTTATATCTAACATCCTTTTGGAAATCCACTCTTCCATAAATATTTATCCCTAAACTAAATCATACATAACCTCTATATAAAATGAATTTCATACCATCACATTGATGAAAACAATCAATATACCTCTTTGGGAATAGTACATGGCTTTTACCACTTTGTTCATGAAACATAATCTAAAAACCTAATCTATGCATGTATTTCAGATGGAATCTTTTTATAAAACCTATGTACATAGTGTTTCACCCTAATGGGAATCATGGTTATTTCACACACATTTTCTATATCTAAATACTCCACCTGGAATCTATTTTGGTACCTCAAATGGGGACTTGTTTTTTACCCAATGTAGCCATGTGCCCCCACACTAGGTGTTTGGTTGAGTACTCATTTATTCAGATATTCATCCTACACAGTGTGTCCATAATGACTATATTTTGTGTTGTTATTTTATTCAATCAACAAAATATTGAATAACACTTAATGAATTTTCTTGAAGCCACATTTCAAATAGTTGGGTTTAAAAAATATAAATCCCCTTTAGTTAACCTAAAACCCCTATATCACACCATATCATCACATGAGGATGCATAGTACCTTACCAAAAATCCAATATTTAAATAAAACAGAAAACATGAATCTATAGGTAAATTATTAAAAAGCATATTTTCTCAGTGTGAATCTATCAGAACTCGGGCATGGATCTATGCTCCAAAAATGGTACACCACAATTCTAGTTAGATTGGGTAATGCCTAGTTCCACCCTCTCCCTCATTCCACCACCCTCTCTCATTTGTTCGATGTTTGTGATACCCTTACCCTATTAGTTCATGGAAATTAAAATTCTGTTTTGGGATAGAACAATAAAAAAAATTGAAACCCCATTTAAATTATACAAGTTAGGACCCAGAACCCACAATCAATTACACATCACCTTGGAAGATATAAAAATTTCATCCATTGGAAAAATTAATATATGATTTAATAAATATTAAAATATTCACAGAAAAATGATAGACACTGTTTCCTCTGAAATTTGGAATGTCCTCATTGATTTAAGGTTCATACATTCCAAGCGGTTTTTAACGGGTTTGTTTGTAGAAAAAGAAATATCCAATGATTATATATCCATTTGGACCAACTTTCCAAAGGTATGTGCTCATTAGTTATGGACCGATGAGACTTAAAAATTTGCATTGGTTGAGAGGATGGGAGGTCAGACTCATCACACCATTTTGAGGGGAATTATTTTCTACTTTGGGACTCTCTTTATAGATTTAAGTTATGTTCATGAATCCTTATTAAATTACCAAGTATAAAATGATATTTCCTTTAGATCTGACAATCAATGATTGATATGTAGGAAATTTAGAGAATCTTTTAAATCTATTCGAGGTTTTTTCATCGATAGTGAATCATATGTATTTGTTAGAGATTCATAGTCAATTTTATCCTTTAATAAATTATATAAAAGTCTCTAGGTCATTATGATGACCATACTGGTTTTAAATCCCCTCAGTGGGCCACTTGAAGTTTATTGTCATTCAGAAGGACATAGATTATTTCAGAGTTGGGATCGTACCTGCAGATGGGCTACCTATGTATCATTTATTTAGAAAAGGAATCAGAACCCACGTAGTTCCAGTAAGGGAGTATTATGTTTATGTATGATTGATGGCTCAAAGAAAGATGTCATAATTACTTTTACACTCTAAGCTCACATGAGTTATACTCTGTGTGAGAAACAAGAGGTATTGGTGAATCCAAAAAATTGTTCCGTGAAAGATGTGATCATATAAAATGATGTGGGGATTATGTATGTATGACTTCCCAAATAGAGATGAAGACTTATTTTAGAGAAGAATTCCGAGAACATGGTCTATAAAGGAATATTTACTTTATGGAGATTTGGATACTCTAACTTGGGGCTTACTCCTAGGGAGGATTCCCAAATTACGAGGTGACTTATTATTGGTTTTTTACTCATGAGAAGGAAGCCTAGATCAAAAAGTAGATTAAGACAGGTTAAGAGAAATTAAGACTGGTGCTTACTCCTAAGGAGGAGACCCAGGTTAAAGGGATTTGATGACTGGGGATTACTCCTAAAGAAAAGGCCCAGTTTAAGGGAATTTTTGAATTAAGGGACTTGGGGCATACTCCTAATGATGATGCCCACATTTGTAGATTTGAGACTTGGGCTTATTCCTGATGAGGATACCCAAATTTTAGGAACATTGAGACTGGGGATTACTCTTGAAAAGGAAGCCCAGACTTGAGAAATTATGACTGGGTCTTACTCCTAATGAGGATACCCGAAAAATACTGGGGCTTACTCCTGAAGAGGAGGTCCAGTTTAAGGGAATTTTATAATTAAGAGACTTGGGACTTACTCTTAAGGAGGATGCCCACATTTGTAGATTTGAGACTGGGGATTATTCTTGAAGAGGATGCCCAGATTTTTGTAACTTTGAGACTGGGGCATACTCTAGAAAAGGAAGCTCAGAATTGAGAAATTATGACTGGGGCTTACTCTTAAAGAGGATACCCAGGTTAGGGGACTTGGGGATTACACTTAAAGAGGATGCCCAAATTAAGAGAACATGGAATGGGGCTTACTCCTGAAAAGGAGGCCCAGGTTAAGAATTCTCTCATATTAAAGGATGAGTTTGATTGAACGAAATATCTAGCTTTAGCGACATAAAGATGTGTAAATCACTAGGTTTTGAAAGATGTTCCATAGAATTCTTTTCAGATAAGGAAGCCAACAAACGAAACATGTCATAAATGGATTTGAAGAGGGGTTTGAAGGCTGAATCATGAATAGGAGAGGTGGATAGGCATAGGAGAGGTGAAATGGGTAGGAATGGCACCCAAAAAGAGAGGGGCACACAAGTCCTCCATGGACGTGGAAGTCTTGGTCGCACGGGTGTACCTGTGCAACACATGGGTACTTGCGCTACGGTCTACCCTTAGGGTAAAACTTGGTTGAGGCTTGGCTCAAGCCCGTAGTACTATACCTAGAGGCTTCTAGAAGAGAGGCGTGCAAGTTCTGTTGAAGGTTTAAGGGGACGCGCAAGATTGGCCATTTCCCTTAAGGGCAAGCCACTCAGGCGCACAAGTGTTTATGAGTTTTAACACTTAGGCCATACTTCCTCACTTTAGATCTTTCGTTCTAGGTATGAAATTAACTTAGAAGTGTTCAGAAGCTTCTAGAAGAGACTAGGGTGCCGAGAGCTCAATTCTGAGTTTCCGGAAATTTTCCTCCTTGAAATGGGGGCCCACAGGGGGTATTTATTGGCTAGAGAAGACCCTGGGAGAAATTCCAAGAGGGCGTGAAAGTCACCTATGCGATCACTAGGAGGCGCGCAAGTATACTTGTGCGACCGTAGTGGAACTTGCGTGACCCAAGTGAATTTGAATCTTGGTTCATGCCTTTGTCAAAATTTTGATGTTTCTTCAATGGATGAATCACTTGGAGTTCAAGGTATTTCCCTTTTCATTCCTTTAGACTCTGTGATGGAAAGGAGCATCAAAAAAAGTCCCCCCTCATAGTTGGATCCAAAATAAATGAGGATATGACTCTGAGGAAAAGAAGAAAACCAAGGAACATATGGTGCGCAAGTGCTGAGCGTGCCGAGGGCAGCACACAAGTATTGAGCCGCACAGGCGTCAGCGCGCAAGGGTGCGGTTGGGCCTATATATATGTGGTCATTCCTCGCGCAAAGCACTGAATTTCAAACTTTCGAGCTCTCACCGCACAAGTTTCTTACTTCGCTCAAGATACCTTGTTTTCCTTTATTTCTTCATTGTCGCGCTGTTGTAGAGGTATTTGGGCTTGCGCAGTGATACTTGCGTGCCAAAAAACATGTGTGACACATCCATACTTGCGTGACAGATTCATACTTGCGCCTCAAAATTGGACTTGCACGCCTTAATGCCTTAGCCATTTTTTTTGAAATTTCTTCACAAGTATTATGAAAAATCAACCCATTAATGAGTTAATTTATTCAACTTTTCTGGAGATTCAATGGCTCCCAAGAGAATCGGAACGGCTGATGAACTGGCTAGCAAGCGAATTGATGATATGATGAGCATCATTGGCCATAATTATTATACAGTCTGCGGTAACACTCTCCATGATTTCGCTAAGTATTTGGAGAAATATCATCTTAATTTTCCACAAAGCATCTATTTACTTCTGTATAGTCATGGAAATCTTGAAGGAGTCAATGTTCTAGATGTAAAGAAGTATATTCCTGAGATGCAGCTGCACTGCTACTACTCTATTTCGGTTATGTTGTGCATTAAGAGCAACAACATTGGTGTGAACTTTCAAATTTTCCCTCCATCCTATTTCCTTGCAGATATGAAAATGGAAAAACCATGGGCTGAAATGTTTTCCACTACCGGTTGGTGGAGAGAAGATAAACATGGCATTAGAACAATATCTGAAAAGAGTACTCTCTCCAAATGGCTCTTTACTTCCAATGCTTCACTCTCAAATCCATGTATCCATCTTCCAAGTCTCTTAGAGAGAAACAGAGTTACTATTTGATCAGCATAAAATTTTCTCAAACCACACTTAAGAACATTCTTTTACAATTTTTCCAAGAAAAGATGTTATCACTGCATCTCTTATTGTATCCAGTTGAATGAACGAATTCCAGGTGGTTGGTGATGAATATCAGGATGACTTTAATCAAATGAAGAGTTATGTTGATTGTATTTTGTAAATCCTGAAAAAGAGAAGAGACTCCAATCCATGGATTTCCTTTAACTCTTGTGCATCAATGAAAAAAACTTTCATCTTCAATCATTTGTGCACACATTTTCCTGTTACCTGCTTTAGATTTTACCTAAACCATTGGGCCTAGTAAGCATTGTTTGATTTTTTCTAAGATTATTATAAATAAACCTACAAACATTGAATATTTTATTGCTCAATATTACCTAAAATCATACAAAATGTATGTTTAATGTGCTGGATCATGACTTTTATTCAAAGTTCCCTTGTCTTTTGTGGGCAGTTTAAATTATTGCACGTCAGACATAAAAAGGAAAATGTTTAAGGTCGAAATATCTATGACTAAATGGATTAAAATAGACTCAATTACTTTACATTTTATCTGAAAACATATTACCACACTCAAGTATGAGGTAAAATATGTAAAATATGACTTAAAAAATTTTGAATATGTGGAATGATATGAAAAAGGGCTAAAAAGAATCATAAGAAGTAGTTCCCAAGAATGAAGTTACCATTATTTAACAAACCCTTTATGGTGTTGAATTATGTATGGCCACCTAAGGGTATTTGCTGCATAGTCAAATAATAGCATCTTTTGGCTGACAGGTCTATTATATAGACTACTTAAGTAAGGCCGCCTAAGGGAACATGCTACATAGTCAGGCAAAAGAACTCTTAGAAATGTACTTTTCTACTGCTAAAAATCTAGTGAAAGTTTATGGGAATTCAAATTTTCCAAAGCAAAGAGTTTTTTTTATGGAGAGAGGTACTTGAATATGGAGAAGATATTTCCAAAAAATATTTTCTATGAACTGCATGAATGTTAGTCCTTCGAATCTCTGACCCAAGCGTAGGGAAGGAAAATATAAACCATAGAATTGAATAATTTCAGATCATGAAAAAGAACATGGGACAATTATATTAAGGATGGATATTGTTTGCGGTTCCCTACATATTTTCAATAAGACCAATGAGGACAAAAGATGTTTCCTTTCCAAGAATGAAGTTAGCACTACTTAAAAAACTTGTTAGGGGGTTGAATTATGTAGGGCCACCTAGGGGAATTGGCTGCGTAGTCAAATAATAGCATCTTTTCGCGGATAGGTCCGTTATGTAGACTTATTATACAAGGTCGTCTAAGGGCACATGCTGTATAGTCAAGAAAAATAATTCTCAGAAATTGGAAATTTTGTGACCGGAAGTATAGAAAAAAGTTATTGAGATCTAAAAATATTTAATGTTAGAATTATGACACATAAAAATGGGCATTTGTTCATTGCATGTAGAGGTACACAGACCAATGCTAACCAAAATAATGTTGTTACTGGGTCTTGAATTGAAATGTCGGACTTCACTACGTATCCCATATGGATGGGAATCAAGCAATACGTAGTTCTTGAAATACAGTTTAAAGTCACATGGAATGAAAGTGTAAGAGATCATAGTTTAGGGTTATAGAACTCAGACCATTATAAGAAATACACAGTGTGTGTTTTCATAGGGACTTTTCAGACAAGGGACTAAAAGTGGAATTTGGGGTTAGGCCCAAAAGACTTGGGGATCGATTCGAGGGACACTCGAATGTTTCTACATATCCCATAAGGATAGGAATCAAGCCCACGTAGTTATAGAAATACCCTCTGTACAAATTTGGTTCGTACATGTGAATGGTGAAAGGGGACTTTAGTGCAATAATGTTTTGACTCCAGATAAAAGGTTCGGGCATTGCCATGTATGCACGAACTCTTTGGAATGTAACAAGATTGGAAATCAATGTCAATAATGATTCCCTCTCAGGTGAGGGTATCAAATAATGTTATAGTTTATTGTCGTATAGGACAAAGGTGTTGTACAGTTTAACGTGATATCGCAAGGATGATGATGAACCAATGTAAAGATATTGATTCTAGCGGCGGTTTAAAAAATCAACATCGTATGTGATGGAGGTGAAACGATGTGAAGAGATTCGTTTTGGGCTTGAACCTTGGGAGGTTTCCTACGTACCCAGCCTAGAAGGAAAGGATCAATGTTCACGTAGTTCAATTAAAAAATTGAATTAGTGATCAAGTTGTTCTTGGGGACAACGACCTAAAATATGGTGTTGGGACTTATTCATGGTTAGCATCCCAGAGAGGGTATTATGGTTGAAGTTTTCTATAATCTTACATGAGTCATACTCGGCGTGAGAAACAAGAGGTAGCAACATGCCTAATGATGCAAAATTTAATGTCATGTAGGACATATGAAGGGACTATGCAATTTAAAGTCTTGTAGTGAGGACTATTGGTGCTGCACAGTTGAGTGTCATGTAATAGGGACAAAATACAGTTTAACTTCATGTAAGACATATTAAGGTATTTCTGTACAGTTCAGCATCATGTAGTTAGGACGATGGGGACAATACAGTTTAATGTCATGTTGGACAAAAGGGGGACTGTGCAATTTAATGTCACGTAGTAAGGACAAAAGAGGACAGATTTTAACATCATGTAGGATGTATTAGGGGATTTTTCACAGTTTAACGTCATGTTGGATGAAAAAGGAACGATACCGTTTAGCGTCATGTTGGACGAAAAGGGACAATATAGTTTAACATCATTTTGGACGAAAGTGCGAATAGTTTAAGGTCATATGCATAGACCATTGGTGCAGTATAACATCTTGCTGGACAAAAGGCATGCTGATAGTTTAAGGTCATATGCATGGACCATTGGATATACAGTTTAATGTCATGTGGGATGAAATTAATAAAAATATTTTAAGGTCATATGCATGGAACGGTGGTGTATAGTTTAACGTCATATAGTAAGGACGATGAAGGGGACACATTTTAATGTCATGATGGATTAAAGTGCGAATAGTTTAAGGTCATATCCATGGACCATATATGGTGCAGTTTAACATCTTGCTAGACATGAGAGAAATGAAACTATTTTAAGGTCGTATGCATGGACCGTTGATGATGTATTTTGTGTTTATACAAAATACTTCATCAGAAATCTGGCATTGGTTGGAGAAGTGATGAGTTCTCCATCTATTAAGATTAAAGAATAAGATCCATTGGAATAGGCCTTATGTATTGAGTAAGGTCCTTCCCATTTTGGTTCAAACATGGGAGGTTTCTTTCCGGGTATCAGCGGAGTTCAGAGAACCAATACCAATTCTCCCTTAATGAATGAATGAAGACAAAAATTTTTGTTGAAATCTCATGATATTATATTCTGGTAGACTTCCAAGTGGTGCAGGTTGCACAATATTTTCTCATATAACTATTCCAATTCATTCAATCACTTTTGAGATTGTTCATTTGTACATGAATGATCACAAATGGCTACTCTGAGCGAAGGTAATTGAACTTCAATGGGAAAGAATTCTTCTATTCCATATACCAATTAATATGGAGTTGACCACGTTGTAGTTTGGGTGGTGGTCCGATAAGCACATAAAGCATGAAAGAGTTTATCAGGCCATTACTTATTATCTCTATCCACCATCTTTTGTAGTATGTTTGAAAGAGTCTTGTTGATGGAATATATCGGGCCATTGGCCGCTGCATGATGCTGAGATGAATGGTTGGATTTGATGTTTTATTATTGATACAACTTCTTTACCTCGAATGAACAGAAGTTGGTGCCGTTGTCCGTCAATATGTTATGAGGGACCCCAAATATGGTACTGATGTTAGACTTGATGAAGCTAACAATGCTTTCAGAACTAACTTCTTTGAGAGGTATTGCCTCTGCCCATTTGGAAAAGAAGTCAGTAGCAGTACAAATATACTTAAACTGCTTGGCTGTAGCCGAAGGGTAAGGCCCCACCACATTCATTCCCCATGTGGCAAATGGCCACGAGTATTTAGCTGTATGAAGCAACTAAGGGGGATGATGAATGAAGTTGTAATGTACTTGTCATGAATGACACTTCATTGTGAAATCAACATAATCTTGTATCATTGAATTCCAAACGTATCTAAGACTTCCAATTTGATAAGACAGTCTATGTTAAGACTGATGGGCACCACAGACTCCTACATGCACTTCTTTCATGAAAGCCATTGTCTCTTCCCCATCAATGCATCTGTAGAGAATTCCATCAAAACCACGCTTGTAGAGAATTTTCTCTAGGTGATATGGGCTTTCATAAAGAGTAAAATTGACCACACGTTTCCGGATTTGTTCTTTCCCAGATTTATCAGGTGGAAGTGTTCCATTTTGATGGTATTCCCTAATAGGTGTCATCCATCCTATAGTATTACCAAATGGTTCAGGAATGGGAATAATTTCATTGATATCCTCTGTTCTGATTTGAACATAAGGTGAAATTGTATGACGATGGGCAATACTAATGGTTGTCTTGTCCCTATTTGGATCTGCTAGAGCTGTGGCTATATTAGCCAATGCATCAGCTTGGGCATTTTGTGACCGCGGGACATAGAAAATAACAATTCTGAAGGGAATTACGCCATTATTTCTCTGACGTAATCATACAAAGGGATTAGTTCTTCTTTTCTGATGGCAAAATCCCCATTGACTTGTTTGATTACCAGGTCTGAATCACCTTTCACCTTTAAGTGATTCAGTTGTGCTTGAAGCACCAACTCCAAGACTGCGATGAGAGCTTGGTATTCCGCATCATTATTTGTACCACCTTTCAACAATGAGAAGGAATAGGGTAACACTGGATTTTCTGAAGAAATGAGAACAATTCCTAACCCAAAATTGTTGAATGTAGGATTTTCCATTTTCCTCCCTGTTGGAATTCTAGAAGCACCAACAAAGTACATTTCCCGTGTTTGAAGACTATCTTAAATAAAGAAGACTTCTTCATCATGAAGTTCAATAACTGAATATGTATCTTCTACTGAAGGGCGCTCAGCAAGGAAATCAGCTAGAGCATGGCCCTTTATTTTCTTTTGAGACACGTACTTGATATCAAATTGCGGCAAAATAACTGCCCACCTTACCAGATGTCCTGTAAGCATTGGACGACTAAGGATGAATTTGAGTGGGTTATTGTGATATACCAATTGGACCTCGTGATGTTGCAGGTAGTGTCTCAACTTAGGAACTGCAAATATTAATGCTAAGCAGCACTTCTCAATACCTGAATATCGGGTTTCTACTTCAAGCATAGTTCGACTGAGATAGTAGAGGCTGTTTTCATTCCCATCATCATTCTTCTGAGCAAGAAAAGAACCCAACAATCGATCTAAAGCTGTCACATAGAGGATAAGTGGTCTTTCATCAACAGGTGGCATTAATACCGGTGGACTCAAGAGATACTTCTTGAGAATATAGAATGCATCTAGACATTCTTCAGTCCCCTGGTATTTGACTCCCTTCTTCATCAATTTGGTGAAAGGTAAACTTTTTCCTGCCAAATTGGCTATGAAATACCGAATATAGGCTAACTGTCCTTGAAGTCCTCTCAATTATTTCAAATTTCGAGGAGGTGACATACCAAGGATTGAATTTGTCTTCTTAGGATCGACTTCAATACCACGATGGCGTACAAGAAAGCAGGGAAATTTTTCTGAGGTTACCCCAAAAGCACATTTTAAGGGGTTCATCTTCAAATTATGTTGTCGAAGTTTGTAGAATATTATTTCCAAATCAGCCAAGTGATTAGAAGGTTGTTTGGATTTAACCACCAAATCATCCACGTAACATTCAACGAACTTCACTAAAAAGGGTTTGAAGATACGATGCATGTCACACTAATATGTTGGTCTGGCATTCTTTAGGCCAAAGTGAATTACCTGATAGTAGAACACACCCTGAGGGGCTCCGAAGGCTGTAGATTCTTCATCTTCTAGAGCCATTCATATTTTATTATACCCGGAATATCCATCATTGAAGGAAAGTTCTTCATAGCTAGTTGTTGCATCAATTAACAGTTCTGTAATTGGAACTGGAAAATCATCCTTAGGACAATGCCGATAAAGATCTCTCGAATAAATGAAAACTCTAATTTCTCCATTCATCTTCTTCACAGGGACAATATTAGCCAACCATTTGGGATATTGAACTTCTCTGATGAAGTTTTCTTTGACAAGATTATCAACTTCAACTTCAATTTTGGATGTATAAGTTGGGTGTGTTCTTCTAGAAGCTTGCTTGAATCCTCGATGTTCTTCTGGAAAACCCAAACAATGAGTAGCGACATCAGGATCAAGGAATGGATTCTCTGTATAGTTCCAAGAAAATATATCTCTATTAGGATTTAAAAATGAAGTATATATTTCTTGTTCTTCAATAGTCATGGACGCACTAATTAAAGTGGGGCGTGGATCTTCTTTTGTACCCAGATTTATTTCTCTGAGTTCATCCACGGTAGTAGAGACACCCTCATCAAATGCTCGAGGAGCATCCTTGAGATCTTCCTCTTCTTCTTCAACATGTGTTATTTCTTTTGTTTCTACTTTCATAGTAGATGATGAAGTATAATTTTCATGATCAAAAGAGATGTTAAAATTTGAACATTTTGAAGAAGAAGATTCCATTTCCGACCCGATTGATGATGAAGGGTCTTTCTTGGGTATTAAAGAGTAGATGATGGATTAAAAATATACATCATTGTTCACCTCTGACATTTCTATAACTTCTTATGGACTGGTTGGTGAATTATAGACTTGCTGGATTTCAGCAGATGAAATGAAGACATCCCCATTTGAGCTTTCATCATTGCTTGGTGAATCACCAATTTCTCCCATGTTGTCTGGCTTGATTGTCGTAATTGACATTATGGAAGTTTCCATAATAGTATTTAGATTTGAATCTATCCTATCAATTTGAATGATATGAAACACATAATCTATACTCACATGTGTAAATGGATATACTGAAATTTATTCCAAACCATATGGAGCATTAACTTTGGTAATCTCCCGTGTTGTGGATTTCTCCTTTCCCTTCAAGTGATATAATTCCACCTCAATGTATTGAGATTCACATGTCTTGAATGGGGCCTAATCACCATACAATGACCCAACATGACCATCAAAACAATACTTGAGACATTGATGGTATGATTAAGGGATATACGCATTTTGATGTAGCCGGGGTCTTCCAAGCAAGATGTTGAAGGCTGAGTCCTGATCAACAACCATGAAACCTGAATTGGATACAAGATCTACAAACTGAGTTCTGAGTGTAATATCGCCTAGTGGTTCTTGTTAATTTTTATCATATCCTTGTAACATCATAGTAGAAGGAGATAAATCAGATTCTGTGCGGCCCAATCGACGAAGTGTACGAATGGGCATGAGGTTGACTCCTGAACCATTATCAATGAAAGCTCTTCAGATGTCTACACCATTGACCTTGACAGATAAATACAATGTTCTAATATGTCCATGCATAACATCATCTTCATCTTCATCTATGAAAGATATCAATGCATGGCATTCTGCAAGATTATTCTCTACATGGTAGGCGTCAGCTGCAGCAATTTCAGATTCAAAATCCTGAGGACTTGACCAAGCCTTAATGAGTGCCTCCTGAAGATCCTTTGATAAATCCAAGGCATCCAGAATTGATAATTTGGATGGTACTTGGGCTAGGTGTCTCAATACATCATACATATGATCCAAATTTCTGTGATTCCCTATAAGAACATGTGATTTAGCAGGTGCCTTGTAAGTTGATGCTTTGGAAGTTCATGCATCTTGTATCAGGGTGGGAGTTGGTAATACTCTTGGTTTTGGATGATTAGACCAAATAGGTCTATTTTCTTTCTAAGAGGAATAAGGTGTAACTTCCAACCGATCTTCCAGAATAACTGTGCCAGGACTGAATCTTCCTTGTGTGGAAGAACTTGCTTGTTCTTGTTGAGCTCGTTGAAGGGTTCTGCCATGAGTTTCTACCGTATACACAGTTATAGAAGGGGTAGAATTGGAATAGTGGCCTCTGAAAGATCCACTTCTTCCTCTTTATCCTGAGCCTCTGGAACTTCCTCTGATTCCTTTGTTTGATATAGGGAACCCAGGTTCATCGAGATCGAAACTGTGATTGGCATAAGGATCTGTTAAGTAAATCATGTTAACAGAACCAAAGTTTAACTCATCATTCGATGAAGACTCTGCCTGACAAGCCAATTTAGCATGTTTCGTTTCGTGGGACAGTGCCCGTGGATTTGAAGTAGATGACATAAAATATTCCAGAGTCAACAATAACTTGGGCTTTTACACATACTCTTCTTCTTCTTATTCTTCTTCTTTCTTTGAATTATGTCATTTCTTTAAGGATTTTCCCTCATATGAAGAGGTTTTTGATGCGACATTCATGGAAGAAGACACAATTGGTTTCTTAAATTGTGTTCACAAAATAGCATGAGTTCAGTTGATCATTTTTCTAACCATCCAATATTCATATTTCTGTGCATTTTTGTTTTTGACTTCCTGCCACTCGCCTTCTTCCTCTGGAGTTGTAGCAGTAACACATGATACCTGAGCTGAAGAACCTTTCAGTTTGACTTGTCCCGAGTCGACCATTTTTTGCAGGAGGTCCTTAAAGACAAATCACTCCTGAATGGGATGCCCCAATATCTGATGAAATAGGCAATAGTTGGGACGGTCTTCATCTCCTTCCTTGTTTGGCCATTTGGGACCTGGCAATTGAACCAAATTATTTTCCAGAGCTAAAATGAAGTAGCCGGGAAGCTGTTCATTTCGGAAAGAGTAAACATTGCTTTTTCAAATCCTCAAATTGTTTCCGTCTTTGATCTCTTTGATCGTCTTGATGAAACGGCCTCTATTTCTGACGCTCAGGAGGTGGAGCCCTTCGGGAAGATGATGGTTTTGAAGTAGAAGTAGGTACCGGTTCGTGTCTAAGCATGACTGTAGCAGTCTCTGCTCTACCCATTCTCCTTCCTCGAGCTGATGGAACTAAACGATTTTTATCCTTAGACATTGTAAGAGAGTATTCATTCTTTTGAGCAATTGAAGTAAGGTCTGGGAACCCTCCTCTGTATTTCAAAGGGATCAATGGCATGCATAGCTCATCACGTAGATTTGCCACACAGATTGGCAATAATTATTCTTGAGGGAGTGCTAAGCTCATGGAATATGTTAATCCCTTCCAGCGAGCAATGAAATATGAAAACCTTTCATTATCCCTTTGCTTATATTTTGTAAGATAAAAAACTGTTGTATTTGGTAATGTTGAGTTGATCTGAAGAAGGAATTTTTGGTGAAGATCCTCCCATCCGGTAATTGACATGGATTGCAAGATTCTGTCCCAAACAAAGGAAGGCCCTTGTAATGACTGTACAAAACACCTGAGCATAACTGCTTCTTGTTGCTGAAGGGTTCCCATCATAGGATCACAACGAGAAACAAAATGTGTCATGTGTTTCTCTGGGTCTCCCGAACCATTAATGATTGGGAATGTGGTATTTGATCAAATTTGATGGGGGAGGAATTGCATCAACCCATTCAGGGTAAGCTCTCTTTTCTGGTTGAATTTGAGCTCGTTTCCCCTCCATAGCATCCAAACGAGCTGTTAATGACTCAATAGTAGTTATTATGTTTTGAGAAACATCTGGTTGAGCTTGGACCTAAACAGGTGCAATGAATGGAGCCTGTACAGATGTGGCAGCTGGTACTACAACCGATGGCAGCACTGCCGATTGTTGTTGCACTTGACCCATAAGATTGGACCTGTGAGGGTGTACTGATAAAAGAGGATATTCTTGATCCATCCCAGTAGCCACAACAAATTCCTTTGGCTGACTGACTCCAGAACTCTTAGGAGGAAGACTACCCTGAAGTAGTTCTGCATTAATCCTCCTCAATTCATTCATTTCTTCCTCTTGTTGTGCAAATCTTTGCTCTAGTGAGAGTGAGTGGCCTTCTCCAGAGGAAGGGTATGTAACCTGATTCTTTCCATTCCCCATGTTGGATCCCATTCAGAGAGGGGGAAGTGGGTTTCTTGAAGGAACACCCAGATTCTGGGTAAGCCTTTGATTTTTTGTACGCACACCTTCTTCATTTGTGTCTGTGCGTAAAACTTATTGAGAAGGAACCTCTTCATCATATCACTTTGAGTAAACCTCATCTGGTGGATCAGCAACAATGGAATTGATGACATTAATTGATGCATAATGCATTGCATACCTTCTATCAGCATTTTTGTGATATTGTCTTCTTCTATGTCTCTGATGCGATAATGACTTTTGTCGATTTGATCGCTCAGGAACTTCTTGGCGAACCATAATTTGGAGGGAATCTCCTAATAATTTGGCTCTTCATTCCCCTTGGGGATTCATGCATAATAGAGAGAAGACTGACTTTATCTAAGGAAGAGATTGAGGATTTGAAAAAGTCCCATGTCTGGTGGACTTGGGTTGTTCCGGCTGTTCCTGCCCAACTCCTCGAATCCTATTTGTTGATTTCGAGGGTTGGGTTAAAAGATCCCCCAATCTGGAAAGCTAGGGTGGTTCTTGACATGATATATCTGATACCTTCTTGTAAGCTCTCCTGATCTTGCGGACTTTAGTCTGGAAACTGGCTGGATGCATCAACCTGCATCCACATTTATCACCCGGCTCAAAAGACCATTGGATGATTTCTGAAACTTCTGTCACTTGATGATGTGCTTTCTCTATATGAGAGTACTATTCAATATTCGTTTTTTCTTGATATAGGAGTAATTCAACAACTTGTTCTCTGTATGATTGATTTTGAGAATAACTAGTTGAATAATGTTCTTGAGCAAGCCTTTGATTACAAACAAAGCCAATTGGTTGTGGCCGGGCATGGGCAATAACATTGCATGGGACCATTTTCGGTGGGCTTTAATGACTGGAGAGTACAGTGAAATTTAGTGCTCCATGAACACCACATCCCCTGATATGAATTCTAGATGAGGCATTGGCAATTAACTGGTGAAATCTTGTTAGTGTGCCAAGGCATGAATGTTGAATGGATCTCTTCTTCTTTTCAGCCTTCAGATATCGAGAAACTGAGAGAGAAGCCAAGTCAATTTTTCATTGTAACCCTTCTATTATCTTGATCTGATTTTCGTATTCATCATAATATAATATTTTCTTTTTCAAATGACAAATATTTTTCGATATGTTGAGACGAATATCATGAATTCCAACTTCTATCAACATCTCTAGAATGTCATACTGAGAGTCAGCCGAAGGCCAAAACATGACTGGAACTTCACCTTTCACTAATTGTTTTCTCATATTCAGTACTTCCAATTTATCTTTCAATGGATATTATTCTACCTTATTGGACCAGATTTGGTGCTTTGTTTTTTACTTCAACAGATTCAACAAGATCGACAGAGAATTCACTAATCAAACTAGAAGATGAATGACCCAGTGGTGGTTCGAAGAATGACCTACACCCTGGGCTATCTTCTGATTGAGAAAGTATATCACCTGTAAGAAGTTATGCATCAGACATTACTGGCTTCACATTTTCAAGTGTCTCAAGATAATAGGTCTTTCTCTTCACAACATTGTCTATTGGAGCATTTTCCAGGCAATGTGCATTATAACTATGGAGAGGACATTCCCCGTTAAATTAATCATCATGGGGAGGACCACCATGGTGGGTTATAGTAAAAGATAAAACATTTTTCTCCTTGGTCTTCTAGCCACACAGAGGGTTCTTGTGGCTCTCATCTAAAGACTAAACTTATGGATCGACCGAACTGTCATGAAGCAAGCCTTCATGGGGAAGTGTCTGATGAAGACCTTCAGAATTAATGTTCCCACTATTGGGAAATGAGGGAGTATATTCTTGAATTCCAATGGATAAATGTCTGAGGGCATCAGGAAATACAGCGTCGAGCAAGGCCTTATTACAAATTGGCTCTTGATTTCATGACTGTGCTAGGAGGGTCTTCTTTTTAGACTCCTTATTATTCAATTTAGGAACCAATTGTTGACGAAAGTGGTCCTTATGGGTAGGTGAATATGCCTTCTCAAGAGAAATGATCAGGTTAGGCTGATTATCTCCGCTCAAATCAGGTGTATGTGCCTAACTTGGTTTTTCGTATGATATGGGAAGAAAGCCCCACAACCCTCTTGGAATGGAATAGAGGTGTGTGTCTGTTCCGGAGTGAACTTTTGATGTGTCACTCCACTGGTAGGGATAAAATTATGTGTCTTTCCCTGAGATGCTACGGAACCTGTTAAAATATCATGGAAGGCATCCAGAATATGAGGAGGGATTTGCTTCTGCCTCTTTACCATTGATAGAATATGTTTGGTGACTTCAACCGCCGAAACGGGGATATACATCCATTCCTTGTTTAGAGTAGGTGTGTGTTCCTGCTCTTATCCTCCTTTTCCTATCAGTGAATCCTGATAGTACTCAGGTGTGGTGGTAGAGAGCTGAGTCTGCCTCCTGTTTGTCACTGGAGCTTTCCGACTAACTTCTCCGAATGCTACATAACGAGATTGTTGGTTGGATTGATCAATACTAGAAGGTGTACGTGCATGCTGATTGCACTCCGCCGAACGTGGTTGATGAGCTTACTTTAATACTGACAGACAAGGCTGCTGGCATGATTGATGAGTGTAAGTAGGTGTATGTGCCTATTTACTAGTTTTCAACACATTGGGTTGGCGGGATCCATCGTATGCAGTCAGACTAGCCTGCTGGATAGCTGAGGATTTATAAACAGGTGTATGTTCCTGTCTATCGTACTCCAACAAAATTGCCGGGAGGGATTAGCGTGCTACTGCCAGACGAGTCTTCTAGACAGCAGGATTAAAACGGACGGGTGTGTGCGCCCGCTAGTTGCTTGCCACCAAGTTAGGTTGGTGGAATTCTCTAGAGATGGAAGAGATGAGAACCTGCTCACTATTGACCAGATTTCGTCTCTAGCGGTTCATCTTTCTTGCTCGGGTTCGAGGAACCTGAGCCGAACACCTGGAGATGATACCCTCATCATGTTAAGGGCGCACTGCCGCACCAGTCTGATGGAGATTGTTTATGGGAGCCCTTGGGAATGAATAATGTCTCCATGAATTAAGGCCCTGAGGGACCTGCTCATTCACCTCCCCAGAATATGGGAGTGAATGATGATTGTGTTCTGGGGATTACAACCTAAAATGGTTGGAGACGGTGGTTGGCACCACCTACTTCTTGATCACTGGTCGTCGCTGTCCGGATGACCAGGGTGAATTATTGACTTGGAGGGCTTGTTGAGCGGCCTCCATAGTCGGAATAGTACAATTTTAACGATACACCTTAACCAGCGAATTTGATACCCAACATTGAAGATGGTGAGTTGGTGATATCATCCTCAGAGTGAACGACGATCCAGCAGGAGTAGTAGTAGAGGCCTTCCCAGCATAAGTATTCACAGCTGAAGTATTCACAGCCGATGTATTCACAGGTGTGAACATAAGAGAAGCCATTTCTATAACATAGAAGATCTTGGAAAATAGTGCATGTTTGATATAACAGATGTAATCAAGATAAGTCCGGCCACTACATCTTTTGGATATGCACATATGTTATTGATTGTCTTGTTGGCCCTCTCATTGAGTTTAAATAGGGTCTTAACAAAATAGGTAAAACAACACTTTAGCTTTGTTAAAATTCATGTCGAGTTCACCATTTTTTGTTTCCTCTAGAATTGGGAATGACCTCATAAATTTAATGTTCAAACATTCCAAGCAGTTTCTGACGGGTTTGTTCATAGAACTGGAAACATCCAATGATTATATATCCATTTGGACCTACTTTCCAAATGTATGTGCTCATTAGTTATGGACCAATGAGACTTAAGAATTTTCATTGGTCGAGAGGATGGGAGGTCGGACTCACCACACCTTTTTAGGGGAATTATTTTCTAATCCGGGACTCTCTTTATAGATTTAAGTAATGTTCATGAATCCTTATTAAATTACCAAGTATAAAATGAGCATTCCTTTAGATCTGAAAATTAATGATTGATATGTAGGAAATTTAGAGAATATTTTATATGTATTTGAGGACCTTCATCGATAGAGAATCATCTGTATTTGTTAGAGATTTTTAGTCAATGGTATCTTTTAATACATTATATAAAAGTCTCTTGGTCATTATGATGACCATACTGGTTTTAAAGCCACTCAAAGGGGCACTTGTTTTTCTTGTCATTCAAAAGGACATAGATTATTTCAGAGTTGGGATCATACCCGCAGATAGACAACCTACGTATCCTTTATTTATAAAAGAAATCAGAACCCACATAGTTCGAGTAAGGGAGTATGTTGTTTATGTATGATTGATGGCTCAAAGAAATATGTCATAATTACTTTTACACTCTAATATCACGTGAGTCATGCTCGGTGTGAGAAACATTAGGTATTGGTGAAACCAGAAAATTGTTCCACAAAAGTTGCAATCATATAAAATTATGTTGGCCTTATGTATGTATGACTACCCAAATAGAGATTAGGAATTATTTCAGAGAAGAAGTCTGGGAACACCATCCATAAAGGAATATGTACTTTATAGAGATTTGGATACTCTAACTTGGGGCTTACTCCTAGGGTGGATGCCAAAATTTGGAGGGGACTTATGGTTGGGTTTTACTCCTGTGAAGGAAGCCCAAAAGAAAAAGTAGATTAAGACTAGTTAAGAGAAACTAAGACTGGGGCTTACTCCTAAGTAGGAGACCCAGGTTAAAGGAATTTGAAGACTGGGGCTTACTTCTGAAGAGGAGTCCCAATTTATGGGAATTTTAGAATTAAGGGACATGGGGTTTAATCTTTATGAGGATTCCCACATTTGTATATTTGAGATTGGGGCTTATTCCTGAGGAGGATTCCCTGATTTTGGGAACATTGAGACTGGGGCTTACTCCGGAAAAGGAAGCCCAGAATTGAGAAATTATTACTGGGGATTACTCCAAAAGAGGATGCCCGAAAAAGAATGGGGCTTACTCATGAAGAAGAGGCCTAGATTAAGGGAATTTTAGAATTAAGGGACTTGGGGCTTACTCCTAAAGAGGATTCCCAAATTTTTAGATTTGAGACTGGGGCTTATTCCGGAGGAGGATGCCCAGATTTTGGGAACTTTGAGACTAAGGCTTACTCCTGAAAAGGAAGCCCAGACTTGAGAAATTATGACTGGGGCTTACTCTTAAAGAGGATTCCCAAGTTAGGGGACTTGGGGATTACTCTTAAGAAGGATGCCAAAATTAAGAGAACATGGACTCGGGCTTACTCCTGAAAAGGAGGCCTAGGGTAAGGAATCTCATCTTAAAGGATGAAGTTGAATGAATTAAATCTCTAACCTTAGTGACATAAAGATGTGTAAATCACTAGGTTTTGAAATATGTTCCACAGAATTCCTTTCATATAAAGAATCCAAATAAGGAAACATTCCATAAATGGATTTGAAGAGGGTTTGAAGGATGAATCTTGAATAGGATAGGTGGATAGGCATAGGAGAGGTGAAATGGGTAGGAAGGGAACCCAAAAAGGGAGGGGTGCACAAGTCCTGCTTGGGCGCGCTAGTCTTGGTTGCGCATGTGTACCTGCGCGACACATCGGTACTTGCACGATGGTTGACCCTTAGGGTAAAACATGGGCGAGGCTTGGCTCAATCCCTTAGTACAATCCCTAGAGGCTTCCAGAAGAGAGTTGTGCAAGTTTGGTTGAAGGGTTAAAGTGGCGCACAAGTGTGGCCATTTCCCTTAAGGGCTGGCCACTCAGGCGCACAAGTGTTGATGAGTTTCAACACATAGGACTTACTTCCTCCCATTCGATCCTCCGTTTTAGGTATGAAAATACCTTAGAAGTTTTCGGACTCTTCAAGAAGAGACTAGGGCGCCAGGAGCTCAAATATGAGTTTCTGGAATTTTTCCTCCTCAAAATGGGGGGCCCATAGGGGGTATTTATAGGCTGGAGATGACCCTGGGCGAAATTCAAAGAGGGCGCGCAAGTCACCTGCGCGACCACTGGGAGGCACGCAAGTATACTTGCGTGACCTTGGTGGAACATGCGTGACCTAAGTGCATTTGAATCATGGTTCATGCCTTTGTCAATTTTTTGTGTTTCTTCAAAGTATGAATCACATGGAGTTCAAGGTATTTCCCTTTTCATTCCTTCAGACTCTGTGATGGAAAGGAGTGTCAACAGACACATGATCTCACCAAATTCTTATAAAATGCCGTCCCAAACCATTATCCTCGAGAGATCAATGTTTACACTAACCTGAGGGAACATCCCCCATACACAAAATTCCTGAAATAAATTCCACAGAATTTAAAAATATTGGGTGATGATTATAGATTTATAAATATAGAAAATATCCATAAATGAAGAAACAATCAACCAAACCAAAACAATATGATGCATGAAATTTAAACATTACAACAAAAAACAAAAAAAATAAAATTTATATAATAGTATCAGCAAGAAGTGACATAATAAGTCCACAAAAATAAAAGATATAATTACATAGAAACCCTAATGTGGAATCATGATGACCCATCCATATGAAAATCTTTAACCTCCATCCACTCCCCCAATAATGTAGCATCATAATTCTCTTCTATAAAAATAAGAGAATATTTCCTTATTTTTTTAATGATTAACATCATCCACATATGAACCAAAGTTCATATATTGGAGTTAAATAATCATATATAGAATGAAATCAACCAAATCATACCATACACACAAATATGATAAGAAAATGGTAACTATATATTAATAATATAAATAAAATAAAAGAGGGGAAATCAAAATACGTTTACCAATTTAATTCAATTATGTTTATGTAAAAAATAGTTAATAAATTATATGGAATACCCACTCCACATTCACACCAACACTCACATAAACACAAAAATACATTCCATGATAGTCCAAATACTCATGAGTTGTAACTCATCAATATAAAAATCTAGTAATTTGTGACAATCCTTTATGTGCTCCTAGTGGCACATGACCCTTCTCAGAACCTGATGGGGAACCACCTAATGTAATATGAACTCAAACCCACCATGTATTTTAATTCACTAAATAAATTAATTTATCATATATATAATTTTCTCTTTTTATCATTTTATCAAACATATTGTCAGATTCATCCTCAATCCATCATTATAATCCATAAAAAGAAGGTTTTATATAATATTTCAATAAGAGTTATTACGTTAAAAAGAACAATAAAAATAATTTCGATATCCAAGGTTCCCATGTCATAATGTGGAGAGGGTTCATTAAAAATAAATCATGACGAAATTTATTTTTTGATCATAAGATCCCATTTTAAAAATAAAATTTTCAGATTGATAATGAGTTTAGTGAATGATGGATGTCACCAAACATCATGGATCATCAGAAATTTCCAAATAGGAAGGATCATAAATAAGGCATATCAAATAATGAATTTGGAATAAATATTCTTCATAAATAGGAAAATTTTCATCCAGAGTCACCACTCAAAAGACCTAAATCGAGATCCAAATTGTCGAAGATTGGAAAACATGTTAATCCATGGTAAAAATCGATTGAAAATTAAATTTTATACCCCCCCTCCCATAATATTTAATGTTATTTCCCCTTGAATACCATAACACCCTCTTATATGATCAGTGCAAGAATCAAGTGCATCCATAAATAATTTAACCATTTCTAGGGCCAAATGGTGTCCAATAAGGTCATTGTTCATTTGACTATACGAAGTTCATTATCCCACCATGGTGTGACACAATGGGGTGTCAAAAAAACCTGAGTAATTATAGACCAACCATACCCAATATCAATTAGTGGATAGGTCTCTCTTCCATATTCTATAGTGAAACCCTAGTGCACCACACGTAAAACCACTGCGTGACCACATCCAACCATGGGAATGTTTTCAATCCCAAGCTATATAAGTGTACTCCTAGTACACCACACTATCCAACAATGTATGATATTGTTCGTACAACAGCTTGGAATATCGAAACACTCCAAACCTCATCGAGTGACCTACCAAAAATCCCAAAATGAAAAAATAATAATAAGGATTTAAATTACATAATAAAATATATATGTTATTAAAAATGGGTTTTAAATTAACCTACCATTGGTATTTACATCCTTGGGATGCTAGAGGTTTTCTGTAACTTTGAAAACATTTGGTCATATATCCCTTACCAATCTAACTTTTTCATGGGTCTCTTAATTTTATTTAATATTATTCCATAGTCCACATAAATTGGAAATTAATCTCCCTCATTAATACTTTTCTTATAAATCTACTGGGAAAAAATCCTTCAAGATGACCTCTTGCTGTTTTTATGTGTGATTCTATTTATAGACAAATATAGATGATCGTGAATAGGTATGGTTGTTGATTTTCGAAACAAGGGTTTTAAGGTGGTGTAGTTTTCAAGTGATTGCCTAATTTTTGCACCTCAAAACTGGGAGTTTGTTTTTGGTATAGAAATATTTTATCATAGGATTACACATTATGTGAACCATGAATCATAGTTCGTAGAATAAAAAAGGTGTTATGTGGAATGAAGAATGAATTTTGGCAAATAAAAATTACTTCATAGTTGTATTATGTGGACCACGAAGCATAATATGCAGATTGCGAATAGAAAACGGTTCACAGGGAGGATTTCTAATCATGGGAGGCCAACGATATGTGGAAGGATTTCGATAAGTAGGTCGGATTGTCATTGGAAAAATTGAGATTGTGATTTGGGATGCTATGAAGGAATAAGGGAAGTATGAAGAACATGTAGGGAAATGGTTTGTGGAAGCAACGATATGAGGTGAAGGTGGTACCACATCAAAGATTCAGGGAGATCATATTAGTGGGAATGTCATATCTTTTTTTACCACATAAAGAGCTCTAATCCCTGTATTAGTTAGAGAAATTTTTGCAGGAAATCAGCTTTGCTTCGGGAATTCGGTGATGTCCAAAATTGGTTCACCTTGGACAATTCTTCGAATGGTGAAGTATTTCGTGAGGAGGATTATGATAAAGGAGATGAAATCGTCTGTAGAAGGAATAGTCTTTAAAAGATGGAATTCTACAGATGAAGAGGTTCTATTTGGAGGTGGTCAGTGCATGAATCATTCACTCTAATTTTTCATCACTTTGATGATAATAAATCATTGTTAAGCTTTAATAGGTAGCCAACACCTTTTTAATAGATCCCCAAATACAAGAGAGGAATTGATGATCGTAGTCACATATGAACAATATTTGTATTCTAGGAAATTTTACTGGTTCCCAAATTAAGATATCTCTATAGTAATTTATTTTATTGTATTCACTAATTTGAATTATGCAATATAACTTTATGATTTAGTCGACAATCACCCAAAATGGAATCTTGATTATTATTATTTCATGGTAAAATTTTGAAAATTTCCCTAGTAATTTATTCCCATTTAAACAAAATTATAGAAAAAAATTACAAGATATGAGCTTCTCATTAATACTCAAGCATAATATTTCGATAGTTGGGTCATTTTGTAACATAATAAAATAGTTTTAGTTTCATTCATGGCTAGAACACATGGGTCCTTTGATCTTTTTACGTCTTATAGATTATGGGTTGAATTTCCCCCTTAGATGGTTGATTTGTCTCAAGAAGTTATTCCTTGTAAGATGACAGAATATCTATAGGATCATGGAGTTGAATAAAAAGTACTATCATGTGTCCTTCTACCAATGGTCTCACCACAATTTATTTTTTATTTAATGTTATGTCAATCAGGATCTGATCATTATAAAAAATTGTCCTGTTAAATGGAATCAAGAAAAAGATTCACAAGAAATAATGTTTTAGCTTCATTTTAATTATTTTAATATATATTCTAATGAAGAGTCATACACATAAATTTTCACTTATAACATGATTCTCTCAATAGATTTCTATACTTATACCAGATAAAATCATCACCCATGTAATTTAAATTTCCCTATGTATACTCCATGTCAACGTCTAACATTTAGTGATATTCAAAGCATCAATTCTTCTCAAGGTCACATCGATTATTGATAAGTTGTTTTTCAATAATTTACCATTGTAAAACACAGTGAAATACGCACAAAATAGATAATGATGTCATTTTTTCAAAGCATGAACCACTAAAACAAACTCAAAGACCTAGATAAGATATTTATTTTAATGAAATCCATACTTTTGTGATCATAAATATATGATACAGTCTCCCTGTATAAGAAAAAATAGATTCTATATCGATATGAATCATAGAAAACTAGATAATCATTACCTAGTAATGGAAAGATAAAAATTAGTGCCAACATGAGCATAAATATAAGTTCAATAATGATTTTTTAGAAGAATCACTCTACTAGAATGAAGTTCCATTTCTAATTTGCATTAACATAAGTGGTGCATGATTTGAGCAGAAACAATTGAAGTATTAATAATAACCTACTAATACTAGAATGTAATATATATCTAATTCAATCTTCAGTGGTTTATAACAAAATAAAACTTCTACCAATTCAGGGTCAACTCATAGACCCTTCCCAAAATTATGTTCCCTAGAAATTGAACTCCTTATATACATAAATCATATTTATATAATTTTTCATATAATTAATTATCATTCATTATTATCTAAAAAATCTATAATTATTTTTCATGTCAATTATAAATACCTCAATGAAGGAATCTATGTACATTTGGAAGACATGATTCATCAATTCCAAAAAATATTTTGGTGTATTTTTTATACCAATGGGAATTAACCAATATCCATAGTGACCATAGTTACTCTTCAAATATGTAGCTAGAATATAAAATTTCCTATCTCGGAGTTGGTGATACTCAGACCATTAATAAATATTGAAGAAGAAATGGAATTCTTTCAATTTGTAAAATAGATCGTCAATTAATAGAATAAGATTAGTTTTCTTTATCATGGAAAAATTCAATTTATGATAATCAATGAAAATTTATAAATAATTATTATCCTTATTTAAAAAAATTGGGAAATCCAAGGTGAATTACATGGTATTATAGAACATTTACTATTAAATTATACAAAATGGACCTTAAATTATTTTAATTCCACTGGATTTATTCTCTGTGATGGAAGTAAAATTTGATTTTTCCATGAATGGATATAAAAAAATCACACTTCCCATTTTATGAAATATGTCAAGATACTGATCCTCAATAGTAGGATAATTTAATTACAAAGTAAATCCATTACTACATAAAGTGACCATTTCCAATTGATAAAAAATAGTTCCCATCATTGGTGTTAAACATCCTACTCATCCATTATTCACATCCCAGTATTAATTAAAGATATTCTCCATCCTAATTAGAGATTCAAAATTAACTCACTATGGATAATAATCAATATGATCTTTCAAATTGAAAAATTAATACATTCCAAGGGTTAAATCAAAGATATCCTTTTCTAGAATAGTACAGTCCCTAAAAATCATAACACTATCAATGGTTATTTGAGAATCTACAAAAATAAACTTCTACACTCCCACTACTTGAGAGGTCAATAGATACTCATTGATGTGGAATTAGATATATATGAATCCCCATTTTATTAATGGAATTAGATGAAATAAAATAGTAGGATACACCAGTATTGAAAACAACATTCATAAGACTATATTTATGAATAATGGTTCCAGGAAAAGTTGAAGGACCTAAATGATCCTCTATTGTTATATTATCTGATTCAAATAGCTTCTTACAAAATACCAATAGTTCATTTTTACAATATTTTTGCTGAATTTTCTTTTTTTAGTTGATTCAAGAACCACCTTGGCTCACATAGTTCAATGGATGAAAACTATTTTGTCATGATCACCCAGTAAAAGAATAATGTTTCTGAGAAACTTGATAGTTATTGGAAGTAAATAAATTATGAGTTTAATGTAAATATCATCATGGATATATCAACTAATTTCTATTGTGGAATGACTTTTACAGTTCTGTATAATCCCACTTATTATAATCTAAGAGACAACGTTGGAATTACTTGGGATTGTTACTGGAGCGTGGGGAAAAATTAAATCGACCCAGTGTATGGGTTTCCCAATATTGTACCTCCCTAGTTATAGGTGTACCACATATTCTTATTCCCTAAATTAGAGATCCCACTTGTACCCATATTGATGAGCATGATTCCTCTAATACAATCCCCAAAAGACAATGTTATGAAATTTTCACTCTATTAATCATGTTTGTATACTCATAAATACATGTCACAACTATCTGATAATGAATTTTTAGATTCATTACAGACTCATGTAAATGTAGATTTAGGGACTCTACAATGGGATATTTTTGGAGGAAAAATAATTATTCTCATAAATATATCTTTATATTCAATCACTAAAACTATTTATTACTTAGGAATTAATAAATAAATCATTTTTGATATCTTTATTATTTTTAGGTAGCATTTCTTGTAAAAATCTATTCAAATCCCTCCCAAAAAATCCCATTGTACAGTTTTTCACGGATAGTTAAATCCTTTTATTGATTTTTGGTATAATCCAATATGTATACATAAAACATCTCCTTTTTATCCTTTAGTTTTCTAAAAAAATAAATGATTTTATTTATTCTATTAATCCATTCTTATACATTTCTAGTGCAAAATATCCATAAAATAAGAATGGATTCTATTTTTGTAAATTCATATAATGATACATATGTCATGATTTTTCATTTAAATTCCAATTATCAGTATTATGAAATGATTATACATTTATTTGTTAAATTTGTTGATTGAATTATAGTTTAGGTGAAACCACGTTATTTGTAGCATCTTGTAGATGGTTTTGAGAACATCAAACCAGTGTTATTTCTATATTTTTAGAAAAAAATTGCACCACATAACTAGTAGCTGAATTCATAGGATATTTAAATTAATAAAAATAGAAAATATTATAATTAGATTCCAAGAATCATCAAACAAAATATAGGAAATTTATTCCTAGTTGGATATGTCACTATTAATGCATGATATGATATAATCATCAGTCAAACACCTTAAGATTAGGTGATAGTACTGTTATAATTTGTAAAAAATATTTTACTACTGGAGCCACCATAGTAAAATATAATTTATTATATGGATTATATTTATGTATTCTTATACTATATATTTAAATTTTTATCACATCAAATCTCCTTGATATCCTTTCTATGATGAAATTTTGATCAAACTAATAACATTTCTATCATTGTGACCCGAACAAATTTCATGGAAAGTGTTATGGTTCCAAAACCATTAAGTTAAATACACCAAACAAAAAATCTAGGAAACAAATTCCAATAGAATACTAAATCAGTGAAATACATTTTTCCCTTTATATAAACACTACATATCAATACAAAATGAAAAAACCAAAACCAATCTATATGATGTATAAAATGTAAACAATAAAACTTGAAAATTAAATAAATTACTAAAAATATCATATTGGCATCAATAGGTGAAAAAATACATCCAACCAAAAACTAAAATACATCATGACATAACTTCATCACTGTGGAATCACTCATACCACTCTATTATAATATCTCTAACTTCTTACCACCCACCCAATAATAAAACATCATGATGCTCCATTAATGAAATACGAGTCTTTTCCTTTACATATATCATGTTTAAAAACACCTGTATATGAATCTAAGTGTATATAAAGGTTAGATTAATAATATCGATTAGTAAATAACCATGATATTCCCACACATTCCATAAAAACAAGAACAAGTTAGTTCACATCTTGAAATACAACTAAAACAAATTAGAGGAAATATAGAGTAGTTTTCTAATATAATTTTATTAAATATACGTAGAACAAATATTACATCCATTAAATTTATTACCCAATAAAAATCCATACACCCAAAAAACACATTAATTCCATGAAATTGTAATAACATTAAATTTTAAAAATAAAACTATGGTTGATAATGAACTGGACATCCAACCTGAAACATAAATGACTCACAATATATTTAATAGTTATAACCTAGATGTTGCATGTATGGCCCAAAGGCCTTCATTTTTATTGATTTTTTGATAACCTCCCCTTCAAGGGATGAGGGGGAACCCTTACAAGGCCCATAGGCTTTGAGATTAAATGGCTCGTAGGCTTAGGAGATTACATGACCCGAAGGTCTTAGAGAATTCAACTAGACTATCTACAAGGAACTGCTCCTCCACAACATCTACATCATGATAGAATCTCTCCACCTTTTCATGACCTTCTAGCTAGGCTTCCTATGCAAGGAAAGGCTAGTACTGATGGCATAGCCATACCCCCTCATTCCGATAATCCATTTGGCTCTGCTCTGGGGAGTGAACCTACTCTGAATCCTCTTCTCAAGCTGCTCCTTTTTTGTAGTGTGTATGGGGCCTGCATTTATGTGGCACGAAGGCCTTAGGGTGGTTCTATGTCCTTAATGTGACCCGAAGGCCTTGAGAATCAACAGACCTGAAGGCCTTGGGTGGCCCGAAAGCCTTACAGGACCCGAGGACCAAACTAGTGAGCCGAAAGCCCAAATGGATGAATAGTTCTAGCTTCTATAGTACCGAACAATGCCTGCTACTATGCCTACTACAGTACTGATGTAGTACCAAAAATATGCCTCCACCTAGATTTGATCTCGAGTCTCTTGGATGCACCTAGCGAGTCCTCACTAATTGTGTTGAGTCTCATGTGCATAACTTAGCTGTTAAATCGGGGAGTATAAATAATTTTAACTAATTTATGATCAATTTTTAGTATATAATCAAACATTATTTAGTGATGTAATTTTATTCTTCAAAAAATATGCTTTCTTGAAAAATGATTTTTATTTATTTTCATGAAACAATATTATTAAGCGAATTAAAAAATATTTAAATTTACTTGATAAAATTGAGATAATTTTTCAACTCATCATATCAAATTTTAATTTGGGTGAAATGATGGAATATGTCATAAAATATTTATTTTTCAGTGGAAAGTTAAACATAATTATTTTTTATAAAAAGAAAATTTATTTTAAATATTTTATTCAATTTTGAAGTCGCATTAATTTTTTACTATGATTTCATGTAATATAATAAATTTATTAAGCTTAATCCACTAAATTCTTTTTATCAAATTCATATTTTAATTTTTTTATAAGTTTGTCTCTAGGTTTAAAAATATTTTTTCCATAAACTGTCTTATTTTAAATAATTTATTCCCACCTAGAATTAATTAAATAAAACCCTAATGATGAATTATATAAATAAAAAAAAATTATATTTAACAAAATTTTAATTTAATTTTATAAGATAATAAATATTAGTCAAATATTTAATATAAAATATTCTCTTCCATGTAAAATGTAATTTTACCAAACCCACATTTTTGTCGAGACTTTGAGTTTAATTTTAAATCATATTTTTTCACCTATGTGAATTTAATTTGGTAAAATGGATTATATATTTGGATTTATAATAATTTATATTATTTAATTAGTTTAACATAGTTTTTAACATAATAAATAGTGAAAGCGGTAAAAAACAGTTACCACAATTATGGTAAAAATAGTTTTACATGGGATTAAACTTAATATATAAGTGTTAAACTAAACTAAAACCTTTTATAATTTATATTTTAAACTAATATATCTACCTTTTAATTTCAAAGTCTCTAGAATGGAAAATTTTGGAGTATTTTTTTTATTTGACGTACATGGGTTCATCTTTTCCTTTTAAAAATTACAGGTGTTCCACTAACCTCACTTATAAAAGGACACCACATCTCTTGTCTTATTGATAAAATAAAACCATTTTCTTATACCTGACCAAATACAATCCCAAATTCGATACCCTAATCATATTAACAATTTTTTGTTCAGAAATCCATTCTAGGAAAACCTTAGGTATAATCACAAAGAGGTGGTCTGAGAGGAGGTAAAATTTGAGACTATGTGTTTTTGTTTATTTATTCTTCTACCACCTTCAAATATTCATAAAATTTAATCATATTATTTCAAAATTATATAATATATACTGATAAGTTATTATATAAATGGAATAACCTAAATCAATCTCCACTTCTTTCAAATAGGACATGACATCATCATTCGTGTGTACTATAGGCATCCACCTTGGGAACCAATTCCATTTATTTTCCATCGTCGCCTCTCACTGAATTTTGTAATGATTGATTTGAAGTATAAATATTATACTTTTAATAAATTTAAACATATTTTTTTTATGATTTTAGATATTATTTTTCACTTTCAATTTCTTTAGGAATAAAACAAAATCTCATGTGTGTGTGGTGGACTAGCTCCTCGAAAATTAATATGATTCATTTTCATTAACAATTTACATGGATGGTAATAAGGATGATGTTACTCAATATATTTTATATATTTGAAATAATAATTAAAATAATTACATATTAATATTAATTAAATGATAATATATAATTTTCATTCTTACACTGAAAAATGATAACATTGTTCGGGTATGTGTTAACTACCGCCTCTATGTAGAGATCTGATAATTTTATCAAAAAAACAATAAAACGGATATATATAACTATGTTAAAATAAATAATATGTTATTTTTTATATTATGATCATTATTATAAAGTAAAATAATACATTCCTTATTTCCATAATAAACATGGACAAGTTGTAACGCTACTCATGCATTAGTATGGAATACCGTCTCCAGGATCCTAAAGTAGTTCATTTTTAATAACTATTTGGCATGATTGGTTTAAAAAGTATAATTGAATAATGAATATTATATTTATTTAAGTATTATTATTCTGTATATTGTAAATCAATGACATATTTCAGCATTTGGAAGACACCAAATCTATTTTGAAATAATGACCCAAACGTCCTCAGAACACCCAAAGTGGACTTAAATAATTATGTAATTAAATAGATCATTAAAATAAATAAAATTAATTATTTAATTAAAAGGTATTAAATAATTAATATTTTCTTAAGAAATAATTTTTTATATAATCTTATAATACAATATTTAATGGAAAGACATTGAAATTTTATAATCAATGTAATGGGTTTTCTCGTCTTGATTTTACTCATGTGTGACCCACACAATATTCACCAATTGTTTTTATTATGTGGTCTAAATACTACCCATTTTACATGTAATAAAATTATTCCTTAACAATTCATGGTATTTTATTTTTCAAGTTTAATTAATTGATCGATTAAGATTCAGTTGAATGTTACCATGTGGTAAATATTTTCTCTACTCAATTTCATTTTGTTGGGTTAAATGACTTCTTCATTGACTCTATTATGATATAATTATGTTTTGATGTATCAATAACTTGTTTTCTATATATTTAATATTTTTTATGTATTTAAATTTGTTACACATATCTATATTAATTGACTCTCAATTAAGATATATGATCTTTATAAGGATTAATCATCCCAGATTCATTTCTTTGGGACATATGATATTGAAAAGTACCTATATTCTTTATGATATGTATATACATAAAATATTTCATGTTAGATAATGGCTATAATTATTATAATGATAATTAATGTTCACTTTAGATTATTCTTTTATGAGGATTACAATTAAAGAGTTTCCAAAGTGGAAGAGTCTTTATGTTACAATCTCTTTCCTTTGTAAATTTTTTAATCTCATGGATAATTTAGAGAAAATAATATGATATTATCTTATAGAACAACATATCATTCTTCCCCAATGGTTATGAATTATGTTAATCTGTTTAATTTACATTTCCACCCTTATCTATTTACAAAATATTAATAAATTTGTTTGAATGTGATATTGATCTTGTATTAAATCTAAGATCAGAGGTCAATATTTTCCATAACCAGGTTTTATAAATTTTTGTAAAAAAATATTTCCAAAAATAAATTATTTCCTAATTATATTTTTTAGGGTCATTGAATTGTTTTAAAAGGTTCTTAAAGGACACTAATTAATATTTTCTGAATGTGTCCATTTTTAATCCCTTTTATAAAAACTTTTAAAAAGAATTGTTATTTTTAGATTTTTCAATGTGAATATATTTTTCTACTATCATGAAAATTATTTTACATAATACATAATTTATATTTATCCTTGGTTTTTTATAGATAAATATTTTCACAATATTTTTCGAATATTTATTTTTCGAAAGTTAATTTAAATATAAAAAGACTATTTTACTAAACAATTGCTCTTAATGATATTTTTATTTGTATATTTTTCTGTCAAGATCAACAACACTTGTCATTACATATTATCCAATTGATATATTTTTAGTGATACCATCCTCACTATTTCTCTAGATAGATTATAATTGTTTCAAAAATATTGTTATTAAACCTATTTCATTTCAATGGATTAATCATATTTCAAAGAGATTGTTTTGTAAACTCATTTATTTTATATAGTATAATCATGTTTCCAATAGATTTTTATTTAACCCATTTCTTTTTTATAGATTAATCACGTTTTAATTAGTTTATTATCAAACTTGTTTCTTAACAATGAGTTAATCTTGTTTCATATAGATTTTTATGTAACCCATTTCTTTTCCAGGGTTAATGATTTTTGGAAAATAATAAAGGTTGTTTTAATATTATTATGACGAAATGAATCCTCTATATATATTATTCATGATAATATTACTGCAAATTTTATATAATAATGGGTGGTTTCATTATATACTATGTAATGGTGGTTTCATTAAAAACCATGGATGGGTGGTGATGTTATTAACCAATGATTGGTGGTTCCATGATTAACTAAGGATGGGTGGGTTTGTTATTTCCCATTAAAGCATTGGGTACTATGGAGGTAGATGTTAACCATAGTTATTTTTCCATTTTTAAGAATTCATGTGAATATAATGTTCAAAGATAACAATACATTTTGTCTATTCTTGTTGTGGGTTTAAAATGGTTTTAATCATTAATAGTTATATCACACAGATCATGATTATTGGTTCTTGTTAATAATTCCTTTTTTAAAGACTTAGGCAATGTTTTTTTGTTTTAAGATATAGGTACATATGGGTAAAAATATTATTATCATATACTCATGTACTTTTATTATGACATTATTCCCGTATTCTCTTCATATACTCCCTGATGACATTCAATTGTTAATTCATACATATACCATTATAGTGTATTTGAGATCACATTTATTATGTTTGATTTTCTAATTGTTATAATGACTTTCATTGCATATTTTATCTTCATATGGGTTTTATATGGATGATAATTATCACATAATGTGGAATATGAAAGGATGGTTATAATGGGAGATGATTTGTATCTTCATGAACCTACTGTTTATAAATCCATCATGTTAATAAGTTTTCCTAATTTTATAATAATGAAAACAAAAAAGGTACATGAGAATTTAAGTGATAATATATTTTCATTTTGATGTTGTACATTTTGGATTGTTACAGTTTAGTCACCATCATATGTATCAGAGCAATAAACTTAATTTTAATGTTTTTAAAACTTGATCTCAGAGTGCATGTTTGGTGCTATTATAGTGGGTATCTGAGGAATGGTTTATATAAATCTGTAGATTAGGATGTTTTCACCTGAGGTTAACTTAAATGTTATGGGTACCATTTTAGGCCTATATGATTCTGTATTAACATATGTCCAAATTATTAGACACCCCTTTCAGGTTTTGTTCAATGAGAACTTAATGTTATTCATGTCGTTTTAAGATATATTTATTCAGGTGTATTTTTATTAAAAAAATTGGATTAATGAGAATTATCAATTTAATATTTTATGATATTAGTTTATAAGTATTTAATAATATTTATAATTTATTTGATATTGGATAACGAGGTACTTTTGGTAACATAAGTCTTATCATATACACAACCAAATGATTGAAAAGTGATTTATTGACTAAGTGGTTAATGTTACATTAAAAAATGATCACCGTATTTTAGGGAATAAAATTTGAAAGGTATGATAAAACATTTGACGTCAAAATAAAATTTAATTTTTAGGTTATTTATTGAATTATATTGATTTATCTCTGGATATTACAATTGAATTTTGTGGATTACTCTATTATTTCATCATATGATGGTTTACTCATTTTGGTAAACATATTACCATGTGATAAACATTTTGATTTTAATTAATGTATATAAAAATGTGTAATAGACTGATTTTTGAATTTATGGTTATGTGGTCTTTAATAGTTGATTTATGTGCTTCTTCATGAAAAAACTCTCATGAATATTCTTCTATAAGAGCAAAAGATGAGATTATGGTGAAAATTGAATGAAGAATGAAATTATACTAATCTAGTAAGTATATTTCCTTATCCTCCTATTATTGATTTCAAATGAATTCATAAACTATAGGATAAATATCTGGAAAAAATATTTTCCATTTACCATCATTTTCAATGATATCAATGATAGTTTTCACATCTATTTGGTTTCTAGTTTTTTGGTTGTTGACTTTCTATTGATCATTCACTTTATTATGATCAATTATGTTTTTCACTTTATATCATTATTTAAGAATTATTATTTTGATATATGTCCAAATATTCACTTCATATATATGTAATTCAATTTAGATACCTATTACGCGTTATTCCATATGACCTTGTACTTTCATTTTTCTTTTATCAATAGGATGTTTTGTTAAACCATTTTATGATGTGTGCTCACAAAAAAATCAAATTTAATTCCTTTGAGTATTGATATAATGACCAAACTGTGTGGATTCAATTTATTAAAATGGTGGAGGATGTAACGCCTCAATATTTTTCTAAGGAAAATTATGTTCGATGGCATATTTGACATGAAACACTGATCCCAAACCTCATACGATATATATTAGTATTATAACACGGCCACATAATTAGTCAGTATGAATATAATTGTCCATTTAATAAAACATATATACATAAATTTCTTACTAAATATATATTTTTCAAAAAACATTAATATATTATTAGTCAACTTTTAGTAAAGTGATTTTATTCTTTAAATTTATATTTCTTAAAAAATGATTTTTATTGAATATAATGAAATTATATGGTAATTAATTTCAAGAAATTTTATAAATTTTATTTTATTAATTGAACATTATTTTTTAAATAAGAATATAAAAATTATCTTAGGGTGATTATTTTTTAAAATTTTAAAAAATTATCGAATTTTCAATGATTAGTGAAAAATATAACTTTTTGTGATAATGTCATTTATTTTTAATAAATTATTCAATTTAAATTTAATTTATGTTTTTTATTTTTTCAATTAAAATATATATTGTTTATTATTTTTAATACTCTTAATTTATTTTTAACCTACTTCATTTCGGATGTTATTATGAATTTTTCCTTAGGTTTAAATATGGGATTTTTCTGAAAATTGTTCTATTGTTCTTAATGTGTGCCCTTTTTAATAAATTAACGAAACCCTAATATGTAAATATTAATATAAAATATATATATTATATATCAATAAATATTAATTTAGATTACTAATTCTTAATATTCATAGACAAAATATAATGTCATCATTTCATTAAAAAATACATATCTTGAAAACCCTCCTTTTCATCACATTTTGGGGATTTAATTTAAATTAAATATTAAATTTTAAGTGAATTTAATCAGATAATTTGGTTTACAAATTTTTAATCAGAATAATTGATATTATCTATTGAGGACATTGTAATTTTAGACCATAATTATATATAAAATATGTAAAAATTAATTACCATCCTAAATGTGAAATTGATTTTAGCATGGGGGATAAATAAACCAATTAGGGGTAAAAAATTTCCAACAAATTCTATAAAATCTAAACTATTTCATTATATATAGAATATCATGTATATTTTCCAATAAATTTCCTTTTTTTGATCCATTATCTTGTGAACAACCTGGTCACGCATTTTTCTCAAAAATTACAAGAGTGCTGCTCACCTCACATATACAAGTCCACCCACTCTCCTCTATTCCTCGCACCATAAAATCCTTCTATTTTAGAAAATACATTCCCAAGTCACATTGAAACATTAATCCCATAATCATATAATCATTGGTTTGGTTATAAATCTATTCTGTGATTAATTTTGGACAATACTTTGAAGGTGGACCCAACATAGGTGAAGATCCAAAAAATGAGTATTTGTTTAATTATTCTTCCACCTCCATAAAATATTATTTAAATATGATGATATGATAAAACATTATCTCATATATAATTATATTTTGGTATATTAATGTAACTAAAAAATCCATCTCATCCTATTTCTAATGGGATACAAAATAATAATTTGTATATACAGTGGACTAATAACTCATGAATCGTTGAAAGTCATTTTCCATCATCAACTCTAATGAATTATTGTACCTATATATTTAAGTATATATATTTTATTTATAACATATTTATACATTTGTAATTATTACTTCTCAATAACCATTCTTCCATTTCATTCTATGTGGGATATGATAATTTTGCAAGTGTGTATGATGGATTATAGCCTCGTGAAGCGATGCGATTCATTATTCAGTAATGATTCACAAGAATGGTATTCAAGATGATGTTAATTAACATACATGATATCCATGAAATACTAAATATATTCCTGTAATATTGTCATTCTGGAATGATAGTATATCATTTTATTTCTTACACTGAGAAATAATAATGTTGTTCCTGTACATATGGACCACCACCTCTATAAATCAATGTGATTATTTTTTTATAACCACATAAGAATAATGATACATATATGATTATTTAAATAAATAAAAAATAATTAATTATATTCTCATAATTTAAGAAATAAATAATATTTCATACCTTTTTTCCATAAATATCATCCAAAATTGGAAATTTTACTCATGGGTACATACGTTCTTCTATGTCCACAATCTCAAGAGAGTTAATTTTAAATACAAAATTTAAATTATACATTTTTAATGTAAAATTGATGAATAAATATGATAATTATGACATTATTATTATACTTGATATGTTTAAACTATGACCTATTTTACAATGGTCAACAAACAAAATCTATTTTGAACAATGAACCAAATGTCATCAAAACAACTGATATGGATAAAACATTATATGATTTGAGATATATCATTAGAATAAATAACAAAAATTATGTATTCATAAGTTATTAAAATTGTATATGTTTTTATGAAATTATATTATTGATATAAACTTATTATACATGAGTTAAAAGACACACATGGAACCTTAAGACTCATGTTAAGTATTTTTTCGTCTCCCTTTTACATATATGATACATTTTTCATATTCACCACTTTTTTTATTTTATTTTTTCTATACTATGAATTTAACATGTAACATAAATAATTTTTCATATATCACAATATTGAAGTTTCAATTTGAATTAATTTATCCAACAAGATTGACTTCAATGTTACTAAATGGTAAAAAACTTCTAAACTTAATTTTATTTTTCATGTAATAAAACATATTCATCAACTTTTTTATTATATTATTATGTATGAATTTATGTCTAAATTATTTGTTTCATTTATTGGTATGTATTTAGTATTCTTACACATAATAATTCCATCTATTCACTCTTTATCCAGTGATATGATCTTTGTAAGGGTATATCATCCCAAAGTTCATTCTTTGGGAAATATGTTTATGATATGAAAATATCTTCTTTATGAGGTTTTTATAGTCATATTTTGGTATCTTTTATCAAGGATATCATTATTTTCATGATATTTAATGTTTAATTTGATGTAATTATTTTAATGAGATTAAAGTAAAATAGCTACCAATGTAGAAATGGAATTATCTAACAATGTCATTCCTTTCACGATTGTTATGGTCATGGTTCTGTTGGAAAAAATCATATTATATTATTTTATTAAATGACATATATTTCTTATACACTATTTATGAATGCGTTTAACATGTTAATTTTTCCTTTCCACAATTATTTATTTATTAAATATCAAGAAAGTCGTCTCTATGAAATATAGATCATGTATTTTCATTTACATTATTTATATTTCTCTTCTATATCCATGTTTTCTAAAATGTCTTCAAAAATATTATTTCTAAAAATAAATGATTTGCAAAAGATATTTTATATATTCTGGGATAATATTTTAAAATATTTTGAATGTAAATTCAAAAACATTTTCAAAAGGACACACTTTTGACTCCCTTTTACGAAATGTTATGAAAATAATTCTCATTTTTAAAATTTAAATCTTGAACGTATTTTCCCTATAGCAAGATATTTGTTTCCCTGAACCTTGATTTATTTATTTCCAATTTTTTAGAATAAGTTATTTTGGAAATATTTGGTTAATTATTAATTTTAAAACTGATTTTAGAAATGAATCTGTTAAAATCTAGAAATATTTTAATGATATTTTAATAGTATTTCCATTCATCAATGCCATTAAATGATTATTTTAATTATGATAAATTGTAGATATTTTTTAATGATTCTACTGTCATTATTTCACTAGATATATTATGCCTTTTTAAAAGATATTCTTATGGAACTCATTTCTATTCTTAGGGTTAGTCATGTTTCAACAAGATTTTTATGTAACCCATTTATTTTCCATGGGTTAGTAACATTTCAGTGATATAATTATTAACACATTTTTTTATACATGTTAATAATGTTTATATGAGATTATTATGGGAACCATTTCTTTTCCATGTTATAATAATGTATCAAATATATTGTTATGGAAAAAAATTATTTTCCGTGGTTTAATCAATTTCTGAATGTAATAATGTTTGTTTTATTGGATTTTTGATGAAATAAATTCCTGATGTACATTATTCATAATATAATTCACGGAAAATGATCATAATGATGGTAATTTCCATTATGAAATCATTATTGGTTGTTTCATTTTAAACAGAGGATGGTTGGTAATGATATAAACTAAGGACGAGTGTTTTTGTGATAAATCTAGGATTGGTGGGTCCGTGAATACCCACAAATTCATGGAGTACTCAGGATATGGGCATTAACCATGTTAGTTATTCCATTTTCTAGAAGTGATGTGATGATAATTTTACAAGATACTAATAAATATTATCACTCCATGTTATGGGTTTATAGTGGTTCTTATAATCAACATATATATTTCATGGCTCGTGATTATAGATTTTGGTGAATCAATCCATTGTTAAAGCCTAATTGCATGTTTTCAATTTTCAATGATCCAAGTATTTATGGGTAGGAATATTCTTATGTTATAATCATCCACATAAATTATTTCAATATACCCTTATTATCCTATTATACCCCCTGATGACATTTAGTTTTTTATTCTTATGTTTAATCTTACTATGCATTTGATCTCACCCTTCCAAAGATTCATTTTCCGCTAGTTATAAAGATTGAATTTTAACAAATTATGTCCAGAAGGGTTATATAGGGATGATGATTAGGACCTGATTTTTAATATGAAAGATGAATATAGTGTTAGATTATTTTCATCATTATAAACATGTTTTTTAATACATAATGTAATTATTTCTTACCAATTCTATGAAACTCTAAAAAAATTGCCCATAATAAAATAAGTGAGCCTATATTTAATTTTTTATTTCATATGTTTTGGATTGTCAAAATCGGTTCACCTTTATCGGTATCAAAACTAGAAATGTAGTGTTTATGTTTTTATCCTTGAATCCATGAGTGTAGATTGGGGGCTGTTATAGACAATATAAATAATCATGAGTGGTAACTCATCCATCCCTAAATATAGACATGATTGATTATCATATTTCATCACAATGTGTCCCTGAATTTTTTTTCAAACCCACCTTGGTGTTTTCCAATGGAATATGGACTATAGCCAACAATGTATAGAACGTACTCACATCCATTCTTTTCATAAACAATCAATCTCTTTATTTATCAATTTATCCATCACGTTGTGAGTATCACAAAAAATCCATCATTTTGATCCCAAAAAACAATGAGGTTTTCTATAAGAATTTAATATGATTTATTCCATTAATAATCACTCTAAAAAAACATTAGAAATCTTAGTATTTCGATTAAAAAAATTATTTATTTTTAAGAAATAATAATTGGTGTCCAATGGAATGAAGATGAATTTTTTTTTTATAAACTATCCTTTTAAGTTATGAAATGAGTGGAGAGAAAAAAATCCAACAACCTCTTACGATCATAAAAAACCCAAGAAGGAAGGTTCTTCTATGGCTTCAATCATACAATGAAATTGGAATGAAGGGTCTCTGTTAGAAAGGATTGTTCATCTAGAATCACCATTGAGAAGCATATATCAAGATCCAATAAGGATGATGATAATTCATTTTAATAAGAGTTAAAATTGATTGGAAATGGAATTTAATACCCATTGATATTGTATGTGATTTCTATTTAAATATCATAACTCCCACCCCTTAGATCATTGTGGAAATAATGAATTTTAAAAATTGGTTTGACCATCACCATGTTATACTAGTGACTACTGACATAGTGTTTCCTTCGATTACACTAAGTCTAACAGCCAACCAAGCTGACACACTATTGAGTTTTTCAAAATAAATTATGTTTTGGACCCATCACTCTATATACCATAACAAGGTAAGGTCTCTCCACCCATGTTCTATAGCTATTATTCATTTGAAACATTGCCTAATCCCCCATGGAACCACCAAATAAATTAGGAGTTTAGTCCATCCCTTGTTACATATGTTAACTCACATCACACGATGCCCTCCACCATATTGTGCTGCTTTCATTGGTGAACTCAAATATTTCCAAACTCTCCCAACCTCTTCAACTGGACCATAAATTTTCCCTCACACTAAATAGTATCAAAAATTTTAAAATAATTAAGAGAACATTGATAGTCCCTTAAATTAATGGTGTTACAATTCTTGTACTTGGATAGAAACCTCATTTGGAGATCAATGAAATAATTATAAAATATCAATATTAATGTTTACTATTTGAAATTTCAATTTCACCCCTCATAAGTACTTCGAGTCAAAAAAATCATATCTCTCCAGAATCTCATAGAATATGAAAACATTGGTCATTCTGACCTCCCCACCATGGAATTCCTTATCCCGGAGAATCCCCAATGACTCGTATCCAACAAAATGATCCTATATCAGTTTCTAGTTAAACATCAACTCAATACAATCTACTCTAAAATGAGAAATGATATTTTGATTCACATATCCCATGATGATGAACAAAATCTAAAAATACCTTATCCATCCACTATTAATTACTTCTAAAATATATCTACAGCTCAACCACAACCATCTCATAAAAATACTATCCAATCCTCCACTAGATGACCTCTCTAGAAAAATCATGTCCAACCCCACCAAATGATATCAAAGAACCCATCATGAAGAAAAACCCCCAAAGGCATTGTAATACTATTTCAAGATCCTTACTTAACACTGATCCTAATACTTCATATAGTTCCATGGTTGATTCCTTGACCAACCCAACCAACTATCATGATCTCAAACTGAGAACTATTTATCCTCCAATCTTACACTTACATGGATCATATTGAGAACATATTATGCTTGGTTTCAATGTATGGATTGCATTAAATATTGTTTCTAAACCTATAACCTAGCTTTCACTATATAACCTAATAAAATGGAGTTCATCAGAAAGTCGACAACCAAAAGGAACCAAATACATCTAATGATCGGTATCGTCACACCCATGAACCTCTTAAAATGAGGGTTAGGAAATTGTAGATAATTATACTTATAATACTTCATATAAGGGATAGATGTTACTATCTCCCTCACATTATAGTATAAATATGAATCATCACTGGACACCCATTACCAAATCATGGGAACATCATATCCTCATATTTTGTTGAATTTTATGCATAATAAAATTTTCAATCTCTATAACTAGTGGTGTACTCCCCACTATACAGATTTACTTATACAAAAAATTAAAGGAAACTATAACAGGTTCCATCACATCTTGTGTGTTGCTCATCCAGATCCACACTCCTATAAATTAGGAAAACATGTATATTTAAATTAATGATAATGTTATAATTGCCTATGTAATAGTACCTGGATCCATCATTAATGTCACCAATCACCATAGAATAACATTTCCCTTTTAAATAAAAATGCTAATACTCTTTCACCATAATCATTTCCTTAATTTCATCTATTGCCATCCCATAAATAGTTTCTCACTATTCTATAAACAAGGGGAACCACACCTAAAAATAATATGTTACCTCAGTCATATATAAACCCAATGGTGTATGGTCTCATACCATCCTATCGTAGACCACTACTTACACTTCTAGGTTTCATGTTTCATCAAACCTAGGATCACGATGTAAAATACAGACCATGTTTGAAATGATTTCCAAAATAATATATTAGAATTACCTATATTCTCTTCCTTCCATAATTTTGTGGCACCACCCTCATACCAAGGCCACTTACATGATCACATGACATCCCAACCATCAATATTAAAATACAATCATCTAGACGCACTCTATCCATAATAGATACAACCATATAGGTTCAAAAACATCCTATCTCACAAGGAACCATGTAGAAAATAAATTGAGAGAGGCATCCAACTAATTATCTCCTTCTGAAATAATCCTTCATACCAAAGAAAATCAAGGGTGTCACTATAAGGCCCCATCCTTAAACATTACTTAATCTTGAGATATTTCAAAAATACACATTGAGTATCTTTTCAGGTTTAGAGTTTCATAGAATTAGATCATAAATCATGCATTACATTCAACATTTAAACAAGGCCACTACTAGAAATCATGGTTTTCCCAAAAGCTGCATACCAACGGTTCTTTTCAACCGTTTGTATAGGTGATCTTTACCAACGGTTTGTATTAACTGTTGGTATTGATGTATAAAAATTAATATTTCCCAACGGTTTGTTGAAAGTGTTGGGAAATATTGGAAGAAAATTCGTTTTCCCAACGGTTCCATCAAAATGTTGGGAAAGATGGGGAAAAAATAAGTTTTCCCAATGGTTTTTAAAAACCGTTGGGAATGATTTTCCCCCAAATACAGACCAGCCAAACCCCCACCCAGCCCGATTGTAGAATGATTACAGACAGAAGCTCTTAAATTCATCTCGGTCGCGACACTCTTTCCACCCAAGATCCATTTTCAATCAAACAAAATCTTATTTCACACTTCAAATTTGTAACTGTTACCTTAGTTTTAGCGTTATTTGTCTATTTATTTTGGTGTTTGAAGTTTTCATTTAGGCTAAATTAGGGTTTCTGTCTACGGGCCCCTTGGATTTGTTTTATGTTTTTTGTTATACACTTCAAACATGGTAAAGGGTTTGATTAGTGGGGTGATATCGTACTTTTGGTGGAATTTATTTCAGTTGAAAATTGGATTTTGATTTGGACGAATTTATGTTTCAATTTGAGGTGGGGGAGGGTGTGCAGATGGGGTTGGGGAGGATGTCGAGGGCTATCCAAGTGGGCTGGGGGAGGGGATATCTAGGTAGGGTGGGGAGGGGGCTGGGTTGTACAAATGGGGTGGCAGTAGAGTTGTTTGGGGTGGGTGAGGGGCTATCTAGGTAGGGTGGGGGAGGGGGTTGTCTAGGTAGGGTGGGGGAGGGGCGGGGTTGTCCAAATGGGGAGGGGTTAGGGTTTTTTGGGGTGGGGGAGGGGATGTCTAGGTAGGGTGGGGGAGGGGGCTGTCTAGGTAGGGTGGGGAAGGGGGATGGGTTCTCCAAATGGGGTGGGTAGGGCTTTTGGGGGTGGGGGAGGGGCTGTTAAGGTGGGGTGGGGGAGGGGGCTGTCTAGTAGGGTAGGGTGGGGAGGGGACTGGGTTGTCAAAATGGGCTAGGGGTAGGGCTGTTTGGAGGTGGTGGAGGGTGTGCAAGTTAGGTGGGGGAGGGTGTCCAGGCATTGTTGTCCAAGTGGGGTGGGGAGGGTGTGCAGGTGGGGTGGGGGAGGGGCTGTCTAGGTAGGGTGGGGGATGGTTTGTCCAAGTGGGGTGACGGTAGGGCTGTCCAGGTTGGGGGGGGGGGTGGCTGGGTTTTCCAAGTTGGTTTTGGGGGGTAGGGGTGTCCAGGTATGGGGTGGGGCTGGGGGCTGGGTTTTCCAAGTTGGGTGGGGTATGGCTTTCCATGTGGGGGTGGGGGGTGCTGGGTTGTCCATGTGGGGTGGGGGTAGGGCTTTCTAAGTGGGGTGGGTGGGGTGGGGGTAGGGCAGTCCAAGTTGGGTGGAAACCATAAATTCAATGTTTTAATTGGAGATTTGGTTTGTTTTATTATAGATTAGGTGTATGAGGCATTCCCATTCCTATTATGGGTGGTTTTAATCAACAGTTATGATGTTAGAATCATTTATGATATTGTTGTCTATATTTAATATCATTTCCCCTAACATAACATTAAATTATATATCACATTTGGTTTCTGTTTTTTTAATTTCTAGTTAAGTTATTTGTGGTTGATTATTGTCTCATGTTAATTGTTTTCAATGGTTTGGCGTGGAAATTGGGCATTTAATGTGACTTTTCCAAATGGGGGTGCATTGAGAATACTCCAAATATTTGATAAAAATGATCAAAGGGATTTTATTATTGAAAATGGATTTCGAAAGATATTTTCTATTAAAGTTCAATCCTATTGAATTGTTTATGAAAAAATGACTTATATAAATTCTTTTTACAGAATGGACCGAAGTTGGATGTATGAAACTGATCGGATATCAAGCGATTTTCAAAACAATTTGGAGAGCTCTATAGATTTTGCATTTCAAAATGCTTTAGATAGTGGTCGCATACACTGCCCATGTTCCAATTGTGTTGGTAGACCTTGGAAGAGCTGTGAAAAAGTTAGCTACCACATAACCAAAAATGGTTTTCAAGCAAACTTAATTGTGTGGTATCAGAATGGGGATAAAATTAAATCTCAAATTGGTGATGATCGAAATGAAAGGACTGGAATGGAGAATTTGTTAGATGATCAGTTTCCTTTTATTTGTCATCATGGAAAAGAAAGGATTTCGACTTAAGAAGACTTCGATATGAAGACAGCTGATGCATCTAGTGAAAATGATGATATTGATAGGGTGAAAAAATTGAATGATGTTTCCATGACTCCAGTATATCGACAATGTGATAAAATGAAAAAGCTAGAATTTTGAATCCGATTGTTTGATGGGAAAACTATGTATGGTATTTCTAATCTAGCAAATCGATTACATTCTTACCTTATTGAAGGATTTACTTCTAGACGATGCAGATATTCGCTCAAACCACTATATGGAATGGAAGTTAGTTGAGGAACTTGGAATTTCAAGAAACAAAATTCATGCTTGCCTGAAAGATTTCAGTTTATTCTGGGACGAAACCACTGAACAAAATTATTGTATAAAATGTGGCACATCCCGCTGGAAGTCAAAATCTAATGGAACACCATCCCGCGTTCCACAGAAAGTAATGTGGAACTTTCCATTGATCCCTAGACTCCAAAATCTTTTTATGTCTGATGACATATCAATAAAAATGAGATGGCATGATACCGAGAGAAATAAGACTTATGATGAGTTGGTTCATCCTGCAGATGGATTTGCATGGCAGAGATTTGATGCTCAACATCCTGATTTTTCAGCTGACGTGCGTAATGTAAGGCTGGGTCTTTCATGCGACAGTTTTAATCCGTTTTGGCATATGCTTACTTCACACAACACATGGCTAGTTTTCATACACATTTATAATCTTCCCCCATGGTTGTGTATGAAAATACCATTCACTTTCATGAGTATTCTCATATCTGGTCCTTTTGATCCCGACATTGATATTGATGTATACATGAAACCTTTAATAAAAGGGTTGAAACTTCTTTGGGATGTGGGTGTGTGCACATACGATGCATGTTCAAAAGGCATATTTCAGATGTGTGCTGCGCTTATGTGGATGATCAATGATTTTCTGGCTTATGCAATAATGTATGGATGGAGCACAAAGGGAAAACTATCATGTCCAGTTTGTATGAAGAATACATGATCCAGAAGAATGAAACATTGTTGTAGTTTCAGTTTTATGGGACATCGATGATTCTTGCCAAAGGATCATCCTTATAGAATGAATCATCGAAGATTTGATAATACCATAGTGATCGATGATCCACATCAACGTATGTATGGAACTGATGTTCTTAATGAAATAAAAGATTTCATCTTTTCATTCAGGAGGGTAAAATGAAATCTAGAAAGAGAAAGAATGTTTCCACTGAAACCTGTTACAATTGGAGGAAGAGGAGTATCTTTTTTGATTTGTCTTATTGGTCAACCAATTTGTTATGTAATTTCTTAGATGTAATGCATATTGAAAAGAATATATTCTAAATGTTTCTTTCAGTTCTTCTAAATTTCAAGTGGAAGACAAAAGATGATTTACGATATCAGCATGACTTGGTGGATTGGGGCATCAGACTAGAATCGCATCTTGTACGTATTAGTGAAAATAAATGGAAACTTCCATGTGCTTCTTATTTGATGAAACCAACAAAAAAACCAATTTTTGGAAGTATTGGAGACTATTAGAGTTCCTGATGGTTATTCAAGAAACATATCTAACCGGGTCAACAGAAGAGAGTTGAAGCTAAAATCTTTGAAGCCTCGGGATTATCGCGTTCTACTGCATGAGTTGCTTCCAATAGAAATACGTCATCTTTTGTCCAATAATGTAAGACTATATGTTATTCGGTTTTACCATTTGTTTAGAGATCTTTGTGCTAAGAATTTGTCCAAGTCCTTCTTGCAAAAAATGTTGACAGAAGCCCCATTAATTATGTGTGAGTTGGATAATATATTTCCTCCGTCATTTTTCACATTCATGTTGCATCTGACTATCCATATTCCCACGAAAATACTTCTCAGAAGACCTTTTTCTTTTCGTTGTATGTATCTAACTGAAAGAAATATGTTCACATTAAATTCTTATGTCCGAAACAGAAATCATCCCGAAGGTTCTATCGTGAACAGTTATCTGGCTCAAGAATGTATGGATTTCTGCTTGATGTATTTGTCTGATCTTACTACAAGATTGAACAGACCAATGAAAAATAAAGAAGAATAGTATGAGCTAATTGAACCCAGTTTTCCATCACTTCCTCGAATAGGAGGAATTCTTGGATCATATACATTGATGACATTAAGCCATGAAGAGCAGGAGATGGCACATCACACAGTTTTCTTCAAATGTGATTTTTTCGATGACTATATCAGGTAACTAAATTAATTATGTATATCTAACATATATATCTACTAAACAATTCATATTTTTAACCTACAGGGAACATAAAACAATGATAAATAGGAAGCATCGTTCATTATCTTTGAGAATGAGAGAGACTTTCCATAGCAAAGAGTTTTCTTCTTGGTTAAATTTGAAGGTAAAAATATTACTGTTTAAATTAATTTTTTCAATATTTAATTAAGTTTAACAGTAATTTATATTGCAGGTATTGAGTTTTTCAGCTGACCTTGTCTTTGAGGAAATAAGAACTTTGGCTTTTGGTCCAAATACCGTGGTTTGTGACTGTAAATCAATTGTTATCAATGTGTACAAATTTATTGTCACTGAACGAGAAAAGAACATGAGAACACAACATGATGGTTTTATGGTTACTTCCACAAAAGATTTTTATTCCAGTGCATCAGATAGTAGACCGCGATTTGAAAATGTGGGTTATTATAGAGTCATTGAAAAATAATAATATTGCATTATTACTCTCATGGACGAGTCACAATGATGAAATACCATTGGTTTGATTCAATGAAAAGACATGGCACATTTATTGATGATTGTGGATTTTGAGTAATTAATATGACTCTCACTCTTGCTACTGAAGAACCATATGTGTTGGCATCAATGGCTAAAAAAGTTTTTTATGTCAAAGACCAACTTAGACCTGAGTTTCGTGTCATAGTTTAAGTTATTCCAAGACATATTTTTGATGATAGTGATGATGGAATTGACACTGTCCCTATTTCCATTGGAACCAATCCATTTATTTCTTTTGATGACTCCAATAGCTCAATTGTGAGATTTTATTGTGAACCTGAAGTTGTGGTTGAAAATATATAGAATCATTCATCCATGTTGTAAATTATTTTTGTTTACCTCGAGTTGGGTTGTTATGGTTGGTAATATTCAAATTTATTTAGTATTGATCACAAATATGTTTTAGCTGCCATGACTATTATGTGAATTTTCAATGTTTATTGGCTGCTGTTTTGTTTGAATTGCATTTTCTAATTTGGAATTGAAATGTATTCAAACCTAGTCAAACAATATTTCTAACTTGGTGAACATTACAACTTGTATGATTTATTAAATTCATTCATGATATACTAAAACAATTGATAGATAAATTACCAATTAATCCCCTATTTCCTCATATATTTAGTTTTTTGGTTCACACATTAGTTTCCTTTTTCTAATTAATAACATATATTTTTTTCAAAATCAAGAAATGAAGCTAATTGAAGAGAGACGAAGGAAAAAATGATGGAGAAAAATCGTCGGATGGCGGAGATAGGAATTCCACCATTAGTTCCTAAAGTGAGTACTTTATTTCAAATATATATATATTTAAAGAATATATAATGTCATGTGATTAATTTTTTTGTAAACATTTTTGTAGGATCCACCTATACGTCGATAGTTATTCGATGAGAAGCCAAGTACTGGTCCTAGTACTCAGGCCGGTGGTATGAGGAGGGTTCATACCAGAGGAGGACGATCAGCTACGCGTACCCGACTAGACCCTGCCCCTCTCACTGAAATGTCATCCTTCCCATATTCTGATCCCGATGTGTAGTTAGAGACACACGAGATATTTAGGCCTCCCATGTTTTCGCTACTTTCTGTATCTTATGCCCCATCATTTTCACATCCCATGATGATTCCCACTCTCCAGTCAGATTCCGATCATACTGTTGTCCCATATTCTTTTCCTTCTACTTATGTCTCTTCAAGCTTCTATATTCCATCATCTTCGACTCTTGTTCCACCACAGGGTGTTCCATCAGTTTCGGTGGATGCTGCAGCACTCAGCGATCAGACTGGAACAGGTATATTTATAAAACCCTATCAAATTTTTATAGCAATATTTATTTTCATTATAACATTTTTTGATAAAATATTTTCTTTTCATTAATGACAGATACATCTACTGACAGGAGGTAGGGCGGGGGCATACATGCATGCATTCGGTGTGGAATTTCCGCACACAGGTTATGGTGGATTAAAATGAAGACAACCAAATGGTTCGGAAATCAGGGCAGCAATGTCAGAGTTTTTTGGCGACGCTTTCCAAATACTCTGACATCATTCCCGTCAGCCCGCTGTCTTCGAGACATTTGCCACATGAGGTCAAGTATAGAGCTTGGGCAGAGATATGGGTAACAAAATATGTTGTATTTAATGCCATGAATTATTTTTGTATTTATATGAATTAATATTTTGATGTCAGCTTCGATTTAATTTTCCCGATGGTGAGGGTGCTCGAGCGGAACGTCTAAAGGATTTAGGCGAGCTTTGGAGAGCCTACAAGCATGAGCTGTATATTGGATGGCATGCTAGAGTTTTCACTGAGTTAGAGGTGGTACCAGTCATGGATGATTGTCATATAGAGTAGTATCGTCAGATGATTACTCATTGGACGAGTACCCAGTTTAAGTTATGAATTACATTTGAGGTATTTAAATAATAACTTTAATGTTTTTCATTAATATTATCCTTTGCATTATAGAACTTTATTTAGTAATCGTCTGATAAAAATTAAAAAATCATTTATGTAAAAAAAATACCTCCACACACTAGGACGTACGATGATGCCGAATCATGGGAGGAAGCAGGTATGACAATTTTTTATAAGTTTTCTTACGACTTAAATTTTCTTTTCTTTTCTCAATTATTTAATCGTTTGCTAAATTTTTCATATAACATTAGTTTTCAATGTCATTGTACAGGAAAATACAAAATATTGAAGGACGTGTGCCTCGAGCAAAACTGTTTTTCTCGAGTAGACGGAAAAAGGATGGAAGTGCCATCAACGAAGCGACTCAGCAGCAGATTGTAAGTTTTAATCTGTTGATATTATATTTTAATATCTATTTTGAAACTTAATAATATATTTATATTTTTAACAGGTTTCTTTAGAGGCCCTCGATGCCCAAGAACCAGACAATTTTGGTCCAACAGATCACTTACATTAGGTGTTGGGAGAGGAGCATCCTGGAAGAGTACACTGCCGACCTAAGATATCCCTGATGAGGTATTGGACCTCCTTAGGTATGAGCTGTAGTGCCACCGAGCTACATCAAGTTAGGGAACAGGAAGAAAAGGCTGAGAAAAGGGCCACAGAGATGGTAGAACAGTCTTCTAGGGAAAATAGTGTGTTTATGAAATTTATTGAATTTCTACGTCCAACAATTCCAGCAGAAGCCAGACCAGATTTTGATGAGTATATGTCGTCGATAAGTTCTATATATGGTGCACCAGGTGGCAGTTCTAATGGTTTTTAGGATGATTTCTAGCTTGACGATGATGATGGTGAGGAGTCTAATGCGGAAGAGGAGGGAGAGGAGGAGGGCGAGGTGGGTGGCGAGGGTGAGGAGGAGGTGAGGGTGAGGAGGAGGGCGCTGAGGAGGGCGAGGACGATGATGGGGATGAGGAAGAGGGAGATGATGATGGTGATGATGGTGATGGTTATGTGGGAAAAGTTGATCCATTACATTTTTGAATGATATTACTGAGATTTTCTATTTAATATATCCTAGTTGATGGTTTTATCTAGACTCGTAGTATAGTATTGGAGTTGAGTTATTTTTATATATTATCTATTTTTATGGATGTTGTTGTATTTTATTGGTTGTGTGTTTGGGAACCCCCCCTCTTTCCTGGACCCTGGACAACCCCCCACCATCCTCCTTGGACCCTAGACACCCCCCGAACAGCCCCCAGACAGCACCCCGAACAGCCCCCCAGATAGCCCCCCCACCCTCCTCCTTGGACCCCAGACAACCCCCCAGACAGCCCCCCGAATAGCCCCCCCACCATCCTCCTTGGACCCCGGACAACCCCCCGAACACCCCCTGGACAGCCCCCCCCCCCCCCCCCCCCCGCACATCCACCCCCACCCTCCTCCTTGGTCCCTAGACAGCCCGCCAAACACCCACCGGATAGCCCCCCAGACAGCCCCGCCGGACAACCCCCCACCCTCCTTGATTTCATTTACTACTAGAAAATATATAATATATATTTTATTTATTTTCATCATGATAATCATTGTAAATCACCTTTACACATCTAATCAATATCATAGATTCTTGGTATGTTATAAAAGAGATGTATTCATTGGGCATGACATTTTTAGCTCTGAAATGTTTCATAGCATGATAAACAAACATCTAATCCATACTAAGAATGATATAAAAATATTCTATATGAATGTACAAAAGATTTTAAGTAAATACCATTCCACTAATAGACACATGAGGATTCTCATAAAATGGACAACATTTTAAGTACATACGGAAAACTGACCAAACGCATTCGGTTTCTATTGAAACATTAGGAGAACGATCCATGGGTCATATGTGACGTGTACGAATCTACCCCGACTCAATCTGAGATGCGGTGTGGCCGGAACCACTCATAGAGTATGTCTTTTGTTTCAAAATTATGTTATTTTAATTGAAAAACATCAACTGGCATATGGAAAACCGACCAAAATCATTCGGATTGTGTCGATACTTTAGCACAACGATCCACGGGTCATATGTGACATGTACGAGTCAACCCCAGCTCAATCTGAGGTGCGGTGTGGCCAACACCATTCAAAGTGTCTCTCTTTTTTTTTAAATGGACGGGATTATAAATGAAAAGTACAACTGTCATACGAAAAACTGACCAAACGCATTCTAAATGTGTTGATGATTTAGGACAACGATCCCTGGGTCATATGTGATGTGTATGAGTCAACCCGGGCTCAATATGAGGCATGATGTGGCCGGGATCACTCTAAGTGGCTCCCCTTTGTTTAAAATGGACAACATTTTAAGTATATATGGAAAACCAACCAAACACATTCGGTTTTCATTGAATCCTTAGGAGAACGATCTATGGGTCATATGTGACATGTACGAATCAACCCCGCTTCAATCTGAGACACGGTGTGGTCAGCACCACTCAAAGTTTCTGTCTTTTGTTTCAAAAAGACGTCATTTTAATTGAAAAACATCAACTGGCATACGGAAATCCGACCAAACACATTCGGATTATGTCTATACTTTATCACAATGATCCACGTGTCATATGTGACGTGTATGAGTCATTCTCGCCTCAATCCGAGGTGCAGTGTGGCAGGCACCATTTAGAGTGTCTCTCTTTTGTTTAAAATGGACGGAATTATTATTGAAAAGAACAACTAATATACGGAAAACCAACCAAACACATTCAAAATTTGTTGATGATTTAGGAAAACGATCCATGGGTCATATGTGACATGTACGAGTCAAATCAGGCTCAATTCGAGGCACGGTGAGTCCGGGATCACTCTAAGTGGCTCCCTTTTGTTTTAAATGGACAACATTTTATGTACATATGGAAAACCGACCAAACGCATTTAGTTTCCATTGAAACTTTAGGAGAACTATCCATGGGTCATATGTGACGTGTAAAAATCAACCCCACCTCAATATGAGATGCGGTGTGGTCGGCACCACTCAAAGTTTCTGTCTTTTATTTCAAAAGGACGTTATTTTAATTGAAAAACATCAACTGGAATACGAAAAACCGACCAACTGCTTCCGGATTGTGTTGATACTTCAGCACAACGATCCACGTGTCATATGTGACATGTACGATTCAACCTCGCCTCAATCCGAGGCGCGGTGTGGCTGACACCATTCAAAGTGTCTCTCTTTTTGTTAAAATGGATGGGATTATAAATGAAAAGAACAACTGACATACAGAAAACCGACCAAACGCATTAGAAATGAGTTGATTCTTTAGGAAAATGATCCATTGGTCATATGTGATGTGTACGAGTCAACCCGGGCTCAATCCGAGGCACGTGGTGTCCAGGATCACTCTAAGTGGCTCCCTTTTGTTTAAAATGGACAACATTTTAACTACATATGGAAAACTGAACAAACAAATTCGGTTTCCATTAAAATTTTAGGAGAACGATCCATGGGTCATATGTGACGTCTATGAATCAACCCCGCCTAAATCTGAGACGCGGTGTGGGTGGAACCACTCAAAGTGTCTGTCTTTTGTTTCAAAAGTATGTCATTTTAATTGAAAAACATCAACTAGCATACAGAAAACTGACCAAACTCTTTCGGATTGTGTCGATACTTCAGCACAACGATCCACGGGTCATATATGACATGTACGAGTCAACCCCACCTCAATCCGAGGCGCGGTGTGGCCGACACCATTCATAGTGTCTCTCTTTTTTTTAAATGGATGGGATTATAAGTTAAAAGAACAAATGACATACGGAAAACCGACCAAACTCATTTGAAATGTGTTGATGCTTTAGGAAAATGACCATATGTGATGTGTACGGGTCAACCCGGGCTCAATATGAGGCACGTTGTGGCCACGATCACTCTAAGTGGTTCCCTTTTGTTTAAAATGGACAACATTTTAAGTATATACGGAAAACCGACCAAACGCATTCGGTTTCCATTGAAACATTAGGGGAACGATCCATGGGTCATATGTGACATTTAAGAATCAACCCCGCCTCAATCTGAGATGTGGTGGGGCCGGCACCACTCAAAGTGTCTGTCTTTTTTTTTCAAAAGGATGTCATTTTAATTGTAAAACATCAACTGGCATACGGAAAACTGACCAAACGCTTTCGGATTGTGTCGATACTTCAGCACAGCGATCCACGGGTCATATGTGATGTGTACGAGTCAACCCCGCCTCAATCCGAGGCGCGGTGTTGCCGACTCCATTCAGAGTATCTCTTTTTTTTAAATGGACGGGATTATAAGTGAAAAGAATAAATAACATACAGAAAACTGACTAAACGCATTCAAAATGGGTTGATGCTTTAGGACAATGATCCATGGGTCATATGTGACATGTACGAGTCATCCCATGCTCAATCTAAGGCACGTTGTGGCCGGGATCACTCTAAGTGGATCCCTTTTGTTTAAAATGGAAAACATTTTAACTACATACAGAAAACGGAATAAACCCATTCAGTTTCCATTGAAATTTAGGAGAACGATCCATTGGTCATATGTGACGTGTACGAATCAACCCTGCCTCAATTTGAGATGTGGGGTGGGCGAAACCACTCAAAGTGTCTGTCTTTTGTTTCAAAAGGACGTCATTTTAATTGAAAAACATCAAATGGCATACGAAAAACCGACCAAACGACTTCAGATTGTGTCGATACTTCAGCACAACGATCCACAGGTCATATGTGACGTGTACGAGTCAACCCCGCCTCAATAAGAGGAGCGGTGTGGCCGACACCATTTAGAGTGTCTATCTTTTGTTTAAAATGGACGAGATTATAAGTGAAAAGGACAAATGACATATGGAAAACCGACCAAACACATTCGAAATGTGTTGATGCTTTAGCACAATGATACATGAGTCATATGTGACGTGTATGAGTCAACTCGGGCTCAATTTGAGGCACGTTGTGTCCGAGATCACCCTAAGTGGCTCCCTTTTTTAAAAAAATGGACAAATTTTTAATTACATACGGAAAACTGACCAAACGCATTCGGTTTCCATTGAAAATTTAGTAGAACGATCCATGGGTCATATGTGACGTGTATAAATCAACCCAGCCTCAATCTGAGACGCGGTGTGGCCGGCACCACTCAAAGTGTCTATCTTTATTTTCAAAATGACGTCATTTTAATTGAAAAAAATCAACTGGCATACGGAAAACTGAACAAACACTTTCCGATTGTGTCGATACATTACCACAACTATTCATGGGTCATATGTGACGTGGACGAGTCAAACACGCCTCAATCCGAGGTGCGGTGTGGCCGACACCATTCAGAGTGTCTCTATTTTGTTTAAAATGGACGGGATTATAAGTGAAAATAACAACTAACATACGGAAAACCGAAAAAAACACATTAGAAATGTGTTGATGCTTTAGGAAAACGATCCATGGGTCATATGTGATGTGTACGTGTCAACCTGAGCTCAATCCGAGGCACATTGTGGCTGGGATCACTCTAAGTGGCTCCGTTTTATTTAAAATGGACATCAGTTTACGTACATATTGAAAAACGACCAAACGCATTCGGTTTCCATTGAAACATTAGGATAACGACCCATACGTCATATGTGACGTGCACGAATCAACCCCGACTCAATCTAAGACGTGGTGTGGCCGGATCCTCTCAAAGTGTCTGTATTTTGTTTCAAAAGGACATCATTTCAATTGAAAAACATCAACTGGCATAGGGAAAACAGACCAAATGCTTTCGAATTGTGTCTATACATTAGAAAAATGATCCGCGGGTCATATGTGTCGTGTATGACTCAAAACCGCCTCAATCCGAGGCACGATGTGGCCGAAACCATTCAGAGTGTCACTCTTTTATTTAAAATGGATGGGAGTATAAGTGAAAAGAAAAAATGACATACGGAAAACCGACCAAACGCATTCGAAATATGTTGATGCTTTAGGAAAATGATACATGGGTCATATGTGACGTGTACGAGCCATCCTAGGCTCAATCCGAGGCACGGTGTGGCCGGGATCACTCTAAGTGGATCCCTTTTGTTTAAAATGGACAACAATTTAAGTACATACGGAAAACCAACCAAACGCATTTGGTTTCCATTGAAACTTTCGGATAACGATCCTTGGGTCATATGTGACGTGTACAAATCAACCGCGCCTCAATCTGAGACGCGGTGTGACCGGTACCACTCAATGTGTCTATTTTTGTTTCAAAAGGAAGTCATTTTAATTGAAAAACATCAACTGGAATACGGAAAACCAACCAAACACATTCTAATTGTTTGGATACTTTAGCACAATGATCCACGGGTCATATGAGACGTGTATGATTCAACCCCGCCTCAATCCGAGGCGCGGTGTTGCTGACACCATTCAGAGTGTCTCTCTTTTGTTTAAAATGGACGGGATTATAAGTGAAAAGAACAACTGACATACGGAAAACCGACCAAATGCATTCAAAATGTGTTGATTCTTTAGGAAAATGATCCATGGGACATATGTGACGTGTACGAGTCAACCCGGGCTCAATCCGAGGCACGGTGTGGCAGGGATCACTCTAAGTTTCTCCCTTTTGTTTAAAATGGACAACATTTTAAGTACATATGGAAAACTGACCAAACACATTTGGTATCCATTGAAACTTTAGGAGAACGATCCATGGGTCATATGTGAAGTGTGCTAATCAACCCCACCTCAATCTGAGACATAGTGTGGCCGGCACCACTCAAAGTGTCTGTCTTTTGTTTCAAAAGGATGTCATTTTAAATGAAAAACATCCACTGGCATACGGAAAACTGATAAAACGCTTTCGGAATATGTTGATACTTTAGAACAATGATCAATGAGTCATTTGTAACGTGTACGAGTTAACCTTGCCTCAAATCTGATGTACGGTGTGTCCGTTATCACTCCAGGTGTATGTATTTTGTTTAAAATGGACATCATTTCAGTGAAAAATATTTGATATACGAAAAACCAATCAAATTATGAATTGAATTCTGGATTCCATATATAATTGTCATCTAAATTTGAGATTTAACTTTAAATGAATTATGTTTTTTTATTAGTACGTTATGTATTCTAATTTAATTATGGATGTGTATAGTTGCAGGATTCATTATATGTTAAATGTGTATGAATTTTTCACTATATGTATGTGTTAGTTGGTTATTGCAGGTAGTTTATTGTAGGAACAATAATTGGATTGAAAATGATAAGGAATGCACAAAACGAGACCTGATGGGCATATTGCAGACCTGCTGTGCAAATTGAAAGTTGTTGTGCAATTTTCACAACATAGGCTATGCCAATGGTTTCAAACCATTGGCATAGCATATCTGGGTTTTTTACCAACGGTTCAATGAACCGTTGGCAAAGAGGAAACCTGCCTGGACTTTCTCAACGGGCCAAACCGTTGGGAAAAACATTCCCAACGGTTTGGCAGAACCGTTGGGATAGGTGAATTTTTTCCCATCCTATCACAACGGTTCACTATAAACCATTGGGAAACGCTTTCCCAATGGATTACTTCCCTATGGTTTGCAGAACCGTTGGTATAACATATACCAACGGTTCTGCAGCCTTTCCCAACGATTTAGAACTGTTGGGAAAGACTATATTTCCAGTAGTGGGTGGTTACATCAAAGACAATATTCACTTTTTCCATCAAATAAATCATATTTAAAAAAATGGATTCTTTCTTGAAACATCCTCAATACTAGCATCACATTATGTACATTTCCCTTGACCTATGAAAAACATTTAAAAACATGGGATGAGTATAAAAAGTTTAGTAAGGTATTTAAAAATACCGAAAGAAAACCTTAGTCCATGTATACATAAGAATCAATGAAATAAAACTTTACTCATAAAACATAAGCACTTTAACATACCTCATGAAATCATAATATTCATGAATAACTCATATAAATCATAAGACATAAAGGTAACTTGAGGCATTCATAACATTCATACGTATGGAGTAACCCTCATGGTTATGGTTGGAATACCCATCAAAGTATATTCCCTAAATATCATTGGAGAAACCATAACGTTTAACCCCTTCATCTCACCAAATTCATTGGAGATCTATATCAGGCTCACATGCCCTTAGTTTATCACAGAACCACCTGTCTTCATAAACAATACCCAAGAACCATAACATAATCGTATCACATAAAACATGCATAAAGGAAACATAAAATTTACACATTTCAATCACAAGATATCAATACTATAAATTGATAAAATTAAAACATTATCAAAACCATTTTCAATACCAAAATTATAAAGAACTAAAACATGGTATTTATTTTTCATTTAAAATAATTATCGCTTGTAGAGGAAGCCGATACCCAAATAATGGTGACATCAGTGGAGAAGTCGTTGTCACTGCATATGTAAGAAAAAACATTCCTTTTGTTGTTTAGTAAAATGCTTCATACAAAAATATTCCTTTTGAATAAAATTAAAAGTCAAAGGGTTTTATACACCATATAAAATAAAGTTCTGTATAAAACAAAATATGCCTTAATGAAAAGAGATTGAGACGAAGCCTCTTACCTCGTGTCCAATTTGACTTGATCATTCTTTAATATCCTGAATAATAAACTAGGGTTAATTTATACTTTCATAAGAACCTTTTTCATGTTTATTATTCCTATTATATCACTTATTTCCATGTTATAACCATTATGTAATCATTCAAGTTAATAATGTTCGTTTTGTCGATATTTGGCACTTAAGTCAAAATTGGACCTCTTACAATTACATGTTGTTCATGTGGTCAAAATTTAATTATATAAAGAATTATATTCATGATTTGGATATCATATATATCATATATATCCATCATATACATTTATTTATAATAGTACATAACATTTAGAGGTAAGAAATGAAATGCACCGTTCATGGAGATGGTAAGATGTACGTACGTATAAACGCTACATTCATTTATATTTCATATTTAATGTAATGGAATCATAATGATATAAAGGTACATTATAATTATAGTATAATATCATATATAATATTATTAACTCCATCTTTTACACATCCCACATATGGCATTAACGATTCAAATCACTTTGAGGGGCGGTAGTCCGCACATCCAAAAAATGAAATTATCGCATTTATCCATAATGGAAACCATAAAGGAATGACATAAATGAAAAATACAGAATCCTAAGGAAATGTTAAACATAATATATATCATATATAAATACATTGGCATCTTAATGTCCACCATGAAATGTTTTAAAAGAAGATTTAACAATCATCGTTTCGTGAGACAGTAATTCGCCATCCACAGAAATAGTATGTTCTTTAACCATTAGATGGAGGTGTGTGTAGGTGTAGCTCGAATCCATCACATAAAAACATCCTAGTATATTTAAGGTACTGTTTTAGTTAAAAAAATAAAGGAATAAAAGGAGTTTAGGGGGTTGGAGAAGCAAAATAAAACAAAAGAACATTAGAGAAGACTTTACCTTTAAATCAGGAAACTCCCCTTGGTTTGAACCAAAAGGGTTTCTTCTAGAGCTTTATGCCTAGAGGGAGGATTCTAGGATGAATATAGGGATGTGGAGAGATAAAATGAGTAGATTTTGGCCGAGCCAATGGCTTGAGAGGTGTGGGTAATGAGGGTAGAGGTGAGGGCCTTTTATAAGAGGGAGGAGGGGAACTCTTAGAAAGTCATGATTTGTTACATTATTTTAAAATGAGTTTCGGATTTTAAAGGTCTCAAAATGATATATTTCTAGTATAAGGTGATAAGGTATCGAAATACACCTATAAAATAGGTTTTTGACATGTTTACATCTTGGATGTTACATTATCTTTTTATTTTATTTAAATCGTTAATTAATGAGGTAATCGATGCGTCATCATGGTGACATAAATAAATTAATTTATATAATGTCTAAAAATTATAAAAAAAATTCTATGATGTATTAAATAGTTTTATCTTTCTAATTAATATTTATATTCTAATATATCATTTACACATACCAAACTAAAATTGTTTTACTTAGGTGTTACATACTTTTGTGATATTCTCCTTTCTTTAAAAATAAAATGATAAATTGTCACTATCACCCAAAAGTGATTCCATGTGGTACCTATGTTTGGCACAAGTCATCCCATGGTTGACCCGGACACAAACAGTAGCATTAAGACACATTTTGGGGTCATTTTATATTATTATGATATTATTTTGTTATCCTTAACTGTCCGATTACAAATTAATCACGATAATTTAAGATAATTATCGTCGTAACTATTCATAATGTGAAAAGACAAAAGAGTATTAATTACATAATTTAGACCTTATAATTCCAAATATGGATTTAATTTTACCAAATTTAAAACATTGAAATTTCAGTAATTAATTTAAAAATAATTCTCTTTGACAAAACAAATAGCGGGTTTTTTGAAAAAATATCTATCAAAAGATTAACAGTTGTTTATGCCAAATTCCAAAATTAAATTAATTTTAATGACCACCATTGGATTAAATGGTAAAAAGATATTCTAATTACACTATAAATCCAATTAAAACATAATCTAAATATATAAATTAACTAAGATGAAAAATATGTTTTGAAGTAAATTGCAGTATTTTCCACTATTCATTAAAAATTGAACATTGACAGAAATATACCAAAAATTTACCAAAGTAAGTTTCAATGTCCCAATTACAAAGAATATGTTTATTTTGACAAATAGATCTTATAAAATTTTCAATAGTAAGATTTAAAAATGGTTTTCCATCAAAAGGCAGTAAATCATTCTTTTAAAAAATATTAGAGTATTCCATAGTTAAGATTAGATTTATTCTCATTTTAAGCCTCTAAAACACTATCTATGTCATAAATAGACATAGATAAGAAAATATATTATTCATTACTAACTTGGGATGTTACATCCTTCCCCCCTTTAGAAAATTTCATCCCCACAATTTATTTACTTATCGAATAAGTTTTGGAATTTATCCCTCATTAAATTTTTTGATTACCATGTTTCCTCATCAATCATGTGGTTTTTCAACAAAACCTTTACATGATTAATCACCTTATTCTGCAAAACTTTCTCCATGTGGTCAAGAATCTGGACTGGTTTTTTCTCTTACGATAGATTCTCTTCTAGCTGAACTACCTCTGGAATCAAAACATGAGATGTATCTAGCATGTACTTCCTTAACATTAAAACATGAAAAAAATTGTGTACCTGAGATAAACTTGGAGGTAAAGCCACTAGGTATGCAACTCATCCAACTATTTATAGAATTTCATATGGTCCAATGATCCATGGACTCAACTTTCCTTTCTTAACAAATCACATCACACTCTTCCATGGTGAAACATTGGGGAAGACATGATCACCTACCTCAGAAGAGAGATCCTTCCTCCAGTTGTCCGCATAACTTTTCTGTGTGCTCTTAGCTGTTATCATGTGTTTCTGTATCAGCTGAACATTTTCTACTAATCCTTCTACCAATTATGGTCCCGTCAACTTCCTTTTACCCACTTCATCCAAAAAATATGGAGTTCGACACCGCTTCCTATATAATTCCTCAAATGGTGCCATATGTATACTAGAATGGAAATTGGTATTATAAGAAAATGCATCCAAAGAAATATGTTGGTCCCAACTTCCCTGATAATACATCGCACAAGAATATAGCATATCCACCAAAGTCTGAATTGTTAGTTGTGACTGCTCATCTGATTGAGGATGACATGCTGTACTAAAATTTAATTCAGTACCCAACGACTTTTGAAGGCCTTTCTAAAAGTTAGAAGTAAACTTGGGATCACGATCAGATACAATGGAGATGGGAACTCCATGTAACCTGAATATCTCGTTAAGATAAAAACAAGAAAGTTTATCTAGAGAAAAAGTATCTCTTATATCAAGGAAATGAGCAGATTTAGTCAAGCGATCAACAATATCCCAGATTTCATTATTACCTCGAGATGTCTTTAGGAGTCCCACAACAAAGTCCATGGATATATTCTTCCATTTCCACTGTGGCACTGGTAAAGGGAGAAGCATCCCTTTCGGTAACTTCCACTCTACTTTAACCTGTTGAAAATTCAAACACTTCATAGTAAAATCACCAATTTCTCTTTTCATTCCATCCAACCAGTAATACTCCTGAAGAACTCTATACAACATAGTACGGCCCAGATGAACAGAAAACGTAGAAATATGAGCTTCACATAACAACTCTCTGTTCAACTGTGAATCACAAGGAACACACAATCTCTTCCCAAATCTCAACACACAATCATTATCAATGTTGAATTCAGGCAACATATCTTTCTAAACCAGCTCGACCATTTTCTGCAACTCACTGTCTTGCTTCTGTGATTGCTTAATTCTGTCTAATAGAGAATATTTCATTGGTACTAGAGACAAAACAGAAGAAAATCTTACACCAACAACTTATATTCCAAATTTCATCAAATCTTTAACCAAAGCATCACGTTCCAAATGTAACATTGTTAATGAAGAATTAATTTTTTGACTCAATGCATCAGCCACATTGTTTGCTTTTCCGGGAGGGTAATGAATTGTAAAATCATAATCCTTGATTAATTCCATTCAACTCCTCTATATCATATTCAATTATTTCTATGTAAATATATAATTTAAACTTTTTTGATTAGTATATATTTCACACTTACTCCATACAAATGATGCCTCTAAATTTTTAAAGAAAAAACAAATGTAGCTAATTCCAAATCATGTGTATGGTAATTTACCTCATGAGTTTTCAACTGATGTGAAGCATAAAAAATTACCTGATCATTCTGCATTAGGACACAACCAAGTTCTTTTAATGAAGTTTCACTCTATATAACAAACTACCGATTCCTGGAAGGTAGTGCCAAAACTGGAGCGTTCACCAATCTTCTTTTCAATTCCTAAAAGAAATCATCACATTCTTTTGTCCAGATAAACTTAACACCCTTTTGAGTTAGCTTAGTCATTGGACTAGATAATCGTGAAATTTTCTTAAAAACACTTTGGTAATAGCCTACAAAACCATGAAAACTATGAATCTTGGTTACATTTGTGAGTATTGGCCATTCTTAAACAACCTTTGTTTTTGCAGGATCAACAATTATCCCATCTTTAAAAATAATATGACCAAGGAATGAAATTTGATGCAACCAAAACTCACACTTTCTGAATTTCCAATACAATTTCTTTTCTTTTAAGGTTTTCAAAATTACCCATAAATTTGTTTCATGCTCCTCTTTACTTTTAGAAAACACCAAAATATCATCAATGAAAACAACCACAAACTTATCCAAGAACTCATGGAAATTTCTATTTATAAGGTCCATGAATACAGCAGGTGCATTGGTTATCCCAAAAGGCATAAAAAAAATTCATAATGGCCATATCTTGTACGAAATGCAGTCTTCGGAATATCTACTTCCTTTACCTTCAACTGATGGTACCCCAATCTCGGGTCAATCTTTGAAAAATACTGAGCTCCTTGGAGCTGATCAAACAAATCATCTATATGAGGCAAATGATATTTGTTCTTAGCAATGATGTTATTCAAGGCTCTATAATCAATGTAAAGTCTCATTGAACCATTTTTTTGAAAAATAAGACAGGAGCATCCCATGGTGATGTTCTAGGTCGAATGAAACCTTTCTCTAATAAATCTTGCAATTTCTCCTTCAACTCTAAAAGTTCAGTTTGAGCCATTTGATATGGGGGTTTCGAAATTGTCTTAGCATCAGGAACTTAGTCAACCGTATATTCACCTTCCCGATCTGGTATTATTCCAGGAAAATCATCAGGAAAAACATCAGGATACTAATTTACCACTGGCACATCATTAATCTGAACGGTTCCTTTATTTTCAACAATATGTTCAAGGTAACATTTATTTCCATCTTTTACAAGTTTCTCAGCTTCTTTATTTTTATCAACAGTAAGGGTTCATTCTTGTACACAAACTGAAAGTCTTTCTAAAAAGACACTTCTTTAGATCTACAATCAATCTTAGCATGGTAAAAAGTTATCCAATACATACCCAAGATAACATCAAACCCTACTAGAGGTAAAACAATAAGTTTTTAAAGTATGTTCTTTGCACAGATAAGAATTAGAAGATTATTATAAATTCTTTTTTCCTCAACATTTCTTCAGGTGTTTTCACCACAAGTTTAGGAGCCATTTCTTGATATAGTATTCCCAAATTACAGAAAATATTTCAGAGATGAAAGAATTTGTAGACCCTGAATCAAACAACACACTGGCATAATATAAAAAAACAAACAAAGTTCCTGATACCACTTCATTTTATGGCCCAACATCTGTTGAAGTAGTTGCAAAGGATTTCACCACCCCTTTTTGCTTGTAGTCTAACTTCTTCCCATCATTCGAGCTATCTGTTGGATAATCGTTTGCATAATGACCCATCTCATTTCACTTGAAAAATTTCACTAACCGTAAATCAAATTTGGTATTACCGTCATCGTGATCTTTTCTAGTACAATAAAGAGCCTTATGTCACATATTAACACATCAGTTTCACTTTCCAGAATTCATAAGAAATTCTCGAGCATGCTTTTTACCACATTTATCACAAACTGAAAACATAGTTTTCTTAGCATCAAACCTTTTTGAAGAATTCATCACTTTCTCCTGCCACCTCGGTCGCTTCTTCTGTTGGTTTTCATAGAACACATGATCATTGGAAAACTACATTTCCACCTTCTCAGCACATTGAACAAGATTTTCATAACTTTTGAACTCACAAGATGCCATTTGCCTTCGATATTTTTCATTAACCCTGAGTAAAAAGGATTGATTTTACTATCAAGGTCTCGGATAAAATTTAGAGCATACCTTGACAATCGAGTTATCCTTTCTTCATAAGCATCCACTGAGTCATCCTCCTTCCTCAATTCCAAGAATTATTTTTCCAACCTAAGTCGAACAGCCTTAGGAAAATATTTCTCGAGAAACATACCTTTGAATTTATCCTAGTCAAGATCATCAATCTCATCAGCGTCCCGGATATTTTTAACCATCGACCACCACTAATCTGCTCCACCCTCCAAATTGTAAATAGCAAGACTAACCTTTTGATTTTCTGAACACCCCATGAAATCGAAAATCTTTTCCAGTGATTTAATCCACCCTTCATCTAGCACAGGGTCAGATGATCCTCCGAATGAGGGGGGGTGTTTCCTCATGAAAGGTTCCACCACTAACATGTTCCTCTGCGGTTGATATGGCTGATCTCATGCATGGATACCACCACCATTTATCACTTGAGTCAACTATGCAATTACTGCAACAAACTATTCTGTTCCAATTCTGACCACCTCAGGATGCTGATTTGGAAGGTCATTTCCTTCTGTATTCCTACCTATCACTGCTTCCCTATTTCCTCCGCGGAAAACTATTTTGAACAAACATGTCTTAGATGAAGCAACATGGTAATCTTCAAATGATATATCATTTCAATTTGACCATAAAAAAATATTTTTGGATAATAATTTAATATAATTCCAACACCTAATGTTATCTAAACCGACCTTTTATTCCAACTATAAGGCCCCAGCCTTAAACATTACTTAATCATGAGATATTTCAAGAATACACATTGAGGATATTTTCAGGTTTAGAGTTTTAGAGAACTAGATCATAAATCATGCATTACAGTCCACATTTAAACAAGATGGTTACATCAAAACAATATTCAGTTTTCACATCAAAGGAAAAATATTTAAAACAAAACATGCATTCATTCTTGACACTTCCTCGATAGTATCATCACATCATTTACCTTTCCCTTGACCTGTGAAAAACATTTCAAAAACATGGGATGAGCATTAAAATATCAGTTAGGGATATAAAAATAAGGAAGAAAACCTTAGTCCATGTATACATATGAATCAATGAAATCATACTTTACTCATAAAACATAAGCACATTAACATACCTCATGAAATCATAATATTCATGAATAACTCATAAAAATCATAATACATAAAGGTAACTTGAGGCATTCATAACATTCTTACATAGGGAGTAACCCTCATGGTTACATTTTCAATACCCATCACAGTATATTCCCTATATCGCTTTAGAGAAAACATAACATTTAACCCCTTTGCGTTACCCAATGCATTGGAGAGCTATATCGGGCTCACCCACCCTTAGTTTATCACAGAACCACCTATCTTCATAAACAATGCTCAAGAACCATAACATAATCATATCACATAAAACATTCATAAAGGTAACATAACATTTCTACATTTCAGTCACATGATATCAATACCACACATTGATATAATAAAAACATTGTCAAAACCTTTTTCAATACCAAAATAAAATAAAAGTAAAACATGGTATTTATTTTTCATTTAATAAAATTATGGCTTGTAGAGGATCTCGAAACTCAAATAATGGTCACGGCGGCGGAGAAGTTGTTGTCGCCACATATGTAAGACAAAATATTCCTTTTGTCATTTAGTAAAATACTTCGTACAAAAATATTACATTTGAATAAAATTAAAAGTCAAAGGGGTTTATACACCGTATAAAATAAAGTTGTGTATAAAACAAAATATGCCTCAATGAGAGGTGATTGAGACGAAGTCCCTTACCTCGTGTCCGATTTGACATGATAGTTATTTAATATTCTGAATAATGAACTAGAGATAATTTATACTTTCTTAAGAACATTTTTCAAGTTTATTATTCCTTTTATATCACTTATTTCCATGTTACAAACATTATGTAATCATTTAAGTTAACAATGTTCGTTTTTTCAATATTTGGTACTTAAGTAAAAAATAGACTTCACACAACTATATGTTGTTCATGTTGTCAAAGGATCATTATATCCAGAATGATATTCATTATTTGGATATCATATATATCATATATATCAAGTATATACATGTATTTATAATAGTACATAACATTTAGAGGTATGAAATGAAATGCACCGTTCATGGAGATGATAAGCCGTACATACGCATGAACGCTACATTCATTTTTATTTCGTATTTAATGGAATGGAATCATAATGTTATAAAGGAACATTATAATTCTAGTATAATATAATATATAATATTATCAACTCCATCCTTTACACGTCCCACATATGGCATTAACGATTCAAATCACTTTGCGGGGTGGTAGTCCGCACTTCCAAAAAATTAAATTATCGCATTTATCCATAATGGAAACCATAAAGGTATGACATAAATAAAAAATAAAGAATCATAAGGAAATATTAAACATAATATATATCATATATGAATATAGTGACATCTTAATGGCCACCATTAAAGGTGTTAAAAGAAGATTAAACAATCATCGTTTTGTGAGACAGTAATTCGCCATCCACAGAAACAGTATGTTCTTTAACCATTAGACGGAGGTGTGTGTATGTGTAGCATGAATCCATCTCATAAAATCATCCTAGTATATTGAATATTCTGGTGTTGTTACAAAATAAAGGAATATAAAGAGTTTACGGGATTTGAGAAAAAAATAAAACAAAAGAACATTAGATAAGACTTTACCTTTAAATCAGGTAACTCCCCTTGGTTTGAACCAAAAGGGTTTCTTGGAGAGATTTCTGCCTAAGGGAAGGCTCCTAAGATGAATATAGGGATGTGGAGAGATACAATGAGTAGGGTTTGGCCGATCCGATGGCTTGAGAGGTGTGGGTAATGAGGGTAGAGGTGGGGGCCTTTTATAAGTGGGAGGTGGTGCACTCTTGGATAGTCATGAAATGTTACTTTATTTAAAAATTAATTTCGGATTTTAAATGTCCCAAAATGATATATTTAGAGGATAAGGTGATAAGGGTTCGAAATAAACCCATCCAATAGGTTTTTGACAAGTGTATGTCTTAGATTTTACATTATCTTTTCATTTTATTTAAATTGTTCATTAATGAGGTAATCACTACATCATCATGGTGTCATAAATAAATTAATTTATATAATATCTAAAAATTATAAAACAAATAATATGATGTAGGAAATATTTTTAGATTTCAATTTTCTACTTATAGTGTAATATTTCATTTACACAGACAAAACAAAAATTTGTTTACTTAGGTGTTACATACTTTTGTGATATTCTCTTTTCTTTAAAAATAAAATGATAAAGTATCACTATCACCCAAAAGTGATTCCATGGGGTCCCTAAGTTTGGGAAAAGGCCTTCCATGGTCAGAAATGACACAACCAGTAGCATTAGGACACATTTTGGGGTAATTTTATATTATTATGATATTATTGTATTACCCTTAACTGCCTGATTACTAATTAATTAGGATAATTAAAGATAATTACCGTTGTTACTATTCATAATGTCCAAAAACAAAATAGAATTAATTACATAATTTGGAACATCTGATTCCAAATATGGAATCCATTTTACCAAATTCCAAACACAAAAATTTTAGTAATTAATTTAAAAATAATTCTCGTTGTCAAAAAAAATAGCGGGTTTTTTAGAAACAATATCTATCAAAAGTTTGACACTTGTTTATGCCCAATTCCAAAGTGAAATTAATTATAATGAACCCCATTGGATTAAATGGTAAAAATATATTATAATTACACTTAAAACAAACTAAAAATATAATCAAACTATATAATTATATTAGGTGAAAAAGCAGTTTTGAAGTAAACTGCAGTATTTTCCACTATTCATTAAAAAATTAACATTGTCAAAAAAAACATAAATTTATCAAAAGTAAATTTCAATGTCCCTATTTCAAATAATAATATTATTTTGACAAATGTAGCTTATAAAATTGTCAATAGTTAGATTTAAAAATGGGTTTCCATGAAAAGGCAGAAAAACAATCTTTTAAAAAATATTATAGTATTCCATGCTTAAGATTGGATTTATTTTAATTTTAAGCCTATAAAACACTATATAATTCATAAATAGACATAGATAATAAAATCTATTATTCATTACATACTTGGGATGTAACAGTAACCTCATGAAAGGAAAGAGTCTCACATAAATATAATCAGTAGATTGTTACTTGAGCATATTCCAAACCTATAATAGAAAAAGAACCATAGATGATTTTAACATTCAAATTATTTAAGGAATCACCATGAAAATACCACAATTATGACTATAAAGCATGTGAATTATTCACTAAATACGAATAATATATCCTTATTTCACATCTCTAGGGAACTCAAAATCGTAGAATAATCTTGTTATTTGGTTACCTTCACATAGAACACCCCAAATCAAACATATCAATCATCTCATAAATATAATAAGAAGAATCTATAGGAACTGGGATATTACACATAGACTATAAATCCTAGATCACTTATGTATTTTCATCAGGAAACATTTTTGTTCCTTCCACGAGACCTCAAGTCAACTAACATACCAAAATAGCCAATATAGTTTCCTTGAAAATACATAACAGACATCACATATCAAACAAGATAATCCCCTCTCCCCCCTAAGGTGATCTTTTGATGATACTATGCCATCAAGGACCACAATATATTTGACATAAATATACATAAAAGAATAATTATATAATTATTTTCATTGAACATACAAAAATCAAACAGTTGTATCCAGAAAAAGTTAACCTTGTATATATATGGGAAAACCAAATTGGTTTATATGGGAACATTATGTAACTAAGACTATTTTATATTCAAAATTAGTAAAAAGGAATTAAATTCCAATAAATCCCTACTAAGGGTCACCATTTAGTCCTTAAAACGAGAGGCTTTACAATCACCGTCATAGAGGACCCCTCCAAAAAATCTCCATGATATATCCTAAAATACATACAATATTGTTTTCTTGCGTAGAATTCCACTAGAATGTATTATGCGTAAACACTAAATATTATGTTCATGATGCAGTAATCATTTATAACTTCTATCATTAGTGATATAAATAATATGAATGTCCTACGAATCTTATATTCTAGATATGATTCATACACACAATCTCATTCCTAAATCCTATATATAAAAACCCATAAATCAAAAATAAAAAAATCATGTGAGCCACATTAGTTGAAATAATAAAACTGTATAAAATAAAAATAAGTAAGAATAGTCTCATATTTCTGGTAACATGGACATTCGATCAGAAAATGTGTTCATGAAAAACATTTATGATATCTCTCACAATAAATAGTATATTAATGTATCAACTTTCTACCATATACCTAAATGGTAATAAAATATATATTTTATTCCACTATATTACATATCACCACACATGACCACTCAACAATGCTAATTTAATCATTGACTACTTGACCTTAGGTTTGCATTCTCATATGAAAAAGGCTTTCAACTTGTCATGAAGGTTTGGGTGTTTCCATGGTTTACCTCTAACCATATATCGTAGTATTTAATAACTCTAACAACTAACTGAGAATTATCCACAATAATTCAAAACAAAATCATTAATAAAAAATAATCATAAAATGTTATAATAGATGAAATAATGAAAAAACCATCATAAAGATTCATTGACATATCTATATAAAACAATTGGTCTCTATAACGACCCGACTTTTGATTACATATTTAAACGTGATTTATTACATAAACTCTTCACTTGATACAACATGTAAGATCGAGAGGTATAGTGTATTTGGGGCTTAGGAACATTACATAACAACTTAAAACATAAAACACACAAATTCTTTATTAAAAACGTCATTTACGTAATCACAACATTCCGTCATAAATAGCATTGCATGGGTTAAGCTGAGCACATACATGTGAAAAGGGTGATCTATAAAACCCATTATGGGAGTAAACAAGCCATAATATTAAGAAAAAAATACATGTTATTTAATATGTATATCAATTTAACATAAAATAAACATGAACATAAAGGCATGATATAGCATGATTATCATAACATGGAAATGTGGAACCAACACTTAACATATAATTAGAATGAGTCGAGGCTCATTTCACATAGAGCATGAGTAAACCCTCATTGCACATGAATTATCATTATTAAATCCTCATTGAACGTTAATTATCATGATTAAGTCCTCATTTCACTTCACATATCATGATACTAATCATTACCCAATGCATTGGAATGTTATCAGTGCCAACCCTTCTTAAACATTTAATTTCATGCATAAGTTTGCCACAAGATCATAAAACATAGATTCATTAAAAATAATAATTTATTACATGGTAATGGAATGTTGAATTCATACATGAAACTATTCCATCAATAAATAAATGTTCATAAAGGTGAATACCGTTGATAGATAATTGGGAAAGGTATTCACAACACAATGATTTTGGCTTCAAAAAATGTGGTGCAATTTCGGCATCATAACAGCACGACATAAGACTTCATAAAAAGGTTGATGAGAGATAAAATCACTTATCATCATATGTACATGAAATGTACAGTAAGGGGTTCATATAAATACATGTACCAACATTGGTAACTGAATTTGTATTCATAATACAAAATAATTACTTGAATGTCAATGAGGAGGGAGAAATTCCTTACAGAATTTCGGCATGGTAACGAGTGTACATAAAAGGAACTAATGAGAGTGAAAATGGTACTCTTTCATTAAAACATAAATAGGTAAGTATGGGGGTGTGTGAAGTCAAACCCCAAAAATTTTTAATTGAAAATAAGTGGTCATAACAATATTAGGAAACTTGGATAAAATGAGAAAGGAATCCCATACTTGGAAGTGTCATACCAATGGTTTTGGAGAGGCTTGAGAGAGGCTTCTTGGGAGCTTGGGGCTCCTTGTGAGGATTCTAGAGAAATGAGGGAAGAGCTTGTATGAACATAAAAATATTTTAGTGTAGAGGGAGTGTTAGGTGGGTGGGCTTATATAGGAAAGGATACATAATTATATATTATTTAGGTTTGGGACACCACACATTTAACAAATCAAAACCACAAACCATCCCACAGTTTTTTCCAATTGATTTTTTCCCTAGGGGAGCGGGAAATAAAATTTAAGTCCAATATCCTAAATTATTAAAAATATTTGGCTTCATTTTGTGGTGTTGAGTCACTCTCTCAAAGAAATAATTTTAAAAATATAAAATGTTTTAGAAGTCTTAGAGGGTCCACTAAGGCTTTATAAGTGATAACAAACAGAAAAAAATCACATTTTTTAATGGTTAAAAATATATTGTCCGAACATAACGTTTATATTATTTCATTACATCATTATTGGGTCATTATGATGTCATAAAGAACATTATATATTTAAACAGTATTTAATATTTACCAAAAAATTCAATTCTCTCCGAAAATTATGAAAAATTCACCATTGGATGATTTCGAAGTCCTAATTCCAAAAATATAATTAATTTTGTCCAAATAGTTTTCTAAATATGTGAATTTTTACTTTTAAAATAAAGACGTACATTTATTGAAAATTCATGGGTTTTGACATAAATAACTTTCAAACCTTAATGAAAATTACAATTATATTCAAAACAATTATACTATCATTTATACTTAATAAAAATATTTTATTAATAATAATAATTTATTAAAATATTATTTAATTCAAAAATAAATTATTTTATCAAAATAGATTCCTTAGTTGAATATTAACTAAAAATACTATTTTTGCTATAAAATCAATTTACAATGTAACAATAATAAAATGAAGGTATATTGTTTATTATGTAAAAAATAGTGCACATAATCATAGTTCAAAGGTCTTGTTTCATAACCCCTTATAATAGCTTAATATGACTGAATGGTAAGGTGTTTGATGGTGACAGACTCGTAGGGTGTCTCAGATAACATCGCTTGAGTGGTAATCTCTATCAACTTACACTTCTCCCATTGGTAGTTCCATTCTAGCTTAACGTGATGAATCTCGGCTTGGGATTAGTCAAGAGTGAAGCCCAATGGCGCCACCTCATTTCCAAGATTCGAAAAATGGGCTTCGTACAGAGAAAGTCTACTAGATGAGGCCATCTCTTCCTTTTTCTGAGTAAATTGAATTTGTTAAAGCCCTATATTAGTAATAATCATGTGATCAATGTTTCACAGCTATATTACACACAGTCAAAATTCATGAAGGTATTTTAAAATCCAAAAAACATAAATCCAAAGAAGTGAAAATGTTATATAACCATTTCACATAATAATGCATCTAATTAGATGAAGATTAATTTTCATTAATGAATGTTTTGGTCATTAAATTCATCCCCCCTTAAGAAATTTCTCCATTGAAATTTCCTTTTCCCATAGTAAAACAAATGTGCGTAACTCTGCTTCATCACTTCCTCTGATCACCACATTTCCTCTTCAAACTTCTGTTTTTTCCACAACACCTTGAATAGGGGAATTGTTTTATTTTGTAGAACTACTTCTATAAGATATAAGATCTTCACTGGTTTATCCTCATAAAAACGATCATCCTCTAACTCTACTACCTCTAAAGAGAGTACATGTGAAGGGTCTTGTATGTACTTCCTTAAGAGGGATATTGGAAATACATCATGTACTTTGGCCATGGTGGGTGGAAGTGCTAGTCGATAGTCCAAAACCCCGACATGATCCAGATTATCAAAGGGGATGATGTACCTAGGACTTAACATCCCTTTATTTCCAAACCTTATGACCTTCTACTATATAGATATGCATAGAAATTACATCTGTCAAACTTTGAACTCAAGGTCTCATCGACGGTTATCATCATACCTATTCTGTCGGCATTGGGCTGCCTTGATATACTGCTGAATGATTTTCACCTTCTCCACCATTTCTTCAACCATTTCAGGTCCCAGTATCTTACACTCACCAACTTTATCCTAACACGTCGATGTCCAAAAACTTTTCCCATAAAAGGATTCATATGGTACCATTCAGATGCTCGATTGGAAACTTTTTTTGTAGGAGAATTCAACTAGGGGAAGATATTGGTCCAATCCTCCTTTGAAGTCCATAGAACATGATATTAAGATATATTCTAGTCACTTAATAGTTTGATCAGATTGGACATCAATTTGATGATGATTGTCCATAATGAAGTTCAGTTCAGTGGTTATAGAATTTTGGAGACATTTCCATAACTTTGAGGTGAATCTAGTACCATGAATTGATGTAATATATACTAGTTCTCCATGAATCCTTACAACTTATTTACGGTAAATCCGTTTAATTTGATACAATTAGAAGTCATATCGAATCATGAAAAAGTGAGTAGTATTCATAAGAGTATCCACAATGACCGATATTGCATTGTTTCCTCTAGATGTCCTCAGAAGTCAAGTGACAGATTCCCTGGTAATGTTCTCCCACTTCCATGATGGTATGGGTAGTGGTTTCATCATCCCATTAGTCTTTTTCCTCTCAGCCATAACTTAATAATATACAAGGAACATTTATGTATATTCAGTAATCTCCCTTTTCATGCTGTCCCACCAAAGGTTTTCTCAGAAATCCTGATACATTTTTGTGCTCCCTGGGTGAATATAGAATGTTGCGCTAAGTGGGACATTCATAATCTCTTTATCTATCTCTGGATCAGATGGTACAAATAATCGTGCCCTAAATCTCACAATTACATCCTTTTCAACGATGAACTCTAAGGATTTCCAATTTTTGATAGCATCCATCCTTTTCAGAATTACCACATCCTTTCTTTGATAAACCGTTATTTTCTCAATAAGGGACGGTTGAGAAATCATTTGAGAAAGGATTAATGATGTTCCTACATTAATGATTTCCATGTCCATCCTCTACAAATCTAAGAATATTGGATCCTTTTCAATTCACATCATTGATAAAGATGCATGATCCATTCTACTTAGAGCATCTTCCACCTTATTTTCCGTACCAGGATGGAAGTGGATTGAGTAGTCATAATCCTTGATGAGTTCTATCCATCTTCGTTGGTGCATATTAATATCTTTTTCTGTGAAATATATCTGAGGCTCTTGTGATAAATATATATCTCACACTTCTCTCCATAGATATAGTGCCGCTAGATTTTGAATTCATAGATCACAACCACCATCTCCAGATCATGTGTGGGAAATTTTTTCTCATGGATTTTTAGTTTCCTTGATGCATAGGTTATCACTTTTTCATTCTGCATCAACACACAACCCCTTCCCTTCATTGTAGCATCAGTAAATAAAACAAAAATATCTCAAATCATGGGTAATGTGAGGACAACTGTAGTGATAATCTTCCTTTTCAACTTCATGAATCTATCTTCGCTTTCACCACTCCAAGAAAACATAGTCCTTTTCGATTTATCTTGGTAAGGGGGTTGCACAATTATGAGAAATTTCCTTGAAATTGGCGATAATATATATATCCAACCCCAGGAAGCTATAGATATCCATTACCGATGTTGTCCTCGGCCATCCCTCAATTTAATATGCCTTTGAGGGATCCACTGATATCCCATTTCTTGTGATGATATTTCTAATGAAAGAGACCTCCTTCAACCAGAACTCACACTTGTTGTACTTCGTATGGAGATTTTTTATTCTCAAGGTCCCTAGTACAATGCTTAGATGATCCTCATGATCCTCCTTTGTTTTGGAGTATATAAGAATATTGTCTATAAATTCTAACACAAATTTTTCAAGGTAATCTATATAGACTCTATTCATCCAGTCCATGAAGATTTCTATAGCATTGGTGAGTGTTAAAGGCATTACTTTGATTTCATAGTTCCCATATCTTGTATGAAAAGTAGTCTTGGGGTTATCCTCCTTCTTCACCCTTACTTGGTAATATCTTGACTACAGATCCACCTTGGAGAAGTATTATGCCCCACGAAGCTGATCGAACAGGTCATCAATTCAAGGAATATGATACTTATTCTTTGTCATGATTTCTTGAGCTCATGATAATCAATGCAAAGGCCCATTGACCCATCCTTATTCATGACGAATTGTATTGGAGCACCCCACTGTGAAGTACTTGGGCATATAAACCCTTTATCTAGATTTTCCTATAGTTATTTCTTCATCTCCTCAAGCTCCACAATAGCCATTTTATTTGTAGTCTTGGATATTGGGAACGCCCCATGTATAAGGTCAAATGAGAATTCAACATATCTTATAGGAGAAAGACAAAGAAATTCCTAGGGAAACACATCAGTGAATTCCATCACAATATGCATGTCTTCAATGATGGTTTCCTCCTTAGACTCAATCATCTGATCCAGATAAGTGTGATCATTGGGCAGTAATATCCACACAAGAGATGATGGGGATAAAGAAGATTTATCATCCTCCTTTCACTTGTATGGAACAGGGGGTTGATTAACCATATAGAGAGTCATTTCCCTCTCATGAAAATTTATGTTTGCTCCATATAAGGAAAGTCAATCCATGTTTACAATTACATCAGATTCCACCAGAGGTAGTATGATGATATTATCTAGGAAGTTCAATCCAAAAAATTATGACAGGGGACGAGTTATATTCATGGGATGCAATGGTTTTCCCTTTTTCTGTACTCACCGAAATCATTACTTTCATGATTTTTGTTAGTGTTGGGATTGCTCATATAACTTTAGGGATACAAAATAATGTTTTGAATAAGAATCAAAATGTATGTTTGCTATTATTGAATGAATAACTAGTGTACCTGTCACCACTTTGTTGTCAGGGCTCGATTCGGAGGTATTAATGGAAAAAAGATTAACCTTTCTGCTTTGGTGGTTGTTGTTTTCCTATGAAAGCCCATGGCTTAGGGCACTGATCTTAAAGGTTCCCTAGTTCATTATAGTTGAAGCAATGAACAACTCGTTGAGGTTTGAACAAATATTTCCTCTCATCTGTCGTAGCCGCCGGTTTTTCTTATTGGCGATTAACATCTATGTACCCTTCTCTTTCACACAAAAAGCATTTCCTCATCCCCTTCATGAAATTTCCTAAGTTCTTCTACCCACTCCTTTGGTATGTGGGGTACTAGATTTTCTTAGCACCATTGGATTTACCCATCAGACTTCCATAATTGAAGTCTACCTTATGCTTCTTATCCCCATGATACCCCTGAGATTCGCTTATCTCAATTTTGACCTTGAGGGCACATCAAAAAATTTCCTTATAGTATCGAAGTCACAGATCACCAGAGCTTTTCGTAGGCTAGGTTTTCAGCCACTAAAGAAACGGTCAACCTTGCATTTGGGGGTAACGACAATTCCATAGGCCTATCGTGCATGCATTGTAAAATTTGTCCCATACGTTCTGATAGATTTTTTGTCTTTTTTTAGGGAAAGAAAGTCCCTTTCCATCTTAAGTCAGAGGGTGCATAGAAAATATTTATCGAAAAATATTTTCAGTAAATCCTTTAATTTTAATTTCTTAATATCCTCATAAGGCTTTGTATTTTTTTTATCAATGTCCACCATTGATCGGATTCACCCTCTATACGTTAAATAACCAAAATAACCTTTTATTGTCCTGAATATTGAAGGATGGAGAATATCTTTTCAATGGAGTTGATACATTTCTTAGTGAAAGAGGGATCAGAGGACCCATTAAAAGTAGGAGGCCTTTGTCACATGAAGCTCTAAATTGAGACTTATTCTTTATTAGGGGAGTTTAGTGTTCCTCTTAACCCATGATTATATTCAGAGCATGAGTTAACTAAGAGAGTATCGTGATAAAGTGCATGACTCCTGCTCCCATTGGATTGGGCATCTCATTAGAACAATCATCACATTGGTATTCACACTGTTTGTTAGCCTGAGTCCTCCTATTACCGGACATTGGATGGATTAAAAGGAATATTAGGGGTAATACATAACCAGTAATACAAAGTCAAAAATGGATTACTTATAAATTAATTTTATTTCCTTAACTTTTGTATCTATAGGCTTCAATCTATGTTATACATGATCTACTTCCCAAAATTTATTCTTAGGGGATTTTGTTTCCTTAATAATGGTTCATAATAAGATTCTGAATTTACCGAAGCTTATACCCCAAGTGTGTCATAACCAAGAGTGCAGAAAAGCCTATTTTCATGTACCAGGATACCCCGGGTTAAGCCCGAAACACCTTGTCAGAGTTTTCACTCCTACGTACTTATTTACGAGAGTCGCATCTACCTGCTTGTATCCATACATGGATGTATTTTCATGATAAACCACTTACTCAATAATCAAAAAAATTTAGGGATTTTTTAATCCACTTTTTCTTATGCCTACAGATTTCACTATGGTTTTCTAATCCTAATCACCAAAACAACTAATCTTATCCATTTGATAACAACTATAACCATCATTCTTTTTATTACTCTTAAACCTAATTTATTAGATGAAATCTTCACTTGATACAACATGGAAGATCGAGAGGTCTAGTGTATTTGGGTCTTAGGAACATTACATAATAACTTAAAACATAAAACAAACAACATCATTATTAAAAACTCCCTTTACATAACAAAAACATTCACTCGTACATAGAATTACATGGGATAACCGTAGGATATACATGTGAAAAGGGTGATCTATAAAGCCATGTAAGGGAGTAAAAAAGTCATAACATGAAGAATATAATAAATTTTAGGCAATTGGAATATCAATGGGGCATAAAATAAAGATGAATATAATGGTATTATATAGCATGATTATCATAACATGGAAATGTGGCGACAACACTTAACATCAAATTAGAATGAGCCAAGGATCATTGCACATGGAGAATGAGTAAACCCTCATTTTACTTGACTTAGCATGATTAAATAATCATTCTGCTTTAATTATCATGAGTAAATCCACATTTCACTTGACGTATCATGATACTAATCTTTACCAGATGCATTAGAGCACTATCATGGCGCACCTTTCTTAAAAATTTCATTTAATGCATAAGTGTGCCACAATATCATACACCATAGATTCATTAAAATCATAATTTATTCCATAGTAAAGGAATGTGGAATTAATATATGATACTATTACATCAATAGGTAAATGTTCATAAAGGTGAATACCCTTGATATGGAAATTGGCATGGTATTCACAACACAGTGATTTTTGCTTGGAAAATGGAGGTGCAATTTCTGCAGCATAACAGTGTGACATATGACTTCATAAAAAGGTTTATTAGAGAGATAAAATGGTGTCTCATCATATTTACATGAAATGGGTAGTCTAGGGGTCATATAGATACATGTCCCAACATTGGTAATGGAATTTGGATTCATAATACAAAATAATTGTATGAATGTAAATGAGGAGGGAGAATTTCTTACGGAATTTTGGCATGGAAACAATTGTACATGGGAGAAATTAATGAGAGAGAAAAGGGCCTCTCATCATTCAAACATAAATAGGGAAGTATGGTGTAGGATTGAAATCATACCCCAATATTTATAATTGAAAATAAAATGGCATAACAATATTATGAAACTTGGGTAAAATGAGAAGGGAAGGAATCCCTTACTTGGATGTGTTATCCCAAAGGTTTAGGATAGTCTCGAGAGAGTATTCTTGGGATCTTGGGGCACCTTGGTAGGATCACAGAGAGAGGAGGTCATAGGTTGGATGAACTGCAAAGGCTTTGAGTGAAGAAGAAATGGGATCACGGGTGGGTTTATATAAGAAAGGAGAGGGAAGTAATTATTTTTTATGTTTGGGACACCACACATTAAACTAATCAAAACCACAAACAAGCCCATGGTTTTTACCCTTGTTTTTTGAATGATGGTAGTGGAAAAAAATATTTTATAAGGCCAATGTCCTATCTTCATAAAATATTAGGCATGCTTCTATGTTGGTGAGTCACACTATCAATGAACTCATTTAAAAAAGATAAAATGTTTTATATGTAATAACCCAAAGATTCATTAATCGAAAATCCATCTTGATCTAGTTAAATGTCTCTTTAAAAAAAATGTTTTTATAAGATGTAAACATCTTTGTTTTTATGATAATAGTTGTGACCGTTACTTTTATAGCCATTGAATAGTGATCACATGATTAGTATAAATATAAGGCTTTAACGAACCCAATTTTACTCAGACAAAGGAAGCGATGGCCACATCCAGTAGAATTTCCCCATACGAAGCCCATCTGTCGGAGCTCGGAAAAGAGGTGGCTTCTTTGGGCTTCGCCCTTGACCTAGCCCAAGCTGAGCTTCATTAAGTCAGGCCCGAACGTGACCGTCAACGGGAAAAGTTGAAGTTGATTGAAATTACCACTCGAGCGATCTTATCCGAGCCACCCCAAGAGTATGTCACCATCGCACACCTTACCCTTAGGTCTTATGAGGCTATTTTAAGGGGTTATGTTACAAATAAGTAGTACTATGTTCAAGTACATTATTTTTTTGTATATAATAATCAATATAACTTCATGTCATTTATGATACATTGTAAATAGTTTTTAAAGTACAAATGGTGTTTTTAGTTATTATTTAATTAAGAAATCTATTTTATTAAATTAAGGGATTTTTGAATTAAATAATATTTTAATAAAATAATATTATTATTATTATATTAATTAAATATAAATGATCTTATAATTTTATGAATGCAATTAAATTTTTTATTAAGGTTTGAAAGCCATTTCTATCAAAACCCGTGAATTTTAGATAAATGTCATTTTTTATTTTAAAATTGAAAATTCACATATTTAGAAAAAAAAATTAGATAAAATAAATTTCATTTCTGGAATCAGGACATTTTAATTATCCAACGGTGAATTTTTCATAATTTTCGGAGATAGTCGAATTTTTGGATAAAAATTAAATACCGTTTAAATATATAATGTGTTTTATGACATCATAATGACCAAATAGTGATGTAATAAAAGACTATAATCCTTATGTTCGGCCAATATATGTTTTAACATTAAAATAAAGTTATTTTAGGATTGTTTGACTTACTTTTCAAAGCATTAATGAACCCCTCAAGACATATTCAACACTTTGCCTTTTTAAATTAATTTCCATGGGAGTGTGACTCACCTCCGCATAAGCAACCTTATTATTTTAAGAAGTTCGGACTTGTGCCTTATAAAGTATTGTTTTCTTCTTCCCTTTTCCAAAAACCATGGGCAAAAACCATGGGATGGTTTGTGGTTTGGATTAATTTAATGTAAGGGGACCCAAACCTAAATAATAAAGAATTCCCTCACCTTTCCTATATAAACCCACCCAAGATCCCACTTCCTCCTCACTAAAATCCCTTGTAGTTCGTCCAACCTCTTCCCTACTATCTCTAGAATCCTCCCAAGGTGCCCCAAGCTCCCAAGAATCCTCTCACAAGCCTCTCTCTAGCCTTTGGAAGCACACTTCCAAGTAAGGGTTTTTTCTTCCTTTCTCTTTTTTGTCAATTTTCTTTAAGTTGTATTGCCCTTTTAATTGCAATTATGAATATTGGGGTATGGTTTCACACCTCCCTCATACTTCCCTCTTTATGTTTGAATTATGGGATACCCCTTTCTCTCTCATTCAATGCCTCCCATGTACACCCGTTACTAAGCCGAAATTTCGAAAGGAACTTATCTCTCTTCTTTTACATTCAAGCAATAATTTTGTATCATGAATATAAATTCCATTTCAATTGTTGGGACATATATCTATATGACCTCCTTACTTTACATTACATGTAAATATGATGAGGAACCCCTTTCTCTCTCATCAAACTTTTTTATGAATTCTTATGTCACGCTGTTACGCTGCTGAAATCGCACCGATTTTCTAAGCCAATGTCATTGTGTAGTGAATACCATGCCCATTTCTCCATCAAGGGTATTCACCTTTATGCACATTTACTTATTTATTTTAATGTTTCATGTATGAATTCCAAATTCTCTTATCGTGTAATAAATGATTATGTTTTATGAATCCATGTTTTATGATCCATGTGGCACACTTATGCATGAAATGAAATGTTTAAGAAGGGTGCGCCCTTATAGCGCTCTAATGCATTGGGTAAAGTATAGTATCATGATACATCATGTGAAATGAGTGTTGAATCATTCTAATTCAAGTGCAATGAGGGTTTACTCGTGCTTCATGTGCAATGAGGGTTTACTCATGCTCCATGTGCAATGAGCCTTGGCTCATGCTAATTCAATGTTAAGTGTTGTTGCCACATTTCCATGTTATGATTATCATGCTTTATCATGCCTTTATGTTCATGTTTATCTAATGCTCTATTGACATGGCTATTTCCTAACATGTATTGTACTTCTCATGTTATTCCATGTGTACTCCCGTACTGGGCTTTATAGATCACCCTTTTCTTATGCATGTCCTCAGGTTATCCCGTGCAATTCTAAGTACGAGAGAATGTAGTGGTCCTGTAAAGGAAGTTTTCAATTAAGATGTTTTATTTCATGTTTTAAGTTTTTATTTAATGATCCTAAGCCCCAAAGACACTAAACCTCTCGATCTTCTTTGTTTTATCAAGTGACGTTTTATGTAATAAAGCATGTTTAATTTGTAATAAAAAGCAGGGTTATCATAGTTGGTATCAAAGGATAGGTTTAGTTATTTTTGGGATTACGAAACCCTAGTAAAGCCTTAGATACAAGAATACGTATAATAAAAACATCCCTAAGTTTTGGTAAATATTAAGTAAGTGGATTATCAAACAAATACATATCTATCTGGATACGAGTAGGTAGAGGTGGCTCTGGAAAAGATGTATCCTAGGGGTAAAACCCGAAAACACCGCTTTGAGCTAGACTCAAACAGGAACTGGTACACGACAATGGGCCTTGCTGCACTCTTGGTTACGACACTCCCGGGGGATATGTTTTGAAAAATTCACAATCATAGTATGAACCCTTATTAGGGGAAAAATGCCCCTAAGAATATATGTTAGAAAGTGGATCATGAAAATCCTAGATTGAATCTTATTGTCTCGTGAGTTAAAGAAATAAAAGTTTATTTTTGAGTCATCAACTTTTTTCTTTGGATTACCCTTTATGTGTTACCCCTAACTTTCCTTTTATTCCAGCCAATGGCCAGTAATAGGAGGACTTGGGATAAAAACTGTTGTGATGATCAGTGTGATGATTGTACTAATGAGATCCCAAATCCAATGGGAGCGGGAATCGCAAACTTTTTCACACATCTCTCTCAGATAACTCAAGTTTTGAATAGAATCACGGGTCAAGAGGAACTTTCAACCCCCCCTAAGAAAGAACAAGTCACTATCGAGAGCTTCATGAGACAAAGGCCTCCTACTTTTAGTGGATCATCTGATCCCACGATCGCTGAAAAATGGATCAACTCCATTGAAAAGATATTCTCCATCCTCCAATGTTCTGAACAAGAGAAGGTTCTCCTGGTGGCTTATCGTATGGAGGGTGAAACTGATCAATGGGGGATATTGATAAAAAATACGATGCCTGAGGAGGAGATTGAGGCTTTGGAATAGAAGGAATTCTGGATGATGTTTTTTGATAAATTTTTTCCATGCACCCTCCGGCTTAAGATGGAAAGGTACTTCCATTCCCTCAAGAAAAAAGACGAATAATCTATTGGAGCGTACGAGGAAAACTTCACAAGTCTTGCATGATACGCTTCCGGCTTTGTCGTTACCCAGAATGTAAGGTTGACCGCTTCTTTGGTGGGATGAAGCCCAGCTTGCGGAAAGCATTAGCGATCCGTGACTTCGACAGCTATGAGGAAATTGTCCGATGTGCCCTCAAGGTTGAAATGGAGATTGGGGAATCACAGGGGTATCATAGGGACAAGAAGCGTAAGGTGGACTTCAATTTTGGTGGTCCGATGGATAAATCCAACGGTGCTAAGAAGTTCTAGCACCCCACTTTCCAAAAGTGTGGGAAGAAACACCCTGGAAATTGCCTTAAGGGGATGAGAAAATGCTTCAGGTGTGGAAGAGAAGGGCACCTAGCTATTAACTGTCGGCAAGAAGGACCCACGGCTACGACAGAGGAGAGGAACGCTCTATTCGAACCTCAACATGTCGTTCAATGCTATAAATGAAAAAAACTGGGTCATTTTGCAAATCAGTACCCTAATCCAAGGGTTATCGGAGGCAACCAACAACCTCCAAGACAGTAAGGAAGAGCTTTTGCCATCACTTCTGCCGAAGTGAAACCCAAAAACAAAGTGGTGACAGGTACGCTAGTTATTCATTCAAGAATAGAGAACGTACTTTTTGATTCAGGTTCTACAAATTCTTATATATCTCGAAATTTTAGTAGAACAATCCCAGCCCCACCACAAATCATGGAAGTAAAGATGTCGGTGAGTATGGAAAATGGAGAAATCATTGCATCCCATGAATATAAGTCTTCCTCTGTTATAATCTGTTGATTGAATTTCCCAGCGAACCTCGTCATACTCCCTCTGGTGGAATTTGATTCAATTCTTGGCATGGATTGGATTTCCTTATATAGAGCCAACATAAATTGTCAGGAGAGGGAAATCACACTCCATATGGAGAATCGACCCCCGATTCATTACAAGTTTCAGGAGGAAGATGAATCTCTTTTAGCTCCATCATCTCAATCATGGATATTACTGCCCTATGAGCACACATATCTGGCTCACATGATTGAGTCCAAAGAAGAAACCCTCCTTGAAGAAATGCCTATTGTGAGGGAATTCTCGGAAGTGTTTCCCGAGGAACTCCCTGGTCTTCCTCCTAGAAGAGATGTTGAGTTTCAAATGAACATATACCTAGGGCATTACCAATATCCAAGACTCCATATAGAATGGCTATTGTTGAGCTTGAAGAGCTGAAGAAACAACTACAGGAGAATCTGGATAAAGGGTTTATATGCCCAAGTGCTTCACCATGGGGTGCACTAGTCCTCTTCGTCACGAAGAAGGATGGGTCAATGCGGCTCTGCATCGATTATCGTGAACTTTACAAAATCATGATAAATGACAAGTATCCTCTCCCAAAAATCGATGAATTGTTTGATCATTTTCATGGATCACAATACTTATCCAAGGTGGACTTGCGGTCGGGATATTATCAAGTAAGGGTGAAGAAGGAAGATGTCCCCAAGACTACTTTTCGTACAAGGTACGGGCACTATGGATTCATAGTAATGCCTTTCAAACTCACCAATGCTCCAGCAATATTCATGGACTTGATGAATAGAGTCTTTAGAGATTACCTTGACAAATTTGTGGTAGTCTTTATAGATGATATTCTAATATACTCCAAAACCAAGGAGGATCATGAGGAGCATTTAGGAACTGTACTAGATACTTTGCGCAAGGAGAAGCTCAATGCAAAGTACATCAAGTGTGAGTTATGGTTGAAGGAGGTCTCATTCTTGGGCTATATCATCACAAGCAATGGGATATCTGTGGATTCCTCCAAAACAGATGCAATTTAGGGATGGCCGAGGCCAACATCGGTAACCAATATCCATAGCCTCCTGTTGTTAGCTGGATATTATCGAGGATTTTTGAGAAATTTCTCATATTTTTCCAACCCTCTTACCAAGCTAACTCGAAAGAGAGTAAAGTTTGCATGGAGTGATGAATGCGAAGAAAGATTCAAGGAGTTGAAAAGGAGGCTTATCACTGCACCCGTGCTCACTTTACCCACAAGTGGGGAGATTTTTGTGGTATTCAGTGATGATTCGAAGAAGGGCTTAGGATGTGTTCTGGTGTAGAATGATAAAGTGATATCCTATTCCTCAAGGAAGTTGAAAATCCATGAGCGAAACTATCCAACGCATGATCTGGAGTTGGCGGCGATTATCTTTGCCTTGAAAATCTAGCGGCATTATCTCTATGGAGAGAAATGTGAGATATATACTGACCACAAGAGTCTTACATATATATTCACACAGAAAGAGCTTAATATGTGCCAGAGAAGATGGATAGAGCTCATCAAGGATTATGACTTTTCAATACATTACCACCGTGGGAAAGAGAACAAGGTGGCAGATGCCATAAGTAGAAAGGATCCCTCGATTCTATCAATGATGAGAATTGAGAAGGATCCAATCATCATAGACTTGATGAAGATGGACGTGGGAATCATAAATAAGGGAACATCATCAATCCTTTCACAAATGATTGCTCAACCATCTCTTTTGAAAAGGTTAAAGGATGCTCAAAAGGATGATGTGGAAGTTCAAGAAATAGTGGAAGCTATCAAAAAGGGGAAATCCTCAGAGTTTAATGTTAATGAAGAATGAATTGTGTGATTTGGGAAAAGAATATGTGTTCCATAATGTCCGGAGATGAAGAAGGAACTCTTAAATGATGCACATAGTTCAAATTTCTCTATTCACCCAGGGAGCACAAAGATGTATCGAGATCTCCAAGAAAACGTTTGGTGGGATAATATGAAGAAGGAGATCGCCGAATATACATCAAAGTGCCTTGTGTGTCAGAAAGTGAAGGCAGAGAGGCAGAAGTCTAAGGGGATGATGCAACCATTTCCCATACTAGAATGGAAATGGGAAAACATCACCATGGACTTTGTCAGCGGACTTCCAAGGACATCCAAAGGCAACAATGAAATCTGGGTTGTTGTGGATCGTCTTACAAACACTGCACACTTCATTGCTATTCGGGAGGATTTCTCATTGGATCAACTGGCACGGATATATATCAGGGAAGTGGTAAAGATGCATGGAGTACCACTATCTATTGTGTCTGACTGAGATCCAAGACTCACCTCTAAGTTTTGGAAGAGTCTTCAACATGCTCTGAATACTGAACTGAACTTCAATACGGCCTAGCATCCTCAAACTGATGTCCAATCCGAGCGGACTATCCAAACACTTGATGACATGTTGAGAGCATGCTCAATGGACTTTAAAGGAGGATGAGATCAACATCTTCCTCTAGTTGAGTTCTCTTATAATAACAGTTTCCACTCGAGCATCCAAATGGCACGATATGAAACCCTTTATGGGAAAAGGTGCAGAACACTGGCATGTTGGGATGAGGTCAGTGAATGTAAGCTGCTTGGACCAAAAATGGTCGAAGAAATAGTGGTGAAGGTGAAAACCATTCAGCAGCATATCAAGGCAGCCCAGAGTCGACAGAAGAGTTATGCAGATAATCGTCGACAAGACCTTGAGTTTAATGTTGGAGATATGGTGTTTTTACACATATCTCCGTGGAAGAAGGACATGTGGTTTGGAAATAAAGGGATGTTAAGCCCAAGGTACATCAGCCCCTTCGAGATTCTTGATCATGTTGGGGTTGTGGCCTATCGACTAGCACTTCCACCTACTATGGCCATGGTACATGATGTCTTTCATGTATCCCTCTTAAAGAAGTACATATCGGACCCTTGACATGTACTCTCTTCCGAGGTGGTACAATTCGAAGATGAACTTTCTTATGAGGAGCAACCAGTGGAGATCTTAGATTGTAGAGAAAAAGTTCTATGAAATAAGACAATGCCCCTCCTGAAGGTGTTGTGGAGAAACCACAAGTTTGAAGAAGAAACTTGGGAGTCAGAGGATATGATGATGCTGAGTTACCCACATTTGTTTTAGTGTGGGAAAAGGAAAATTTTGAGGGCGAAATTTCTTAAGGGGGGAATATTGTAACGACCCAAAGTTTCATTAATGGAAAATCCCTCTTGTTCCTGTTAAATGTCTCTTTATAAAAAATATTTTTATAACATGTCAACTTCTTTGGTTTTATGATAAGAGTTGTGACCGTTACTTTTATAGCCGTTGAACATTGATCACATGATTCGTATAAATATAAGGCTTTAACGAACCCAATTTTATTCAGAAAAAGGAAGAGATGGCCTCATCCAGTAGAATTGCCCCATACGAAGCCCATTTGTCAGAGCTCAGAAAAGAGGTGGCGTCTTTGGGCTTCGCCCTTGACCAAGCCCAAGCTGAGCTTCATTATGTCAGGCTCGAAGGTGACCGTCTATGGGAAAAGTGGAAGTTGATTGAAATTACCACTCGAGCGATGTTATCCGAGCCACCCCAAGAGTCTGTCACCATCACACACCTTACCCTTAGGTCTTATGCGGCTATTTTAAGGGGTTATGTAACAAATAAGTAGTACTATGTTCATGTACATTATTTTTTTGTATATAATAATGAATATAATTTCTAGTCCTTTTTGATACATTGTAAATAGTTTTTAAAGTACAAAAGGTGTTTTTAGTTATTATTTAATTAAGAAATATATTTTATTAAATTAAGGGATTTTTGAATTAAATAATATTTTAATAAAATAATATTATTATTAAATTAATTAAATATAAATGATCTTATAATTTTATGAATGCAATTAAATTTTTTATTAAGGTTTGAAATCCATATCTGTCAAAACCCGTGAATTTTCGATAAATGTCAGTTTTTATTTTAAAAGTGAAAATTCACATATTTAGAAAAAAATTTAGATAAAATAAATTTCATTTCTGGAATTAGGATGTCGAAATTATCCAACGATGAATTTTTCATAATTTTCTGAGACAGTCGAATTTTTGGGTAAAAATTAAATACCGTTTAAATATATAATGTGTTTTATGACATCATAATGACCCAATAGTGATGTAATAAAATACTATAATCCTTATGTTCGGCCAATATATGTTTTACCATTAAAATAAAGTGATTTTCTATTTGTTTTACTTCTTTTCAAAGCATTAATGAACCCCTCAAGACATATTCAACACTTTTCCCTTTTAAATTAATTTCCATGAGAGTGTGACTCACCTCTACATAAGCAAACTTATTATTTCAAGAAGTTAGGACTTGTTCCTTATAAAATATTTATTTCTTCTTCTTTTTTCCAAAACCCATGGGAAAAACCGTGGGATGGTTTGTGGTTTGGATTAATTTAATGTAAGGGGACCCAAACCTAAATAATAAAGAATTCCCTCACCTTTCCTATATAAACCCACCCAATATCCCACTTCCTCCTCACTACAATCCTTTGGAGTTCGTCCAACCTCTGCCCTTCTCTCTCTAGAATCCTCCCAAGGTGCCCCAAGCTCCCATGAAGCCTCTCACAAGCCTCTCTCTATCCTTTGGAAGCACACTTCCAAGTAAGGGTTTTTTCTTCCTTTCTCATTTTTGTCAATTTTCTTTAAGTTGTATTTCTCTTTTAATTTTAATTATGAATATTGGGGTATGGTTTCATACCTCCATCATAATTCCCTCTTTATGTTTGAATGATGGGATACCCCTTTATCTCTCATTTAATGCCTCCCATGTGCACCCGTTACTATGCCGAAATTCTGAAAGAAATTTATCTCTCTTCTTTTACATTCAAGCAATACTTTTGTATCATGAATCTAAATTCCATTTCAATTGTTGGGACATGTTTATATATGACCTACCTACTTTCCATTACATGTAAATATGATGAAGAACGCCTTTCTCTCTCATCAACCTTTTTTATGAATTCTGTTGTCACACCGTTACGCTGCCGAAATCGCACCGATTTTCTAAGCCAATGTCATTGTGTAGTGAATACCATGCCCATTTCTCCATTTAGGGTATTCACCTTTATGCCCATTTACTTATTGATTTTAAAGTTTCATGTATTAATTCCACATTCCTTTATCGTGGAATAAATGATTATTTTTTATTAATCCATGTTTTATGATCCATGTGGCACACTTATGCATGAAATGAAATGTTTAAGAAGGGTGCGCCCTTATAGCGCTCCAATGCATTGGGTAAAGTATAGTACCATGATAAGTCATGTTAAATGAGTGTTGAATTATGCTAATTCAAGTGAAACAAGGGTTTACTCGTGCTTCATGTGCAATGAGGGTTTACTCATGCTCCATGTGCAATGAGCCTTGGCTCATGCTAATTCAATGTTAAGTGTTGTTGCCACATTTCCATGTTATGATTATCATTCTTTATCATGCCTTTAGGTTCATGTTTATATTATGCTCCATTGACATTCCTATTTCCTAAAAAGTATTGTACTCCTCATGTTATTCCATGTGTACTCCCTTACAGGGCTTTATATCTCACCCTTTTCTTATGCATGTCCTCAGGTTATCCCATGCAATGCTAAGTACGAGATAATGTAGTGGTCATGGAAATGAATTTTTCAATAAAGATGTTGTATTTCATGTTTTAAGTTTTTATTTAATGATCCTAATCCCCAAAGACACTAAACCTCTCGATCTTCTTTGTTGTATCAAGTGATGTTTTATGTAATAATGCATGTTTAAGTTGTTATAAAAAGCATGGTTGTCATATTATAAGTGTTGGAGGGTCCACTAAGGCTTTGTAAAATAGAAAAACAAAATTAAAATCAAATTATTTTAATGGTAAATCATATATTGTCCGAACATAATGATTATAGTATTTTATTACATCACTATTTGGTCATTATGATGTCATAAAATATATTATATATTTAAACTACATTTATTTTTTCCAAATAATTCGACCCTTATAAAATTAAGAAAAACTCACCGTTGGATAATTTTGATGTCATGATTCCAAAAATAATATTAATTTTATTCAAATAATTTTCTCAATATGTGAATTTTATCTATTAAAATAAAAACTGACATTTTTTGAAAATTTAATGGTTTTGACAAAAACAGCTTTCAAACCTTAATAAAAATTACAATTGTATTCATAAAAATTATATGATAATTTAAAATTAATAAAAATTAATTTAATAATAATAATATTTTATTAAAATATTATTTAATTCAAATATCCTTTAATTTATAAAAATATATTCCTTAGTTGAATATTATCTAAAAATACTATCTGTGATTTACAAACTATTTACAAAGAAAAAATAATAAGATGAATGTATATTATTTATTATATACAAAAATAATGCACATAATCATTTTGATATGGTCTTGTTGCATAACCCCTTATAATGCCTAACTAAGACTGAAGGGTAATGTGTGTGACTGTGACAGACTCTTAGGGTGGCTCGGATAACATCGCTCGAGTGGTAATCTCGGTCAACATCCACTTCTCCCGTTGGCAGTTACGTTCGAGCATAATGTGTTGAAGCTCAGCTTGGGCTTGGTCCAGAGCAAAGCGCAATGATGCCACAACCTTTCTAAGCTCTAGAAAATGGGCTTCATACAGGTCAAGTCTATTGGATGAGGCTATCTCTTCCTTTGTCTGAGTAAATTGGATTTGTTAAAGCCCTCTATTTATACTAATCATGTGATCACTATTTAAAGGAAATATTAGCAATAGTCACAATTCACTAAGGTATTTTAAAATCAAAAAACATAAATACAAATAAGTACATATGTTATATAACAATTTCACATAATAATACATTTAATTAGATCAAGAGAAATTTCATTAATGAATTTTTGGGTCGTTACAGTCTCCCACTAATTTGATCATATATACATGATAAAATAAAGTACTAGTGCACAAGGCTCTATTTTAGTCCCTAGACATACCCCAGTCCCAGTATCCTTATCCCAACTGAGTGGCTCCTATCCAATAATATAATATGGGTCCACATTCATATTCAATGAATATCTCATGCTCATACTATAATATTATGTAATGTTTTCATGAACACAAGGGATCCCATGTAGGGAGTGAGAAATAAATTCTCTGTAGGATACCACTATATTTCACCTAATATTTTATGTCATAAAAAAGTGTCTACATATGGGATTTGATAAGACAAGATGAATTTAAACAGGAAAAAAATATATACATACATAAATCACCATCAATCATTATTTTAAAATGTTTCACTATAGATTAAAAAATAGACTTCACCTAGAATAGACTATCTTTGAGAAAGTTGCATCGCCCAATGGGAAATTGCATCCCACCCTAGAATGATAGATTTTCACCTAAGGATGAAATGCCCTGACCCCAGTTACCCAGAGTCGGTGCATTATTACATAACATTGGCATGATCACAAAAGATCAAGTCTCGAAATACCGATTAGTTTAGTAGCCTTGGAATCCCTAGATATATTCATAAGTCTTACATTACATCATAAAGTGAAAAATAACTACAACAACATCTTTTCATCATGTCTCTTCATACTATCCCTAGAGGGCATTCATAAAATACTTTTTCACATCCTGGGAAAAATTAAAACATTGATAGGAGTGAGCTCTGATGCTCAGTATGGATAACAATATAGAGGAAACATTCATAAATAAACACAAACATTTAAGGCAATGTATGACTAAAAAAGCCTTTTACACTTGACCTTTAGCATAATATGGAAAATATAAAATGAACTAATTCCATTTTCTTATTCACAAGGATATTCTACCGGTCGAATTATCACATGCAATATCAACCACTTTCATAATGATGGAATGCATAATGCCAGACTATCATAACCATGTAGCCAAGGCATCCTGACAAGACTACAAATAAGATTTTGTCAAGCCCTCGTGCTAAGACACTAGTTTGTCTCATGAGACCTACCAATGCATCGAGGAGCTATAGCAGGGTCCACCCATCACTTATTAAGTCCAATGCATTCCTCATATGAACAGTTTTAAACATAACATAAACATTAGTATTAATACTAGCATAAGAAATGTCAATATTTTCTCCATAAACCATGAATGGTATAAAAATAACGCGTCCGTAGTCAAACATATCACAAAACCATCAATACAATATGGAAGTTTTGTATCATAATAAATCAACTTCAAATAAGCTTAAAATCTATCAAAGGATGTTGACATAGATGAAATCAAAACTACATGACAGAAATATCTCTTTTTTTTAAATTATTTAAAAGCCACATAATTATAAAAGAAAATATTTACTTTGTCTCAAAACTATTTGAGAGAAATGTCTCTCTTTTTCTTCGATTCATCACTATAAATAATGAACCCATCATTCCCCGATGGCAGTGTCAATAAAAAATCACCGACTAATCTTCTCTTTAGTTCTTCAAAACATTCTTGACACTCTTTTTTCCAAACAAATTTATCCCATTTACGTGTGAGCTTTGTTAACGGGTTAGCCAATCAGGCAAAATTTTGGACGAAACTTCAACAATAACCTACCAAACCAATAAAAATGTGTACCTCAGTTATACTCGTAAACACTGGATATTATTGGATTGCTCTTGTCTTAGAAGGATCAACAGAGATTCCATCTTTGGAGACAATATGGCCCAGAAAAGAAATCTCATGAAGCCAGAATTCACACTTGCTAATTTTCTCATATAATTCATGACTCCTACGAGTCTTCAGGATAATGGGCAAGTTATTTTCATGATCTTCATAGATTTTGGAGTATACCAAGATATCATCAATAAATACCACCACAAAATCAACGAGATATTCCTTGAAAACTCTATTCGTTAGATCCATGAATACAGAGGGTGCATTATTCAATCCAAAATGCATTACTATAAACTCGTAATGCATGTACCTTATTCGAAATGCTGTCTTCGGAATGTCTTACCTCTTCACACAAAACTGATGGTATCCAGATCGAATTTCAATCTTTGAAAAGTATTGAGATCCATGAAGTTGGTCGAATAAATCATCAATGCGAGGTAGGGGATACTTGTTCTTTATTGTTATAGCATTGATTTCCCTGTAGTCGATACATAACCTCATAGGTCCATCTTTCTTCTTAACAAAAAGGACAGGGGCTCCCCATAGATAAACACATGGGTGAATAAATCCCTTATTACTCAATTCCTCTAGTTGTATCTTTAGTTCTACTAATTCCACAGTGTCCATTCTATAAGGGGTCTTTGATATGGGCCTTGAACGAGGAATTAAATCAATGGAAAACTCAATTTCTCATTCTGGAGGATGTCCAGGTAAATCTTCCGGAAATACATCTACATATTCTTTCACAATGGGTACATCCTCTGTAACATCCCCAAATGATAAAGGGTTAAATGACTAAATGGTATGACTCATGTCAACAAGGTGCACCTTCCATTTTAGGAGCATGTCTGATTAGAACTCCACAGTTAAGTGTGCTTGACCTGGAGTAGTGATCAGGATGGGTGACCTTCTGGGAAGATTCCCAGGGTGTGTATGAGTGAGGACAAAGCACACTAGAAAGGACATGTGTTGGCATGTGGGGACTATCATTAGTCAGATGACCCGGTCAGGCATGTGGGTGGACCCTGGGGTGGGCCCCACATGTCTGTGGGGGCAACTGGTGGTACCTGGTGGTCTTGGACCCGAAAGCCATGTGAAGGCGGGGTGGATGTGCTGTCATCGGGACCTGGTTGTCACATTTGGTATCAGAGGAGGAACCCAACCTTAAGTGTGGTGCACTGCCTGGGTTGAGATGTAGGGCCCGCAACGAGGGTGTTGTGCTCTAAAGGGGAATGATTGTAACATCACAAAATGATAAAGGGTTAAATGACTAAATGATATAACTCATGTCAACAAGGTGCACCTTCCATTTCGGGAGCCTGTCTGATTAGAACTCCACAGTTAAGCGTGATTGGCCTGGAGTAGTGATCAGGATGGGTGACCTTCTGGGAAGTTTCGCAGGGTGTGTGTGAGTGAGGACAAAGCACACTAGAAAGGACATGTGTTGGTTTGTGGGGACTATCATTAGTTAGATGACCCGATCAGGCAAGTGGGTGGGCCCCACATGTCTTCGGGGGCAACTGGTGGTACCTGGTGGGTTAGGACCCGACATCCATGTTAAGGAGGGGAGGCTGTGCTGTCACCGGGACCTGGTTGTCACATCCTCTTTTTGAACATTCCCGTCCTCACCCACATTCATTTCATTCTATTCCTCCCCAATAATTGAATTTAGTTTAGCTACTAGGGGTGGATCTAGATAAGAATTAGGTGGTGAATATTATTCTCTAAAGATAAGGTGTTTCTTATCATCATCATCAAAAATCGTAACCTCCTTCTTTTACAACAAATCTTTGCATCGTGGTCCGAAAGCCAATCCATACCGAGGATTATATCAAATTCAATCATGGGTATGACGATGAGATTAACAGATAAAGAATATTTATATGCCTTAATGGGGACGGATAGACAAAACATTATAGCAATGATACTTCACTTAGGAGTTTAACTGACAACTCCCTTGTTAAATAAAATTGGAAATATCTATTTTTCTTACCAAACTGGGAAGATATGAAACAATGTGATGATTCAGAATCAAATAAATCATTTTCTAAACTTGAGGAAACCATTATATTAGCTTCCACCACGTCTTTCGGAGATTCTACCTCAACAGTAGTGATAGAATAAGCTTAGCCTTGATCTCTTGGCCTTTTTGAGGTCAGTTCCCCTAACTCTTATGACATTCATTTGCATAATTTCCCATCTCTCTACAATTATATCATTCCACGTTAACAACAACTCTCTTTCCCTTATAATCATGATCTTGGGGGCCTTTTAACCACACTTGTAACAAACTCCCATCCCCTTAAAGCAAGTACCAGGGTGTTTCTTCCCATATTTACTGCAGGATGGATAACCAACTATTCCCTTCTTCCCTTTATTTCCATTTCCAAAGTGGTCAGCAGATCTCTTCTTCTCTTGCTTTGCCTGAAAGTCGTAAGACTAAGAGAATTCCTTTTCTGTCTTGATAGAACATGAGACAATATCTTCGTATGATGAGAAAGATTGTGAGAGTAATGCTTGAAGGAGAAATGGTTTTAACCCATCAATGAAAATATCAATCTAACTTCTTGGGTTATGTATATAATATGTTGCATGCCTCGCTAACCTTGTAAAGTTAGCCTCATACTTTGCAACATTCTCATCCTCATTTTGCCTCAGACTCAGAAATTGCCTTTCCATATCTGCTCGATGGTCACGAGGAAATTATTTTTCTAAGAAAACCTCTTTGAACTCCCTCCATTCCATATTTGATACTTCATCATCTTCCTTCATGTTTTGTATCAATGAACACCATTGATCAGTATCTCCAGTGAGGCGATAAACTACCATGACAACTTTTTCCCTTTCACTACTTCCCAAAGCCGGAAATATTTTCTCTAGGGAACTTATCCATTGCTTAGCTACTAATGCATTTTTACTACCATTGAATGTTTGTGGTTGCTACCTCATGAAGCAATCTAACATTGATCATCCACAATGTGGATAAGGGTGCTCTATATGGGTAAGGTTATTATTTATAACCTGAGTGAGTTGTCCAAGTATAGTGATTAGTTGATCAACAACGATTATATCACTAGCTCCACTATAATTATCTTGAGCAGGAGGGAAATCCCTATATGGAGTGTGTGCTTTGATACAGTTTCCATTCCTTCCACTAGGCTCCAATTCTAAACAATGGAATAAACTAGATCAGTTTATGAATCAAAATACATAATTCCATACTTTTAAAACACTTAACATAAATTGAACATTTTATGGATATAATCCATAATAATAATAAAAATTCGTGGAGGAAGTATATACTCATAAACCCTTCATAATGGTTCATAAAGAAAATGATAATTATCTGAAGCATATCCCCCAGGAGTGTCGTAACCAAGAGTGGAGCAAGGCCCGTTGTCGTGCACCAGTTCCTGTTCGAGTCTAACTCAAAGCGGTGTTTTCGGCTTTTACCCCTAGGTACATCTGTGCCAGAGCCGCCTCTACCTACTCGTATCCAGACAGGCATGTATTGCTCGTAAAACTCAAAAATCTCTACAATACCAAAATGCTAGGAAGTTCTTCTACACAAATCCTCAAAGTTCATCTTAGGTCTGCGTTCTCTAATCAGAGTTTATCTAAATCTAGATTCCAAGGTTTATACTAAACTTCCTCTGATACCAACTGTATCACCCCTACCCCAGTTACCCAGAGTCGGTGCATTATTACATAACATTGGCATTATCACAAAAGATCATGTCCCAAAAGGCCGATTAGATTAGTAGCCTTGGAATCACTAGATATATTCATAATTATTAAATTACAACATAAAGTGAAAAAAACTACAACAACATCTTGTATTAATGTCCCCTCATAATATCCCTACAGGTCATTCATAAAATACTTCTTCACATACTGGGAAAAAATAAAACATTGATAGGAGTGAGCTCTGATGCTCAAGAAGGATAACAATATCGCGGAAATATTCATAAATAAACATAAACATCTAAGTAAATGTATAACTAAAACAAAAGCCTTTTACACTTGAACATCAGAATAATATGGAAAATATAAAATGAACTAATTCCATTTACTTATTCACATGGATATTCTACTAGTCTAACAATCACATGCAATATCAATAACAACTTTCATAATGATGGAATGCATAATGCCAGACTATCATAACCACGTAGCCATGGCCTCATGCCAAGACTAAAAATAATACTTTTTCACGGCCTTGTGCCAAAACACTATTTTGTCTCATAAGTCCTACCGATGAATCCAGGAGCTATAGCGGGCTCCACCCATCACTTATTAAGTCAAATGCATTCCTAATATGAATAGGTTTCAACATAACATAAATATTCATATTAATACTAGAATAATAAATGTCAATACTTTATCCATGAACCATGAATGGTATAAAAATAACACATCCACAGTCAAACATATCACAAAACCTTCAATACAATATGGATGTTTTGTATCAAAATAAATCAACATCAAATAAGCTTAAAATCCATCAAAAGATGTTGACATAGATGAAATCAAAACTATTTGAGGGAATATCTCTTTTTTTTAAATCATATAAAAGCCCCATAATTATAAAAGAAAAGATTTAATTTGAAAATATTCTTGTGATCTTATAAGGGAATCTTTGATGATTTTATAATGGTAGAAACTAGCCGCACCCGCTTTATAAGTTAAAAAAAGACATTCTTAACTTAATTCTGTCGAAAAGGTTAAAAAGGACCTTGTTTGGAAAATTACGGAATGATTCCTTTTTAAAATTCTTATAAAAAGTCAAACAATGGTATAAATGACTTTAACCCATATTTTGTAAAATAGTAAGAATTTTTTTAAATACTTTTTTAAGAAACATGGATGTGGATGATAAAGAGGTCCCAGTAGATAATTACAGATAAACAACCTCAGATAATGAAGATATTGTGAAATAAACCATTACCTTGTACTTTTCCTTGGTTGGGGGTAGGTTAACCTCTTGTATAATGTTGAAATAATTTTTATTAAATTATACAAGAATCATATACATTAATATGATATCATATATGATATTTTAACATTGATTTGTTAATAATATCTTAGTATTATCATCGTTTCGGGTGTTAATAGATTCATTTTCCTTTATATTCGTTATTATATGAGCCATATTTTTATGGATGAGATGTATACAATTAATATCCATAATGATATCATGTATATATCAATTATTTTTCATCATAAAATGAAATTTAGTCTTGAATGGATACGATGGGGAATCAATCTCATCACGTTCGTGGAGACGGTAGTCTGTACGTATGCACGAGCGACAATATCATTCTCTTGATATTAACATAATATATAAATGGACGTTATATCATATATAAAGAATCATTATCATGTAATATTTATTATTTACATGAATTACACATCATTTTTATACTCATCTAAATAATAATGTTTTGAATAACAATTACACCACAACGTGGAGATGGTAAGTTGTACGTACGCACGTATGGTGACATGTCATTCAAAGGATGGATGAAATAATAAATATGGTTGTACCATATTTATAATAACATCACAGTATATAGAATATACTGGATTTATTATTTTAGAATGTAAATAACAAACAAATAAGAAGTTGAAGAATAAAGGAACTTGAAAGAGGGTGGTGAAAACATTACCTCTTCTTCGAGTTCTTCCTTTTGATTTGATGAAAAGGGCTCCTTAGGATAGCTTTCTGAAAAAACTAAGGCCTCTAGGTTGAAGTGAGAGAAGTTTAGAGGATATTTCGTCAGATTTTGGCCGATCAAAATGGCCTTGAAGGTGTGAATTAGAGAGAAGGGGGAGTGGCCTTTTATAAGAGGGGTGAGGGGCTCCCTTGGAAAACCTAGAAATATTATTTTATAATAAATCCATATTCAGTTTCTAATTTCTCAATAGTGGAATATTTAAATTTTAAGGGGGGTATGGGTCTAAAACCACTCATCCAATAGGTTTTAGACAGGTTGGGATTACTATATTATCCATATCTTTTAGTTTTAACTCTTAGTTAATTAGTTTCACATTTACCATGTCTCTTTGTATTTTTATATTATATGGTTAATAATCATAATATAAACTTTGAATCAACCCCATGTGGTCCATTAATGATACAAATGTCTTGATATAAGTCTTTTGGCCAAACCATAGATTTTTAGGAATAGAATATCAATTAATAATATAATATTTGTTTCAAAAACTCTTTTATTTCAATTTTTACACTATTGGGTATTTTGTTTTTGATAAATTTATAACAGAATTATTACTTCGAAAACAATTCAGATAACCAATCCTAATATGTCAAAGTAACCTATAAAATTAATATAATTCATAAAAAGTTTCAAATTACATTTATTTGGGTATTTATAATATCAATTATCTTAATATTACATTAATTATATAATTACTGCATCATCATTGTGTCATAAATTAATTAAATTATTTAATTTATAAAAATTATAAATAAAATACCATTTTGTAGCGAATCTTTTTATCTTTCTAATGAATATTTATAATCGAATTTATCTTATGTATAACCTTATATTAAAAATGTTTTAATAATTAATCTTTGATTTTAACTCTTTTAACTCTTCTTTAATTAAATAATAATAAATGTCCTAATCTAATCCATGTGGACCTAAATGATAATATTTTCTTCCTAAGGTTGTTTTTGGTCGATATACACATGTCCAATAGAATTAGGACTCGTGTTAAGGTAATATTAATATGATTTTTACCCTTAATTACCCTATTTATTTTAAACAGTGGTAAATAAAAGTAAAAAGTTACTATTCACCAAAATTATTTTTATCTCATTGAACCACATTTTACTCCTTAATATTAACTATGCCTTTTGGATTTTCTAAATTCCACTCACAGAAGTGGTAAAATTAAGTTTTACATGAATTTCTAAATACTCTTAGGAAGTGGGTAAAAGACGGTGAAAAGTTCAATAAAATTTTTATATATCTAAAATTATTCTAAACTAATTCCAATGAATTAAATAGAAATTATATAGGTATTATGTATCTCTTTTGACCTATATTAAATTTAAATAAAATAAATTATTATTTAAATAAAAATTCGTTTTTAAACTATAACTCAGTGTTTTTTCACTATTCATCAAAAATTGAATGTTTTCAGAAAAATACGAAAAATTCACCCTAGGATAATTTTGATATTCCAAATCCAAATATGAAGTCAATTTTGAAAGATAAAATTTATAAAATTTCAAAAATTGGGTATTACTATTCATAGCGACTAGTTTGATTGGTTGTGGTGTGTGTTATAACTCAAAGTTGCATACAACACACACTATTATATTATTCAGAGAGATGGGCACCGTAGAAGCTTGGGGTTTTTCTTTATCCCCTCCTTCAAATAAGTTCATCCTTGAGATTTTTAGAATACTACCACATGAGAAGACTCGGGTGATTCTTCATCATATATTCCTTGGGTTCCCACGTTCCCTCTTCCATCTTATAGTTTCTCCATAAAACTTTTACCAGACAAGTCGTCTGGTTTCTCAGCACTTGTTCTCTTGTATCATGAATCGTGACAGGCTCTTCGCAATAAGACAGATCTGGTTCCAGTTCTAATTCCTCATAGGTGAGTACATGCGTTGGGTCAGGAATGTATTTTCTCAACAGTGATACGTGGAACACATCGTGATCTTTGGAGAGACTAGGTGGCATTGCCAAACGGTAATCTACAACCCCAATTAGTTCTAGAATTTCAAAAGTTATGATGTACGTTAGAATCAATTTACCCTTCTTACCAAAATGTATAACTCCCTTCCATGGAGATACCTTAAAGAAAACATGATCTCCCACCTGAAATTACAAATCCTTCCTTCGGTTATCGACATAGCTCTTCTTCCTATTTTGAGATGCTTTGATGTGGGTTTGGATTACCTTCACCTTTTCAATCGTTTCCTCCACCAGTTCTGGGACTACAAGTTTTCTTTCACCAACGTCATACCAACAGGTTCATGTGCAACATCTCTTTTCGTATAACACTTCATATGGTGCCATCCGAATACTTCAATGGAAGCTATTGTTATAGGAAAATTCCACCATAGGTATATATTGATCCCCCATAACCTGAAAGTCAAGTGAGAATGATCTCAACATGTCTTCTAAGGTTTGAATAGACTATTCTAATTGTCCATCAGTTTGGGGGTTGTAGGCAGTGCTCAAACGAAGTTCAGTATTCAGGGCATTCTGAAGACGTTTCTAGAATCGTGAAGTACAATGGGGATCACTATAAAAAACAATCGATATGGGTACTCCATGAAGTCTCACAAATTCAATAATATATAGTCTTTCTAGACATTAAAGTGGTAGATCTTATCTTATAGAATGAAAATGTGTTGACTTGGTAAAACGATCAACAATGACCCATGTTGCATCGTTATTTCTAGGATTCTTTGGTAGTCCCATGATAAAGTGCATCGTGATATTATCCCATTTCCACTTAGGTATGGGAAGTGGTTGCAATACTCCTCTAGGCTGTTTCCTTCTAGCTTTCACTTGTTGAAAAACCATACATCATGATACAAAATCCGCAATCTCCCTCTTCATGTTGTCCCACCAAAAATGTTCCTTCAAATCTCTATACATTTTGGTGCTCCCAGGGTGTATAGAGAAATTGGAACTATGAGCATCATCCAACAATTCTATTTTTAGATCAGGTATATTAGGAACACAAAGTCTCTTCCCAAACTTCAAAATTCCATATTCATACACAAAGTCACTCAATCTCCTATCATTCACAGATTTAATCTTCTTTTGAAACTCATCATCACTGGTCTGAGAACTCTTTATCCTTTATAGTAAAGATGGTTTGGAAACCATTTGAAAAAGTATTGATATTTCACATTCCATGGTTATTCCCATATCCATCTTTACTAGATCCATGTATATAGGATCCTTTTGAACTCTCATCTTATTCAAAACTCCATGATACTTTCTACTCAAATAATATTCAACCTTATTTTCCTTCCCCGGGTGTTAGTGTATCGTGCAATCATAATTCTTGAGTAGTTCAAGCCATCGCCATTATCTCATGTTGAGTTCTTTTAGTGATAAAATAAACTTCAAACTCTTGTGATCGGTATATATCTCACATTTTTTACTATAGAGATAATGTCTCCATATTTTCAGAGAAAATATTACAGAAGCTAACTCAAGATCATGAGCAGGATAGTTTTTCTCATTAATTTTTAGCTATTGTGATGCATAAGCAATAACACTATCATTCTGCAAAAGGACACCACCAAGTCCTTTCTTCGATGCATCACTATAAATAACGAACTCATCATTCCCCGATGTTAGGGTCAATATAGGAGCATTTAATAATCTTCTCTTCAGTTCTTCAAAACATTATTCACACTCTTTTCTCTAAACAAATTTAAACCCTTTACATGTATGATTTATTAATGGCTGAGCCAATCAGGCAAAATTCTAGAAGAAATGTCAATAATAAACTGCCAAACCAATAAAACTGTGTACCTCAGTTATACTTGTAGGTGCTAGCCATTCATGGATTGCTCTCTTCCTATAAGGATGAACATAGATTCCATCTTTGGAGACAATATGGACATGAAAGAAAATCTCCTGAAGCCAGAATACACACTAGCTAAACTTCCCATATAATTCATGTCTCTAATGAGTCTTCAGGATGATGCACAAGTGATTTTCATGATCTTCGTAGATTTTGGTGTATACCAAGATATCATCACTAAATACCACCACAAAATCATTGAGATGTTCCTTGAAAACACTATTCATTATATCTATGAATACAGAGGGCGCATTAGTCAATCCAAAAGGCATTACTATAAACTCGTAATGCCCATACCTTGTTCGAAATGTTGTCTTCGGAATGTCTTCCTTCATCACACACAAATGATGGTATCCAGATCGAAGGTCAATATTTGAAAAAAATTGAGCTCCATCAATTTGGTCAAATAAATCATCAATGCGAGGTAGGGGATACATGTTCTTTATTGTTATAGCATTGATTCCCCTATAGTCGATAAATAACCTCATAGATCCAGCTTTCGTCTTAACAAAAAGGATAGGGGATCCCCATGGAGAAACACTAGGGTGAATAAATCTCTTATTACTCAATTCCTCTAGTTGTTTCTTTAGTTCCACTAATTCCAAAGTGGCCATTGTATAAGGGGTCTTCGATATGGGCCTTGAACCAGGAATTAAATCAATGTAAAACTCAATTTATCATTCTGGAGGATGCCCAGGTAAATCTTCCAGGAACACATCTACATATTCTTTTACAATAGGTAAATGCTCTATTTGAAAATTCCATTCCTCACACACAGTCATTTCATTCTCTTCCTCCCCAATAATTGAATTTAGTTGACCTAATTGGGGTGGATCTAGATAAGAATTAGGTGGTGAATATTATGCTCTAAAGATAAGGTGTTCCTTATCATCATCATCAAAAATTGCAACCTCCTTCTTCTTATAATAAATCTTCACATCGTGGTCTGAAAGCCAATCCATACCGAGGATTATATCAAATTCAATAATGGGTATGACGACGAGATCAGCAGATAAAGAACATTTATATGCCTTAATGGGGATTGATTGAAAGAACATTGTAGCAATGAGACTTCCCTTAAGAGTTTTGACTAAAAAATACTTTGTTAAATAAAATTGGAAATATCTAATTTTCTTCGAAAACTGGGAAGATATAAAACAATTCGATCATCCTGAATCAAAAAAAGCATTTTCTAAATGTGAGGAAACCATTCATTTATCTGCCACTACATCTTTCAAAGCTTCTACCTCAACAGTATTGATAGCATAAGCTTGGCCTTGATCCCTTGAACTTTTATGATGTAAGTTCCCCTAATGTTTAGCACATTCATTTGCATAATGTCTCATCTCTCTAAAATTATAGCATTTCACGTTGACAACAACTCTCTTTCCCTTACAAGCACGATCTTGGTGGCCTTTTTCTCCACAATTGTAACAGACTCCCATACCCATCGAGAAAGTATCGGGGTGTTTCTTCCCACATTTACTACAGGATGGATAATCAATTTTTCCCTCCTTCCCTTTATTTCCATTTCCATAGTGGTCCGCAAATCTCTTCTTCTCTTTTTTTTCCTTAAAGTCATAGGACTTAGCGAATTCCTTTTCTGTCTTGATAGCACAAGAGATAATATCTTCGTACGATAAGAAAGATTGTGAGACTAATGCTCAACGGAGAAAATGTTTTAACCCATAAAAGAAACGATCAATATTACTTCTTGGGTTACGTATATAATCTGATGCATGCCTCGCTAACCTTATAAAGTTAGCATCATACTTTGCAACATTCTCATCCTCCTTTTGCCTCAGACTCGGAAATTTCCTTTACATATCTGATCGATGGTCACGAGGAAAGTATTTTTCTATGAAAAGTACTTTGAACTCCCTCCATTACATATTTGATACTTCATCATCTTCCTTCATATTTTGTATCAATGACCACTATTGATCAGCATCTCCAGTGAGGCGATAAACTGCAATGAAAACATATTCCCTTTCACTACTCCCCGAAGCCTGAAATATATTCTCTAGGGAACTTATCCATTTCTCAACTACTAATGGATTTGAACTCCCATTGAATGTTGGTGGTTGCTGGCTCATGAAGCGATCTAACATTGATCCTCTATGCTCTGGATCAGGGTGCTCTATACGGGTAAGGTTATTATTCATAACCTGAGTGATTTGTCCTAGTATGGTGATTAGCTGATCAGCACCAGTTGCATCACCAGCTCCACTATAATTATCTTGAGTAGGAGGGAAATCCCTACATGTAGTGCGTGCATTGAAACGGTTTCAATTCTTTCCACTAGGTGCCATTTCTAAATAATGGCATAAACTGGATCAGTTTATGAATCAAAATACATAATTCCATACTTGTAAAACACTTAACATAAATTGAATAGTTTATGGATATAATCCATAATCGTAAAAATGTTTTCGTTGAGGATGTATATACTCATAAACTGTTCATAGTGGTTCGTAATAAAAATGAGAATTTTCCTATGCAAATACCCTGAGAGTGTCTTAACCAAGAGTGCTGTAGTGCCTGTTGTCGTGCACTAGTTCTCGTTCGAGTCTAGATCAAAGCGGTGTTTTTAGGTTTTACCCCTAGGTACATCTGTTCCAGAGCCGCCTCTACCTGCTCGTATCCAGACAGGGATGTATTTCTCAAAAAACTCACAAAATCTCTACAATACCAAAATTTTAGGATGTTCTTCTACACTAATCCTCAATGTTCATCTTAGGTCTATGTGCTCTAATCACAGTTTATCTAAATCTAGATTCCAAGGTTTGTACTAAACATCCTATGATGCCAACTATAATGCCCCGACCCCATTTACACAGAGTCGGTGCATTATTACATAACATTGGCATGATCACAAAAGATCATGTCTCAAAAGATCGATTAGTTTAGTAGCCTTGGAATCACTGTATATATTCATAATTATTACATTAAAAAATAATGTGAAAAAAATACAACAACATATTGTATTCATGTCCCCTCATAATATCCCAGCAGGTCATTTATAAAATACTTCTTCACATCCTGGGAAAAATTAAAACATTGAATGGAGTGATCTCTGATGCTCAGTAAGGATTACAATAGAGCAGAAACACTCATAAAAAACATAAACATTTAAGGAAATGTATAACTAAAACAAAAGCCTTTTACACTTGAACTTCAGTATAATATGGAAAATATAAAATGAACTAATTCCATTTACATATTCACATGGATATTCTACTAGTCGAATAATTACATGAAATATCAATAACAACTTTCTTAATGATGGAATGCATAACGCCAGACTATCTTAACCACGTATCCAAGGCCTCGTGCCAAGACTACAAATAATATTTTGTCAAGGCCTTACTCCAAGACACTCGTTTGTCTCATGAGACCTACCAATGCATCGAGGAGCTATAGAGGTCTCCACCCGTCACTTATTAAGTCCAATTCATTCCACATATGATCATGTTAAAACATAACATAAACATTCGTATTAATACTAGCATGCGAAATGTCAATAATTTCTTCATAAAATATGAATGGTATAAAAATAACATATGCACATTCAAACATATCAAGAAACCTTCAATACAATATGGAGGTTTTGTATCATAATAAATCAACTTCAAATAAGCTTAAAATCCATCAAAGGGTGTTGACATAGATGAAATCAATACAATTTGAGAGAAATATCACTTTTCTTAAATCATTTAAAAGCCACATTATTATAAAAGAAAATATTTACTTTGAAAATATTCTTGTAAGCTTTTAAGGGAAGCTTTGACGATTTTATAACTGCAGAAAATAGCCACACCCTCTGTATAAGTTCAAAAAAGACATTCTTTCCTTAATTCTATCGAAAAGGTTAAAAAGGACCTTGTTTGGAAAACGATGGGAATATTCCTTTATAAACTTCTTATAAAAAGGCAAATAAGGGTAAAAATGACTTTAACCAATATTATGTAAAATAGTAAGAATGTTTTGAAATCATTTTTAAAAAACATGTATGTGGATGATAAAGAGGTCCTAGTAGATAATTACGAATAAACAACCTCAGATAATGTCGAGATTTGGAAATAAACCCTTACCTTGTACTTTTCCTTTTTTGGGGTAGGTTAACCTCCTATATAATGGTGAAATAATTGTTATTAAATTATACAAGAATCATATACATTAATATGATATCATATATGATCTTTTAACATTTATTTGTTAATAATATCTTAGTATTATCATCGTTTCGGGTGTTAATGGATTCGTTTTACTTTTTATTATTTGTTATGTGAGCCATATTTTTTATGGATGGGATGTATATTATTCATATCTAGAATTATATCATGTCTCTAAAAATTATTTTTAATCATCTAATGAAATTTAGTATTGAATGGATACGATGGGGAATGAATCTCATTGCGTTCGTGGAGATGGTAGTCCGTACGTACGGACGAGCGACAATATCATTTTTTTGATATTAAAATAATATATAAATGGATGTTATATCATATATACAGAATAATTATCATGTGATATTTATTATTTACATTAATTACGCATCATTATTATACCCATCTAAATAATAATGTTTTTATAACAATTACACAACGACATGGAGACGGTAAGCTGTACGTACGCACGTATGGTGACATGTAATTCAAAGGATGGATATAATACTGAATATGGTGGTTCCATATTTATAATAAAATCACAGTATATAGAAGATACTGGAGTTATTATTTTAGAATGTAAATAACAAATCAAGAAGATGTTGAAGAAGAATGGAACTTGAAAGAGGGTGGTGAAAACATTACCTATTCTTCGGGTTCTTCCTTTTGATTTGATCAAAAGCTCTCCATAGAATGGATTTCTGACCTAACAAAGGCCTCTAGCTTGAAGTGAGGGAAGTTGAGAGGATATTTGGGCAGATGCTAGCCGAGCCAAATGGCTTTGATGGTGTGGATTAGTGATAAGGGGGAGTTCCCTTTTATAAGAGGGGTGAGGGGATCCTTTAGAAAATCTAAAAATATTATTTTATAATAAATCCATATTCGGTTTCTAATGGCTCCAAAGTGGATTATTTAAAAGTTAAGGGGGGTATGGGTTGAAAACATCCCAAAAAATAGGTTTTAGACAGGTTTTGGTCACTATATTAACCTTATATTTTAGTTTTAACTCTTAGTTAATTAGTTTCACATTTACCATGTCTCTTTGTATTTTAATGTTATAAGGTTAATAAACATACTATAAACTTCAAATAAACCCCCAAGTGGTCCATTAATGATACACCTATAATGATATAATTATATTGGCCGAACCTTATATATTTAGGAATGGAATATAAATTAATAATATAATATTTGTTTCAAAAAGTCTTTTATGTCAATTTTGACACTATTGGGTATTTTGTTTTTGATAAATTTATAAAAACATTATTACTTAGAAAAAATTCATATGACCAATTATAATTTGTCACATTGACCTAAAAATTAATTTAATTCATAAAAGGTTTCAAATTTCATTTATTTGGGTATTTATAATATCAATTATCTTAATATTACATTAATTAGGTAGTTAGTGCATCAACATTGTGTCATAAATAAATTAAATTATTTAATGTCTAAAAATTATAAATAAAATACCATTATGTAGGGAATCTCTTTATATTTCTAATGAATATTTATAAACGAATTTATCTTATGTATAACCCTATATTAATAATGTTTTAGTAATTAAACTTTTATTTTATCTCTTTTAACTCTTCTTTGAATTGAATAACAATAAATGTCCTAATCTAATCCAAGTGGACCTAAATGATAATATTTTCTTCCTATGGTTGTTTTTGGTCGAGATAAACTTGTCAAATAGAATTAGGAAATGTGTTAGGGTAATATTAATATCATTTTTACCCTTAGTTACCCTATTTACTTTTAACCGTGGTAAATAAAAGTAAAAAGTTACTATTCACCAATAATTTTTTTTATCTCATTGAACCACAATTTACTCCTTGATATTAACCGTCTCTCTCAGATTTTCAAAATTCCACTCACATAAGCTGTAAGATTATGTTTTACGTGAATTACCAAATTCTCATAGGAGGTGGGTAAAAGACGGTGAGAAGTTCAATAAAATTTTTATATATCAAAAATTATTCTAAACTGAATACAATGAATTAAATTGAACTTATATAGGTATTATGTATATATTTTGACCTTAATTAAATTTAAATAAAATAAATAATTATTTAAAAAAAATTTGTTTTTAAACTATAACTGAGTGTTTTTTCACTATTCATCAAAAATTGAAAGTTTTCAAAAAGATACCAAAATTTCACCCTAGGATAATTTCGATATTCTGAATCCAAATATGAAGTCCATTTTGAATGATAAAATTTATAAAATTTCTAAGAGTGGGTATTACTATTCATAACGGCAAGTTTGATTGGTTGTGGTGTGTATTAGAACTCAAAGTTACATACAACACACGCTATTGTATTATTCAGAGAGATGTGTACTGTAGAAGCTTGGGGTGTTACATTCTCCCCTCCTTCAAATAATTTCTTCCTCGAAATTTCTAGAATACTACCACATGAAAAGACTCGGGTGATTCTTCAACATAAGTTCCTCAGGTTCCCACGTTGCCTCTTCCATCTTATGTTTTCTCCATAAAACTTTTACCAGATGAGTCATCCAGTTTCTCAACCTTTGTTCTCTTGTATCAAGAATCATGACAGGCTCTTTGCAATAAGAAAGATTGGGTTCCAGTTCTAATTCCTCATAGTTGAGTACATGCGTTGGGTCGGGCATGTATTTTCTCAACAGTGATACGTGGAACACATAATGAACTTTGGAGAGACTTGGCGGCATTTCCAAACAATAAGCTACAACCCCAATTCATTCTAGAATTTCAAAAGGTCCGATGTACCTGGGACTCAATTTACCATTCTTACCAAAACATATAACTCCCTTCCATGGATATACCTTCAAGAAAACATGATCTCTCACCTGAAATTCCAAATCCTTCCTTCGGATATTTACATAGCTCTTCTACCTACTTTGAGCTGCTTTGATGTGGGTTTGGATTACCTTCACCCTTTCCATCATTTACTCCACCAGTTTTGGGCCTACAAGTTTTCTTTCACCAACGTCATCCCAATAGGTTGGTGTGCGGCATCTCTTTCTATATAGTGCTTCATATGGTGCCATCCGAATAATTGAATAGAAGATATTGTTATAGGAATATTCCACCATAAGTAAATATTGATCCCACATACCTTGAAGGTCAATTGAGCATGATCTCAACATGTATTCTAAGGTTTGAATAGTCTGTTTTGATTGTCCATCAGTTTGGGGGTGGTAGGCAGTCCTCAAATGAAGTTCAGTATCCACGGCTTTCTGATGACTTTTCTAGAATATTGAAGTAAAACAGGGATCACGATCAGAAACAATCGATAGGGGTACTCCAAGAAGTCTCACTACTTCACTAATATATAGTATTTCTAGACGTTCAAGTGGTAGATCTTCTCTTATAGCATGAAAATGTGTTTACAAGGTAAAACGATCAACAATGACCCATGTAGCATCATTCTTTCTATGAGTCTTTGGTAGTCCCCTGACAAAGTCCATCGTTATATTATCCCATTTCCACTCAGGTATAGGAAGAGGTTGCAATACACCTCCAGGCTGTTGCCTTACAGCATTCACTTGTTGACAAACCATACATCTTGACACAAAATAATCTATCTCCCTCAACATGTTGACCCACCAAAAATGTTCCATCAAATCTCTATACATTTTGGTGCTCCCAGGGTGTATAGAGAAATTGGAACTATGGGCATCATCCAACAATTCTATTTTAGATCAGGTATATTGGGAACACAAAGTGTATTCCCAAACCTCAGAATTCCATCTTCATACACAAAGTCACTCAATCTCCCATCATTCACAGCTTTAATCTTCTTTTGAAACTCTTCCTCACTAGTCTGAGAACTCGTTATCATTTCTAGTAAAGTTGGTTTGGAAACCATTTGAAAACGTATTGATGTTTCACATTCCATGGTTATTCCCATATCCATATTTACTAAATCCATGTATATAGGATCCTTTTGAACTCTCATCTTATTCAAAAATCCATGATCCTTTCTACTCAAAGCATCTTCCACCTTATTTTCCTTCCCCGGGTGGTAGTGTATCGTGCAATCATAATAATTGAGTAGTTCAAGTCATCGCATTCACCTCATGTTGAGTTCTTTATGTGACAAAATATACTTCAAACTCTTGTGATTGGTATATATCCCACATTTTTCACCATAGAGATAATGTCTCCATATATTCAAAGCAAAGATTACAGCAGCTAACTCAAGATCATGAGTAGGATAGTTTTTTTCATTAATATACAGCTGTCGTGATTCATAAGCAATAACCCTATCATTCTGCATAAGGACACAACCAAGTCCTTTCTTTGATGCATCACTATAATTAACGAAGCCATCATTCCCTGATGGGAGTGTCAATATAAAAGCATTAACAAAACTCCTCTTTAGTTCTTCAAAACATTCTTCACACTCTTTTTTCTAAACAAATTTAACCCCTTTATGTGTGAGCTTTGTTAATGGGTTCGCCAATCGGGAAAAATTCTGGACGAAATTTCGATAATAACATGCCAAAACAATAAAACTACGTACCTCAGTTATACTCGTAGGCGCTGGCCATTCTTGGATTGATATTGTCTTAGAAGGATCAACTGAGATTCCATCTTTGGAGACAAAATGGCCAAAAAAAGAAATCTCTTGAAGCCATAATTCACAATTGCTAAACTTTCCATATAATTCATGTCTCCTAAGAGTCTTCAGGATAATGAGCAAGTGATTTTCATGATCTTATTAGATTTTGGAGTACACCAAGATATCATAAATAAATACCACCAAAAAATCATCAAGATATTCCTTGAAAACTCTATTAATTAGATCCATGAATACAGAGGGTGCATTAGTTAATCCAAAAGGCATTACTGTAAACTCGTAATGCTCGTACCTTGTTCAAAATGTTGTCTTCGGAATGCCTTCCTTCTTCACACACAAATGATGGTATCCAGATCAAAGGTCAATCTTTGAAAAAAATTTACCTCCATAAATTTTGTCAAATAAATCATCAATGGGAGGTAGGGGATACTTTTTATTTATTATTATATCATTTATTTCCCTGTTGTCGATACATAACCTCATATATCCATCTTTCTTCTTAACAAAAAGGACTGGGGCTCCCCATGGACAAACACTAGGGTGAATAAATACCTTATTACTCAATTACTCTTGTTGTTTCTTTAGTTCCACTAATTCCAATGTGGCCATTCTATAAGGGTCTTCGTAATGGGCCTTGAACCAGTAATTAAATCAATGGAAAACTCAATTTCTCGTTCTGTAGGATGTCCAGGTAAATCTTCCAGAAACACATCTACATATTATTTCACAATAGGTAAATCCTATATTTGAACATTCCTTTCCTCGCCCTCAGTCATTTCATTCTCTTCCTCCCCAATAATTGAATTTAGTTGAGCTACTGGGGGTGGATCTAGATGAGAATTATTTAGTGATGACTCTGCACTAAAGATAAGGTGTTCTTTATCATCATCATCAAAAATCATAACATCCTTCTTACAAAAAATATTCCCATCGTGGTCAGAAAGCCAATTCATACCGAGGATTATATCAAATTCAATCATGGGTATGACAATGAGATCACCAGATAAAGAACATTTTATTCCTTAATGGGGACTGATTGACAAAACATTGTAGCAATGATACTTCCCTTAGGAGTTTTAATTGACAACTCCCTTGTTAAATTAAATTGGAAATATCTAATTTTCTTTGTAAACTAGGAAGATATGAAACAATGCGATGATCCAGCATCAAATAAAGCATTTTCTAAACTTGAGGAAACCATTAAATTACCTACCACCATGATTTTTGGAGCTTCTACCTCAGCAGTAGTGATAGCATAAGCTTGGCCTTGATCCCTTGTCCTTTTATGTGGTAATTTTCCCTGACTCTTAGGACATTCATTTGAATAATGTCCCATCTCTCTACAATTATAGCATTCCACGTTGACAGGAACTCTCTTTCCCTTACAATCATGACCTTGGTGGCATTTTTCACCACACTTGTAACAGACTCCCATTCCCTTCAAGCAAGTACCAGGGTGTTTTCCCCTATTTAATATAGTATAGATAATCAAATTTTCCCTTCTTCCTTTATTTCCATTTCCAATGTGGTCAGCATATCTCTTCTTCTCTTGTTTTTCCATAAAGTCGTAAGACATAGAGAATTCCTTTTCTGTCTTGATATCACATGAGATAATATCTTCATATGAAGAGAAAGATTATGAGACTAATGGTCGATAGAGAAGTAGATTTAACCCATAAAATAAACGATCAATATTAATTCTTGGGTTATATATATAATATGCTGCATTCCTTTCTAACCTTGTAAAGTTAGCCTCATATTTATGACATTCTCATTCTGCTTTTTCCTCAGACTCATAAATTCCCTTTCCATATCTGATCGATAGTCATGAAGAAATTATTTTTCTAAGAAAAGCACTTTGAACTCCCTCAATTCCATATTTGATACTTCATCATCTTCCTTCGTGTTTTGTATCAATGACCACCATTGTTCAGCATCTCCAGTGAGGCGATAAACTGCCATGACAAATTTTTCCCTTTCACTACTTCTCAAAGCCTGAAATAATTTCTCTCGGGAACTTATACATTGATCAACTACTAATGGATTTTCACTCCCATTGAATGTTGGTGGTTTCTTCCATATGAAGCGATCTAACATTGATCCTCCATACTATGGGTCAGGGTGCTCCATACGGGCAAGGTAATTATTCAAAACCTGAGTGAGTTGTCCTAGTATGGTGATTAGCTTATCAGCACCAGCTGCATCACCATCTCCACTATATTTATCTTGAGCAGGAAGGAAATCCCTACATGGAGTGGGTGCATTGATACGTTTTCCATTCCTTCCACTAGGCGCCATTTCAAAATAATGGAATAAACTAGATCAATTTATGAATAAAAATACATAATTCCATACATGTAAAACACTTAACTTAAATTGAATAGTTTATGGATATAATTCATAATATTAAAAAAAATTAATTGAAGAAGTATATACTCATAAACCCTTTACAATGGTTCGTAAAGTAAATGATAATTATCCTAAGCATATCCACTGGGTGTGTCGTAAACAAGAGTGCAGCGAGGCCCGTTGCCGTACACCAGTTCCTATTCGAGTCTAGATCAAAGTGGTGTTTTCGGGGATTACCCCTAGGTACATCTGTTCCAGAGCCACCTCTACCTGCTCGTATCCAGACAGGGATGTATTTCTCAGCTAAGTCACAAAATCTCTACAATACCAAAATTCTAGGAAGTTCATCTACACTAATACTCAAAGTTCATCTTAGGTCTACATTCTCTAATCAAAGATTATCTAAATCTAGATTCCAAGGTTTGTACTGAACATCCTCTGATACCAACTGTAATGGCCCAACCCTGGTTACCCAGAGTCGGTGCATTATTACATAACATTGGCATGATCACAAAAGATCAAGTCTCGAATGACCGATTATTTTAGTAGCCTTGGAATCACTAGATATATTCATAAGTCTTCAATTACATCATAAAGTGAAAAAAAACTACAACAACATCTTGTCTTTATGGCCCCTCATACTATCCTTGTAGTTTATTCATAAAATACTTCTTCACGTCCTGTGAAAAATTAAAACATTGAAAGGAGTGAGCTCTGATGCTCAGTAAGGATAACAATATAGTAGAAACATTCATAAATAAACATAAACATTAAAGGTAATGTATAACTAAAACAAAATCCTTTTACACTTGAACTTCAGCATAATATGGAAAATATAAAATGAACTAATTACTTTTACTTATTCACATGGATATTCTACTAGTCAAATAATTACATGAAATATCAATAACCACTTTCATAATGATGGAATGCATAATGCAAGACTATTATAATCACGTATCCAAGGCCTCGTGCCAAGACTAGAAATAAGATTTTTTCAAGGCCTCATTCCAAGACACTAGTTTGTCTAATGAGTCCTACCGATGCATCGAGGAGCTATAGCGGGCTCCACCCGCCACTTATTAAGTCCAATGCATTCCTCATATGAACAGGTTTAAACATAACATAAACATTCGTACCAATACTAGCATACGAAATGTCAATACTTTCTCTATAAACAATGAATGGTATAAAAATAACACAACCACAGTAAAACATATCAAAAAACCTTCAATACAATATGGAAGTTTTGTATCATAATAAATCAACTTCAAATAATCTTAAAATCCATCAAAGTATGTTGACATAGATGGAATCAAAACTATTTGAGAGAAATATCTCTATTTTTTTATATCATTTAAAAGACACATAGTTATAAAATAAATGTTTTACTTTGAAAATATTCTTTTAAGATTGTAAGGGAGCTTCGAAGATTTTATAACAGGGGAAAATAGTCACACCCACAGTATAAGTTAAAAAAAGGCATTCATACCTTAATTCTGTCGAAAAGGTTAAAAAGGACCTTGTTTGGAAAATGATGGAAATATTACTTTATAAACATCTTATAAAAAGTCAAAAAATGATATAAATGACTTTAACGCATATTCTGTAAAATAGTAAGAATGTTTTGATATAAATTTTTAAGAAACATGGATGTGGATGATAAAGCAGTCCTAGTAGATAATTACGGATAAACAACCTCGGATAATGAAGAGATTGTGAAGTAAACCCTTACTATGTACTTTTCCTTAGTTGGGGGTAGGTAAAAATCCTGTATAATGGTTAAATAATTGTTATTAAATTATACAATAATCATATACATTATTATGATATCATATATGATCTTTTAACATGGATTTGATAATAATATCTTAGTATTATCATCGTTTCGGTTGTTAACGAATTTGTTTTACTTTATATTCTTTGTTATGTGATCCATATTTGTTATGTATGGGATGTATATTATTAATATCTAGAATGATGTCATGTCTCTAAAAATTATTTTTAATCATCAAATGTAATTTAGTCTTGATTGGATACGATGGGGAATTAATCTCATCGCGTTCGTGGAGATGGTAGTTCGTACGTACGCACGAGCGACAATATCATTCTTTTGATATTAAAATAATATATAAATGGATGGTATATCATATATACAGAATCATTATAATTTTATATTTATTATTTACATGAATTACACATCATTATTATACACATCTAAATAATAATGTTTTGAATAACAATTACCCCATGACGTGGAGACGGTAAGCCGTACGTACGCACATATGGAGACATGTCATTAAAAGGATGGGTAGAATACTGAATATGGTTGTATCATATTTATAATAACATCAAAGTATATAGAAGATACTAGAGTTATTATTTTAGAATGTAAATAAAAAAGAAATAATAAGTTGAAGAAAAAAGGAACTTGAAAGAGGGTGGTGAAAACATTACCTCTTCTTTAGGTTCTTCCTTTTGATTTGATCAAAAGCGCTCCTTAAGATGGATTTCTGAACAAACTACATCCTCTAGGATGAAGTGAGGAAAGTTGAGAGGATATTTGGGCAGAGGTTGTCCAAGACAAATGGCTTTGAAGGTGTGAATTAGTGAGAAGGGGGAGTGCACTTTTATAAGAGGGGTGAGGGGCTCATTTGGAAAAGCTAGAAATATTATTTTATAATTAATCCATATTCGGTTTATAATGGCTCCAAAGTGGATTATATAAAGGTTAAGGTGTGGATGGGTAGAAAACCAACCATCCAATATGTTTTAGACAGGTTGGGGTAAATATATTAACCTTATCTTTTAGTTTTAACTCTTAGTTAATTAGTTTCACATTTACCATGTCTCTTTATGTTTTTATATTATATGATTAATAAACTTACTATAAACTTCCAAGAGACCCCCAAGTGGTCCATTAATGATACACATATCATGATATAAGTCTTTTGGCCTAAAAATATATTTTTAAGAATAGAATATCAATTCATATCATAATATTTGTTTTAAAAACTCTTTTATGTCAATTTTGACACTATTGGGTATTTTGTTTTTGATAAATTCATAATAGCATTATTACTTCGAAACAAATTCATATAACCAATAATAATGTATCTCATTAACCTAGAAGAGTATTTTAATTCATAAAAAGTTTCATATTACAATTATTTGGGTATTTATAATATCAATTATCTTAATATTTCATTAATTATGTAATTACTACATCACCATTTTGTCATAAATAAATTAAATTATTTAATGTCTAAAAATGATAAATAAAATACCATTATATAGGAAATATTTTTATCTTTTTAATTAATATTTATAATAGAATTTATCTTATGTATAACCCTATATGAAAAATGTTTTAGTAATTAAACACTCATTTTAGCTCTTTTAACTCTTCTTTGAATTAAATAATAATAAATGTCCTAATCTAATCCATGTGGACCTAAATGATAATATTTTATTTCTAAGGTTGTTTTTGGTCGAGATACACTTGTCCAATAGAATTAGGATATATGTTAGGGTAATATTAATATCATTTTTCCCCTTAATTACCCTATTTAGTTTTAACCGTGGTAAATAAAATTAAAACGTTACTATTCGCCAAAAAATATTTTTATCTCATTGAACCACATTTTACTCCTTGATATTAACCATGTCTCTTGGATTTTCCGAATTCCTCTCATAGAAGTGGTAAAATTATGTTTTACGTGAATTTCGAAATTCTCCTAGGAGGTGGGTAAAAGAATGTGGAAAGTTCAGTAAAATATTTATATGTCTAAAATTATTCTAAACTGACTCCAATGAATTACATTGAACATATATAGGTATTATGTATCTATTTTGACCTTAATTAAATTTAAATAAAATAAATAATTATTTAAATAAAAATTCTATTTTAAACTATAACTTAGTGTTTTTTCACAATTCATCAAAAATTGAAAGTTTTCAGAAAAATATCAAAAAATCACCCTATGGTAATTTTGATATTCGGAATCCAAATATGAATTCCATTTTAAATGATAAAATTTATAAAATTTCAAAAAGTGGGTATTACTATTCATAATGGTTAGTTTGATTGGTTGTGGTGTGTGTTAGAACTCGAAATTGCGTATAACACACGCTATTGTATTATTCAAAGAGAAGCGTACCGTAGAAGCTTGGGGTGTTGCAATGGAGATCGACATCCAACCCCGAGACAAATTTTTGAATATGAAACAAGTTTTGGCCAGTGGAAGAGTGTCTCCTTGAACAAAAATACACCCATTAGAAATATTCCCTACCGTAAATATTAGAAGACACCCTGGGAATATATACCCATACCTAAAACCATAAAGGATGTAAACACTCAGGGGAATATCAACCTCCCCTAGAACCACATATTCCTAGGGTCATTTCCCACTATGAACCAAATATATCATAAACACGAAGGGTCCTATACCATACCCAGTACCAGTTATCAATCCTCTGTTACACTAGGGTCATATCCTTCCCCTATATCCTGAAACATTATTTAACATGAATAAAATGTACGGACATGTAAAATAAAATACATATACCTTATAGAACATCCTCCTCACAACCAAGGTCATGAAACACATATAAAAAGGGTACATCCTTCCTAGAACCTCATGTAAACCACATAGATTGGCCCCTATGAGATCCTAGAACACATAACAGAGATCAGTGCATGAATTATCATTACCATTGCATCCATGTGAGGATCACCGAAACAATTTGGCCTCTAAGGGGACACTATAAATATATTTTACCCACAATACCACATCTATCTTATAAAATAATCATTACATATTCCCAATAATCATCTATTTATGGAACTATCTACCCAAATACACATGTAAGAGTGTCATATCCTTCTTAAAAGATCATAATATTACTACTTGGGTGCTTTTTACCCAAATATATATCCATGACAAAAGTCACTCCACAACATCCACCTATCCCCTTAGCTAACTCCTCTAGACTATACTGGTCATAATAGATCAACGAATTTAACTCACAAGAATCCTTTCCTCACCATAATGGTCATCTATTAGGATCCTCATTATTATTTTCAATTATTTATAAATAGTTCAATGCCAAATCTCATATGCAAGGGTTTCTCATATCCCACAAGCTTTATTGGGCTCAATCCTAAAAAACTAAGGTCAAAAACCTATTGATACCTCTCACCCCAATATGACTCAACTTCCAGATATTATCCCACATTATCTCATCTCATGAAATATGTTTTTACATATCTAAGTACACCAATAAATCTCAAACTGTAATCCAGACCTCATAATGAATCTCCCATAAGAGAACTCATAATATGTCATTATATATGAAATCGAAGCCCCCATATCCTTCCATCCCTAAAAAAACTCTTTTATAACCTATAATGGCAATGAAAAGTCGATATTTCATTATACAAGGAAAAAAACATAATGCACCCCTCTTGAGTCCATTTCAAGTTATAAGGTAGAAAAATAATGAATCCCACTCTAAGGGAATAGTTAAAGACATGTACCTATCATTACACTGTGTGTCCTCTCAAATCCCTACTATAGACATGTTTCTGAGCAAGAAATGGAATGTAAAACCAAAGTACATGGTGTGTAAAAAACCTATATGATGTGTTACCAAAATGGGTTTCCAAGACATGTATCTCACAAATGCATACTAACTTGTAATCTTTGTATCATCTTTCAATATTCCTCACATGGGTTTTTATAGTGTACTGTATGCACCATGTTCCCCCACATGGGGTGTCAAGCCGATTACTCAACCACACCATGATTAACCCATCAAAGTGTGTCCTCATGGAATTAGAATAATATAGTCATCATCTTTAATAATAATCATAATCTATAAGACATAGCATTTTTTCTTGAAACAATACAACATGTTGTCATGTTTCCAAAACGCAGTCCCCTATGATTCAATGAAAACTCTTCTTTCATGATCAATCATCAAAGGGTGTCGGATAGAGCCATATCAACTGTCCAATAGTAATATTAAAACTTATAAATTATTTATATATTTAAAATTATTTTAAAATAAAAATAAACTACCTGCACTCAAGATAAAATCAATGATTCTCGAGCATGGATTCTCACTCTAAATCTATTCTACCTCAATACATGTATGACTGGATGAAGACCGAAACCTCCCTTCAAATCCTTACCTCTATCTCTATCTATCTCTCTCTCCTGATTATGGTGTGTGATGGAAATCCCAATCCTTGGATTTCATGAGATTAAAAATGGTGGAGAGGAGATAAACTAAAATAAAAAAACAAAACATCAAAAAGGAAAAATCTTTGAAAAATTGTTGAATTGATTCCCCAAATCCCAATGGAGTTTACACAAAACCATGGTAAAATGCACCATCTCAGACTCAATCAGGATGTCTGAATCTCAATTTAGATATCTATTTAGTAAATACAAACATTTAAATATATGTAATGTTTTTTATTAAATTTTAGAAATATTTTAATATTCCAAAAAAATCTTTAGCACATGATATCAGCAAATTCCAACCAAAGCATTAAACAACCAATTCATAGAAAATCAAATCAAGAAAAAATGGTTATTAAATTTTTTACAGTTAAAAATTACAAATTTATCCATAATTATCTCTTTGGTATTAATATTTTCAAATTCACCACGAAATTTACATGGTGTCAAAATACAGGTCTTCACAACAATAAATTATTTAAACTGAGTAATAATTGAGAGAATAAATATAATTACATGGTCATGGGGTGTTTATTAACAATCAATATATAATTATATGATGATGTGAAAAAATGGAAACTAGTAATATTATTTTCTTTTTCATATGTCAATAGATAGAACTAATATGTGATATTGTGATAGAAGTGGTTCTTAGAAACTGGTAGTAATAATTTTGTGGCTTCTGGGTTATATTAGTGATGGATTGGAATGAACACTCAGGTATGTATTGTGACTGAATATTATAAAAATTATATTTCTTGAAATTTTTTATTCACTATCACCAAATTCAAGTAACCCTACATATTCCCATATTGTTTTTGTTTTCACGTGTTTTCTCAAACATCCATGTTGTGGAGGGAATGGATAGTTGAATTCTCCCACTTCCCGATTCCACCTTTAAATGTAACATGGGTTTTGATGGATCAAGGACAGATATTTATATATAAAGGCTTTAATTACTCGTGGTTATAGTGAATTTGTACTGGCTGATTTGGTGACTATGATGTGGATTCATGGTGGTTGTCATGCATTGTGGTAACATTGAATGAATTCATAGTACATCATGTTCAAAATACCCTACTGTTTTGAGGATTTAATTTTTTTTGTGATATCTCTATATTATGTTTCAGGTTGTTTTCAAATGTGCATATATGGAAAATTTGTTATTTAAAATGGGTTAATGAAAGCGACGATTATTTTCGGGTCATAATATTGACCAAATTAGTGGGGATGTGGTTATAGAGTACCAACATAGAATATAGTAAATTTATATAATTCCAATATATTTTATATTAGGGTACATTGTCTTTTAGAGGATGGGTGATTTTTTACCTTGAATTTTCCGGTTGTAGCGGATGTACTGGTCTAGTTAGGACCACCATTTATTTTATCTGATTTATTAAAAAATAAAAAAATAACATAATAAAGAATCATATTTCCAAAAACTATCCACAAAAAAACTTTTCAACAAATCCCACATCAAAGAAGATGTGACCATTGTTATTAAATTTAAAATTAATCCAACAAGAATAAATTATATTATTCTTGATATATCTCATGGAAATAGATGTTGACCAGTCAAACACATCTCTATTTGTATCATCATCATATCGAGAGGATACTTATTGGAACCCCTCCTGGTGTATCCCCAAATGCTACATCCTCTCTGAATAATTCTAATGAAATGTTGGTTACTATTATGGTTGATCAAATCATGTTGCACTCTTCACCATGAACGAAGAACAATCATTCTAGTTTGAAGGATTGTCCCTCTAATTCTCTCATCAATGAGAGGGATGAATGAGGTTTATGAATTCTCATGAGCTTTAGAGAAACCATTGTGATACTCTTCATATATATAATTCTCTATTAAAACAGATGTTGTGTGGAACCGTATATGAATACACATAAAAAATAATTCACACACTAAAAACTATTATAACATGGTAATATATAATGATTGTTTTCATTATTGATAATTTCACAAATTACCTTCATCAAAAAATTACTCCAATATATTTTCCATGCCATGTTACTATTATTATTATTATTATTATGTCTTACACTGACTTCCCAAAAAAATATAATTTCAATAATATAAACAATTCCTTATTTATTATAATGAAATTTATTTTTTATTCATTTTTTATTTCATACCCTCAATATATAATTCAAACCTCACATATATTTTTAAAGTAAAATATGACTGTGAATGGATATTTGTGATCCGAAATACCGGATAAATACTATTAAATAGTCCTGGGAATTTCATTTAATACAAATATTAAATACTAATAATATTTAACTAATATCAATGGATACAATAAGATCATGACCATTTATGCCTCTTACTCATCGGCATTAGGAGAGAATTTCTAATGTCCTAGATCACCAACATACAATAGGTCTAGGGACAAATGGAGGGTGAATTTAATGTCATAATGAAATATACCCAATACACACATTTATTGTGAAATATAATCCATTTCTCTCAATATCTCTACAAGAAATTTTCCTAATTATTTCATAAACCTATATTATCGATATATCATTATTTTATGTTCCTAAAATTAAAATTTCAGTCACTATAACCATGGAATATAGTTTGATAGTTCAATTTCAGTCAAACAACATAGGATATCTTCTTTTGGTCTTATAAGGGAAAATTACTTTCTTTAATTTTTAATTAATTACATATCACCTATGACACACCAAATTTATCCTACATCACCATGAATATATGGTATCATATTTTTTTAAAACCAATCACATTACAAAACTCATGATATATATAGAGACACTTACCTTTCATAAATAACCTCACATATAATTATATGAATATTGAAAACATAAAATTATGATCCATTCTAAAACAAAATAAAGTTTAGTGTCTATAATAACATAGATTCCTAAACTGGTTCATGAAATATTTATATCAACTCCCACATAGTTATTTCTAACTATCATTCTTCCTAGACATATCATACCTAAAAACTTTTATCACTACATTGGGAAAATAAAACATATTATTTAGTGAGATTATATTCTTAATAATAGTAAACATGGAATATATCAATGATCATTTAATGATAACATGATCATAATGGGTATCATAACAATATATTAAACATTTAAAATCATGCTCAAAAAGTCAAAGATCAGAAACATCATTCCTAGAATAAATCATAGTAGTTCATATTACATGTAGAATGTAGTGATAAAAAAATTAGATAAGAGAACCTAAAATTACAATATGTTCATGCCATATAAATGGTGGAATAATGTGTGGAATAGTTAACATTAGAGATATTATATTTGAAGGATAAACCCTGAGATACTCATAACAATTTTGGAATGGTATCATTAACTATGTACTTGTTTTGGGCTTGGGATATCCTCTAGTTTACCTTATTTCATGATTGAGAAAACCTCCCATGTACCCAATTTTTTTGGAATGGTATAACATCACCGGTAACCTCTTTTTTCAAGCCTGGTATAACCTCATGTATACCCTTTAAGCTCATAGAACATTAATATTTACCATATTAATTGATGGATTTTATAATTCAAGGCCCAACATTCACATAGTCGTAAATCCATTCATATTTATGCCATAGGATCAGAAAAAACATTCATAATATTATTACTCATGAAAAATAAAGTGGGATTCATCAATATTTCATCATGATAACCATAATATTTTTAGATAAAGAATAAATATGGTTTATTGAATCATATTCAAATTAGATATTATATAACAACAAATTATGTTATCAGGGATGAAAAATTATTTTATAGGATCCCTTTAAAATTTCATGAGGAAAATACGCTTTTCATTTTTAAATTGAATATTAAAATCCAAAAAATTGAAAATATTAAAGAAAAAGTTTAATTTCAAAATCAACTTGGAGAAAAATAATTGAATATTAAAATTATTTATTAGTCATGATGGTGGTAAATTCCCTTCATGTCATGTATAAGAAATCATTGATTCTTTTCACATTTATGGTAAATATTAATAAGTACCTTGTTCAGTGAATAAAAATAATATTTCTTTTAAACAATTATATAAAAATTATATGATTATATAAAAGTAAATTTAAATAACAATAATGTTACGTATAATTATTCTTAAAAATGTTTTTTGAAAATTCTAAAAAGGAGGAATTTTTTTAACCAAAGACAGAAATATAATTGGTTTTCCTTAAAAACCCATTAGGTATCTCGAATACAAAATCAAATTAATATTATAGGAAAAAAATTATTCTAAATAAATTATAATATTTCATTACAATTAATTGTATTCTTGATAGGTTGATCCTTAAATTTAACCTTCATAATATTAAACCTAAAAAATCTCGGGGAACAATGAGATTTTAATTTAACATCCTTACCTCGAGTTTGACATGTTTCAAAACTGATTTAACCAAATATATTAAAAGTATAATTTTTTTTAATTATATAAGATGTTTATTTATATACTCGTAGTATCATATATGATCCAAAAACAAGAAATTGACAATCCATTATTAATAATTCCTTACTAAAATCATTTTTTTGGTTTACCTATTTCGTTTTTCATAATAATTTATTACCGATAGTTCTATTCCTTATAAATTTATCATGGTTCCATTATCTCCAAAATTATACTTATGATATATCTATCACATAAATTAATTATATATAGTTCTATTTTTTCAATATAAGGGAGAGATAAAAAAATTATTTACATTGTTCATCAATATGGTAGGTTGTACGTACACATGAACATTTTTTCACTTTTCAATGGATGGAATGAAAGAAAGGTATAAAATAATTCATTATTAAATAATTATTATTATATCAAAAGTATAATTTATATCCACTAAATATATCTTTATTATAATCCATGTAATATGAAAATGAGAAAATAATTGCATTGGATCGTGGAGGTGTTATCAACACGTAGACTTGAATAACTTTACCATTTTCCAAAAAATAGGAATATAAAATGGTAGATATGATATTATAATTACATGAGAATAATTGTCTAATAAATATGTTATATAAACATTAAAATCATCAAAATTACCATTTAGGAAATATTATCAAGCAAAATGAAACACATCACTATGTGGAGGTGGTATCCCACTCGTACGCACAAGCAATACATTCACATCCCATTTGAGTGAAAAATGGTGGATAATGGTATTATGTAATCATAATAATATATAAATATATTATTGATAATAAAATTATTATTTTTTCATGAATAAAAAATATATAGTGAATATAAAATAAGAAATAAATTGAAATAGGTTGGGTAGAATGATTAACATTTCTTTATTAGGCCTTCATTATTTCCCATCTGAATATCCCTTGGAATGGTTTTTAATTAAGAATGAACCACTAATTTATATATATGAATGTTTATTGGAAACATTGTTAGGGTTTTTTGGAGCTAGATGAATCAATATGGGGTAATGAAATGAGAGAAGGGGTGTCCTTATATATGGGAGGGAAAGTAATGACATTGTATTTTGAAAATGATTAAGTACAATTAAAAAGTTCTCATAATTAAATATTACAAAAATATATATTTATTATAATAAAATGAGTGTATGGTAAAAATATATTCATAAAATAAAATTTTTATAGGATTTGGCGTCAATGAAAACCTTATATTTTGGATAAACCCCTTCATAAACTGATTTTTAACCTTAATTGTTGTAAGGGATTTTTCAATGTCAACTTATTATAATAATACATATAAGGTAAAAATATTCTCAAAAATGCAATATAGATGAACTTTTTTTTACAATTTTTCACTATAATTATCTAATTTAAATATTTTTATTTTATTAAAATAATTTATTAAAATATTATTTTTTATAAAATATCATAAATAATATTGTGGAAACTATACACATAAATTTAATTTAATGGAATATTTATAAAAACATAATTTGAATTTAATCCTTTATAAAATCACTAATATATTTTACCAATCTATAAATATTTTTTAAACTACACTACTGGAAAACTAACCTTTACCAACGGTTTGGAACTGTTGGTATAGGCCTCCAAATCGTTGGTATAGCCTATACCAACGGTTTGGAGAATCGTAGCCAAGTAAGCTGTTGGGATAGGTCTATAGCAACGGTTTTCCAAAAACCATTGGTATAGATCTATACCAACGGTTTTAGAAACCTTTGGTATAGGTAATATGAAATCTATACCAATGGTAATGGAACCGTTGGTATATAAATTCCAAAAATAAAACATCCGCTGGGATTTGATCCCAGGACCCCTCGTTTATCATTGAATGACTCAACCAATAACCTAACATGACTTTTGTGATCATAATTACATAAATATATATATATATATGTATTCTCATAAATATTTTAAATTTTCATTTATATAATGTTCTCGGAACGAAGGTCCGATTAAAAATGAAAGTACCTATACCAACGGTTGCTAAAACCGTTGGTATAGGTCTTTGGTTGTGATTTTCATTCTGTGGATTATGTTGAATTTTGCCCCACCTTTCCCAACGGTTTGGCCAATATGTTGGGAAATGTAGACCTATCCCAAGGGTTTGGCCAAACCATTGGGAAAAGTGGCATATTTGGGGACCTTTCCCAACGGTTTGGCCAAACCGTTGGGAAAAGTGGTATATTTGGGGGGCCTTTCCCAATGGTTTGGCCAAACTGTTGGAATAGGTCTACCTTTCCCAACGGTTTGGCCAAACCATTGGGAAAAGTGGCCAATTTGGGGGCCTTTCCCAATGGTTTGGCCAAACCGTTGGGAAAGGGGACCTATACCAACGGTTTTTGCAAACCGTTGGTATATAAGCATTGGGAATGATCTAATTTCCAGTAGTGCTATAGTTCACCCAAAAATAATATTTCTTTTATAGGTTTGAGAAACATTTCCAAGATTTTTCTACTCCTTGCATGGTCACAGTGTTGATGTTGTGTAAGAATACACGGTAAATATATAATCACTAAAAATATAAAAAATTGATAAAAAATTAATTTATTTTTAAAATAATCATTTAGAACCTAAATTATTCTCCAATGAACCTTATGTAAAAATTTTAAAAATATTGAAGTTCTAAGAGTGATATTTTTTTATTTTCTCTAGTTAAAATAGAAACATTATTTAACAATGTAAAATGAATCCAAAAAATGAAATATAATAGAAAAAAGGATAGTGATGGAATAATTTAACCCCTGTAAAAAATAAAATCAACCATTGTGAGTATTTTGATAACATATCTTAGAGTTTTAACTAGGTTTTACACATTTTACCATTAATGAGGTGAAATATATTTACCATTATTATTTTTCATAATGAAAAAAATCTAAAATAGAATAATTTAACAAATTTTATCGTCCCAATTACAAATATAGAATTACATTTTTAATATTCAATTTAAATTAGGGTAAAAAATACATTTTAAACTGTGTACGCAAAGCATGAAAAAATCATTTTTAGATAAAAATCAATTTTTTATAATAAAAATTGATTTATTATTTTCACATACCTTGATAGAATATTAAATGATTTATAAAAAAATATTTTATATATAATATCTAAATTTCATTAAAATAACTCACAAAATATGATTAATTTAATTTATAAGGACAAAAATACCTTTTTTGAAATACATTTCATTTTATTTGAAATTATTTTTATTTTAATTTCTAATCATTCTGTAACTAGTTTATTTATTTTTATAAATATTTCAAACATGGATTTTTTATAAATTAATTATACCAAATAATATCCTCCAATCCAACATCTAGGTTATGACTAGCACATTAAACACTAATATTTCGAGAATATATTTTGGTTTATTTACACTTAGTGTTTTATGTAAATAATGATATAAAAAAATAAATTTTTTAGATAACTATATCATAAAATATCTTACTATCACATTCTACCCCCCATAAAATGAAATTTCATTACAAATTACACTACTTCAATGCAAAAAATGAGGATATCTTTGTTTCATCAAATCCTTAGGTTCAAAAGTAGTTTATTCGTATTTTTCATTACTCTAGGGAAATTTAACCTAGGGAGTAGCCTTTTTCCAAATTACATTATATAGAGGATCAAATATTTAAACTATTTGTTTTTCATATAAATAATCATTCTCTTATGGTACAATATCTGAGTTCTGTAAATTTGATGGATCAGGAAAATACTTACTCAAGAGAGCTTCAATGAACACATCATGAACTTGAGAGATCTTTTATGGATGTGACAAGCCATAATCTATCGTCTTTAATCAAACAAAATTATAAAAGGGGAAAATATACCATAGGATTGAATTAGTCTTATTTATAAATATCTGAAACTTACCATAAGGATAAATTTATAGGAATACCTTCTCAACAATATTGAAATCTATATTTCTTCTATTATTATCAACATAAGTTTTCTATTGACGTTGAGATGTCTTTATACATTGTTGAATGTATAAGAATTTATATTTAATGTCCTTGGTCGTCTTAGGTTCTAATATGTTTTTTTCAATAACACCTTAAATATATGTAGATATTTAACACTTCTTAACATAGAGGTAATAATATGTATCCTTATTAATTCTCAAGTGAAATATATTGTTGTATGAAAACAAAACTATAAGAAGGTGTTTGTGACTCCCTAATATTCTAAAGTACAATATTGTATTCAAGACACATAACACCAAGTGAAAAAAGGGAATTTATTAACATGATACATAACAATATTAAATAAATGGAATATATTTTATTACTTTTAATGACCGAAACATATACTTATATTTTGTCACACGCAATAATGACCTTCCTTGATATCTTGCATTACATGCTAGTATGAGTTTCACCAAATAATAATGTATTATTAAAATATTATTACTTAATATAATATGATATAACCTAGTCATTATGTTACAAATTATTAATAGTATTTAAAAACTTTGTAAAAATTATGGTCGATATAAATATAAAAAGAATTTATTGGTTACCAATTAATGAGAAACAAAAATATTAACCAATTGGATATAAAACAAATATTGTTATATTTATGCTACAAATGGAGGATTATTTTAATAAACATTATAAATTAAAATTATTTAATGATTTTAATGAATAATTTATATAATATATTCAACAAATTATTTTTCATATTCATAGATTTGGTTTTATATGCATAATAAAAGAAAAAACCCTATTTCATATATAAAAACATATATTTTAATAAAGCCAATTTTAGCGCCTTTTAATGGTTAACCCATTATAAATATATCTATTTAAATGTTAATTGATTTAATATGTTAAAATAATATTAATATTTGAATTTAAAACCTAAAAATTAGTTTATGGTTAATTATTTATATTTTTGAGAAACATGTCATTTTTTAATGAATAGTTAAAAATACTGAATTATAGTTCAAAACACTTTTCCCATATATATGGTTCAATTATAATTTTAATTGGATTAAATATTTAATTAGTAAATATTTTTATTAGTTAATTAATTTTAGGTATTCTTAATCACTTTCAATTTTAAATTGATTATAAAAACATTACAAACTTTCTAACATATTTAATTTAAAAGCCTACATTGTCATCTCGCCTATCGGATTAAATTTTAAATTTTTTTACCAATTATATTATTTTAAATTAGAAAATTGGATTCCATATTTTTTATCATCATAATTAAAAATCTATAATAAAAAAAACATTTTTATTTACCAAAAAATATTGGGAAATATGATTAAAATTAATTACATCGATTAAGGTTAAATTAAGATTAATAAGAGACTAAGCATTATCCTTGAATCCCACATGACATATAAACTTGTCGACAATCTATTGAATGGACTTATATATTCACTATTCTATTTTGGATCTAATTTATTCTATTATTGGATCCAATTTCAACATGAAGAACATGTGATGAATTCCTTTGTCAAAATATTACAAGAGTGACACTCCACCTTCCTTAGAAAAGGTTGCCACTTCTTTCTATTCATCACACCTATCAAACCCCTTAGCTTTGCAAAATATCTGAAAAAATAGATTCCCGATGTATCTCACTTATTACATGAATCATCTATTGGGATGAAATCCATCCAATTCATCCTTTTGTTGCAAGCCAAAATAAGTTACCTAATAAAGTGGTATCATCTTTCCTTTTGATATTTAGTATCATTTCCATTATACAACTCCTAAAATATTCTTTTTAAATTATTGAATAAGAAAAAAATTACCCTAAATATAAAATTATTTTTTATTATATAAATTATACCTACACTTATACACAGCTGAATGTAATGGGAAACACACATATTGATTCTTTGTACGGAGAAATACAACCTCACGAAATGATAATTGTTCATTTATCCTTTACCACCTCTCATGGTGTCCATTAAGATGAAAAAAATAATTTTATATGTTATATATTATATATATCATGTCTTTATACTTATTTAATTATTTTGTAACACATATATGTAATCTTTCTATTTTATGTAAAAACGATAACATAGTTTGAGGAATTGTGGACTACGACCCCCTCAAAGCGATGTGCTTCATTCACATAATACATGGAATGTATAAAATATTTTTTTAATTAAACATATGTGAAAAAAAGAGGATATTATATTAATGACATATTTACCTTTCTATATATATATATCATTTTAGTTTTTACCCTTTTATACACTTAAAGAAGTTATAATGTTGTTCATGGACATGTGGACTGCCTCCTCCTCAGCATTATGTGATTCATTATACACCACAAGAATTATATATATAAGTATACTGGATTGCATTATATGGTAGGTATGATATATTGATCATTATATAAATATATAATTCTAATTACCTTTTTTCCATAACGATCATTGAAAAATGAGAATAAAACTCATGCGTATGTGCGACATTCCGTCTCCATGATCATAACATTGACTCATTTTTCATTACGAAATTTAATGATTTTTTTTTAAAAAGTATAATTGATTCATAAATATGATAATAAATTCCTGATTCTTATTCTATATATGTTATATAATGACACCTTTTAACATCGTTTACCTACCAAAATATTTTTTCACACAAATATAGAATTTGGTCAAAACAACTGATGTAAACATAATTTTTTTAGTGGTTGAATACAAAATAGTAATGGGTCGAATAAAGGTAATGATACCCATGAAAAAGGTTATAAAGTAATTAAATAATTAAAATAACATTTTTATTCAGGACTATAAGGAAACATGAGAAAATTCAGACACAAGGTAAGCAAATTCGATTCAATTTGCATCCCATTGACACGTATTTTTTGTTATACACCTAGTTTCTTTTATATAGTTAATCTAGTGACCTTTTTCATGAAATATAATTTATATCCTTACTATAAATTTATTATAACTTCCGATAAATTTTATTAATTTTATAGGCTTATGATTTAGAATGTTTCAAAGTAGTATTGGACACTTTGGAATGTTTTAAGATTATTTTCCTCAATAATAACATTAATGATCATTCAATGGTACTTCCATTAGAAAAAATTATATTAATATTATTCATTAAAAGAAATAATTTTTTCCTCCTAAGCTTATTAATAACCTTTTCATGTATTAGTGAATATTTTTAGTCATTGGTACTGCAAATTGTTTAGAAATTATGTTTTATAAAACCTGACATTATTTCTATCTTTATTTAGAGAACCTATTTTCTCCTAAAAATTGTGTTTTATTATAGTGTTTTCAAAAATGATTTTAAAATTACTTGGTAAATAAAAGTTTCCCCCTTTTTTATTTTACCATTTTTAATGGATTCTTTTTTTCCTTTCTGAATAAGGCATTTTTCTTAACTTTTGATCTTGCAAATGGAATATTCTTTTTAAAATGTACAGTATGTATTGATTTTCCCACAGTCATTTCATTGAGAAATCCATTTCATATTTAAAAGGATAATTATAAATTAATTTTTTAAAAATTCATTTTCAAATAATTTTCTTTTCAAAAAAAATCAATACAAAAGGATATTTTCCCCATAAATGGTGTTAAAATATATTTAAATAATATTTTAATACATCTACGACAAAAACCATTTATTTTACTCTACATTGGGTACTGTGTTGAAACCATCCTTATCCTTCTAATGGATCATTTTTGATTGTTTTGGTCGAGTATTGTATTTATATTCACATCCTTGATTAATTTTTGAAATCCCATAGAAATATTAAATATCTTATTATCAATGAATTTCCCCAAATTTTTTATATCAGTTATCATAGATATTACTATTTCTTAAATTATATATCATTTTAAATATGATATATAATTTTTTAGTTATTTGGTTATTTGGGAAAATATTCATAATTATGTATTCTTTCTTCAATATAGTTATTTTATGAAGTATATAATTTGTTTCAATTATTCAATATGAGGGATGTTTTGGGATGGTATGACATGAGTGGGTCCTGGTTATATATATCCCCAAAATGCATCAGTTCTCTCACGAAGAAAGTAATGTGGATAACCACCTTACATGGATTTTTACCCAGTATTTTGTAAACAGCCTTGTGAAAGGTCTTGATGAGAAATGTACCATATTCTTAGGAACCATGGCATCCACTAATCAAGCAATTCACTCATTTAGTATTAGTTAGAATTTATCAATGATATTTTTCATCAACATATATATGGATACATATCATTTCATTTTAGTTATTAAATAGAATATGTTACAATTTTATACCTTACCATATTGAGTTTTCCTTATCTATTTATTTAAATTACATTTTTTTTTCAATTATTACCTTTCCATATTCTTTATGAACATCCATAATAATTTTTTGATTACATGGTTTGTGTGTTCAGTTATTTAAAATTCCATAATTATTACACTCATTGTTTTATTATCTAATCTACTATATTTTTTCTTTAATAAGCCTTTGAGGCCACCCTTATTGTGTTTCATTCCATAGGAATCCAAGAAGAGTACAAGCAATAATACACATGGATTTACTATATGAATTAGAGTTATCTCAAAGTTATTTATTTATATAGAAGAAAAAATTCATTTATAATTAGTGTACTCTTTGTAAATCAAGACTCTTCTATATATTTTTTTTACAAGTGTAATAAACTATTTTGTCCTATCGGTTTTTCTTCCTGCTAATCATGCCCAATTAATAGATTAAATACACTCACTCCGAGCTTTCCGGGGTTGGCTTTCTACAATTGATATCAATGGAATTTTAGTAGCAACCTTGGGATCTTAAATTATGAAAAACTATATTATATAACATAACCATATGGTAGAATATTAGGATTATTAAGATAAAAAAACTTAAAAAATTTGGTAAGGTAATGATTATTTGGTCCTTCGATGAAATATATCACCATCGAGATGCTACAAGTGGACATGGTTTTTGAAGAAATATATCCAGGAGTAATATCTCTAATATCATCTTCCATTCCTGAGTCGAGGTAACCAGGTACATGATAATTGTCCTTGCTGCGCACATGTTTTGGAAATCCAAGGTAATATTCTTAGGATAATACACATTTTCTTTACAAACAATTATGAATTATTTGAATAGATAATGAAAATGAATTTCATTTTTTAAAACTATGTTGTTTTTTATTAAAAATATGGACTTGTGATTTTGAAATCCATGACACGAAATTATAGATAAACATTAGAGTAGAGAAGGATCTATGTTAAAATAAGTTGTTCATGTATTTGTGTATTGAGGTTTTATTAAAATTCCTAGTTAAATGGTTATTCAGTGATTAACATAATATCAAAGTTGTCAATGATATTTATTTTTGAAATTATATTAATATGGTTTTTGAAAAGTAAAACATGTAAGCTGGGTGAAAACCAATCAAACCTAGAAGGGTTGCGGGACTTGAACCCACGACGGAAGGATGAAAAGGGTTTCACGCCAACCACTGACCTATGCAATGTTCTGGTAAATTTTTCAATTTTTTATTTAAAAAATTTGAAGAATAAGTTTTAATGATGAACCAATAATATTTATTTTCATTATTAGAGAATAATATATTAATCAAATTGTTTTTGGAATATATTTAGAGGCAAATTAATTAAAATTCCACTATTTTATTGACCTTATGATCCTTTAATAGTTTATTTTAGGGCACCAGGCATTAAAAATCAATATTGGTATCTAATTTCTAGGAATAAAGTGGGGAATTTAAATTTTATCAAAGAAAAACCAAAAGTTAAGATTTTTCATATGAAATTGAATCCTATTAAGTATGAATATTTCCTTCTATTAATGGAGAGGAAATGAAATACCCAATATTTGGAAAATGATTTCAAAATTTAAAAATTTCCTAACTCCTTAATTTATGTTGAACCGATAGTATTATAAATAATCAATGTTTTTTGGATTTGAGGCCCTAAAATTTATTTTTATCATTCACTATTGTTTATTGATGACCTCATTCACTCCCTATAAATATTTACACTTTTACCCTAAATACATATTTTCACATTCCACTAATATTATCCCACATAGATACATTTTTACATGATATTCCATGTGAAAATTTTACTTAACATTTTCACTTTTCATGTGTATGTGGAACCCTTATCAAGGTATGGGATTTCAATGAATTAATTATCAATAAATATATTTCCATGATCACGTTTAAATTGAGAGGACACAATTTAATTAAGTGGGGGAGAATGTGACACCCTGATACTCTAAAGTACAACTTTTTATTCAAGAAACACAACACCAAGTGTAAAAAATTGAATATATTGACCCCATACATATAAATATTAATTAAATATAACATATTATATATCTTTTAATGAATGTGACATCAATTTATATTGCATTGCATGTAAGAAAAACGTTCCTTGATAGCTTGTGTTACACGCAACACTGAGTATAACCAAATAGAAATGTATTATTAATATATTTTTATGTAATTTAATATTTTATATCATAGACATTATAATAGAGATTATGAATAGTATTAACTATGGTTAACAATTCTGAAAATAGTTTTTGGTCTTGATTCGGGGTAATCTAGTACATGAAAAGAGGTTGAATTGCAGACATGGATTGACACTCCTGAGGCATACTCTTTGGGAATTCACAATCCATTCATAATTGATCATGAAGTATTTTAATATAATTTGGATATGAATAAACTAAGATGAACTTAGGGTGTCATAGATTATAGAATGTGTAATGTTATATACCACCTATAAGTAATTCCATTCCTAAACATGTGGTTTCCTTCAATGATAAGTAATGGAGAAACTACGATTCCGGTTTTAGTCAATGGCGATAATCAGAAAAAATAAGAGTAATGATGAATGTGATGGTAGATTTACCAATAGTTAGTCAAGTGGGATGATCACTCGAGTGAAAGATGTTCTGATCATTCATAATTAGTTTTCATGGAACATGATTAACAATGTGTAACTTAACCAACTCTCAGACTCACCAAGGACAAGAAAGAAGGTGTTCCATGATAGTATGAGAATTACATACCCTGGAGGAAACAGGATTTGGTGTCCTCTTGTCAAGAATGAAGAAAAAATAAACTAAGTGAATTATTATAGGAATAAGAAGATGATTTTACAATAGAAAATAAATGAAAAAAGAAATTGACTGAAAGGGAAAAATAATTTTTTTATTAATGGAACAAATGATAATATTTGTCTCTAAAGGGAATTATTGATGGGTATGTCTTTTAATTGTGGGATAAATGGTCATTATGAAACTCAATGTCACAAGAGGAATTATCCTAAATATAATTAGAAATATTGGGTGATTAATGGTTACATTGTGGAATATTATTAGACTACAGATGAAATGCAATCAAAAGATGTAATAAGTAATAGTATGAGGTTACCTTATTATGTCTTATGGGAGAAGTGGAATAATAAATTTTTTTATGTATTTTGGACCTAGGTATTATGTTTTTTGAATGGTTAATTAATCCTAGATTATCCATTTTATGTTTTTCCCTAATGATCTAAAAGAATATGTTGAATTGATCTGGTGTAATAAAAAAAATTAAATGGAAAGGTGATGTCCAGTGAGAAGGCATGATTAAGGGAAAGATATCCATTAATATGTTTTTTATGTTATGATAATTTTCTTAGATTGTGATATATATGATATATGTAACATTGATGGTACTGATTACCTTGGACCTATTAAAGGACATATTCACATGTAGTTTATAATATCAGAGATGATGATTAAAACTTCTTGGATTCATAGAATATATCCTGTAATCTATTTAATAAAGAATAATGAATGTTTTCTAGAAGTATTTATGGTAATTATTATTATTATCATACTTCAATAGAATAAATGATGGGGGTATTAACATGTTTCGAATGTGATAACCAATAGATAGTTTTTGATACATAGGGGATCAATGTTAAGTAGATTTTGTGAATTAATTTCCAAATTTTGGATATTTGTCTTTTAGAAGTTCTATAAGGTTAACTATTCATGAGATGTTTATGTAAAACATTTTAGCAAGTATTTATGATTTGATCTTTTATTTAAAACCTTGGAAAAAGGATTTTATGGAATTAACATTACTTCATTGATGCCCATGATATGTAATGTGGAAATTATATTTCTATTTTTTTAGAAAAGGACATCATGAATGTCAGGTGAAACCCAATAAAATATAGTATGGTTATGGGTCTCAAACCCATAAACGAATTATGATAATAGTTTCACACCTACCAATGGTCTAAATTATTTCATAGTTAATGTATAATTATATTTTATGATTAATAATTTATGAAGAAACAATAGTGTTACTTTTTATATTCAAAGATAAATGTATTAATAATATTGATTTTAAGGGTTTTTAGACAAAAATAGTTATATTTTCATTCTTTGCGTTCCTTAAGATCTTCTAAAATTTAATTTTAGGGCTTATGGAATCAAAATTGATTTCTCGACATCTCTTTATTGATGTAATGGACGAGTTATAAATAGATAAAAGAACAAATAGAGAATTATTTTTTATAGAAACCAAAAATTTAAGTATATTTCCTTAGATTATTGGTCAATAAAATTGCTAATATAAGATAGGATAATAATCAAAAAATATTTTCTCCTATTACCATTTTTTAATCGATGGCCTTTTAAATCATCACAGATTAATGAATTTGAGACCCTCAAGTTATAACTGGTCATTAAGTTATATTTGATTGGTGGTCTCAATGAATGTAAATTAATATTTTTTATTTTCTCTTAATTACATGTTTTCAATTTCATCATTGTTTCTCCTATGTGGAACAATAGTCATCTGTTACATTGGATAACCATTATGTTTTCATCATTCCCTTTTTAATGTAGTTTTAGGATTCATTTTTACGTTGTTGGTTTATATCAAAGGAACATTCAAATATTAATTATTTGATAACCAGATTAATTTAGAGGGTGAAATTTATTTAAAGAGGTCTTGAATGTAACACCATAAGATTTTCTGAATTTTATTTGCGAATTAATTTAATCATTTTGATATTTTTCTTTTCTCAAAACACCGAAAATAGTTTATTTTAAATTAAATAACTATTTTTAGATTTCATTTTACACAACATCAAGTTAGTTGTTTAATACACACCACAAAAATTGTATATTTCTATAACAGAACAATGAGGTTATCTTATTTTACAAGCAATAGACTCTCCACAATGTCCTATGTAACTTGCATGATCGGGTGTTAATGATTAATAATTAATTTGTAGAATATTATTATTTAATAGAATATAACATCTCAATTAAATTTAATATTATATTATTAACTAACTTATTAATATATATATATATATATATATTTGAATTCATTAGTTTCCTAATGATTATAAAATAATATACAAACCAAATTAATAATACGAGACTAGTTTTGTAAAAGTCTATTTTTATATGAAAATGACTATATATATTAATAAGTTGAATTAATTATTAATATTTAATGATATTAATTAAATTTATATTTTATATATTCAAAATAATATTTTTGATAATCATACAAAATATTTTATGGATATAAGATAAGAAAACCCCAATTTTAGGCATAAACCCCTGTATTTTGATAAAGTTGTTTTGAAAGTTTTTAATGGAGAACACATTTTAAATACAAATTAAAGAACTTTTATATATTTAGTATGTCAAAATAATATTAATATATGAAATATAAACATAAAAATTCAGATAGGACCAATTTTGGGTATTTTTCTATAAAGGTTCATTTTTCATGAATAGTAAAAAATACTAAATTTTAATAAAAAATGATTTTTAATTTAATTCATTAATAAGGTTAAATGATATATTAAATTAATTATAAATATTGACCAGATAGTAGTTTTAAAAAATTAATCTAAATTTTTTCATTGAAATCAATTTCACTTTGAAATTCAGTGTAAAAAGATAGTAAACTTTTAGAGGATTGTACTTTAAAAACCCACAATGTTGTCCCACCAATGAGATTATATTTAAATTATTTTATTCCTATTTTGTGATTATAATTAATAAAAACGGTTTACATATTTGGAATAATCATAATTCATAATTTCTAATCTCTTAAAAAAAATTTTGACCAAAAATATCAGTGAAAGTGATTAAAAGTTATTACATTGATTAAGAGACTAATTTGGTTAACAATGTACTAAACCATACATTTAACACCCAAAACAACCAAGAAACATATAAAAACCCATTTTATAGACATTATTAAACCATTAAACTTACATTATTGTGTTTTTTATGATTTGGTATGTCTTATTTTATGTAAAAACGTTGGTACACCTAACTTGTTTTCAAAAAATGTCTAGTGTTTCCTTTCCCTTCCTATATATGCACACCACCTCTTCCTCTATTTCACACCTCTCAAAGCACATAGCTTCATCCAAGATCTTCCCAATACACTTCTCAACATTCCAAAATTTCTCCTAGAATCCTACTCCTTGGCATAATGAAATACAACTAAGCCTTTTGGCACAAACCAAATGGAGTTACCCAATTAAGTAGTAAACGAATTATCTCAAGCCCCATTATTTTATTTTATCTCTCTAACCCCTCCAATAACTTAATTACATTATTTTATAAAAACATAAGTATCTAAAATATACTATAATGATTTTATTGTATGTTTTCTAACTTCACTTACACCTAACTCCATCTAATGGGTAACGAACATAATATTTATGTGTACGATAAACTACCACCTCACAAAATGATGATTTTTAATTTTTCCTTACCACCCCTCATGGTGGAAATTATAATGGAAAATATGATTATATATTTTATATATTTTATTTCATATGAATTTAATATTAAATAATAATTTTATAGCACATAGCTTTATACTTTCCCTATGGAGGAAATGTGATAATTTAGTTTGAAGAAGTGTGGACGGTCGCCCCCTCAAAGCGATGTTATACGTTCGCACAATACATGGAATGTATTAATGGATGGTTTAGTGAAAATATATGATATATATGATATAATAATACTACTATAAAATTATATATTTTCATTTATATATATATATATATCATTTACTTACATTATTTTAATACGATTATTAAACGGAAACTACATTCATGTGTTGGTACAGTCTATCGTCTCCATGGGCAGTGTATTCCATTTTCTAAATCTATATTATATTGATTTTTATAATGTAGATATATTAAATATAAATGATATTTACATCATGGTTTTCTTTCTAGAAATCATTATATATGTATAATTAAGAAGGATATAACAAATTAATACACATAAAAAACAATGAAGGGGGATAGAATGGAGAGAGGCACAGGGAAACCCTCATTTTGCGATACTAGTCACGAAATTCTCTCCCACCCTCGAAGCGTGAATCAATTCACTTATCAATCCCTATACCAAAATTCGGAGCAGAAGCAGGTTATCTCCCCAAAGACTCTGAATCGTGAAGCATAATCAAATGAGTCCTCTTCAATTGGAATCCCTATGGGTTCCTTTGTCTTCCTAGAGAACCGTATATCACAACACATCATTCGAAAAGCGTCTACAGCTCATGGTTCCCCCTCGAATGGAGCGATTCTATAACTATTGGAGATTTTTAAAAACTCCTTTATCTCTCTGATTTCATTATCTAAAGGTATGAAACCCTGGAAGATGTCTGACCTTATTGTATGATTATCTGAAATTTGGGGCTATCCTGAATTCAAATGTGTCTCATTAAGAAGAGGTTTTTTTCATATCTTGTTTTCTTCTGATGATTAAAAGAGCCGTGCGTGGAGCTTTGGTTCTGTGAATCTGAAGCCAGGTACACTCCGGATTTATGAATGGACACCAAATATCAGTTTACATGATATCAAACACTCTTTTGTGCAAGTATGGGTTAGAATTTAAGGTTTAAACTAGGTTTTGTGGCATTCCGAAATGCAATATGATATCGCATCAGCCATTGGTATCCCAATTAGAATGGATCAAGCTACCGAGAAAACCTCTTTTGGCCACTTTTCTAGAATTCTGGTTGATGTGGATTTAGGTTCGACACTCATAGATAGTGTATTACTCTCTACACCTCAAGATGAAATTGACCTGAGAATTGTTTATAAAAGAACTCCATTATACTGTGATGTTTGTTGTATCATTGGGCCCGAAAAATCAAATTGTCGTGCTCATTTGTTTTTTGTTAATTGAAAGATGAAAGGCCATGAAGAAGTGTCTTGCCGGAGAAAGGAGGGGCAGAGTCATCATCAGGAGACTGTCCTAAAACCCCTGATGCAAGAGAGTAAATATCTACAGGATGGAAATATTTCCAAGAAACCTCTTGTCCAGGAGAATAAAAAGAAGGAGGGATTTCCAATGTTGTCTAAACAGAAAACAAAGTCACACATCAGCTGGGCCAGCCTGGTTAATGAGTAAAACACTAAGGAGATGAAACCTTCATTCAAAGAGGTTCTAAATACAAGTACTGATGACCATAATTACAAATCAGATTCGGAGGATAGCCAAATGGAGAAAGAACGTGCTGCCCAAGGGGAGGCTGATGATAGATTTAGAATTGAAAATCATGTTACAAGACGCAGAAATGGGAAAAGGCTAATGGAAGATGCTTCCTCAAACAAAGGAATGTATAGTAATTTACACATGAATGAGCCTGCAATTGTTGAGCAGTGTGCAGTGAATGAAAACAATGGAGTCCTGATTTTTTCTTAGCTACAACAAAAGAGATTACCGAAAACTCTGAAGGATACAGGTATGCAATATCCAAATGTTCAAGATCATGCTTCTTTAAGGACAGATAAGTAGTGGGTTCAAACACAAACTTATGGGGGAGAAAATCTACATAGGGAAGATGTTGCACTACCTTGCGGCGACCTTGGCATGATTCAGTATAGAGCAGAAACGCCTGGAACAAGGCAGATCACTCATACTCAGAGTCTGGAAAATATCATACCTAAGAAGTGATCCCAAAATCTCATCCCATAGGTTGGTATTCCATTACATTTCTCCCCTACTCCTTCAAGTAAATTTGCCCAACCTGCTAAGGAGATGAGAGATCAGGTAAGTACATGCTACTCTTTTGCACTACTTGCATCTTTAAATGATAATGAGAATCATAACAATGAGCATACACTAGAAACTAGTGAGATGTAGGTAAATGTTGCTACCAAATTTCTAGATGATGGAGGTGGCCCATGGACACATGTGAATGCTAGAAGAAGGGGACGAACTGCTCGTGGTAGTAGTGGAAGCTCCTCTTGTCACAGCATGCACACTCTATCTTAGGGTACCTGATTTTTTCTTCTACTGTTGTCCTTTAATGTTTTCTGTATGATGTTCTTCCTCCTGTAATTTTGTTTTGATTTCAATAATATGAGGCCTTTTGCCTTCACCTCTTTAAAAAAAAACATAATAAAAACAAAGTGAATATTACCCGAAGAGTAACTTTAACATGGAATTAATGAAAAACATGTAATATATGGTCATAAATAAACTATATATGTTATAATATATAAGAATATAGTAATTATATTGTTTTATAATAAAATTATATTTATTATACAGGAGGTTTGTACGAGTACAATGACATTCAATACACAAGGTAAGGGGATTTAATCTAACTTTTTATTTTTGTGGGATATATAATTAATTCAACACCCATTCCTCTTGTATGGTATTTAGAAAATCATGTATGTATTTAATTATTCTTATATGTATATAAATGGGTATTTATTTATCCATTTTAGGATCTTTATTTTATTTGTGTTATTTTTTTGAAATTAATCAAATTTATAAGATATTTTTGTCTCAATTTTCCTTTGTTGAGACACATGTTTTATTATTCACCTACATTAATTTTCAAGGTTTTTATACTTACAATTGAAATTATATATCATTAATATCAATATTTTAAAGATATTTAATGCTTCTATTATTTTATTTTATTTTATTGTAATTATGGATCAATGTTACCAAGTCGTAAGTGATTATTGAAATAATCTCATTGTATATCATGATTTGATTATGATTATTACTCATTTATTGAAATATTATTCCCCATATTTAAAGAAAAATAATTAATTATACTATCATATATTAATTTAAAAAATCTCAATTTATTAGAAAATTTTTTTCTCTCTTTTATACAAACGATAATTAATAAAATTTGTATGAGAAAAATATAATTGTATTTATCCCTTCATTTGGAAATGTGTTTTATTTCAAAAACCATGTTTTCAAAAAAGTTTTCAAAATATTTTTAAAATGATCCATAAAAATTATTTTCAATAGAAAAGGATATTTTATAATGTTTTTTTGTTTTAAAATCTTCCTTTATATTTATTTAAATCTACAATCAAAGAATATGGTTTTTATAACAATTTTATTTTTTTAAAATATATTTTCAATGGAGAAAGGATATTTTCTTCAATAAATGTTTTTAAAATATATTTCAAAATTATTTCCCATATATGATAAAGTACATTTTTGTTACTAATTAATTTTTTAGTGAATTATCTAATTCTCCCATTCATATTCATTCTCTGAATATATTATATTTTGATAGAATGATGTTTATGAAACCGATTTCTCTTTTACGAGTTATATGCTTCATGAAAGCCACTTCCTTCCATAGGTTATGATTATGATGAAATGATTATGAAACCATTATTTTCCACAAGTAATGATGTGGTTACATGTTTATAATACTAATTTCCACTCATGGATTATGATATGATTATTCGTGATTTTCTATCACATGTACATATGATTTCACGATGAGATGGGTGGGACCTATATCTACCTCTAATATTTTCGGAAAATATTTATATCTCATTAGACAGATTAAATTTTTTTTTGGAATGAACCTTTACTAATAATATGTCCATGGTTGTGAACCATGAATACCTAGATGGTATGAGGAGTGAATTCATGCTACAAATATGGCCACGGGATTGTGCCATGACTACCAAGATGGTATGGGGAGTGAACCCAAACTACCAAGATGGTCTTGGTATAAAATCCTTGGTAACTTTGTAAATAATATTATATACTATTCTTTCTTCCTCAATTCCATGTTTTATTCCTATTTTGTTATTTCTTGTATTATGTTCTTTAATTACTTCATATCCATGTCTTATGAACTACCCAGATTTATTTCATGATTCATGTTTATGATCTTATGATATATAGGATACGATCTTCCAATGCCATTATCATGTTCTCATACCCTTATACATGTGCTTATGATTACATTTCTCCCATGTTTACCCTTAATTATCATGTGATCTCACCCCTTTTTAGGTTTCATTCCCCAAGATATGAAGATACGTATTATGTATGATGTGTCTCAAAATGGTGCAAGTCATGAAGAATATAGTGGGAGATAATGTGGACCAATTATGTATCGGTGTTTAGGTTTCAATGTTTCCGAATCAACTAGACGAATACATCCTTTGGTCAATTTTTTTTATAATTTTTTTGGTATTCTGCAAAAGTTATATAATATAAATGTATGAAAAGTGAGGGTATATATAGTATTAATCCTTGATAAAGGAAATTATTTCCCAATGTTATGTTTATAAAACACCGTTATATGGAATTATTATGCATTTTTTCAAAAATCACATGGGGTTGATGATTCTCATATTTCTCATGTCATATATTAATCCAATTAATTATTATATGAATCTTCATTTATGTTGGAAAATTTATCTGCCTGTGATTCATTTATTTTATGACCATTCACATTGATTATTGTCTCATGCCAATATGATCATCTTATGCTCACTTATAATATTTGATTTTTAACACTCATATTTACTCCTTCTAACCATCTCTTCTCACGATTCTTATTTTTTCATTCCCCAATGTTATGAAGGAAATTATTATCTGTGATGATTATAATTTGATCTCATGTGTGAATAATATTTTGTGTTATGTTGAGAAAAATATGAGAAATAATAAAAATTCTTGGTATCATTAAAAAAATTACCATTTGGATGAGAATGATATGGGTTCAGTGAGATAGAATAATATCCTAGATCAATAAAATAGTATGTCTAAATGATAATTGGTTTGTAAGTGAATCAATGTTTGTTATTTATATTCAAATTATGGAAGTTTATATTTGTTCACATTACATGGTGAAAAAATACATTATGTAATGAGTAAATATTTAGTACCTACTCCAGATTTAAAGGTTTGATACATCTCTTTTGGAATATGATACGTTTTTAAATTAAATTATAGGTTAGGAATTTATAAGGAATGGATAATTTTGGATTCATGGGTACGTTCAATGGTTAGTGAGTTTACATGTAATAATAATTTAAAAAAGAATTGAGAACCCTTTTAGGGATTGTGGAATTATATTTAGGGGAGATTGATGATATTTTGGGAGATGATTATTGGGTTTTGGGAGGAATATATGACTGAGGTACATTTCACCCTTGGGGTTGAAATTTGATATGATATACAGGTTTTGTTATTTAACTTGGAAAATAGGTGAATTAGTATTTTTAATATAGATTTAGATAAACTTAGGTGATGAAAAGTTATTTGTTGACAATGAGATTTAGTTTATTTCTGGAAAATATTAATTTATTTTCTATAGAATTTATTATTAAGATAATTTATATTTTTATTGAACTAATACTTTTGGTGATAAATATTAAGGTAAATTAATAAAAATTAATTTATACAAATTTTTTTATAGTTTTTTTATTTAGTCATTAATATTAAGAGGATGAAACTTATGTAAATCCAATTTGAACTATGATATTTATAGTTTGAATCTATAATTGAACCTAACATATCATTGGTTGAAATAAAGGCGTCAAATGGTAATAAAAATATGATTGATTTTAATATGTTTATTGTTTTTTATTATAACCATTTCAGTCTAGTTTATAAATGGGAATTATATTTTTTTAAATATATTTGGTTACATTTTGTCTTCAGAAACTATTATATCCTATTCTTTATTATGGTAGTATATTTCGAATAAATGGTTTTGAAAAATGAAAATATATACATATTTGAGAATGAGGGTAACCCGAGCATGTAATTATTACTAAATATAGTGACATTAACTTTTCATTTAAATTTATATCATGGTTTATGACTTCATTAGGAAATTACTCATATGTTTTCAATGGAGAGTGAAATTCAAATTGTGAGGATGAAATTTATTTAAGTGGGTATAATGTAACACCTTGATATTTTACAATGTCTTTACATTAAATAATTATTCTATTAGTAGACATTATTATCGAAACCACCCAAATTATACAAACCAATATACATTTTATTTATATAAAATTCCAGATACTTTTTAGCACATTATGATAAAATAAAATAAAATAAACATTATGAAAATTTCAATACGAGTAAAACCTAAAGTAAATTTATATATATTAAAACAATTTAGTCTAAAAATGTATTATAAATAATTATATATTTTTTATTATTTTTAATGAATTATTTGATATATTCAAACATTAATTAATGAATGAAATTTAAGGATTACAAGATACTTAATAAAGAAAATAGGATTTAAATCACTTCATGTTATAAAGGGATAATTTTGAAATAATATTTTATTAATGTATTGTTTCGTTTTACCTTAAATTGAATTGATTTATTTTATATTTTTATTACAAATAAAAAATCCTTGTTTAAAAAATAACTTAACATTTTTTGTTAATTGATATGAAATGAGTATAATAACACTTAATGTTTTGAAAAGTCATTTTCCAAAAAATATTATTTCATTACAGGTTTTATGTAAAAGATAAATTAGAAAAATTTAGAAATTAATTTTGGAAAAGAACTTATTTTTTTATTCTTTATCAAAAAATTATATTAAAAAGGATCATCATTATTTTATTAAAATCTATGATTTTTAGGTGAATAGTGGAAAAAACTATTTCGAAGAAAACCATAACATTTACTACATCATTACAATATAATCGTGAATGAAAATTTGGTCAAGACTTGTAGATAGATAATTTTAAGGTTTAAAGATTAGATTATAATATTTATATATATTATGTTGAATATAATTATCTTTGTCTGACAATTGAAAACCAAAGTGGTTTTTAATTATAATAAAGGATCTATTTTTTTATCCTTTTTGTTAATTATGTATTTATATTCTAAAAATATATTGAACATTATTTTTCAAGTCATGTAAATGTAAATCTATAATTTATAAATCTATAAATTCTATAGGGATCAATTCTATATAATATTTGGGAGTGAATACATTTTTATTATTAAAGAGGCATTTTTTCCAAAAACTATTGTTCATTGTGTTATGTAGAATTATATTAAAAAAATCTACCTATAGAAAATGAAACTTTTAAAATAGATTCTATATTTTTAATTTTCATAATAAAAGTTTTTAATATATTTCATTTTATTTTTATTCCTAATGAACAGTTTCCAAGGTAAAATATAATTATGTCACAATGATAAAGGGTAAAATTTGTTCATGATGGTAAAAATAAGTAATAAGGATTCGAAAATATCAAAATTCCCATCCTGAATTTATTTGCTTCGTATATTCCATCAAATTATATCCTATATTATAATATATATCTCTTTGATTCGAATTTTCCATCAGGAATAAATTTATATTATTTTAAATATAAGAGTTTTTAAAAACATTACCCACATATGACCTATGATGTTATCACTTCACCCATCACTTTTCCGTCAATGTTGAAAAACATATCTCAGAAATTATTTACCTAAAACAACACAAAATTTCATATCTATGACCTATATGTCAATGTTTCAGCAAAATATCAAACTATGCAGGCTTAGAATATACCCAATGGAGGACACCCAAGTAAAAGTAAATAATCTTAACATTGTTCCTTTATGTTCCTTTCTTCATCCATCCCCTCAGAATAATCTATAACAATCTTGAAATAAATACTTATGTATTTTTATTTGACTAAATTTTTATCTTTTTATAACAACAATCATATTCCCCCATTACATCAATTATAAAATAAAAATTTAACCTCAAAATATGTCTTGGATACGACCTCTTAGAATAATATAGTCTAATTTTCATCATCATATATCCTTGATGGTTATAATGATATATTAAATAATTATTATTATATTAATTACATAATTATTTTAAATGATAAAATGCTTTCAATCTTCTTTCAATAATATCCATTGAAAAATGGTAATGTCTCTTTGGTGTATGTGGGAACTGCTTCCTCGAGAATTAGTGAATTAAATATATCATTACTAAATTTTATGGATAGATCTATAATTTAATTTAATGAATATTTATGAATTTTATAACATTTTTAATCTTCTCTAAATGTTATATTATCACGAGGAAATAAAATTTTACAATCCATCCAATTATTATAATGTGTTCTTTCGTTGGTCAGTTTTACCACATACATGAATCATCTTATAATGTGTACGTCATGAATAACTATGTAATGAAATAAACGAGTAATATTATCTAAACATAATAATTTTAATAATTTGTTATGAAATCCTATTTCATTATGTGATAATAATTTCTAAACATATATTTTCTCACCATACATGAGAATCATCGCCATATATTCTATGAAATTATCATGGAACTCCCTAAACATATCAAAAGAAAGACTGTATTTCTGAATGATCTTTCTATATTTTATGGGACCATTAATATGGTGAAAGAACCACAAATTTTAAATTATAACATGAATTTAAAACAGAATAATCAACAAAAACATAATTCTATTGAAATATAATTATTACTATGTGGGTAATATGAAGTTTTAAGTCAATAGAATATGAAAATATTAATATAAATTTGGTTATTATATAGATTTATTATAAGTATAAATTTATTTTATAAGAGTTTTAGGACATCCAGAAAGTGGATGTCCAAGTTAGTAGAATTTATAGCCAAATTTCCTTCTATTGGTTTATATTAGTTATTTATTGAATTTATTATGTAAAGATTATATTATGTGTTACCTATGATTGTTTTATTTTTTTTTCAAATTTTTATTTTAATTTATAATTTTTTCACCAATTAAAACCATTTATTTACTCTAACTTCAAATGTTATCATCTTACTAAGAGTATTTCATTCCAATTTTCTTCCATTGAGATATATCTAATATTCATCACTGGTGATCATTTGTGTGATGTATATAATACCTATGGATATTTTTAATTAACAATTCCATTAAAATAAATGGTTGTCATATCCTTATCATCATTTCACTTTCATAATGGTTAGAATCATACTTTATAAAAACACTAATGGTGTCTTCACCTAAATGTCAACTCCTTGATGCATGTTTTATATGTTAATTCATCTTATCATTAATATGGTGAAAGTTTATTTTAGTGACCTTGAATATATCATATTATGTTTTTCATGTAATAAATATAAATTAAAAAGTAAAATCAAATAATTTATTTAGATATATTGTGATTCAAGTGTTATAGAATTTTCAAGGGTTATGGTTCTCTATTATTATTCTTTATGAAATAGTTTTCAGTATGGATCTATTTTATTATACGGTGAATCTAATTCCACTATGAAATTTTATAAATCTTTTATATCTTCATTTAATGTAATTAATATTTTATTTCATGTTATCTCCGTCATTTGGTTTTGACTAAAGTAAAATCATATCCATAATGGTTTTTATTCACAATTTTCCTTCTCTGAGACATGTTTATTATTATTGATAAAGATACATTTATATAGAGTATATACAAGATCCATAAAATAATAGATAACATTACAAATTTTTTAATTATTTTTAATCTTCCTTTAAACTTTTTTTCACTGTATTTAAACATTATAATCCTTGAGGGTATGCATTATTAAAATTTCTTTAAAGGTTTTGAATTCTTTTACACAACTCTTATTATTCCATATCCATATTATTTTTATTTTTTCTATAATATTATTCTATATAAATCAAATTTTATTTACATTCACATTAAATTATATTTTATTTTCATAATCATGGTTTAAAAAGTAATACTTTAAATATTCTGAACATTGGTTATTTTTTAAAATCTAAATAATTGTGTGAAAATAATGTTTTTCTATGATTTACCAAAAGATATAAATTTTCTACCCTCATGTTTTTTCATCTTTATTAACATTAATATACAAATATCCATTGATGTTCAAGGATAATTTCATTCCCCTCATTAAATCATTTTTTTAATTTTAAATGTTATCAAATGAAATGGATATTTCATCATGTTTTTTCAAAGTATATTTTTAAAAAATTTATAAATTTGTTTATTATTTATGTCAACATCCTTTAATGATTTTTTATAAATCTATGTAGATATAATTTAATAAAATTATCCACCATATTTATTTATATGGAATATTATTATGATTTATGGAATTTTTTTTGAAACACATATCTTTCCATAAGTTAATTGATTAATTTTTTCATTATGAAGTCTTTATGTTCTTTTGGAACATATATGTTTTCTTTTCATTATGTAATTGGTGGGAATAGAATTATATAGAAAAATAATGTATTGTGAAAAATGATATATTTCATAAGATAATATTTAAGGTACTTGGTAGTGAATTTAATAGACTATAGGAATATGTATATTAGGGAATGGGGAGCGATCATAATCTATTACGAGTGTCTACCCACTAAATTTTTAATGAAAGTGAGGAGTTACCGAATTCACTATGGTAATCTATCCACTATGCGATTATGGTTTTGGATGTGATCATTGAAAAGGGAAATAATTTCCTATACATTTTTTTATTCCACGCTCTTATTCCGTATCCATTTACCTTTCTTATATGATAATTACAATTGGGTTATGATTTTATTATGACTCATGTCTTAGGTTATGCCGAATAATTATATCATCAATCATGGTATATGATCTATGAATTTTTGTTTATGATATCTTATGTATATACCATAAAATTTTTATATGTCTTCATTCCCATATTATCATATTATTCTCACTAATAATCTAAGACCCCAAATTCATATGTTTTCCCTTACAGAGTTTTTGATCCCACCATTCTTATGTTTCAATTTACATAGTTTATGATGAAAAAAAATATAAATTTTATGTATGACGGGATATCATTTTTAAGAACATGAAGGGTGTTATTTAAGACTATATTTGAATGAATAAACCCTTTGTATAATGTTAAAGAGTCCTATTTTGGGAATGAGAGTGGGTTTTCTAGTAATTTTTGGTCCAATATTCTTAAACTCCAAACCTAAAAGGTCTTTGTTCGTTAGTAAATTCACATTTTTTTGATATTGTAATTATCGTTATTTAAATATGGATCACTTTTGATGATATCAAATTCATTATGAAAATAATAATCTTTTAATTAAAAATCTAGGTGTATGGTTCTAAGATATCTCAGTATGCCTAGAAAAGATTAATTACTATTAATTGTTGTTGAATGTATGATGAAATATTGTTGTTTGGTTACTTTTATTATTTTTATTATTTGAATGCATGTTTTAGGTGTTATTATGTTTTGGTTTTTATGTTGGTGTGGTGTTCCAACAGTGGTTTAGTAGATGTGTTTTGATGTGTCTTGTTACGCTCAGATGATGTGGAATAAGGGGAATAAAGATATAGCAGTTGGTTTTAGATGATATATCATTTTTAATGGGTTTTATGATGGTTTATATGATTATAGGTTCAACTTATATAGTTCTTTATAGTTTCATTATTTTATGAATCATATTTATAATTAAGTAATTTGTTAAGAGAAAATTGAATTATATTTATAAATGGGTGTTTACTTGTTAGATTAGAATAGTTTATAAGAATTTATAAATTCTATGATTATAGTGGATAATTCTTAATAAATTGTTTATCATTAAAAAATAACATTCATGAGGATATTATGTAATTTGATTTGTTATAATTATAAAATAATTTCAAACTAGGACACTTGATAGGGTCAATAAAAGTGATCGCAACATGAACATAAGCATGCATCCCCGTATTCTAGAAGATGTTATATAGAAGTGAGGGTCTAAGGTGTTACTATGGGGAGACAGTACCACCATATAAGAGTAAGTAATGAAATTAAAATTTAATAAAGAATGATGAAAAATAATAAAGAATATAAATATACATAAAATTTAATTAAAACATGTTATAAAATTGGATTAAAAATGTTATAAAAACTGATGATCATGCGAGAATACAACCATTGATGAACTGTTGGGTAGATCAAATATAAAAGGAAAAAAGGAAAAGAATGTAAAAGAATAATCGGATCCCATAAATTTCTAATAATATGCCTAAATAATAGTAATGAAGTAAATATCAAGATATTAAATAATGATCCTAGAACAACGGTCCTCTACCAGAAAAATTGCACATCTCATTCTTAGCCTGAAATGGACATAAGGTATGAACATGAAATAGAGATATCAGTCAAGTGTTAGAAAAACTATTCTTAGTATTCCACCCCTTACCATGTACCAAATATTCTTTGTCCCAAAAATGATCATATTTATGTGATTTTTTAACCCATTCAAATAAAAATCCGAATAAAATATATATAAAAATAAATCATTGTCAATCTTTGAGTTCTTATGTGCCTCTCAGGATCAACCAAACCGGCTTCAGCCAATACCATACATCTCTGAGCATTTCATAAAACCCAAGGAGAAAAAAATCCCTTCCATTTATGATAGAATGTGACCATGGGGGATCCACATCTTTCCCCAGAACGTGATCCATAATATCCTAATTGTTTCGGAATGTGCTAGGGTCCACATCAACACATGTAACCACCTGATGGTAATAAACACATACATTGAACATATGAATCCACCTAGTTGATATATAATTACTCTCATAACTATATAATAATTAACCACCCTAGGTAGACTCATCGACACTGAGAACTATATCAACATCAAACTACAGCACACTATGAACATTATATATGATACACCCCGATGGTCACACACCTTACCTGATACCAGGTACAAGGACTCCATTACTTAAGGGTTATATTCCATCCCCATTTTGAAATCCCTCACTTCACATGAATCATATGTAATAAAATAAAAATTAAAACACTTATACTTAAGTGAAGATCCCCCTCAAGCCAAGGTCATATTACATATATACTCTGGGGTATATCCTCCAAAACGCCTCATTTGGACCACATCAATCAGCCTATAACATGAACATGTGTCATATAATAGTGATTAACCCATCAATCACAGAATCTATCATAACCATTGTAACAATTTCATATTATTATAACCAATTATTGTTCTAAGAAGAAATCCACAATCATTTCTACCAAAAACTCCATATCTTCAATATACAAAAACCATATCATAGAACTGGGAATATTTTCTTCCATGAACTCTCTCCCCCAGTACATATAGAAGGTAATCATAGAAAACTCACATAAACGTCATCTCACCACTATGGTTATAATCATGCAAACATATTACCATTACACAAGACACACATTATCATCTAGTTATTGACACTCAAAACTCATTGAGACTATCCTAGCCGCATGAGATCAATGAAACATTCCCAAATAATATTTTTTTCTAACAATCATAGATATGTACTTTGATCCCTCAGATCCTTCACAATTATTGTTCCTCAGTACACTACCAAACCACATAATCAAGGTGTTTTTATAACCCATACACTCAATATAACTCAATCATAACAAAAAGGTTCACAATCATGTCAAATTTCTCACCATAAATATTCCTCCTTCAAGGGACCATTGCATACTATCTCATTTTATGATCATTTTTTTTCAATGCCAAATCATCCATCAATTGTTATATCCCTTTTCTTGATGACATTCCATATATCCTATAATAAAAATCTAAATCTATAATCTCATTGGAAATCCACTCTTCCATATATCTCTATCCCTAAAATAAATCATACATAACCTCCATGTACAATGAATTCCTTACCATCACATAGATGAACACAATCAATATACCTCTTTGGGAATAGTACATGGCATGTACCACTGAGTTAATGACATAGAATTTAAAAACATAATCTATGCATGTATTTTATATGGAATCATCTAATAAAACTCGTGTACATAGTGTTTCACCCTAATGGGGTTTATGGTTATTTCACACACATTTACTCTATCTAAATACACAACACATATGATCTTCTCTAGTACCTCAAATGGGGACTTTTTGTTTACCCAATGTATCTGAGTTCCCCACACTAGGTGTTTGGTTGAGTTCTCATTTACACACATATTCATCCTATACAATGTTTCCTCAATGACTACATTTTGTATATTTATATTATTCAACACCCATAATATTAAATAACACATAATGTGTTTTCATGAAGACATATTTCGTATAGTCGGGTTTCCAAAAGATAAATCCCATGTCGTTAACCTAAAACCACTATCTCACCTCAAATCATAAAATAAAGATGCATAATACTTTACCATAAATCCAATAATTAAATAAAACATAAAAAATGAATCTATAGGGAAATTATTAAAAAAACATATTTTCTCAATGTGAAACCATCAAAAATCTGGCCTGGATCCATGATCCATAGCAACTACACCTCAATTCATGTTGGATCAGAAAGTACCTAGTCCCACCCTCTCCCTCATTCCCTAACCCTTCCTCAATAATTCTATGTTTCTAATATCCTACCCCAGTAGTGTGTGGACATTAAAATTTTGGTTTGGGATAGAACAATAAAAGAATTGAAACCCCCATTAAATTATCCATGTTAGGACCCAGAACCCACGACGAATTACACCTAAACGTAGAAGATATAAACATTTCATCCATTAGAATAATTAATATATAATTTAACAAATATTAATATATTCCTGAAAAAATGCCTGACAAATTATCTCACCAAATTCATATAAAATTATCACCAAAACAATTATCATCGAGCGATCAAAGTTTCCACTAACCATAGGATACAACCCCCATACACCAAGTTCATGAAATAAATTCCATGGGAATAATAAATATTATGGTATAATTATATATTTATAAATAGAAAACATGTTAATAAAATAAGAAAAAACAACCAAACCAAAACAACATGATGAATGAAATTTAAACATTACAACTGAAAAACAAAAGAAATAAAAAATGTATAATAGTATCAGTAAAAATTGAAATAATAAATCATTCAAATAAAATATATCATTACATAGAAACTCTAATTTTTCATCTTCATGACCCATCCATAAGAAAATATCCATGCTCAATCCAATGTCCCAAGAACATAGCATAATGATGCTCCTCTATAAAAATAAGATAATCATTATATAATTATTTAATGATTAATATCATCCAAATATGAACCAAAGATAATATATAGGAGTTAAATAATCATATAATGAATGAAATCGCCCAAATAATTCCATACATACAACTTGTATAAGAACAATTTTACTATATATACAAAATATAAATAAAATAAACGAGTTGAAATCCAATGATGTTTACCAATTTAATTCAATTTTTTTTTGGTAAAATAAATAGAAAATAAATTATAAGGAATTACCACTCCACATTCACACCCACACCTACATAAACACAAAAATACATTCCATGCTAGTTGTAAAGTCTCGATTCCAGGTGTCTCCTAGAGTCGACGCGTACCTGGTATGTCACATGGCCTCAAGTGCATTTTCCCGAATGCCAGAGGCTACCAACTACCGACGAGGGCCTTGGGTGTGATAATGGGGAAACTATTCCCTCATTGGTAGAGTGACACAGTTGAAGTAAAATAGATAACAATAGTGGAAGCAGTAATAATACCAAACAACATTAAACAGCGGAGGACTGATGAAATAAATGACTAGAGCACATATATATGTATATGATGCATGATACATATGTCTTGAAAAGTAGCCAATAATGTCATAATGCTGGAATACAGAAATATAAAATGTACAAAATAAAACAGATAAACTCCTCAGCATCGCAAGCCTTAGTCTGGTCTCATGCTCTCTATCTCTAAAGCAGTCATGTACCTGAACTAGAAGGGCACTTTCCGTTATTAATACCTAAAACAATATAATCTTTTTGGGACCAAAATCATGAACCAAACAGGGTGTGAGACTAATACCAGTAAGCAACCACCCAAAGATTTGTGGGAAATAGTTAGTGAATATATATGGTAGGAAATAATAAAAAGAATGCAGTAAACAAGGAAGTAATCAAAATTATACAATCCTACAGTTTCAATTGCATTCAATTTCATATATCAAGTATGCCGCTAATCAAATAAGGTAACCCTATAGGAGTACTCATATCCTAACCCCTCTGGTTCAAACAAACAAGTACAAGAAACCCTATGGTATGTTCTCAGAGTCTAACCACTCTGGTTCTGCTTTAACACATACTCTTTGAGGAAGCACTCACCATAAATTCCCCCCTATAGTCTCGTATCAGTAACTAAAATGTGCTCTTGGGAAGCACTCAACATATAATTCCCCCTATGGCCCACATTGAAGAACTACAGACACTCTGAGGAAACACTTACGTCCATTCCCCCTATGGTCTTGCATCATAATAGTAAAACAGACACTCTGGAGAAGCCCTCAATATCCATTCTCCATATGGTCTACTAGACCATGTTCTCACGACCCTATATAAGTCAAACGAGCACAAAAATGCATATCGGACAAAGTAAAACTCTAAAACTACTTGGCTAAATACTCTATAGAATAACAACATGTCAGATAATAGTCACTCTATCCTACAATACTAGGTATGGAAAGAAAAATAGCAGCCTAACCTTCAAACTATACCAAACAGTGAAAACAAGAAAACATGGTCAAAACATCCATAGCTTAAAAAAGATAACCCATTTCTCAAAAATTAACCTCTATCCAAACAAACAAGGCATAGCAGGCAACTTATAGGGCTAAATACATATACACAGAGTACCCTTTTCTAGGGTATTGGGAACTTTTGCACATATAACTCAAAGAGTATCTACGGATGTGTACAAACCACCTACCTCGGCATTGTGAGATCGATATAATTGAATCTCATGCCTTGAATCGCCTTAGAACACCATAGATCTACCAAAACACTGAAACACTCAACCGTGGATAACTATTTAAAAATAAGGAATTAGGAAATGAATCTCTAGAAGATGGAAGAATGTAACATGGAAATCTCAACATAATAGACAGTGGTCGAATCGGAGAACAGATTCTCGATCGGGGTCTTGGAGAAGAATCGTGTCTGTACGGATGATCCTGAATGAACTAGGTCGATAAGAGGTGTGTTCTTTCCATCAGACACAACCCTAGAACATTTAATAAGAAAAGAACACAGCATTTACTTTATAAGTTCATAGTGTGTACTTTCCATTACCGTTCCCCACTTTAGCCTGCCTCTAGGTCACCACACATGGTTGTGTGCTTGGCCATTAGACGGCCAGAACATGGATACGTGCGGCAAGTGAGTACATGGCATGTACTACAAAAATTTCCAAAAACTCATCTTTTTCTCAAAGACACTAGAAAATGGAAAAAAATAATTGAAACGAAGATCTGGGTTCTTACAATCTTCCCCTTTAATCAAATTTGTTCCCAACTTTCTCTAGCAAGGTGGCATAGAAGAATAATCCTTGAAAAGCTCCATCCAATGTGATTGTACATTAGCCTCCCTCTCCCAAGTCTTGTCCTATACTTTCCCATGCTTCCATGTCATACCATAGGAACAAACCATCCGGGGATAACCTTCATACCTTGATCAACAATTTGGATAGGATTCTCCTCGAACGAGGCGTCCACCTCAAACTCAACCTCCTCAGGTAGGAAAACATGAGACGGGTCTGAGAAGTAACATCGAAGCTGAGAAATTTGTAAGACATCGTTCATTGCTCGGTACCTCTAAGGTAACTATAATCAATAAGAAACCATACCAACTCTCTCTAACACCTCAAACAGCCTGACGTACCTCAGCAAAAGATTACCCTATCTCCTAATCATTTTGTGACCCCAACCTCATGTGACACGTAGGAAAACCTGATCTCCAACCTTGAACTCTATAGGTCATCTCTATCGATCATCATAAGACATATGTCTATACTGTGTAGTAGTTGTCCTATTATGAATTAAGTCTATCTATTATGTGGTCTCTTGGACATGACGAGGTCCCAGTCTAGCTTCGTCTCCTGCATCCAGCCAGCATAAGGCTGGACGGCATGGCCTACCTTGCAAATCCTCATAAGGTTTCGTCTGAACAGTTTCTTGAAAATTAATATTGTAGGAATAATAAAAAAGATATATGTTCTTCTCCCAAGAACCTCCAAATTCATGGATGCAACCTCGAAGCATGTCCTCAAGCACCTAAATCATACGCTTGGACTGGAAATCTATTTGTGGGTGGTTAGCTGTACTCAAAAGTAACTATGTACACAAAGCCTTCTGAAGTCCCTTCCAGACTCGAGAAGTAGAATTTCCATCCATGTTTAACAAAATGTAGCGTGGAACTCCATGTAAATGTACAATCTCTCAAATTTACCACCATCCCAACTCATCAACACTGAATGTCTCCTTGATCAGAAAGAAGTGATAAACCTTTGTGAGTCTGTCAATGAAAACTCATACAACATCAGTCCCTCAAGGTGACCTCAACAATCCTTTCATGAAATCCATCATGATGTCATTCCATTTCATCTCAAGAATTGGTTACTGCTACAAAAACCATACTGGTCGCTGATGTTCTGCCTTCACCTACTGACAGGTGGAACACCTCATGACATAACCAGCAACATCTCTCTATATACCCGGCCACCAATACTGACTGGGTAGATCACGATACATCTTGGTGACACCAGGATGAACTGCCCTAAAAGAGGAATGAAAGACCTGCATCATCTTCTCATGTATGTCTAATGACACCCATACGCTCCCATGAAAACAAATGATCTCATCCTCGCCAATGGTTCATCCATGGATATGGTCCTCTCTTTACATGCTCTCCCATTGGACTAGGACTTCATAATATGATGGCTGACTCATTCGAACTCGATCAAGAAGAGTAGAGGTAAAAACTATTGAAGATAAAAATGTCTGCCCCTATCTATCGTGCACCTCCAAATGCATCTCATAGAACATAGCCATATGCTACCACTCACTACTGGCCTCCTGAACAGCCTGTATTTGAGTCCTCCTGCTTAGTGCATCTTCCACTGCGTAGCCTTTCCTAGGTGTATAGGCAAACTCAAATTCAAAAGACCGAAGGTACTCTACCCACCTTCACTACCTCAAATTCAGGTCATGCTGAGTGAAGATGTACTTGAGAATTTTTATGGTCAGTGAAAAACAAAAATGATCCCCCATAAGGTAATTTCTCCCACAACGTAAAACATGAAAAACTGCAACCAACATGAGATCGTGCATCGGGTAACTCCTATCATGTGGCCTCAACTACTGAGACCCGTACACAACGACTCCTCCCCCTTGCGTAAGCGCAGCTCCCAGACTAATACCTGATGCATCATAGTGAATGGTATAAATCTTTTCTGGCTCTAGAAATACTAGTATCAGTGCTGAAGTCAACCTCCCTTTCAGAGCCTGAATGGCGAACTCACATGAGTCTGACTACATGTACATCACACCCTTCTTAGTCTGGCTTGTCAGTGGAATGTCTAAGCATGAAATATCCCATATGAAACATATGTAGTATCCATCCATCCCTACAAAACTCCGTACCTCAATGATTTTCTTCAGCTTTTCTAAGAAACTACAACTCTCACATTTTTTGGGTCTACTAGTACTCCTGTCTCTGAGATAACATTACCCAAGAAGTAAATCTTGTCCATCTAAATGTGGAATTTTGGGTGCTTATCATATAACTGATGCTTTCACAGTGTACTCAACAATGATCTCAATATGTGTGGCATGGTCATGTCGAGTGTGAGAGTACACCAACATATCTTCCAAGAAGTCTACCATGAATGAATCAAAGTATGCATGGAACACTCGGTTTATCAGTTCCATGAAAACTGCATGCGCGTTCGTGAGACCGAATGGCATACACACATAATCTAATAGACCATACCTTCTTTGGAAGGCTCTAAGTGGTACATCAGATGGTCTAACACACAACAGATGGCAGTCAGACCTGAATTCAATCTTCGAGAACACCTGGGCTCCTCAATGTTGATCAAATAGATCATCAATCCTCAGTAATGGTTATCGGTTCTTGAATGTCAACATATTCAACTTCCGATAATCCACACAAAGTCTGAGGGTATTGTCCGCCTTCTTTGAAAACAAGACATGTGAACCCCAAGGAGAAGTACTAGGTCAGATAAAACACTATTCCTACAACACCTCCCAATTATTCTTAAGCTCTTGTAGCTTTGGTGTAGCCATCCTATAAGAAGGAAAGGACACCGGTGCCGCTCCTAGCACAAGTTCAATAGAAACTTCCACCTATCGCTCCAGAGTAAAACCTGAAAATCCCTATGGAAATACATCCCTGAAACAATCCACCACAAGAGGAAAGTCCATCTATGAAGTCCCCTGGTTATCCAGATAGAGACTAGCAATCTAGGCTGTAACTCCTCCCAACCAATGATGCTCGGGTCTCGCTCTGCTCACCTGGACATCCCATTCACCCTTATGAAGAAATGATCCACCCTCTGGTGATGTGAAACACAGCCTATGGAGATACCATTCAACAACTACCTGAAAAGGAACTAACCAGTCCATTCTGATAATTACATAATAGCATATCATTTCTAAGACATAGAGGTCCCATAAGAAGTGACACCCACCAACCTCAAGAGGGAAGTCCTTACACTGGCGTACACTACATGTTCTTATCCCCAACAAAGTGTCTAGCATCAAGATATCAGTAAAAGGAAAGTTACAAAGCCTAAGGCTTTCCACAACAACAATTGATATAAAGCTATGGGAAGCCCCTGTATCAAAATGAGAAGAAGGTAAAACTGAGGCAACTAGGATCGTACCTCAAACTATAGAGGTTCTCAAATCTTTCTCATATTGTGTCTGATATACTACAAAATTCTGACATGTACCGCGACCCGATGACCCTACCAAACCACTTGAGATGATCCAATCTTCTATCGCTGAAAACCTGGCGACTAACTACCATGTCCGCGATCTCCACCTCGTCTTGAACTGTCAGATGAACTTCAGTTCCCTGACTGAGGAGAAACTGGTGGTGCTGCTCCTGAACAAGGAGTCATAGAAGAATCTCTTTCACCAGATGATGGTGATAAGATCTAACATAAGCGCTAAAGATGACCCATCTTGCTGCATGATTGGAACTCCACTGGGTCTCTCAGGCAATGTGGCCTCGTATTCCCACTCTTCCCGCACTGGTAGCACACCACTTGGCTACCAGAAGATGTCACTCGCCTCCTCGGATCGCCACATGTAGACTCCATGTGGCGCTTCCTATTGTCAATAGGATGAATACCAACTCTAGATGTCGAACCGCCCTAGCTCACAAATCCAGAATCCCTTAGGATGTGCTCTGTGATCAGCACCTGGTTTACTATAGAAGTGATGGAAGTCAACCTGAAGATGTTCACATGAGATCGGATGTTGTGCCTGAGACCATCCTCAAACTTCCTTGCTGGGAATAACTCAACAAATCCTGGAATTGACGTGAAGCATTGCATCTCTGTAAAGAGAGAAGAATAATCCATAATAGAAAGATTACCCTACTCCAGACCCATAAACTCTTAGGTTCGGTTGGACATCAAAGTCTCCAGATAGAAGTAGTAATAGAAGGCATGTTGGAAGTCATCACAAGCCATAAACTGTTGGTGTCCAACTAATGATATCACATCCCAAAATCTATTGGTTGAATCTTGAAGCATATATGTAGCGAGCTTCACCCTCCTCTCGGGAGGCATCTCCAGATTCTCGAAGATAGAAATCATGGATTCTAACCATGACTCTGTAGCCTGAGGTACTCCTTCCACTGTGAAGGTAGAGGAGGTTGCTTCTAGAAAACTCATGTTAGCTCTGCCATGGAAGGGATAGGATGTTGTACTCTATGGAAGGTCTAAATGAACCTTCTAAAGCCCTCTCAGAACTGTTCATCAGCACCTGTGTCCAGAATGACAACATGGTCCAATAATGGCACAACTAGAGGATCTACAAGTAGTTCCTGATCTGCCATGTCTGGTGTATAATCATTGCACTATAACTGGTGTACAACTGGAGGAAATCTCGGTGGATTTACTCTACAAGTTCAAGCGCACACCTTAGATCAAGATTATCAAGGAATGAAAACTACAATTGTAATAAGGGAACAGGTGAAAGAAAGGATTCATTTTTTCAAAACAGGTATACACGACATGTATATTCACTACGCGGTGTGTTCCCTTAAGCCAACACATGGGTGTGTACTCCTACCATCCCAGGTCGTGTAACACCCAAAACACACATCGTGTTGTCCTAACACACGACATATACTTAAATTCTATTCCCCTGCCTGATTTCTTCTACATGGCTAACCCACATGGTTCTCCTAGAATAAGACTACACAGCGTGTTCGTGCCTGACATGGCGTGTACTAGATGAGCTTCACCGAGCCGTGTTGTTAGCGACAAGGTCGACTACATGGCTGACTCTAGATGGCGTATTTTTTCCTAACACGGCGTGTTCCATGAATATTTCAATGACCCATGTTTTTTGTTACACGGATGGATACTTGGGTTACACTACACGCTGTGTTCTAGATGGACACGGCGTGTATTAGAAAATAATCAACCGACCCATGTTGTTAGTCACACAACAAGTTATACAGTTCTACAACAAGGATTATACATCTGGTACACGGCATGTACATATAGTACACGACATGTACATACGATAAATTGTTTCTTCCTGAATAGAAGAACACATGGTGTGTATTCATCATCACATGCAATGTATTCTGGGTTTTTCTGGATAGTAAGCCTTAGAAACTACTCTGGAACCCCAGAAAAACATTGAAACAAACAAAAAGGTGACAAATTCCGATCCGTGAGGGTCCATACTCCCCACGAATCAAATATTGGCATCTTATACATGTCATAAACAAGGAAAACACGACAATTATCCACCAAATGCAAATCCATGACGGCCCATAACACCTCAAGAACTAAATTTCAGCATTCAATCAAAAAATCCTTACACAAATGAATACCCTATCAAAAGAAGGTGTTCTACCAAGGCATCTATCATAACAACATCCATATCTATCACAACATCTATCCCAACAACATGAAATCACTAATGCACCCTAAATGAGATGGAAAGAATGCATGACATGTGATTAATAGCAAGTTCCTATATGATGCATGAGATGTAATACCCTCATCTCATCTAGTTAAAACCTAAATATATCCTCAATAACATCAATAGTAATAGAAAATACATGTGAATCACCCAACAGTGAAATCAAATCATCTGTAAAATTAAAAAACCAAAAACAATCACTAAATGAGGTAGATTGGATTTTCCCTGTACACGGGTTAGCTACTCACGGACATAGCTTATTACCAAATACCTATTATGTTCTATCCATATCTATAGGCTCCAAACAATAAGTCAGTAAGAAAATAATTCCTCTGATACCACTTTGTAACATCCTGGTTCTGGGTGCCTCCCAGAGGCACCTCGTACTCGATTGGTCACATGGCCTCAATCAGATTTTCCCAAATGCCAGAGGATGCCAACTAGTATTGAGGGCCATGGGTGAGATAATGGGAAAACTATTCTCTCATTGGTAGAGTAACACAGTGGAAATAAAACAGATATAATAGCGGAAGTAGTAATAATACCATAAAATAGTAAAATAGAGAAAACTGATGAAATAAACGACTTGAGAACATATATAGAATTGATTCCTGATACATATGTCTAGGAAAGAATCCAAATATGTCATAATGCTAGAATACAGAAATAACCCAAGTTCAATAGAAAACAGATAAACTCCTCAGCATCGCATGCCTCAGCTTGGTCTCATTCACTCAAGCTCCAAAGTAGTCAAGTACCTGAAGTAAGAGGGAACTTGCCCTTATCTATACCTGCAACAATATAATATGTTTGGGCCAAAAAGAATGAACCCAATAGGGTGTGAGACTAATACCAGTTGGAAACCACCCAAAGATCAGTTCCTAACTGTCAGTGAATATATATGGTAGGCAATACGAAAAAGAAAATAGTAAACAAAGAAGTACTCAAAAGTAAATAGTCCTACAGTTTCAATTGCGTTCAATTTCATAAATCATGTAAGAAGATAATCAAAGCAGGTAACCCTTTGGGATTACTCACAGCCTAACCCATCTGGTTCAACCAAAAAAGTACAAGAAACCCCTTGGGATGTTCTCACAGTCTAACCCCTCTGGTTCATCTTTAGCACATATTCTCTGAGGAAGCACTCACAATTAATTCCCGCTAGAGTCTTGTATCGGTAAATAATAGTTTCTCTATGGAAGAACTCAATGAACAATTCCCCCTTGTGGCTTGCATCAAGGAACTATAGACACTCTAAAGAAGAACTTATGTCCATTTCCCCTATGGTAATTCATCTTTACAGTAAAATAAACACTCTAAAGAATCCATCAACGTCTATTCTCCCTATAGCCTACTACACCAAGTTCTCACGACCCTATGTAATTCAATCGAGCACAAAAATGCATATCAGCCAAGGTAAACCTCAATAAATACTTGCCTAAACAATCTATAGTATAACAAAATGTTAGATAATAGTCACTCTAGCCTATAATACTAGGCATGGAAAGCAAAATAACATCCTAACAAGCAAACTAGACCAAACTATCAAAACAATCAAACATGTGAAAAACATCCATAATATAGAAAAGATAACCCTATTCTCAACAATTAACCTCTATCCAAAAAAAAAAGGCATAGAAGGAAATTTACAGGGCTAAAACCATAAATAAGAAATACCCCATTCAAGGGTACTGGGTACCTTTTCACATATAACTGAAAGACTATCTACGGAAAGGCACAAACCCCCTACCTCGGCTTTTTGAAATTTCTATACATGAATATCAGGCCTTGAATCACCCTAGAACACGGAAGTTATACAAAAAATGGTAAAAAGATCAAGCAATGATAATTCTTGAAAGTGGAGGAATCAGGAAACAAATCTATAGAATAAGTAAGAGCTTATCATGGCGATCTCTATGCAATTGACGATGGTTGAATCGTAGAACAGAAGCTCAATTAGGGGGTCAGAGAAGAATCATTGTCGCACGGATGCTCCTAGATGAACAAGGAGGAGAAGAGGTGTGTTCTGTCCATCAGACGTGACCCCGGTCTATTTAATACCAAAAGGAAAGTACACGGTGTGTACTTTAGAAGTACATGACGTGTACTTGCCCTTATCAGGCCTTGCTTTAGGCGGCCTCCAGTTCCCCACACATAGTTATGTGCTCTACTATTACACAGCTAGCACACGACTATATGTAACAACTGATTACCCAACTTGTACTCCAAAAATTTCCAAACACTCTCTTATTTCTCAAAACCAATAGAAAATCGAAAAACATACCTAAAAATAATATTCGAGTTCTTACACTAGTCCTGATACTCAAGATTTGTAACTCATCTATCCAATAATCTAGTTAGTGGTGACAATCCTTTCTGTTCCCCTAGTGGAACTGGACCCTTCTCAGAACCTAACGGGGTACCACCCGATGTAATATGATCTCAAACCAACCATGTATTCCAATTCACCATATAAATTAATTACATATATAACTAATTTTCCCCTTTTATCAATTTATCAAATATATTGTGAGATTCATCCCCAATCCATCATTATAATTCATATAATATAGTGTTTTCTATAATAATTCAACATGAGTTATTACATTGAAAAGAACGGTAAATATATTTTAGAAATCCAAGTTTCTGAAGTAATAATGTGAATAGGGTTTGTAAAAAAATCATGATGAAATTTATTTGTTGATCATAAGATCCCATTTTAAAAAATAAAAATACAGACTGAGAATGAGTGGAGTGGATGATGGATGTGACCCAAATCCTTGGATTATCAGAAATCTCAAAAGAGGAAGGCTCATAAATGGATCTTATCAAACAATGGAGTTCAAAAAAATATTAATCAGAAATGGGAAAATTTAATCCAGAATCACCTTTCAGAATACCTAAATCGAGATCCATGTTGTTGAATACTAGAACACTTGTTAATCCATCATCAAAATTGATTAAAAATTATATTCCCCCCCCAAACAATTTTGAATATGATTTTCCGTTGAATTCCATAACACTCTCTCATATGATTATTGTCGTAATCATGTTCTTTAAAAATAGATTTAACCATTACCATGGCCTTATTGTGACCATTACTATCATAGTTCTTTCAACCATACCAAGTTCATTATCCCACCACGGTGTGATGCTATGGGGTATTAGGAAAATCCAAGTCAATATAGTGTAACCATGCCCTATATCATCGAGTGGATTTGTCTCTCTACTATATTCTACAGTGAAACCCTAGTGTAACACACCTAAATCCACTTAGTGACCACATCCTACAATGGGAATGTTTTCCTCCCATGCTGCAAAGGTGTACACCTAATACACAACACCATCCCCCATGGTAGGATTTTGTTCATAAAACATCTTGTTATATCCGAACACTCCAAACATCTTCGAGTGACCTACAAAATATCCCAACATGAAAATAAAAAATACTAATAAGGATTTAAATTACATAATAGAAAATATAAGTTCCTAAAATAAGGGGTGTTAAATTAACCCCCCATTTGGATTTCCTTCTGTGGAAAGCTAGAGGTTGTATTTGTTTTGAAAACATTTTCTCATGTATCCCTTAATAATTTATCTTTTTCTCGGGTCACATTATTTTATTAAATATTATTCCATAATTCTCATTCCATGTAAATTGATCTCCATAATTAATAATTTTCCAATAAATTTATTGGGAAAAATCCATCGAGGCATACTCTTAGTATTTTTAGGTATGATTGTGTTTATTGAAAATGATAGATGACCCTGAATAAGTTTGGTTGGTGTTTTTTCAAACAAGCTTTTTACAGTGGTGTAGTTTCATAGAGATTGCCTGATTTTTGGAACTCAAAATCATAATTTTTTTTTGGTGTAGAAGGATTTCCTCATAAGAGCTCACATTATGCGGACCACGAACCATAATTTGTAGAATAAAAAATGAGGTATTCATAATGAAAAATATATTTATGCAAAGGAATATTTTTTCATAGCAGTGTTATGCGGACCACAAATCAGAAAATGTAGAGTACAAATAGAAAATAGTTCATTGTGAGGATTTATGTTCATGGGGGGCCAATGGTATGTAGATGGATTTTGATAAGTGGGATGAATTGTCATTGGAGAAAATAAGATGGTGATTTGGGCTGATGCAAAGGAATACTGGCAGTATACAGACAATGTAGGGAAATGGTTTTTGGAAGAAGCAGTACAAGGTGAAGGTAGTACAACATTAAAGATTTAGGGAGGTCCAATTACATATATTTTATGATTTTTTTCCTATATAAATCCACTAAAACCTTCATTTTTAGAGAAATTTTCATAGAAAACCATATTTTGTTTGGGAATTCAATGTTGTATAAAAGTGGATTCCCTGGACAATTTCACGAATGGTAAATTATTTCAAGAGGAGGATTATGATAAAGGAGAATAATCGGTCCTTAGAAGGAGTAATCTGTGGAAGAAAAAATTCCACATAAGATGAAGTAGTACATGGAGGTAGTTAGTGTATGAATAATTCACACTAATGTTTTATCAGTTTTATGATAATAAATTGTTGTTGAGATTAACTAGGTACCCAAAACATTTTTAATAGATCCCCAAATCCAAGAGACGAATTGAGGATCTCAGCTAGAGATGAACAATATTTGTATTCCTTGAAATTTTACTACTACCCAAAATTAAGAGCTTCCCATAGTCATTTGATAAACTATATTCACTGATTAGAATTAAGTAATATTAATTTATGATTTAGTCAACAATCACTCAAAATGGAATCATGATTTTAATATTTCATGGTAAAATTTTGAAAATGTCCCTTGTGATTTATTCCCCTTTCCATATAATTACTGGTAAAAATTACAACATACGAGTTTCTCCTTGATACTCAAACATAATATGTTGATATTTTGGTCATTTTGTAACAAAATAAATTTTTTTTTGATTCCTTCCTGACCCGCACAAGTGGGTACTTAGACCCTTTTACAATATCAAGATTCTGGGGTAAATTTCCCCCTTACAATGGTGATTTTTATCTAGAATTTATTCCTTATAAGATGAAGATACATTGATTCGATCATGGAGTTGAAAAAAAATTACTATCTTGTTTCCATCTACTAATGGTCTCACTACAATTGATGTTTTAAGCAATGTTATGTAAATCAGGATGTGATCATTGACAATAATTGTCTTGATAAATATAATTAAAAATATGATTCACTAGAAATAATGTTTTAGCTTTATTTTAATTATTTTAATCTATATTGGAATTAAGAATAATACTCATAAATTTTCCCTTATCACAAGATCTTGTCACAGGTTTTCTATTCTTTTACTGGATAAAATCATTATCCATGTAATTTCAGTTTCTCCTTGTATACACCATGTTAACATCTATCATCTAGTGATATTTGATGCATCAATTTTTCTCAAGATAAAAACCTTTTTCTATATGTTTTGTTTCAATAATTTATAATCATAAAAGATAGTGAAATACGCACCAAATAGATAATGATGTTATGTTTTCAAATAATGAACCCCTGGAACAAACTCAATATCCTTGATATGATATTTATTTTCATGAATTAAAATATTTTGTGACCATAAAGCTATTATACGGTCTCCATGTATGAGAAAACAATAGATACTATATCCATAAGAATCACACAAAAACACATTACTTTTCCATAGTTATGGAATGATAAGAATTAGTGCCAATGTGAGAATAAACATAAGTTCCATAATGATTTTTTGAAAAGAATCACTATACTAGAATGGAGCACATTTTCTAATTATCTTAGACATAAGTGTTTCGTGATTTGAGATGTCATAATTGAAGTAGTCATAATGACCTAATAATACCAGAATGTAGTGCATATTTAATCAAATATTCAGTTTTTTCTAAAAAATGGAATCTTCTATATTTATAGGGTCTACTCAAATAGAATTCCCAAAATTATGTTCCTTAAAAAGGGAATTTCTTTAATACATAAATCATATTTATATAATTTTATATATAATTAATGATCTTTCAAGGTTCTCTAAAAAATATGTAATTGTTATACATGTCAACAATAAATACCATAGTGAAAGAATCTATGAACATTTAGAAAACACAATCCATAAATTCTATAAAACATTTTTGTGTATCTGTGATACCAATGGGAATTACCCAATATCTATGGTGACCATAGTGGCTCTTCCAATATGTATATAGAATATAATATCACCTATCCCAAAGTTTGTGATACTCAGACAATAGATAAATATTGAAGAACAAAGGGACTTCTTTCAATCGGTCAAATAGATCATCAATTCATAGAATATGATAACTATTCTTTATCAAGGACTCATTCCATTTATGATAATCAATTCAGTTTTAAAAATTTTCATCATCCTTATTGAAAAATTAATTTAGATCAACCCAAGGTAAATTACATGGTATTATAAAACATTAAATTTTAAATTAAACTAAATGAACCTTCAATTAGTTTAATTCAATTGGTTTTATTCTCTATGATTGAAGTAAAAAAATTCCTTGAAAGGATGTAAATAAAAAATTAAACATCCCATTTCAATAAATATGTAAAGATAATGATCCACAATAGTAAGATAATTTCATTACTAAATTAATCCATTAGTACACAATGACACTGTTTCCAATTTTAATGAAATAGATTCCATCATTACTGTTAAATGCCATATTAATCCATTATTCACATCCCAGTATGAAATAAAGAGATTCTCACTCCCATGTTGACCTTAAAAATTAACTCATTGTGGATAATAATCAATATGATCCATGAAATTGAAAAAACAACACATTATAAGGGCTAAATCAAAGATATCATTTTATATAATAGTAAAATCCCTAAAAATCATAACTCCATCAATGGTTCATGGAAAATCTACACAATTCCAATAGTTATTTTCTTCACTATGTTTGTTTCATTTTATTTATTGTTTATTTTTTCTAGAACCGCCTTGGATCACACGGTTCAATGGATGATAACTATTCTAACATGATCACCCAGTGAAAGCATAATGTGTTGGACAAACTTGATTTTTATTGGAAATAATGAAATTAGGAGTGTAATTTAAATATCATCGTGTATATATCAACTAAGTACTGTCATGGCATGGTTTTAGGGTTTTTTTATAATCCAACTTATTATGCTCTTAGAGACCACTTTGGAATTGCTTGGGTTTGTTACTGGAGCATGGGGAAAAGTAAATCGGCCCAGTGGATGGGTCGCCTAATATTGTACCTCCCTGGTTATAGGTGTACCTCTTCCACTTATTCCCTATATTAGAGTTTCGAGTTGTACCTATATTTATGAGCATGATTCATCTAATAGGATCCCCAATAAGGTAATGTTAGGAAATTTTCTCTCTATTAATCAGGTTTGTATAATCATAAATACACATCACAACTATCTGATAATGAGTTTTTTGGTTCTTTATAGACTCATGTGTATGTAGATTGAGGGACTCTATAATGGGATCTTCAAGATAAAAATTAATTAATCTCAAAAATATAGCTTCATATTAAATCTATGAAACCTTTTATTAATTAAGACTAATGAAATAAATCAATTTTTCTATCTATATTTCATGTAGGTAGAATTTATTTTAAAATACTCTTCAAATCCCTCCCATGTAAGACCATGGAAGAGTTTAAAATGGATAGTTAAATCTTAACATTGATGTTTGATATGATCCAGTATGAATACAAGAAAACTTCACCTTTTTATAATCTATGGTTATTAGAAAATAAATGATTTTATTTATTCTATTAATCCATTCTTATTCATTCTCTAGTACAAAATTTCTATAAAATAATAATGGAATATATTTCTATAAATTCATATAATGATATGTATGTCATGATTTTTCATTTCAATTCATTTTATCAGTCCCATGAAATTATTATACAATGTTTTTTCAATTATTTGATTCACCTATAATATAGGTGAACCACATTATTTTTAGCATCTTCTAGTGGGTTTTGAGGATATCAAACCAATTATATTTGTCTATTTTCATAATAAAAGCACCACAAAACTAGTAACTTAATTCATAAGATATTTAAATTAATAAAACTAAATAATACTCTAATTAGTTTCCAAGAATGACCGAACATAATACTAGAAATTCAGTCTAAGTTGGATATATCATTACTAATGCATGATAACATATAATCATCAGTTAACCCCCTTATGATTAGGTGAAAATACTTCTACAACATTTTAAAAAACCATTTACTACTTGGGTCACCCTAGTAAAATAAAACATAGTATAAAGAGGATATTTAAGTCTTTTTTATCAAATATATTTCAATTTTTATCACATCGAATCTCCTTGATATACTTACCAATATGGCATACTGATTAAACTAATACCTTTTCTAGCATTTATACCCAAACCATTTTCATTGAAAATGTTAAGGTTCCATAAACATTATGTGGAATAAACCAAACACTAAATCAAGGGAAAATCCTCAAAAGGAATACTAAATCATGGACATATATATTTCCTTTTTGATAAACACAATATATCAATAAAATATCAAAAAAAAAACAAAACCAATCTATATGATGCATAAAATGTAAACAATAAAACTCGAAAATAATAAAAATTACTAAAAAAATCATATTGGCATCCATAGGTGAAATCATAAATAAAACCAAAAACTAAAAAACACCTTGATGTATCATCATCAACGTGCCATCACTCTTTCCACTCCATAAGAATATCCCAAACTTCTGACAACCCAGCCAAGAATATAACATCATGATGCTCTATTAATGAAATAAGAGACATTTCCTTTACTTATTTCTTGTAAAAAAACACCTACATATGCATCAAAGTGTATAATATGGGTGGTGTAATCATATCCATTATAAAATCACCAATATCCTCCCACACGGACTATAAAAACAAGAATAGGTTAGCTTATATAGTAAAATACAACTAAAAAAATAGAGGAAATATAGATTAGTTTACAAATATAATGCGATTAAATTTAGGTAGTAGGAATAGTACATACATTATATTTATTAGCCAATAAAAATTCATAAACATAGAAAACACATTAATTGCAAGACATTTTAAAACCATAAAATTTTAAAAATAAAACTACGTTCGATAATGAATTAGACAGGCAACCCCGAAGTTAAACGAACCATAATATATATAACGTTTAAAACCTAGCTGTTAAATCGGTGAGTATAAATAATTTTAACAAATTTATGACATATTTATGTATTAATATCCCAATAAATATAAATTATTGATATATTTTTAGAATCTAGTCAATCATTTTATAGTAAAGTAATTTTATTCTTCAAAACATAAGCTTTCTTCAAAAATGATTTTTATTAATTCTCATGAAACAATAGTATAAAAAATTATTTAAAAAATATTGAAATTTAAATTATAAAATTCGTATAATTTTTCAAATCATAATATCAAAATTTAATTTGGGTGAAATGATGGTATATTCCAAAAAAAATTTATTTTCAGTGGAATGTTAAAAATACCGTTTTTTTGTAAAAATGTCAACGATTTTACATAATTTAATCAATTATGAAGTCCCATTATATTTTAAATATGATTTCAAGTAACATAATTATTACTTATTAAGCTTAATCGACTAAATTCTTGAATCAACTTCATATTTTAATTTTTTTATATGTTTGTCTCTATGTTTAAAAACAATATTTTTCGAAAAACTGTCTTAATGAAAATAAATTTCCCACCTTAATTAATTAATGAAACCACTAATTATGAATTATATAAATAATATATATATATTATATTTAACAAAATATTAATTTAATTTTATTAAATAATAAATATTAGTTATATATTTAATATAAAATATTATCTTCCTTATAAAATGGAATTCTTCAAAACCCTATTTCTTCGCATCTACGAGTTTAATTTTAAATCATATTTTTTCTCCAATGTGAATTTAATTTGGTAAAATTGATTCTATATTTGAATCCAGAATAATTTATATTATCTAATTAATTGAACATAATTTGTTTCTGTAAGGATTAGTGAAAGCGGAAAAAAATAGTTTCCATAGTTATGGTGAAAATGGTTTTACATGCTGATAAAATTAAAATATAAGTGTCAAACTGACCTAAAAACTTTTATCATATATAATTTATAGAAATATATCTACCTTATAATTTCAATGTCTCTAGAATCATCAATATTTTAACCTTTTGTAATGTGATGAACATAGGTTCATCTTTTTAAAAAAATTACAAGTGTGCGACTGACCTCAATTATAAAAGGACACCATATATCCTCTGTTATTCATAACATAAAACCATTTTTTCAATACATGACCAAATACCTTACCAAATTCCATTACCCCATCCTATTATCCATCTTTTGGTGAGAAATCCATTATTGGAAAGTCATAGGTATAATCATAAAGAGGTGGTCTCAAAAGAGGTAAAATTCCATACTATGTGTTTTTGTTTATTTATTCTTCCACCTCATTCAAATATTCATAAAATTTAATCATATGATAGAAAAAGTATATAATATATTATGATATTTTATTATATAAAAGTAATAACCTAAATTATTTTTATCTTCTATCAAATGGGACATGACATCATCATCCGTGTGTTTGGAAGACAACCGGCTTAGGAAACAATGCCATTCGTTTTCCATTTTCACCTCTAACTGCATGTTGTAAGGATTGATTTGAAGTATATATTTGATAGTTTTAATAAATTTATGCTTCTTTTTTTATATATTTATGATACAAATTTTTCACTATCCGCTCCTTTTTGGATAAAACAGCACCACTTATGTGTATGGTAGACTACCTCCTTGCAATGTAATATGATTCATTTTCAATATCAATTTACATGGATGGTAATAAGGATAATGTGTCTGAATAAATTTTATATATGTGAAATAATAATAAAAATCATTAAATATATGTTATAATTAAATAATAATATATAATTTATTTTCTTACACTAAAACATGATAACATCATTCGTGTATGTGTAGACTACAGTCTCAACAACAAGATTTGATACTTTTAGCAAAAACGCATTAAAAATGATATATATAACTATATTAATACAATATATTGTATTATTTTTATTATGATCATTATAAAATGATAAAATAATACATTACTTCTTTCCATAATGAATATTGACAAGTAGAGACATTACTCATGCATAAATATGGAATACTGTCTCCATGATCGTAACATAGTTATTTTTTAATAAATATCTGGCATGATGTGTTTAAAAAGTACAATTAATGAATTAATATGGTAATTATTTAATTCTTATTATTATCTATATTTTGAATCTATGACGTCTTTCACCATGTCTAACACACCAAATCCATTTTGAAATAATGAACCAAACATCCTCCAAACACCCAATGTGGACTTCACTAATTATGTATTTAAATATATCATTCAAATAAATAAAATTATTGATTTAACTATATGGTATTAAACCCTTAAAATTTTCCTGTGGAATAAAAAAGATTATAAAATCTTATTATACCGTATTTAAAGGAAATACATTGAAATTTTATACTCATTGTAAGGGGTTTTATCATCTTGATTTTTCTTCTATGTGACTCACACAATATTAAAGAATTAATTTTATAATGTGATCTATATACTACCAATTTTACATGTAATATAATTACTCCTTAACAAGTCATGGTATTTAAGTTTTCAAATTGAATTAATTTATCGATTAAGATTCACATGAATGTTCCTATGTGGTAATGATTTTCTCTACTCAATATCATTTGGATGGGTTATAAGACTTCTTCATTGACTCTATTACGGTATAAATATGTTTTAATTTTTAAAAAAAAATTCTATAAAAATTCTATTTTTTTGTTCACATTTAAATTTTTTACACATAATATCTATATTTATTGATTCTCAATTTAGTTATATAATCTTTATAATGTTTAATCATCCAACATTCATTTCTTTGGGACATATGATAATGAAATGCACTTATCCTATTTATGATATGTATATAACAAAAATGTTTTATGTTATATCCTAGATATAATTATTTTAATGATAAATAATGTTTCGATTTAATTTATTCTTTTATGGGCATTATAATTAAAGAGTTATCAAAGTGGAAGAGTCTTTATGTTACAATCTCTTTCCTTTTGATATTTTTTATGCTCAAGGATACATTAGATAAAATCAGATGAGCTTATCTTAGAGAACTACATATCCTTCTTCTATAATGGATATAAATGTTTTTAATCTGTTATATTTATATTTCCAACATTATCTATTTAAGAAATGTTAATTTTTTTTTGAAAGTGATAATGATCTTGTATTTCATTTTAGATCGGGGGTCTTTATTTTCCATAACCACGTTTTCTACTTTTTTTTTTAAAAGTATTTATAAAAATAAATTATTTCCTTATTATATTTTAGATGGTCATTCAACTGTATTAAAATTTTCTGAAAGGATATTTCTTAGTATTTTATGAATGGGTCCATTTTTAACCCCTTTTACAAAATCTTTTGAAATGAATTGTTATTTTTAGTGTTTACAACATGAATATATTTTCCTTCTATCATGACTATTAATCTCCATAAATAATTATTTATATGTTTCCAAGGTTTTATAATGATAAATATTTTCACATTGTTTATTGAATTTTTATTTTTTAATAGATATTTTAAAAATAAAAATTTTATTTTATTACAAAATTGTTCTTAATGATCTTTTTATTAGTATTTTTTGTCTGTGAAGTTCTATAATGCTTTTTGTTACATATTATCCAATTGAGATATTTTTTAGTGACTCCATCTTCACTATTTCTCTGGATAGAATATAATTGATTCCAAGAAATTATTATTAAACATATTTCTTTTTAGTGGTCTAATCATGTTTCAATGAGATTTATGTGTAACCTCATTTTATTTAAATAGTATAATCACGTTTCAAAGAGAATTTTGGGTAACCCATTTCTTTTTTATAGGTATTCGTGTATAAATGATATTATTATGGAAATTTTTTCTTATCAATGAGTTAATCTTGTTTCAAATAGATTTTCATGGAACCGATTTCTTTTCCATCATTAATGGTTTTTAGAAAATAATAATGGGTTTTCAACGAGTTTATGATTAACTGAATCATCTATCTATATTATTCATTATATTATTGTAAATTATATATTATAATGGGTGGTTTCATTATAAACTATTCAATTTTGGTTTCATTATAAACCAAGGATGGGCAGTGATGTTATTAACCAATGATTGGTGGTTCTATGATAATCCAAGGATGAGTGGGTTTGTTATAGCCCATTAATGCCTTAGGTACTATAGAGATGGATGATGACCATATTGATTGTCCCATTTTTAAGAATTAATGTGATTATAATATTCCAAGATACCAAAATATTTTAGATATTCTTGTTACGAGTTTAAAATTATTTTTATGATTAATATTGATATCACACAGATCATGATTATTGATTCTGGTTAATAATTCCTTTATTAAAGACTTATGACATGTTTTTTTGTTTTGTGATATAGGTACATAAGGGTATGAATATTATTTTCTTATACTCATTAAAATTTATTATGTCATTACACCTTTATCCTCTTTGTATACTCCCTGATGACATTTAATTGATAATTCTTACATATACCCTTACTGAGTATTTGAGCTCACCCTTATTATGTTTCATTTTCTATATGTTATAAATATTTTCATTGCATATTTTATATACATAAGGGTTTTATATATATGATAATGATGAAATAATGTGCTATATTTCAAGATGGGTATAGTGGGAGATGATTTATATCTTCATGAACCTATTCTTTATGCATCCTTGATGTTAAGAGCTTTTCATAATTCTATAAGACTCAAAACCTTTGAGGTACATGAGAATTTAAGTGATACTATAGTTTTCATTTTATGTATTACATTTTGGATTATAACATTTCAGTCACCATCATCGATATCAAAGCTATAAATTTAATGCTTATGTTTTTAGAACTATATATCTAAGTGCATGTTTGGTGTTGTTACAGTTGGTATATGAAAAATGTTGTACATAATTTTTTTGATTAGGATGTTTTCACCTGAGGTTAACTTAATCATTATAGATACCATATTAGGCCTATATGATTATTTATGATCATATGTCCAAATTCTTAGACACCACATGGGGGGTTTTATGCAATGAGATTTTAATTTGATTCACAGAATTTGAGGTGAAATTTATTTAGGTAGATGTATATGTAAAGAACAAGGTTTAATGATAATTATGATTTCTCATTTTTAGGATATTAGTGTATAAGGTTTTAGTAAAATTTATAATTTATATGATATTGGATAATGAGATACTTATTATAACATAAGTCCTATCATATACATAACCACATGATTGAAAATTGATTTGGTGACTAAGTGATTAATGTTACATTTCAAAAAGGATCACGTAATATTCTAGAATGAAATACTAAAGGTATAAGAAAACATTTTCTGTCAAAATAAAATTTAATGTTGAGGTTATTTATAGAATTATATAGATTTATCTTTGGGTATTACTATTGAATTTTGGGGATTAATGTATTATTTCATCATATGATGGTATACTCATTTTCGAAAAAATATTACCATTTCATAAAAATTTTGGTTTTAATTAATGTATATATAAATTTCTAATAGATTGATTTTCACATTTATGGTTACGTGGAATTTAAATGTTTATTTTAGTTCTTTATCATGAAAATTTTCTCATGAATACTCATCAATAAGAGTAGAAGATGAGATTGTGGTGAAAATTGAATGAAGAATGAAATTATACTCATCTAGTAATTAAATTTCCCCATCCTCCTATTATTGATTTCAGAGGAATTCATAAACTATAGGAAAATGATCTGGAAAAAATATTTTTCATTTACCATCATTTCTAATAATTTCAATGACAGTTTTTACATCTATTTGGTTTATGGTTTTGTGGTTGTTAACACTATTTTGATCATTCACATTCTTAGGACCAGTGATATTTGTAACTCTATATCATTATTTGGTAATTACTATTTTCATATATGTCCAAGAAAACACATCTTACCGATGTAATTCTGTTTGGATACAAATTAAATTGACTTTCCAAATGATTATCTTACTTTCATTTCTCTTTTTTGAACAGGATGTTTTAATGAATAATTTTACGATGTGGGTTCACAAAAAAATATTTTAAATTTCCAATACATTGAGTATTCATATAATGATCAAACTAAGAGGATTCAATTTTTTGAAATGGCGGAGGATTTAAAACCTCTATATTTTTGCAAATAAAATTAAGATCGATAGCATATTGGACATGAATCACTGATCCTAAACAGCCTATGATATATATTACTATTATAAAATGGCCATTGATTTAGTGAGTATGAATAGTATTATCCACTTAATAAAATATATATACATAAATTATCAACTAAATATTTAGTTTTTTCAAAAAATAAATATATTTCTAGTCAAATTTTAGTAAAGTGCTTTTATTTTTTAAAATTCTATTTCTACAAAAATGATTTTTTAGAATTTAATGAAAAACTATAGTAATTAATTTCATGAAATTTTAGAAAATTTATTCTATTAAATGAAAATAATTTTTGAAATCAGAATATAAAAATTATATTATAGTGATTTTTATAAAAATTTCATATAATATTGAATTCTCAGAGAAGAGTGAAAAATATAAATTTTTGTGATAATGTCATTTATTTTAAATAAATAATTCAATTTAAAAGTTACAATATTTTTTAAATATGGTTTCAATTAAAATATTTATTATTTAGGTATATTGAATCCTTTTAATTTATTTTTAATCAACATTATTTTGGGTGTTATTATGAGTTTTTCATTTAGTTTAAAGATGTTATTTTTCTGAAAACAGTTCTAATGTTCATAATGTGTCCCATTTTTAATAAATTAATGAAACCCCTAGTTTGTAAATATTTATATAAAATATATAGATTATATATAAATAGATATTAATTCAGATTCAAAAATAATAATTATTAATCATAGAAAAAATATAATAACATAATTTCGTTGAAAAATACACTTCTCGAAAACCCTCTTCTTCATTGAATTTTAGGGATTTTAATTTTCAATAAATTTTAAAATTTATTTGAATATAATATGATAATTTTATTTCCTTATTTCTAATCATAATAATTTGTATTTTATATTGATCTCTATGTAATTTTAGACCATAAATAATAATAAAATATGTAAATATTAATTATCATCTTGAAAGTGAAAATGATTTTAACGTGGGGGTTAAATAAAAAAATTTGTGGTAAAAATTGCCAAAATAACTATATAAAATATAGTTTCATTCAATATGTATACCATATCATGTATAATTTCAAATAATGTTCCTTTTATGAACCTTTTTAATGTGAACAACCTGGTTACACCTTTTTCTTTTCAAAAATTACATGTGTGCTTCTCACCTCACATATAAAAGGCTACCCACTTACCCTCTTACTCACCCAATAAAACCCTTCTGGTTCATAAAATCCATTCCTAAGTCACATTAAAACTTCGTTCTTATAATACTAAAAGCATTGGTTTGGTCATAAATCTATTCATTGAAAATTTTGGACAATCCATTGGAGGTGGACAAAGAGGACGTGAAGTTCTTAAAAATGAGCCTTTGCATAATTAATATTCCACAACATTATAATATTATTTAAATATGATCATATGATAAAATATTATATCATATATTATTATATTCTGGTATATTAATTTGATAACCCAAATCCATCTCATATTCCTTCAATTGTATACCAAATCATAATTTGTGTGTACGGAGGAATACTACCTCAAGAATCGTTGTGAGTCATTTTCCATCATCACCTCTAATGTATTGTTGTATTGATACATTTAAGTATATATATTTTATTTTATAACATATTTATACTTATGTAGTTATTAGTTCTCAATCACCTTTTTTCCATTCCATTATGTAGGGGGATATGATATTTTCCCATGTGTGTATGGTGGACTATAGCCCCGTGAAGCGATGTGATTAATTATTCACTAACGTTTCACAATGATGGTTTTAAAGATAATGTTAATTAGTATATATGATATCCATGAAATCCAAAATATATTCTTGTGATATAATTATTCTAAAAAGAGAATATATCATTTCATTTCTTACACTGAAAAATAATGTCGTTCGTGTATGTGGGGACCACCACCTCTATGAAGCAATGTGATTATTTTTTTCATAAACACATCAAAATAATAATACATATAAGATTATTTAAATTAATAACACAATATCTATTATATTATAATAATTTTATAAATATAAAATAATAAATACCTTCTTCCCCTAATGATCATCAAAAACTGGAAACATTACTCATGGATGTGTATATCCTTATATCTCCACAATCTCAACATAGTTCATTTTTCATACAAACTTTTCATGAAAACTATTAAAAGAATAAGTTCTGAATAAATATGATAATTATGAAATTATTATTATACTTGATATGTTTACACAATGACCTATTTTACCATGGTCAACAAACCAAATCTATTTTGAATAATGAACCAAACATCCTCAAAACAAAAGATAAGTATTAAACATTATATGTAGTTAGACATGTCATTAGAATAAATAAGATAAATTATTTATGTATAAGGTATTATACTTGTATCCATTATTTATGAAATTAAATTATTGATATAATCTTATTATACACACGGTAAAGGACACACATGGAACCTTAGGACACATGTTAAGTATTTTTCTAATCTCTCATTTACTTATATGATACATATGTCAAATTCATTAATTGTTTTAATTTTCTTGTTTCTATAATGTTTCTTATGATTTTGTCGGGGTGCATGTGTCCGCCTGCTTGAGTGTGACAAGAAAGACTTTGTTTCCCTGCATTCCCGCTTTCCAAAGGTAGGAAACATCAGTTCCTTGTTCAGGGACGTTTTCTCCTTGATCGATACAGGATGATGGGATGTCAGTTCTTCTTTCTGTGGATTCCTCCTTGGAACTCGCCACCTAGTCCGGGTCTCCCTCATAGATTTAATATGTTGTTCGTGAAAATATTCCTGGAGCCATATCTTCATGGACACTAGTTTACTATGCTTCTTCTGTTAGGACATGACAAGGGGTCTGGTTAGGGAAGCAACATTCGGTTTGGGGAGTAGCCATGTTGGGGCATCACTGGCATGTCTCGATGCTGGGAAATTGGCATGTCTGTCTTCTGATCCTTATTATAGGGATTCTCAAGAGCTTTGAAGCCCGAGGAATCCCACATTGAACGCGGGGAATCATATGCCATGGGAATGTGTCTGAGGGTTTCCTCAGCTTCCTATGTTTAACATAGGGTATGCCACAAGTTTAACATCCAGCGGAGATGGATCGGGGTTGATCAGAACACTGAATAAAGTGGATCAGATGGAGGAACCCCCTGGGGGGAACACCAATATTAGGGCCATCATGTCGGCGGCCTCCCGAATATTGTCAATTGGAATGGGGAGTGGTGTGGCATGATCTCATCGGGATGTGTCGGCCCGGGTAATAATCAGGATGGATGATGTCCTTGGGCTTGATCCTCGAAGAGACTTCCTACGTATCCTTATGGTGGGGAATCAAAGACCACGTAGTTCGGGGGGGGGGGTGAATACAGTTTAACGTCTTTCTAGATGGGGGAGAACCGACGTGAAGGGGGTCGGAACGACCAGGTGGTGGTGGGCTTGAACCTCAGGGAGGCTTCCTACACACCCTGCCTTGGCATGGATCGAAGACCACGTAGTTCAGGATGGGGCGTGTCAGTGAATCGACGTGAAGATAGACCTGGGGTCCGATGGGTGTTGGTCTTGAACATCAGGGAGGCTTCCTACGTACCATGCATTGACATGGATTAAATACCACGTAGTTCGGGATGGTGTGTCAGAGAACCGATGTGAATAAGGACCTTGGTCCAGGTGTGTGTTGGGCATGAAACTTAGGGTGGCTTCTTACGTACCATGCCTTGTCATGGATCAAAGACCACGTTGTTCCGGAAGGTGTGGGGCTTACACTCTAGGCTTCCCAAGGTGGAAATGGGTTTTCGGGCTTGAACCTCGTGGAGGCTACCTATATAGCATGCCTTGACATGGATCTAAGTTTCCATAGTTCAGGATGGTCTGTCGAATAACTGGCGTGAATAAGGTCCTTGGTCTAGGTGGATGTTGGGCTTGAACCTTAGGGAGAACTCCTACTTACTCTGCCTTAGCAAGGATCAAAGACCACGTATTTTAGGAAGGTGTTTCGGAGAACCGACATGAATAAGGACCTTGGTCCAGGTGGATGTTGGGCTTGAACCTCAGGGAGGCTTCCTACTTACCATTCCATGGATCAAAGACCACGTAGTTCAGGAAGGTGTGGAGATTAAACTCTAGGATTCCCCTAGTAGAAATGGGTTTTGGGGCTTGAACCTCGTGGAGGCTTCCTATGTACCATGTCATGACATGGATCAAAGTCCCCGTAGATCAGGATTGTTTGTTGGAGAACCAACGTGAATAAGGACCTTGGTCCAGGTGGATGTGGGCTTAAACCTCAGTGAGGCTTCCTACGTACACTACCATAGCAATGATCAAAGACCACGTAGTTCTGGATGGTGTGGGGCTTACAATTTAGGCTGCCCATGGTGTTCGTAAACCGACGTGAAGAAGGTCAGAACGACTGGGTGTTTTGCTTGAATGTCGTCGAGGCTTCCTATGTACCCTGCCTTGGAAAAGATCAAAGTCCTCATAGTTCAGGTTATGGTGGTGTGGGGTATACACACTAGGCTGCCCAAGGTGTTGGTGAACTGATGGTCGGAATGACCGAGTGGTGGGATTGAACGTCGTGAGGCTTCATACGTACCATGCATTGACCTGGATCAAAGTCCTCGTAACTCGAGATGTTGTGGAATTCAGTTTAACTTCATGCAGGATGGAGGTGTTTTCATGGTCGATGCTTACTCTAATACCATGTGAGTCATGCTTGGTGTGAGAAAAAATAGGTAGGAGAGACATGACGATCACGTCACGAAAGGTGCGTCTGTGGGATGTGGAGTTGGGCTTACACATGGAGCGGCCCGGGGAGAGAGACATTGGGACTTACTCCAGGATGGAGGCCCGTGCGTGACAAAGTACAACAGGAGAGAGATTTGGTACTGAAGAAAGGACGAGCCTCGTTCCATATCACGCCCTCCGCTGGCCTTGGGGACCGAAGATGAGAGGAGCACTGTTCCCCATCACGCCCTTGGCTGGCATTGGCGCTGAGGGAGTGAGGAGGAACATGGGTGCTTCCTCCTGAAAGAAAGGTTAGGGGCTTACACCAAGGTGGTTGCCCTTCCCTGCAGACAAACGCCACACCAATATGGAGGATACCATCCTTGGTGAGTGGTGATCACATCCCCATGGAGATGAGTGGGTGTGGAGAATGTCCAAGGAGGGGGACCCTACGTGCATGGCATGGGGCTAGGTCACAGTTTAACATCAGGTGCTGAGGACAATGGAGCTTGAAAGTTTAACGTCCTGCAGCTCATATGAAGTGGGTTCGTGCCACACCCCTAGGATTAACATAACTGGTACCCTCTGCTCCTTGATGCAGAGAGGGGAAAGGCAAGGTAGTGAAGAGGGGGTGCCACAGGGTGAACCATCAAGGGGCCCACGTTAGCATGGCTATGTGAAGAAGCAATAGCCATTAGAGTCCCTATGTGGAGAAGCATTAGGCAATTCAACTCAATGGTCAGTATCATCTAGTGGACTTTGAAGTCACAAGTGCAAACATAGAGGGTCGCACGGGAAAAGGATTTTCCAAGCAGTGGGGTCCATAGGCAGGGGCCTTGTGGAGCTCTATTGCTCCGCGTGGCGGAGGGAGCTTGTGAAGGGGTGTGCTTCACGAAGTGGGGTGCCTTAGCTATAGCATGGGGCATAGGTAAAATGGGATATTCTTCACAAGATGTAAGGGAATTCGCGGTGCCCAGCCTCGCGGAGGAAAGGTTCCTCACAAAACAAGGTGTCGGGAAGCAATGTGCTTCACGAAGTATAGTGACCCAGCTTAGCATGTGGGTCATGTGTACATGAAGGGTGATTCACCAATCATAAACTATCCACGATTCCCTAGGTCCCCTTGGGGATCCCCTTCCTTTGCGAAGACCCATAGGCTTCGTGAAAGGCATCCCTCTCTTAAGAGGTGATCAAAACGCGACAAGTGGGAGGCACTTCGCGGAGCAGAAGTACCTCGCACAACACATTGTTCGCAGAGCAGAAAGATTCTTCTGGATTCAGGAGCCAAGAAGTCAAAAGGTCCTATTGTTTGTTCCTTTGGGCTCCGGGGGAGCCTGGTATTTATAGGAAAGAGGCACCATAGAGCGGAGCTCACGCGGCGCGAAGAGGGAATGGGTTTCTTCGTGGTGGGATCACGAACGTCAAATGTGGTCACGGATCATCTCACCTTCTGCCCTTGCGGTGGGATAGATAATGTCAAATGTGGCCACGGAGTGTCGTTCTTCATTGCTTCACGGCGGTCTCGTGAATGATAAATGCGTTTTTGGAGCAGCCCACCTCATTGCTTTGCGGCAGCCGCAGTGACAGGGAAACTCTGCGAAGGGGCTTCGCGAGGCAGTTCTTGGAGACCTTTTTTGGGACTCTACATTGTTCTGATTTTTGGTGCCAACAAATTCCCCCTGGAAATGGATCTGCAGAGAGATCAAGGGTCTAAGTACGAGGGAAATAGAAAATATCCTCTATCATTCATGGTGCTGACTCACGAAGAAGACTAGCGAGGCGGATAGGGGACATAGGGCCGAGCGCGCCACGATGCTCTGCATGAACCAGACATGCCTAGAAGCTCCAAAGCCTGTCGCCTATAAATAGGTGGTATTCCCTCTCTTTTTTCATTTCCCTTCTCCAAAAATTTTTCTTCTTTCTCTCTCAATTCACAAAGCTCGGTGTACTATACGAGTTGTCTCTCTGAATTGAGTCTTCACAGTGCACAATGAGTCCTCGACTCCATGTTTTCTCTCCACAATCCGGCTTTGAACTCCGAGGCAGAGCCCTGCGAACAATCTTCACGAGTGGGCTACGTGAATGCACTTTGCAAAAGATATTCATGATCCAGGACAAAAAACATCAAATAAAAGAACTTAATGGACAACCAACAAGCTACCCATAGGGTACTTTCAGACGCTGCTTGGAGGGATGAAACTGAGAACAGTTTGGGGCTAGGAAATTTAGTCTGGATCCACTCGAACCATAGTTCATTGGTGGAGCTATTGTCGAAGAGCCATAAGAACTACCATCTATGTAAGAGGTTTCCCATGTTTGGCTTCGGGCCGAGGGATGACGTATTCATTCCTAAAGCAGGTAGGGACGAGCGAGCTTACTAGTTCTGGAGCACGTTGTGTCAGCACTGATGGTTCAGGGCACCCGATGGTCATGCCCGGGAGGACTTCACTCCTGTCATTGTTGACTGCTTATAAAATCAATTAAACAATGTCGACAGGAAGGCACTGCAGCTGGAGACCTCCCCTCCTCTATACCGAACCATCCTCAAGGTGGCACTAGGGATCCCGAAGAAGGGGTGGTCTGACGAATGGCACCTACACCAGAGCAGCAATTTTACGGACTATTGGGCCTAGGACTACGGGGTAGGTGCCTCATGTGAGGAGTTCAGAGTGGAGCTGAGAAGAGTGGGCCTCTATGAGGCAGCCTGGGCTTCCCAGTTTTACATCTACCAGCCAAAGTAGCTAATGACGGAGCTATTGAGCCGTTGGTCTACGGGGACCAATACATTCAACCTATGTCATGGGGAAGTCGGCATCAGCCTATGGGACATGCATCAGATCTCGAGAGTCCCAATACTAGGGCCGGTGTATGACAAATTCCTCCTGGCTATGGGTGTGTGGGAAGATCCAGAGCAGATGTCATGTCTAGCGATGGCATTGATGGAGCTTGTGCCTAGGGAGGATTAGGAGGCAGTGATGGATTTCCACTTCAAGCACTGGATCAAGAAGTTTCTGAACATTCGAGAGAATAGGCAATTTCCAGCGAGGCCTCGAACATTCCCAAAGGGGGCTTGGAGTAAAGAAAACTCATACTGGAGGCTATTGGAGAATAGCTAGTGGAAGACCTGGGGGTTCAGTGTCAGCACTAAGAAACAACCAATAGTCAGGCTGGCGGCATTCATCACAGCTCTCATCTGTGGTGGGATCCTTCGGTGAGGGATACCAACATGGGAGTGAGGCCAAATACTTCCATCATCGAGTCTGCACTGGCGACAGGAGGGCGGGTCAACCATGAGATCCTGATGCTGGACAAGTTGTACAAAATGTTGTAGCACATCAGTAATGGGAAGAGGCCACAGAGAGTATGCAGGACATTCCATCTCCTGTACGGATTGATGGAAGCGCACATCAGGGAGATTAATGAGTATTTGAACCCCATATCACCACTAGGGTTGAACTTCCATTTCTAGATCTTAAACGTTGCGTGGAGCTTTCCTTCTAAGCTGACTGCACCATCGGTTCTGAGCTGGGTGCGGAGGGTGGAGGAATTCAATTTCCACCCATTCCCTCTACCGAAGGGGGCCTTCAAGGATGATGTCCATGGAATGGAAGAGCACCAAGCCTACCTCCTGTACTTTCGATGAGGTTTCTTGGTGGCCCGGGTGGACCGCGAGCGTCTTTGCGGGCCATACACCCCACACCATTTTTCCAAGAAATTCCGGTGCCTACCTCCGCTGACCACCGTCCTTGGGCTGGTAAAAGAATATGCCCAGATCTGGGAGGTGGCCTATACATGGTAGATGCTGAAGCAGCCAATCGTCCTGGTTGGTGGGGGTGAGATTCTCGATCTAGGGGTTGAGGCCGGAAGGCGACAACTTCATCTCGTAGTGGTGGGGATTCTGTAGTGGCGGCGCCCACACCATTTCAATGGGGAGCAGTGGTAGCAGATCCGGCAGCTGCCCTAGAGTCGGTGGTCCGAGGAGAACAGATTCATCTAGAGTGGCGACAACCGAGGGGATTCCGTAGGATTTCTACTCAATCCCAGGGGAAACAGTTGCGCCACATTGACATTCCAGATAATGCTGTTTTCTCGAAGGCCTGGGACATCTATGAAGTCAACCGACAATTCCTCGGCCCATCCGATTTATGGCAGCACGTTAACCGCCTCAGGATGGACTTGTCGAGGATTGGCCTTATTAGATCCAGCTTTACAGTATCCTAGGCAAGGGCATAGTAATACATAGCCGGGCTGGAGGACTTCCTCCACTCTCAGGGTGCCTTACACCTGATGACAGACCAGGTTAGGGTGCTGCTGAGTCGTACAGTCCCACTGCAACTATCACCTGCTGACCTGAGGGAGCATTTCCATCTACCGGAAGAATCAGATGAATCTTCCTAGGGGGATGAGGCCAGTAGAGAGAGTTCACTGGAGGAGGGTGAAGTCAGCGATCAGTCCTCGGATCTTGAAAATTTCGTGGAGGCCCTCGAGGTAAAATCCCAAGTTCCTTCTTCAGAGTCTGCCCTTGGTTACTCTGGACTCCTTATCCACATCTGCACTGTGCAAGAGGACCTTGTGCATATACCTTGTTCCCACCCCTCAGTGGGTGCTGACATGGGACCTTCGGGATCTATACCCATTTCTGCATCAACTGCCATGTCTAGAGGGGCTGGGATAGTCAAGGTAGCTCACCCAAAGTCTCCAGACTAGCCAACCATATACGGGGGGGCTGCGTCTCAGGGTTTTGACGACATCAGCCCGAGAGCAAGACCAGGTATTTGACCTCTATAAGTCTTCCCCACTGAATCTACAACTTCCATCCCCTAACCGCGTTAACTGACATTCAAATCCCCTTCTTGGCATGTAAAATCCTTCAATTGGCCTGGGCTGCTGTGGTGACGTAGGTCGGGGCTTCTGGTAGTGCTTTTCCCTAGGGCATTCCAATGGTCATGGAGCCGGACATCCAGCCTGACCAAACTGCAACACTCTCGATCACCAGCGAGGGTGCCAGTGGGACTGTGCCCAAGGTAATTATGGTGGGATACGATAGTGAGGATCAACTAGATGGTTCAGGCCCTACCATGCACGATCTAACGCCATACATGGACACGATTGAGGAGTTCCTGGGGGCATTCCCTGCATACATGCCGACCAATAGCACCGACGGGGACGAGACGACCTCTAACGTGGAGGAAAGAAAAGTAGTATGTCGCCGATCATGGAATTTGATCACACGATTCATCAATGATACCCCCTATCACTATGGTTGGGTGAGATGGACATGTTTCCCTCATGGCTGCACAAACTATGCGCCGATGGATTGGATGCCCATTTCCCTCACATGCTCATCCAAGATCTTATGGTGGAATGTATTAGGGAGTATGACAGGGGTATTAGCATAGGCTGGTAGAGGATGAAGGGGGTGAACATTAAGAGACTTTGGGAGACCTAAAGTGAGGTTTAACGGTTGCAGGCCTGGGCAGATGAGCATTCCACTTCTCTTGATGCATAATCAGAGCTCATCTCACTCTTGAAGGCCCAGCTGGAGGAGGCCGAATAGGGCATGAAGCGAGCCTCTGAAGAGATGTCTGTTATACTGCCTGGTGTGGAGTGGGCTAGGGTCGCGGTCAGCGAATTCTGCCCTCTCGCTGTCAAAAAGGAGTGGGAGGTGAACAGGCGGCAGTAACTCCTAGACGCCAGTAGCCAGAGGGTGGCAGAGCTGCCACATTCATTTGATGGGGTCAATCCATCCTTGGGGGGAGTCAACCCCCAGGTACTGTAATGACTACTAACCCTTAAACGTACTTTCATGCTTTGATTGTTTGAATCTCATAGCGTGCATGAGTTCCATCATTTTACATTGGTTTATTTTATCATTATGTTGTTCGCGGAGCATCCAACGATCATTCCCAAAGCTCACGTGGGTCAAACCCGATGTGAGAAACAAGGGATGACCCCTTATCACCACATCTAAATGTAAAAGTGCAAACCAAGCTTTGGGCATCTGGGGTTTGGACAACCGGTCCAGATTTCTGGGAGGAAATAGGAGAGACCTGACTGGAGAATTAAGCTCTCATAACAACCGAATTAATGTCTCCCTAATGTGCTCTTATGCACAGATGGGGTAACACCAGGGGCACTGAAATCGATCTGAACAGATGGTAATGTGAGTTGTGAATCATGATACCTAGGATTTGGAACATTGTGGGGGTGGCGTGGCAATAAAGAATAACTGTTGACCACATTCGAAACACAATATTCTTATTTCATTAGCCTGGTGTGGGGATAGAAAATGAGGGTCAACCATTGACCATGTTCAAAACACGGGACCAAACACAAAATGCCATCGGTTAGTCTTTCAAAACATTGTCCCAGGACAATAAGCGGGCCATAGGCTGAGCATCCATACTGTTAGGGGGTTCCTCCAGATGTGAAAGAGGACGAGGTTCAGAATAAGGGGAATGCAAAGCATGGAATGAGGAGTGATGGCTTGTTAGAACCGAATCCAATACTCTTGAAATTACGCCACCATAGTGAAAGAACACTGGATAGAAGCATCAGTTTGATCATGGATCATTCCTACTTATAAACAGGTCCTCTCTAGCGAGGGATCCTTCACTTCCCAATGTTATCTTGGGGCATCCCGAACTTGTTCAGGGCAGAGATGCAGTTGCACGGTTCCCCACAAGGGGTCGGGCCAAGGTGCTGGAAATCAGGAGGAAGAGGACTTATGATTCTTGGGGCTGGGCCCTAGGAAAAATACCAGGGTGTCTCTATGTATTCCATGAGGATGTGAATCAAGCCGCATGTAGTTCTGGAAGCACAGTTTAACATCATGAAGGACGATGAGAAGCCTGACTGTGCCAGTGCACATCCTTCCAAAACAAGTAAGCCCACATGGGTCAAGCTAGATGTGGGAAACAGGAAGTAATGGGGGACTTTCCCGACACATGAAGGAACATGTTAGGGAAATGGGAAGCTCGGTAAATGTTGGCCTATCGATGATAACCCATCCATGTAACGCAACTAGATGTGCGAAGATGTAAAGTCGAATTTGTCGGAATTACATCACAAAATGAGGAAGTGGAAATGTGTGAATCATGATGCTCGAAATCCGGACCACAATGGTGGTGGCGTGATGATGAAGGATAACTGTTGACTATGGTTGAAACGCAGCATCCACATCGTGTTAGCCTGGAATGGGGACAGACAAATGAGGGTCGACTGTTGACCATCTCCGAAAAATGGGACCTGTTGCAAATGTCGTCCGAGATACTTAGAGATGTTGGCCCAAGATGGTAGGAGAGCGCTTAATCCTAGCATCAATGCCATATGGGGGTCGTTTTGGATGTGGAAGAGGATGAGGATCCAAATAGAAATCTCACGAATCTTGGACATAGAATGGGGGTAATGTCCCCATGAAAATTCCACACTTTGAGCTCTTTGTCAAACGCATCTATATAAGACAACGAGGCGAATTAGATAGTGGGAGTCGAGTCCCTTCCCATAGGGTGATCTTAGTTTAGGGGCATAGAACTCAGACCATGGATGGTAGGAAATGCAGGAGACAGAAGGTGGGGTAATAATAAAAACCCGACATTAATGGGAACCGGGGGTTCCAACCATCACGTGTTCTTAGAGATGTTTTAGGTCGAGGGACCAAAAACGAGAGTTGAGCTGGGCCTAAGGAAAAGTTCAAAGGTGTTCCTACGTACCCCATAAGGATGTGGATCAAGCTACACATAGTTCTTGATGAGATCTTTGTTTATGGTCTTAGATCCCGGACCATGGATGGGTTAAAACCCCTCAATGTAAGTGCAGACCACAACCCGATCCCTAAGCCCATTCGAGTTAAACTCGGTGTGGGAAACAAGGGAATAAGATGTCTATTGAAATACCTAGAACGCACACCAAAGGTAAATCGGTGTGGTGCCCCGAATTACGCCCCTATCACGGTTTTGGTCCTCCTAATGTGCAGATGTGCACTGATGAACAGTACCAAGAGTTTCGAATCTCTACTTAGACATGATGAGGTGGATAAGGATATGAATCATGTAAACAATATTTTGTGATTAATGGGGTTAGCGTGGTGATGGAGGATAACTTTTTATCGTGTTCTAAACATATTATCAATATCCCATTATCCTGGTGGGAACAACAAATGAGCATCGACTGTTAACCATATTCGCAATATAATATTTGTATCAGCTTGTTGTCTGCAACCCTTGAGGACGTTGGGCCATAATGGTAGGATATCTCATAGGCCTAACATCCATGCCACTTGGGGGGCCCCTTCAGGTGTGAAATGGGATGGAAGCTCTAATGAAGGGGAACACAAATCCTGAAAATTGGGTACAAACATGTCCAAGCAGAGTCCAGCATTCTAGGTACTAAACCAGAGTGCCCTTAGAAGCATTGATGAACCACCAAAAAGGGTCAATGAGGGTACCCAAGAGGGATAGGAACATGAAATGGTCATTACAAGCCTGTTGTGAATGAGGACGTAATCCCATGGCATGCCATATACTCCCCTCCTCAGGGAAGGTTAGTCCAAGGGGCCGAGGTGAAAGGGAGATTCCTGGGAGATGGGGCTGGACCCGAAGTCTAGACATTCGGGTGGCCCTATGTGTCCCGTGAGGATGCAAATCAAGACACATGTAGTTCTTGAAGGTACACGGGGGTAAGACACCCTAACGAGGGAGGTGTAAGACTTGGAGAATAACCCGAATTTAAATGTGGGTGTAATCCCGCACTATACCATACACTCCGAGTAAGAACTTGGGCCAAGGGGTTTGAGGCTAGGTCTTAGTCAGGGAGGCCTGACCAATTTGCAGTTTAACGCCTTGCAGTGAGGACAAGGGTCAAGGTCCTGAGAAGGAGAGGATATGGTATCTCGTCTAGGGATGTGTACGACATGGTGAGAAACCCAACGTGAACGAGGACATAATCCCATACCACACAGCACAATCCCATGAGTGAAAACCTGGGCCGAGGCCCTAAAAGGGACAAGGGGCCTGATAGTTGGCATCGCCCAGAGAGAGTTCGTCACTTGGAGACACAACGTGCCAGAATGAACCACTACACCCGATGTTTGGGACATGTTGGGGTGGTTCCAATGTCGCAGGACAACTGTTTACCATGTTCAAGACACATCATCCCTATAGAAACCTGAAATGGGAGCAGCAAATGAGTATCGACCACTGACCATATTCGAAATGTAGGACTTGTATCATCTTGTTTCTCCGCACCCTCGAGGACGTTGGCCCGAAGTGGTAAGAGAGCCCTTAAGCCTAGAATCCATACCATTTGGGGGCCCTTCTAGACAAGGAAGATGAGGGAGTCCCAGTAAAGGAGTGGGCGAAGCATAACTGTATCCATCTATGAAATAGGAGAACATCTCCAGGGAGCGGGATGTATGAATGGATCGAGGCTAGCTCGATGTGAATTAGGGAAAATGTTTACACCCCTGCCATATTTTTTCACCCGAGGGGAAGATTATGGAATTTGGGCTGGGCTAACAGAAGAAATGTCTAGGCATTCCTATGTATCCCTTATGGATGGGAATAAAGCCATACGTTGTTCTCAAGATGGATTTTAACATCATACAGGACGATGAAACGTTTAATATCATGTAGGACCAAACAATTTAAGGTCATGTAGGACCATCGTGCAGTTTAGGGTCATGCGGGACGATTATTTTAAGGTCGTTTAGAACCGTTAGGCTCAGGAAAAGTATTTCTTGAGGAACATGGCATTGGTGGGAGGAGTTATACACTCACCATCCATGCTCACCAAAGAATATGCTCCATTGGGGAAAACCCTGTGGACTATGTAAGGTCCTTCCCATCTGGGCTTCAACATGGGTTGTTTCCTGCCAGGGATCATTAGTGCTCAGAGGGCCAATACCATGTCACCTTGCAGAAAAAATTGGAGGTGAAACTTTTGTTGAATGCCTAGCCATATTATTATGATGTCTTTATAGATTTTGCAGGGCATAGAGCCTATTCTCGTCAAGTGCTTCCAATTTAGCTAGATGGATTTCGGGCACCTTATATGGCATCTGTTGTCCATAGAACATAGTGCAGAACAATAGCAGCTGGATCTTGATGGGCAGGACTGCCTGAGCCCTGTACACCAAGGAATATAGGTTCACCTGGGTGGAATTACGAGTCGCCGTCTGATAGGCCCAGTGGGCGTTGGGGAGCATGTCCGTCCAACTCTTCTTGTTATGACCAACCATTTTCTGTAGAATGTTAGAGAGGATTTTGTTTAATGACTCGATCTTCCCATTTTTCTATGCATGATAGTGGGAGGTATGGTTTGAACGGATATTGTACTTGGTGTACAATTTCTTCAGCTCGGCTGCTCGGACGTTAGTTCCATTATCAATGAGCACAATGTAAGGGAATCCAAACCAGTGGATGATATTGGAACTCACAAAGTCAATGATGGAATGGGCCTTGAATTCCTTGAGTGGAACTACTTATGCCCACTTGGAGAAGAAATCTGTGGTGGTCTAGATGAACCTGAATTGGCAAGTTGTCACCGGTGGATATGGTCCCATTACATCGAGTCCCCACACCGTAAATTTATAAGAGTAAATGGTGGAGTGGAGAGGTTTTGGAGGCCGATGCAGGAAGTTATCATGAACATTACATGTGTGAAATCTCTTGGTGAACTCAATAAAATCATGGATCATAGTGGGCCAGAAGCACCCCAGTCTCCGGATTTGATGGGATAGCTTTGCCCCATCCTGGTGGGCACCACAGGAACCGACATGAATCTCTTTCATGACCTGTAGAATCTCAACTCCTTGGATGCAACGGAGGAGAACACCATCGAAATCGTTCTTATAGTGGATCTTCTCAAGACTGGGACCAATCTGGAGGGTAAACTACAGCGTGCGGCATCAGATTTCCTTGCGTTTGTCATGATCAGCCAAGAGGCAACCATTTTGGATATTCTCGACAAAAGGGGGTCTCCAGTCCGGAGTCTCTTGAACAACTGCATCCAGAGAACTTGGGAGTCTTGTCATGGAGGTCCCAACAGTATGATGGCTTACTCGCAGGTCATCATCATCCTCTGTGGTGATGGTGGCAATGACTCTCCGGTGTTCCACATGTATAATAATCTCGTCATGCTCGGGCTCTGCAAGTGATGCAACTAAGATAGACAAAGCATCCGCTCAACCATTCTAAGACCGAGAGACATGTGTATCCTACGGTTGATAAGGGAGCTAGGCCATTAGATAGAGGGTGCGCTCCAACAATGGTGTGAGATCTGGATTTCTGACAACATAGCCGTCGTTGACCTGCTTGATGACTAGCTCGGAATCCCTGTTCACATGAAAATGGGGCACATCGATCTCGGGAGCCAGCTCGAGGCCAGGGATAGGAGCCTGATACTCTGTCTCATTGCTGGTGCAGCCTTCTAATAACATAAATGAGTATGGCAGAGTGGCTTTCACTAGGGTAATAAAGATGATAATCAGGTCTACTCTGTCGAGCCTAGGATTATTGAGCCTCCTACCGGTGGGGCTCCGGGAGGCACCATCAAAGTGCATTTTCCAACATGGGATAACTTGATCAACTGAGAGGATTTCCTCATCAGGAAAATCCAGGTCCATGGACTGATCCGCAAAGGTTGGATGGGAAGATAGAAAGACTTCCAATGTCTGTGCCTTGATAGCCTTCTGAGAAAAAAACCTGATGTCGAACATCTGGAGGATTACCACCCACTACGCTAGTCGATCAGTCAACATGGGGTATTTCTGAATATACTTCATCAGGTCTACTCGAGACACCAGCTATACCTTGTGGTGCTACAGGTAATGCCGCAATTTTTTTACGGTGAATATGAGAACAAGGTAGCTCTTCTCTATGGCAGAGTATCTGGTTTCCGTATCGAGGAGCATGTGTCTGAGATATTAGAGGTTGTTCTCTATCCCCTCCTTGTTCTTCTGGGCAATAAGGGTGCTGAGTGATCGTTCTAGGGTAGTCACATATAGGATTAGCGGCATCTCGGAGATGGGTGGCATTAAAACTGGATGATGGAGCAAGTACTTCTTGATTTTCTTGACCGTAGTTTGGCACTCTTCTTCCCATTCATAGGCATAGCCTTTCTTCATTAGCCGAGAAAATGGCTTACACTTACCAGCCAGATTTTCAATGAATCGACATATGTAGGCTAAGTGACCTTGAAAACCTCAATGCTTTCGGATATTTCTAGGGGGAGGCATCTGGCTGATTTCCTTGCTCTTCTCTGGGTAGACCTCAAAGCATCAGTACATAACAACAATGCCATGAAACTTCTCGAAAGTGACTCCGAAGGCACACTTCAATGGGTTCAACTTCAAGTGTTGGGAACGAAGTAAACTAAACACCTTCTCTCGGTCCATAAGATGGTCCTAGCACTGGCGAGATTTGATCACTAGATCATCCACATATCATTCAACTTATGTCAAAAGGAGTGCCTTGAATATGCGAGGCATGGACCACTAATAGGTGGAACCCACATTCTTCAGGCCGAAGGGAATAACCTGGTAACAGAAAGTACCTTGGGGTGCCTTGAAAGCTATGAACTCTTCATCCTTGGGGGCCATACAGATCTAATTATATCTAGAGTAACCATCCATGAAGGAGAGGGCTTAGAACCCGGACACAGTGTCAATCATCAATTCTGTCACTAGAAGGGGGAAATCATCCATCATACAATGACGGTTGAGATCTCAGAAGTCGACACAGGCTTTGATCTATCCATTATTCTTTCTAACTCGCACAATGTTGGTGAGCCACTTGGGGTACTAGACCTCCTTGACGAAGTTTTCCCTAATGAGCTTGTCAAATTTAGCCTCGACCATGGTATCGTGAGAAGGGTGCATCTTCCTAGGAGGCTGCTTAAACCTGCGATGGTTTGTCAGGAGACCGAGGCAGTGGATAGCTACCTGAGGATCTATCCCTTGCATCTCATCGTAACTCCAGGGGGAATACATCACGGTGCTATTTAAGGAAGTCCACGTAATACTGCTTCTCCACTAGGGACATGGTGGCACTGATCAATGTGGGTCTCGGACCTGTCTTGATATCAAGGTTCACCTGTACCAGTTTATCGATAGTGGCAGAGACGCCTTCTTCAAAGGCTGGGAGAGCATCCTCCAAATCCTCTTCTTCACTTGCATAAAAGGGATTCCCAGTGGGTGAGGCTTCAACTTAGTCGGAGGAACCTGACGGGAGGCTGGTACCGGCCTGGACAACAGTGGACAGCGCATCTAGAGATTCATGCACCGTTGAGACCATGGAGATGAAGGCAGTCGATCCAATCCCTTCTGGCCTTCGGCCCAAGGGGCCAAACTTGATGATATCAAAGCAATAGTGGCACATTGTCTTTATCCAATTAATCCCATCCCGGAGAAATAGACATGTATGATATACAGTCGTTGCCATGGGGTGGAGGTCCCAATACCATACGAGGGTAGGAGGTTCCGGGATCACCTGAGCCTAGTTTGCATAGGAGTATGAGGTGATTTCACATCATCACTTGGACTTGGGAATATTCCTCCCTCTTGTACCAAAGGAAACAAAGAATTACCCCATGTCAGGGGTCGTTCCCTCCAATCGATGGATTGTGTAGACGTAGGCGTCATCCAGACCTTCCTAGTGGTCACTGGTGACCATGGCGGGCTCATCCTCACTTGCTAGAATTTTCTTATCCTTGGTCTTGTAATATTCATCATCCATATAAATGGATTCACAAGAGTTGAAAGGAGATTAATCACCTTGGAGGATGCCTACTCGTCCATTAAGGGATTACCTTAGGCATTGGTGGCATGACTAGGGGACCTCCGTGTGTAGATGGTTCCATGGTCTACCCATCAATGCATTGTATGCGGTGTCCTAGGAGACTACCATAAATTCAGTACATGCAACTAGGCCCCCGAACTAGGTCTTCAAACATATCATACCAACCAAGGTCTGCTTTGTCTTGTCATATCACTAGATCCTTAAATCGGAGGGAGTTAGGTCATCCTCAGATAACCCCTACTTCCATAGTGTCCATGTCGGGATAAGGTTGATCCCAGAGCCGGTGTCAATGAGATAGCGGCGAACCTCAATGGAATTAAATTATCCGATGATGTAAATCGGGAGGATGTTCCCCTATATGAGGAGCCTTCATCTTCTCTAGAGAACGAGATGATGTCCTGGAATTCGACTTCCTCAACTGTCTCAGCATGGAAAGCTTCTGCAGCTGCTACCTTTGTCTCAAACTGAAGGGGGCCCCTTAAAGCATCAACGAGGGCCTTGAGCGTATCTAATGACAAGTGGAGGAAATCTTGTATGGAAAGCCTTACTAGGATGCAGAAAGGTTCTTGAGGACATCGTACTTCCATTCCAAGCGAGAACTTCTACTTACAGGAAGCTGCTCTGTGATTCGAGACATGGAAGGCCCTACCGGCTGGACTTGCGGCTGGCTGGTGCTAGGCACGTTCCACTATTCACTAGTCAAAGCCTGAAGAGTATCTCCCAGATGATATCCAGATGACTGAGGTCAGCCTATAGTGGGGTGAAGCTGGTCATGGCATGTCCGAAGTGGCTCTGCCTGATCCAGTAGCACAAACGGTGGTGGATGGGGTCCTGACAACACTAGATGAAGAGGCTACGAGTGATGAGCTCTGAACTGGGCCTGCTGTCTGGTCTCGGTGGCAAGCATGGCCTGGCTGGAGGTGCCAAATTATGTGATTTGACAACCCATATAGTCACGGATTTTTCGATGTTGGCGTTGGCTGGGGACGTTGGGTAGGTTCGCCTGGCATTCCCTCTCGTCAGGAGTCATATTGGGGTTTACCAAGTTGACGGTATTAACCGAAGCGTACCCTTGACTATCACTCGAAGAGTCATCCACTAGTGGGAAGATTCTAGGAGGGATCCCTATCTCAGGGGGCATAATGTCTCCAAGAGTGCGGGACGACGATGGCATTGGCGGGGCACAATGCTTCTTCTTGCACTGTCGATGCTTGCTCTTCTAGGAAGAGGCCGGGTGACATGATGATGTAGAAGTGGTGGTCGCAGCTTCTGATGGATCTGGCTAATTTAGGTGTGCCTGAATGATTCCATGGGTGTGAGAAACTGTTTTACGAGCCATCCAATCATCCTTTTTTTGTGATCTGTTGTTGGGAACCTGCTTCCACTCACATTCTCCATCGCTACTGCTATCTGGCCTCACAAAGACACCTTCCACTTGTGTCGGGGCTGGGCCCAGCCCGACTATGTTATTATCGACCTGGTCATGCGGCCAGCCATTAAACCCATAGAACTGCTTGATCATGTGCCCTAGAATCTGATGATTGGTGCAGTAGTTGGGTCAATGGGTGAGATTCACCTTTGTCGGCCTTCTACACTCAGGAAAGCGTACAATCCCCTACTCTAGGGCGCTATGGAAGTAACCGGAGACCTAATTCTCACTGAACGAGTAATAATGGTGTCTTCATTCCAGATAGAGAGACCTTGGATCCCGGCCATGATGAGGAACCGGTGGATCCTGCAGAGGAGGCAGAACTTGTTTATCCCACCAGGCCGGTGGTGGTGCATTATGTAGGGGCACCTGTCGATTCTGAGGACACTGTAGAGCCGGAAACTGTGCCTGTGGGGGAGGACCTCTGTGAGGCTGGGGAGCTGGCTCCACTGGTAGCAATTCTTCCAGCCTCTCTACCTGGGCCACTACGGTGAGAACGTCTTTGGAATCTATCTATTTTGTGATTATAGGAGGCAATGGCCATGTCTGTCTAGCCTGTTGCAGGGATTCCTCAAGGTGTTGGGCCTTGTCGGAGAAGACTCGGAACCCTCCGGGATAGTTCTGGGTGATCTGGGAAGGAACTAGTTCCATCTTAACATTCCCTGCGCACATCATCAGTAATTTCTCTTGAGTTAGTGGCATGTCGAGAGAGTATTTTAGCCCCTTCTACCGGGTGATAAAGACTGTGACTCGCTCATCCAGACTTTTCTTGCACTTGAAGAGGTCTGCGAGGCTGGTGTTCTGGGTGGTAGAGCTGAACTGGTAGAGAAACTGCCTATGAAGCTCCTCCCAGGTGGTCATCGATCCGAAGGGGATCTAGTTGTATCAGACGAATGTCGGCCCCTCCAGTTTCTAAACAAAATAGCTGAGAATAGCGGCCTCCTTCTACGCTGGAGTCCCCAACATGGGTCCACACCTCAAGTCAAAGTGCGATAAATTATATGGCGATTCCCCAGTCCCGTTAAAGGGGGATAAGGTGGGATTTTCGAAACCTGGAGGCACTAGCATATCATCCACCCAGGCCGGGTATGGCTTTCCATCTGGAGGGATTTCCACCGGTCATGTTTCCAATGCCTCGAGGCGATCTATGAGTGCCTCCATAAGATCATCTGGATGGGGGTCCTTGTCTTGATGGGGATCCCTAATCAGGAGTGCTTTTCCAGGCTCCTTGACATAGTAGACAAGTTCCACGGCTTGTGGAGCGACTTGTGGAGTGGCCTGCGGGGTAGCTGGGGGAACCTGGGCCAGATTCCTTGGATTTCTGTGCTGTTTGGAAGGTTTTGGTGAGACATACCGTGCCCTATTTTCGTGAGCTTCAAGTTCAGCCTAGTCCGCAAGAGCAGTATGATTGGGGTTTCCTGGGGTCATCTCGCCGAGGGGTAGTTGTTCCTTCCCCTGATGCCCCGGCCTAGGATCACCATAATCGGGTTGTCTCCCTACAGCGCATTCAGCCAGGAGTTTGTTTACCATCCTCTGATGCTCAGCACGTTGTTGGTGCAGCGTGGCCTTCTTGGGGTCCACCTTCGTCTTCTACACTGAGGTGGACGGGTCGGAGTGTTTGACACCTCCAACATGCTCTTTTCCCTTACAAGCATTACGGTTCAGTACCAACACCTCGTTGGGCACATGGAGACCTAAGAGGTTCCTCTACTGACGATTAATTCTCCTCGATGGATCCAATAGTGGTGGAACACTCTCAGGGGGTACGTCTCCATCAAGAAACTCCATCTCGTCCTCCTTATCCATGACATCGTCCATGTGGACCATTACCCTTCCCAGGGGCATGTCCTCAATATCACATAATGAGTCAGGCTACCATCGGATAGGGTAAAGAGGAGGGTAGCTTACTGCCCCCAGCCATGGACTTGCACATGGGGTAGCCTCCCCAATAATTTTGCAGAGTACCTTGATACTCTGAATGAAATGCTGCTGGAGGGCCTCACGGTGTCTTGGTGACTCGGGGCGCTAGGCCAACGGGAGTGCGGTCTGATTGAATAGACGCCACTACTCACTGAGGTCTTCTAAATGTGTTTGGATCCAAGGATTAACCACATGCTGATGACAGAGACTGAAATGTGTTTCCCAGAGGGTATAGTGGAGACACTCAACTTCCTCTGGTGTGGGGGACTCGGGTATGTAGAAATCCCACGCTATTGTGGGCCAAAACTTCTTAGAGAAGTGGTCCACTACAAGGATGACCCCGAAGCTCCTCAGCTCAATTTCAGGTTCTGGACCTTGATTTCCCCACATGCCAACTATGGGCAGTTGAGGTACTGGGAGCAGTACTGATGCAGACAGCAGGGACGACAGGCTGGACGGTGGAGAGTACAACGAGAGGGATGACTGGTTTCCGATTCATGGGCTATCCTCCGAAGAGTGTAGCGACCAGGCCTCTACGTCACGATAAGAGGGGATGAAGACTGACATTCCCGGATCAAAGGCCAGGGCTGCTGGTGGTGGGTCACGCTTCTGCTTGCCTGCCATTGGTCCCCAGAACAGCTCACTGTGATCTCTTACGAAGGTAGAGTGAACTTCCGACGATGATGGTGGTGATTTCATGACTGTGACCTGCAGGGTTGCCAAGTTTTCATCCTCACGGATATACCGGCAGAGGGAGGCGGGAATCCTATGGAGCCCACTTTCTGGGAGCACTAGGTTGATGCACCTTGTTCCTGCCCCGACCCTCGACTCGGGTGAGATAGGGGAGGGTTCTCGAGCTGGTTTGTACTCTTCTTCAGAGTCTAAGAAGCAGACTTTTTTGATCTTCATCTAGGGTTTCCTAGAATTCTTCTTGTGGCGGCGACATCCTTCCATCCTACACCTGGGTAGCTCCTCGAGACAGGACCGATTTTTGACATGGGGTCCTTCAACTTCATTGGTGCTGGGGAGGAGAGGGTTTCCACTCTAGAAAGTTGAGGTGTGAGGAGCACCAGGACAAATTTCGAAGGGGGCATGGGGAGGAACTCCATGAAAAACACATGAGTGGGAAAAACCTCCTCTGCAACCGATGAGAGCATGGGGAGGACCTCCATGCTTGGTGCCGGTAGAGCGAGGCTGGCCTTCACCCCTCAGGTTTCCGAGGGGAGGAGGACCTTCACCAACTACAGAGAGGACATAGGGAGACCCCCACATTAGCGAAAGACCGGATGGGTAACGTATCCACGTCAATGGTTTGGGGTAGGTGGAAGGGCTCTATTCCTGGTGTGATGGGCACAAGAGAGGATTCCATATCGAACATCTATGACATGGGGCAGACCTTCATTTGGATTGGGGGTAACATGGGGTATACCCCCATGCCAACCCTCGAAGAGGGGAAGACCAACGTTCTATGTTGTGGCGGTATGGGGAGGACCTTCGTACGGGGTGGCATCGCTACGGGTTGGTTCGCCATGACCACTGCTCACACCTGCGACCAAAAGAGTAAACCGAGCATACCCGTGGGGCGGTTGGGGCCTTGATCCTAGTTAGGGCCTATAAGTGCCCCTGTTCAGTGTGTGAAAGGACTTGATGATATGCATCAACGATAGTTCGACCCACAGTAGACATCGATGTTGATGCCCCTTGTCGGGTGTCCTTATCTCGTGTTCGACACTGGCGTCGGGTCGGGCGAGCCAGTGCTGGTGGTGAAAGTGCATAGCCTACCTGCTCCTCTGACAAGGCCGAGCGGTGGTGCTGACGCGGCTGGGTGGGGGCCATTTCTGGGAGCCCCTGGATTGAGACTCTGACCGGGCTGGGCTGGACATCACCCACCTCATCAGCGTAAGGCATGGAGTCATTAAAGCGCTCCGGGGACAGGCTCCCAAAACGATTGAATGTTGGGGTGGGGCGTAGCGGCTCCCTACACGGCCATCGGGGGCAGCGTTGATGGTGGGGCCTGGATGCCACCAATTCCAGGTGGGCCATATCCTAGGTTGGGATTATTCCCTCCTCCTTGTAACAACGTACGAGGTTGTTAATCACCCTTCATTGGATAACTTCCTATGGAGAGATGGTGCATGGGCTCCCCATGGTTTAGGACACAGGAGCAGTTATAGAAGTGGTGAAGCCACGAGGAGCGACAATGCTGGCATTCCCTAGCCCCTGTGTAGGCGAGCGGGCAGTGATCGCATTCTATTAGTAGCTACCTAATTCATGAGAAGTAGAGAGATGAACTCGTTAGTGCTGAAAGGCAAAAAGAACCGATGACCAATGCCTCAGTGCCATCCCGCATTCCATGACTAGTAATAGGGATCCATGTTGACAATGTCGCAGAATGGGATGTCCAACGTTCTACTTGCCCAAATTCTAGCGAGTTTCATGCCAGGACCACTATTTTCTTGGCAGGACCCAGTGCTGGATAGATGAATCTGATTACATGTCAATACATCGATGCCCCTAGTGCTACTAATCTCCATATTGAGGAGAATATCTTCACGTCGGGTTCACCATTTTTGTTTCTGACGCTTTCGTCGGGGCACGCACGTCCACTTGCATGAGTGTGATAGGCACAGATTTGTTACACCGCATTCCTACTTTCCAAAAGGCAAGCAGCATCCGTTCCATGTTCACGGATTTTTTCTCATTGATCGAAATGGGATGATGGGATATCAGTTCTTCCTTCCATGGATTCCTCCTCAGAACTCATCACCTAGTCCGGTACTCCCTCATAGATTTAATACGTTGTTCGTGAAACTCTCCCGAAACCATATCTTCATGGACACCAGTTAATTACACTGCTTCTGTCAGGACATTCCAAGGGGTCCAATCAGGGATGCATACTTTGGTTAGGGGAGTAGTCACATTGGGGAATCACTGGCGTGTCTGGATGATGGGGAATTGGCGGGTCTGTCTTCTGTTCCTTATTATAGGGCTCCTTGGGGGCATGGAAGCCCTGATGAATCCTACATCGAACGCGGGGAATCATATTCCATGGGCATTTATCTGAGGTTTTCCTCAGCTTTCTATGTTTAACATAGTGTATGCCTCTTGTTTAATGTCCAACGGAGACAGATCGGGCTGATCAGAACACTTACTAGAGTGGATCAGACGGAGGAACCCCCGGGAGGGAACACCGATATTGGGGACATCACGTGGGAAACCTCCCAAATATTGTCAAACAGAATGAGGATTGGGGTGGAATGATCTCACCGGGATGTCGCGGCCTGGGTAAGAATTAGGATGGACGATGGATTTAGGCTTGATCCTCGAAGAGACTTCCTACGTATCCCTGTGGCGAGGAATCAAAGACCACGTAGTTTGGGGGGTGGGGGTGAATAAAGTTTAACATCTTGCGGGATGAGGGTGTACCGACGTGAAGGGGGTTAGAACAACAAAGTGTTGGTGGGATTGAACCTCAGTGAGGCTTCCTACATACCCTACCTTGGCAAGGATTGAAGACCACATAGTTCAGGATGGGGTGTGTCGGTGAACTGACTTAATGATAGACCTGGGGTTCGATGGCTATTTGGCATGAACCTTGGGGAGGCTTCCAACATACAATGCCTTGACATGGATCAAATACCACGTAGTTCGGGATGGTGTGTCAGAGAACCGACTTGAATAATGACCTTGGTCCAGGTAGGTGTTGGGCTTGAACCTCAGGGAGGCTTCCTACATACCATGCCTTGACATGGATTAAAGACCACGTAGTTCCAAAAGGTGTGGGGCTTAAACTCTAGGCTACCCATGGTGGAAATGGGATTTGGGGCTTGAACCTCGTGGAGGCTTCCTACATACCATACCTTGACATGGATCAAAGTCCTCGTAGTTTGGGATGGTGTGTCGGAGAACCAACTTGAATAAGTAATTTGGTCAACGTGGATGGTGGGCTCGAACCTCAGGGAGGCTTCCTATGTACTCTAACTTAGCAAGGATGAAAGGCCACGTAGTTCAAGAAGGTGTGTCGGAGAACCGACGTGAATAAGGACCTTGGTCCAGGTGGATGGTGTGTCAGAGAACCGACGTGAATAAGGACCTTGGTCCAGGTGGGTGTTGGGCTTAAACCTCAGGGAGGCTTCCTACATACCATGCCTTGAGAAGGATCAAATACAACATAGTTCTAGATGGTATGGGGCTTACACTCTATGCTTCCCATGGTGGAAATGAGTTTTGGGTATTGAACCTCATGGAGGCTTTCTACATACCATGCCTTGACATGGATCAAATTCCCCGTGGTTTGGGATGGTGTGTCGGAGAACCGACGTGAATAATGACCTTGGACTAGGTGGATGGTGGGATTGAACCTCAGGGAGGCTTCCTACGTACCCTGCCTTAGCAAGGATCAAAGGCCATGTAATTAAGGATGGAGTGGGGCTTACACTCTAGGCTTCCCATGGTGTTGGTGAACCGATGCAAATATGGTCGGAACGATCGAGTATTGGGCTTGAACACCGTGGAGGCTTCCCACACACCCTGCCTTGGCAAGGATCAAAGACATCGTAGTTCAGGTTATGGGGGTGTGGGTCTTACACTCTAGGCCGCCCAAGCTATTGGTGAACCGATGGTCAGAATGATCGGGTGGTGGGCTTGAACCTCGTGAGGCTTCCTATGTACCATGCCATGACATGGATCAAATCCTCGTAGTTTGGACAGAGTGGAATAGAGTTTGATGTCATGCAGGATAGGGGTGTCATCATGGGCGATGCTTACTCTAAGCCCACGTGAGTCAGGCTCGGTGTGAGAAACAATAGGTAGTAGAGACCTGAAGATCATGTCGTGAAAGGTGCGTCCGTGGGATGTGGAGTGGAGCTTATGCATGGAGCAGCCCAGGGAGAGAGATATTGGGACTTACTCCCAGATGGAGGCCCGCGGGAGACAAAGTGCAGCGGGATATGGATTTGGGACTAAAGAAAGGTGGATCCCCATTCCCTATCGTCCCCTCTACTGGCCTTGGGGACCGAAGATGAAAGGAGGAGCACCGTTCACCATCACGCCCTTGGTTGGCTTTGGTGCCGAGGGAGTGAGGAGGAACATGGGTGCTTCCTCTTGTAAGAAAGGTTAGGGGCATACACCAAGGTGGCTGCCATTCCCCGCGGACAAACGCCACCCCAATAAGGAGGATACCATCCCATGTGAGGGGTGATCCCATCCCCGCTGAGACGAGTGGGCATGGAGAATCTCCAAGGTAGGGGACCCTACGTGCGTGGCACAGGGCAGGTTACAATTTAATGTCATGTGCAAAGGACGATGGTGCTTGGAAGTGTATCGTTTTGCAGCTCAGATGATGTGGGTTCACTCCACAACCCTAGGACTTACATAACTTGTACCCTCTTCTCCTTGGTGCAGAGAGGGGATAGGAAAGGCTGTCAAAAGGGGGTGCCACGGGGTGGACCATCAAGGGTACCATGTTAGCGTGTCTATGTGAAAAGCAATATCCATTAGAATGACTATATGGAGAAGCATTTGGAAAAGCAACGCAATGGGTGGTATCTTCCAGGGTACTTTGTAGTCACATCGTGAAAACCTGGAGGGTCGCACGGTAAAAGGATTTTCCAAGTATATGGGTCCATAGGCAGGGGCCTTAGGGAGCTCTGTTGCTCCGCATGGAGAAGGGCACTTGGGAAGGGGAGTGCTTCGCGAAGTGGGGAGCCTTAACATTAGTATGGGTCCAAAGTGCAAATGGGAGGTACTTCGCGAAGTGGAAGGGCATTCGCAGAGCACAAACTCACAGAGAAAAGGTTCCTCGTGCAGTAAGGTGTTGAGAATCAATGTGCTTCGAGAAGTATAGTGACCCTGCCTTACATGTGGATCATGTGTACATGAAGGGTGCTTTGTGAATCATAAATTCTTCGCAACAACCCAGGTCCCGTTGGGGATCCCCTTCCTTTGCAAAGACCCTTAGGCTTTGCAAAAGGTATCCCACTCTTAAGAGGGGATCATGACGAGACAAGGGGGAGTCACTTCATGGAGCAGAAGTACCTCACACAACTCATGGTTCACAGAGCAGAAGGATGCTTCACGATTCGGGAGCCAGAAAGTCGAAAGGTCTGATTTTCCATCCCTTTGGGATTTGTGGGAGCCCAGTATTTATAGGCAAGAGGCACCGCAGAGCGGAGCTCACGTGATGCGAAGAATGAATGGGTTTCTTTGCGGTGGGATCACGAACATCAAATGTGGTCCCAGAGCGTCATGCCTCCTTCCATCGCGGTGGGCTCGTGAATGTCAAATGTGGTCACAAAGTGTCGCGCCTCTTTGCTTCACCGCGGTCTCGAGAACGTCAAATTCGTTCGCAGAGCGGCCCGCCTCATTGCTTCATGGCGGTCACGATGTTGGGGAAACTCCACGAAGGGGTTCGTGAGGTAGTTCTTGGGGACCTTCATTGGGCCTCCGCTTTGCCCCGCATTTTGGCGCCATCATATACTATGAATTTCAAATTTAACATAAATAAATTTTAATATATAGGGTATTTATGAATCTATTTGAATTAATTTCTCTAACGGAATTGAGATGAATGTTACTAAATGGTAAACCACTTCTTAACTAAATTTCCTTTTTTCATGTTATAAAACATCTTCATGGAATATATTATGATATGATTATGTAGGAATTTATCTCTAAATTATTTAGCTCATTATTTACACTTTTTGGTATGGAATTACATTTTTTACACATAATAAATCCATTTTTTAAGTATTTATCCAATGATATGTTCCTTGTAATGTTAAATGTTCCCATATTCCTTTCATTGGGAAATATGTTTATGATATGAAACTATCTTATTTATGAGATGTTTATAGTCAGAGTTTTGTTATGTTTTATCCTGGATCTCCTTATTTTTATGACATTTAATGTTTAAATTAAAGTAATTATTTCATAGAGATTAAATTTAAATATTCACCAATGTGGAAAATCCTTTATCTTACAATGTCTTTACTTTTATGATTGTTAGGTTCATGGTTCTAATGCCATAAATATTATGATATTATTTTATTAAACAAAATATATTTATTATACACTATTAATGAATATGTTTAACATGTTAAATTTCCCTTTCCAAAATTATTTATTTATGAAACATACAGAAAGTCACCTCTATGTGATACAGATCTGGTATTTTCATTTACTTTGTTTATCTTTATCTTCCATATCAATGTTTTTTAAAATTTATTCCAAACTGTTATTTCTAAACCTAAATGATTTCCAAAAAAATATATTACATTTTCTTGGGGAATATTTCAAAATATTTTTAATGTAAATTCCTAATCATATTCCAAATGAAATAATTTGAATCACTTTTAAGAAATGTTATAAAAATATATCTCATTTTTAACATTTACATCATGAAACAATTTTCCCTCCATCATGATGATTGTTTCGTTGAAACTTGATTTATATATTTCAATGGGTTTTTATCAAAAAATGTTATTTTCGCAATATTTTGTAAATATTTTATTTTAAAATGTGATTTTCGAAATGTAACCGTTATTATCCAAAAATGTTTTAATGATATTTTAATAGTATTTCTATTCATAAAGGCCATCAAACCATTCGATAATTATGATAAAATGTAGATATTTTGTAATGATACTACCATAATTATTAAATTTTATATATTATAACTATTTTAAACATATTTTTATGGAAACCGTTTCTATTCCTAGGGATAATAATGTTTCAATATGATTTTTATGTAACCCATTTATTTTATTTGGTTTAGTCATATTTTAGTGATATTATTATGTAACACATTTTTGTATACATTTTAATAATTTTTCAATGAGATTGTTATGGAAAACATTTCTTTTCCACGATTTAATCATGTATCAAATAGATTTTTATGGAACGTATTTCTTTTCCATGGGTTAATCAATTTCTGAAAGGAATAATGTTTTTTAATGAGTTTTTGATGAAATAAATTATTGATGTATTTTATTCATGATAAAGTTCAACGAAAATGTTTGTAATGATTGTTGGTTCCTTTATAAACTATGTATGGGTTGTTCCATTATAAACCAAGGATGGTTCGTAATGTTATAAACCATAGACAAGTGGTTTTATGATAAATCCAGGATTGGTGGGTCTGTGAATTCCCACAAATGCATGGGGTACTCCGGATATAGACATTGATTATGTTGGCTATTTCTTTTGCTAGAAGTGATGTAATGATAATTTTCCAAGATACCAATAAATTTTATCTATCCTTGTTATTGGTTTATAGTGGTTCTTTTGATCATCTTTTATATTTCATGGCTTGTGATTATTGATTCTGATGATTTCCATTATTAAAGAATAATTCCACATTTTCATTTTTCAATGATCTTAGTATTGATGGGTATGTATATTATAATGTTATAATCACACACATATATTTTTTTTAATATACCCTTATTCTACTCTTATACCCCTTGATGAGATTTAGTTCTTAATTATTATGTTTAAACTTACGGGGAATTTGATCTCCCACTTCCCATGTTTCATTTTCCACGGGTGATAAATATTGAATATCAATGACTCATGTCTATAAGGGTTACATATGGATGATAATTATGACTTAATTTGGAATATGAAAAGATGGTTATAGCGGTAGATGATTTATATCATTGTGAACCAATTTTTTTTGGATACATGATGTTATGTGTTTTTCCAAATTTTCTACAACTCTAATAAAAAATGCTCAATGAGAATGTAAGTGATCCTATATTTAATTTTTGATGTTATATGTTTTGGATAATGAAAATTGGTTCCCCTTCATCAGTATAAAAACTAGAAATGTAATATTTAGGTTTTTATCCTCAAATACATGAGTTTAGATTTGGGGATATTATAGAAAATATCAATACTCATGAGTGGTAACACATACATCCATAAATATGGACAATATTGATAATTATATGTCTTCCCAAAGTGTCCCTGAAGCCTTTTTTGATCCCAACGAGTAGTTACCCAAATGAAAATGTACTCTAACCACCACTTTAGAGAATGTCCTCACATACATTCATTTCATAAATGATCAATTTTTTCTTATTTATAAATTTTTCAATCATGTTGTGAGTATCATGCAGAGTCCATCATTTTGATCCCAAAATATAATGAGGGGTTTTCCAAAATAATTCATTATGATTTATTTCATTAAAAATCACAATCAAAACACATTATAAATCTAAGGAAATAAAATTATAAAACAAAGAAGATACATTTTTATGAAATAATAATGGGTTTCCAATGGACAATAGATGAAAAAATTAAAAAACTATCATTTCATGTTATGAAATGAGTGTAGAGAAAAAAATAACCTAAGAAAATCTTACGACAATAAAATAACTAAGAAGGAAGGTTATTCTATGGCATCAGTCACAAAATTAAATTGGAATGAAGTGGCTTTGTGAGAAAGTAATGTTCATCTAGAATAACCTTTGATATGTAAATATCGAGATCTAATAGGGATGAAGATAATTCATTTTAATAAGGGTTAAAATTTATTGAAAATGGAATTTAATACCCCATGACATCGTCTGTGATTTCTCTTTGAATCCCATGACTCCCACCCCTAGGATCATTTCCCAAATCAATAATTTTAAAATTTTGTTTGACCATCACCATTTTCAACTAGTGACTACTAACACTGTGTTTCCTTCAGTCACACTAAGTCCAATAGCTAACAAAGTTGAGACAATAATTCATTTTGTAAAATAAATTTCATTTCGGAAACACCACCCTATGTACCATGATTATGTTAGGTATCTCTACCCATGTTCCATTGCTAGTATTCAAGAGAAACATTACCTAATTCAGCAAGAAATAAACAAATAACAGGGGAGTTTCGCGCATCCCATGTTACATATGTCTACTCCCATCACACTATTCCCTATACCATATTTTGTTGCTTCCATTGGTAAAATAAAATATTTCCAAACACTCCAAACATCTCCAACAAGACAGTGAATTCTCACACAAAATAAATAAAGTAATAAATATTTTTAAAATAGTTAAGATAACATTGATAGTCCCTTAAATCTGTGGTGTTACAATTCATGTACTATGATGGAAACTACTTTGGGAGATGAATGAAATAATTATAAAATATCAATATGAATGTTTATTATTTGAAATATCAATTTCACCACTCATAAGTATTTTGATTCCAAAAAATTCATATTTACCCTAAATATCATAGAAAAGAAAAACATTGGTCATTCCAACCTCCCCACCTTGGAATTCCCCATCCATGAGAATCCCCAATGAACCATATCCATCAAAACGAACCTATATCAGTTTCTCTTTCAACATCAACTCAATAAAATCTACTCTAAAATGAAAAATGATATTTTGTTTCACAATTCCCAGATAATGAACACTATCTAAAAAACCTTTATCCACAAAATATTATCTACTTCTAAAATATATCTACAACTCAAACACATGAATCTCACTCAAATACTATCAAATCCCCCATTAGATGACCACTCCATAAAAATCATGTCCATACCCCCAAACAATATGACATCACCCATTATGAAGACTAAACCCTCAAAGTCATTCTAATACTATTTCAACATCCTCACTGAACACTGATCCTTATATTTCATATAGTACCCTGGTTGATTCCTTGACAAACAAAACAAATTGTCATGTTCTCAAACTGAGAACTAGTGATTCTCCATTCATACACTCCCCTGGATAATATTGAGAACATACTGAGCCTGATTGCAATGCATGTATTGCATTCAATATTGAATCTAAACCTATAATATAGCTTTCACTAAGTAACCTAATGGAATGGGGTTCATCTTCACATCGACACCCAAAGGGAACCACATCCATTCAATGACCGGTCTCATAACACCCATGAACCTCTTAAAATGAGGGTTAGGACATTATAGCTAATTATACTTATAATACTACATGTAATGACTATATGTGACTATCTCACTCATATTATAGTATTAAAATGAATCATTACTGGACAACCATTCCTAGATCCGGGGAACTTTCTCCCCAACTTTTGATTAATTTCATGCCATAATTAAGGTCTCACCCTCTATAACCACTTGTGTTTCCCCACTATACAGATTTTCTTATACTACACATTGATTTAAACTATAATAGGTTCCATAACAACATTCGTTTCACTCATCCAGATCCAAACTCCTATAAATTTAATAAAAAATTATATTTAAATCAATGAACATGATATAATTGTCCATGTAACAACACCCTGATTCTTCATTTATGTCACATATCACAATAGAATGGTATTTCCCATTTAATTAAAACATATAGGACTCTATGACCATAATCATTTCATTAATTTCATCTATCCTCATCCCATAAATAGTTTCTCACTGTTATATAAACAAGGGTCACCACACCTAACCATAATATGGTGCCAGAGTCATATATAAACCCAATGGTGTATGGTCTCATACCATCCTATCAAAGACCCAGACTTACACTTCTTTTTTTCTTGTGTCATTAGACCTAGTCTCATCGATGCAAACCACATGCCATGTTTGAAATGATTGAAAAAATAATCTATCAGAAGTACCATTATTTTCTTCCTTCAATAATTTTGAGGCACCACCCTCATATCAAGGTCACTTACATGATCCCATGCCATCCCAACCCTCAATAATAAAATAAAATCATCTAAATGAACTCCATACATAATAGATACAACCATATAGGTTCAAAAAATCTTATCTCACTAGGAACCATGGACAAAATAAATTGAGGGAGGCATCCAACTAATTATTCCCTTTTGAGACTAGCCTTCATACCAAAGAAACTCAAGAATTTCACATCAATAAAACAAGGAGTTTAACATGACTATAACCATTTGATCATTCCATCAATATATGTTAGGCCTACCATTGAATATGAACCATAGATTATTTTCAAATTCATAATATATGAAAAATCACCATGAAAATACCACAATTTTGACTATACATCATGTGAATCATTCACTAAATATGAAACATCTAGCCTTGTTTATCATATCTAGGGAACTCAAAAACCTATAATAAACCCTTTATCGGTTTACCTTCACATAGAACACCCTAACTTAAACATACCACTCATATCATAAATATCTTGAGAAGAATATCAAGGAACTATGATCTTCCAGCTATCCTATAAATCATAGCTCACTTTGGTCTTTTCCTACCAGAAACATCATTGTTCCTTCCACAAGACATCAAGGCAACTAACATTCCAAAATATCCAATCTAGTTTCCTTGAAAATACATAACAGACATCACATATCAAACAAGATCCTCACCTCTCCCCCTAGAAGGTAACCTTCTTATGATACAACCCCATCAAGGACCAAGATATCTTCAACATAAATATACATAATAGAATAATACTATAATTATCTACATTGAACATACAATAATCATACAGTTCTATTAGGAAATAATTCACCAAGGATGTATATGGGAAAAACCATATAGGTTTTTATAGGAACATTATGTAACTAAGCCTATTTAATTTTCAAATCTAGTAAAAATGAATTATATGCAAATAAAGACCCACTAAGGGTCACCATACAATCCTTAAAATGATGGAATTTATAGTCACTATCATAGGGGAACCCTCCAAAAAATTCCCATGACATCTCATCAAACAAATACACTATGGTTTAAGTGAGTAGAATTCCCCTAGAATGTATTATGGGTAAACACCAAATAATATGTTTGGGACACTTTAATAATTTAAAACGTCTATCATTAGTGATATAAATCAAAAGAATATCATATGAATCCTATATTATAGATATAATGCATAAACACATTCTCTTTCCGAAATCTAATATATAAAAACCCATAAATCTAAAATCCAAAATTTAAGTGCAAAACATTAGAAAAAATAATACAATTGGAAAAAATTAAAACTAATAATAATATTCCAATATTTCATTTAACTTGTACATTTGATCAAAAATGATGTTCATGACATACATGTATGATGTCTATCATAATAAATACTACATTAATATATCATCTTTCTACCATATACCCAAATGGTAAGACAAAAAAAATTTGATATCAATATATTACTTATCACCACACATAAAAACTCCACATTACTGAAAGAATCATTTACTACATGACCTCAGGTGTATATCCTCTTATGAAAATGGAATCCAACTTTTCTTGAAGGTTTGGGTGTTACCATGGTTTTCCTCTAACCATATATCAAAATATTTAATAAAACTAACAAATAACCAAACATCTTCCATAATAATTTAAAATAAGATCTTGAAGAAAAAATAGTCATATCATTCTATAACAGATGAAATAATTAAACCATAGTCATAAATATTCATCGACATATCTATATAAAACAATTGGTCTCTCACTGTAGTTTGGGTATCTCGTAGTTTTAACACCTCGTAATCCTACAAGAAATATGGGGGTTCAAAACCCATTGGCCACATGCTATTGTAGTTGTACTATAGTAGAGGCGGTAATATAGCAATGACAGGACACTATAGCGACAGTAGGAAACTGTAGCAGCGTCGGATATTGTGCGGGTACTGTAGCAGGTGGGTACTGTAGTAGTACTATTCATAGAATGGGCATTGGGCCAAATATTTGGACCTATGGGCCATGTAATGGGATACATGCCCACTAGGTCTTCGGGCTATGTAATGGGTCTCCCTCTACCTAGTTAATAGATGACTTTTCATTTCATTAATAATAAAAATGATACTTTATCTCCAACCCTTAAAAAAATTGGTCTCTCACTAATTTGATCAGATATACATGATCAACTAAAGAAAGTACCAGTTGACATGGCTCTATTGCTATCCCTGGCCATACCGTAGTCACAGTCTATATGTCCCTTCCGAGTGACTAGTGCCTGGTAATTTAATATGGTTCCTCTTCCATATTCAATGAACATATCAGGATAATACTATAATATTACATAATGTCTATAAGAAAACTAGGGTTCCCATGTTGGGAGTGAGAAATAAATTCTTAGTAGGATACCACTATATTTCACCTGATATCTATTTTCATAAAAAAATTCCTACACATGGGACATTATAAGACATGTTCTATGTAAACAAGAATTAAAATATATACATAAATAAATCACCATCAATAATTAGGTTAAAATGATTCACTATGGAATAAAAAAACATTCTTCATATAGAATAGATTATTTTTGAGCATGTCGCACCGCCTTGGGGGGAACTGCATTCCACCCCAAAATGATTTATTATCACCTAAAGAGATCCACATCAGACCCAAAAACAAATTTCAGAATATCAAACTAGTTTTGGCCAGTGGAAGAGTGTCTCTTAGAATAAAAAATTACCCATTAGAAATATACCCATACCCTAAATATAATAAGACACCATTGGAACATATAAATATCACTAAAACCATATAGGATGTAAACACTCAGGGGAAAATCAACCTCCCATGGAACCACATATATCCAAGGTCATTGCTCACCATGATCTATATATATCATAAACACGAAGGGTCCGATACCTTACCCAGTACATGTTATCAATCCTCTATTAAATTTGGGTCATATCATTCCCCAATAGCCTAAAACATTATATTACATGAATAAAATCTATGCACATATATCATAAAACCCAAATAACATATAGAATATCCTCCTCAGAACCTAGGTCATACCACACATATACAAAATTGTACATCCTTCCTCAAAACTCATGTCAAGCACATATATTTTCCACTACTAGAACCTAGAACACATTACTAAGATCAGACAATAAAGTGCATGAATTATCATTACCATTGCATCCATGTAAGGCTCACAGAACCAATTTTCCCTCTAGGGGGACATTGGAAATAGCACATATCCACAATACAACATCTATATTATTAAATGACAATAACATATGTACAATGATAATTTATTCATGGAACAATCTACCCCAATACACATGTAAGAGTGTCATATCATTCTTACAAGATGATAAGCTTACTGCTTGGGTGCCTGTCACCCAGATCTATATCCTTGTCATAATTCAATCCTTAAAATCCACCTACCCCCTTTGATAACTTCTGTAGACCATTATGGCCATATGAGTTCAATGAATTTAACTCACAGGAATCCTTACCTCAACAAAAATGTCATCTAATAGGATCCTCAAGATGATTTTCAATTAATTATAATTAGTGAAATGCTAAATCTCATACAAAAAGGGTTCTCTTATCCCACAACCTCTATTGGGCTCAATAATAAAAACTATGGTCAACAACCATATGATATTTCTCACCATGACACGACCCAACTACAAAATATTATCCAATGATATATCATCTCATGAAATATGGTTCTCTATATCTAAGTACACCAATCATTATGAGGACCCTAATCTAGATCTCATAATGAATCTCCCATAAGAGCACTCATAATACATCATTATATAGGAAACTTAATCCTCCACATGCCTCTATCCCTAAAACAAATCATCTATAACCTCTTATGACAATGAACTGTTCAACATTTCATTATACAAGGAAAAATTCACAGAATGGACCCCTATTGAGTCCATTTCATGCTCCATGGAAGAAAAATAATGAAACCCCCTCTAAGGGAATAATGAAAGACATTTACATATCATTACATCTTGTGTCCTCTCAAATCCCTCATTTATACGGGTATCTCAACAAGTCATGGAATGTAAAACAAAAGAACATGGTTTGTACAAAACATATATGATGTGTTACAAAAATGGGTTTCTTATACATGTACCTCAGAATCCATATGGACTTCTACTCAATATATCATCTTTTAATATAACTGACATTGGTTTAAATAGTGTACCCTATGTCTCCATGTTCCCCCGCATGGGGTATATATCTGATTACTCGACAACACCTTGAGTAATCCAACACAGTGTGTCCTCAGGGAATTCCAATAATGAACTCATCATCTTAAAAATTCATCATAATTTAGAAAATATAACATTTAGTCTGGAAACAATAAAACATGTAGTCTTGTTTCCGAAACCTAATCCCTTTTGATTCAATTGAAACTCTTGTTTTGTTGTAAATCATTAAAAGGTGGAAGATAGGGCCACACGAACTGTCCAAAAAAATATGAAAACATATAAATTATTAATATATTAATAATTATTGTAAAATAAAAAAATTACCAGCAGTCAAGATAAAAGCTATGCTGCTCCGGCATGGATCCTAATTATAAATCTATTCTACCTTGATCCATGTACGAATAGATGAATCCCAACACCTCCCATACCATCCCTACCTCTCTCTCTATTTCTCTCCTGATCATGTAGTGTGAGGGAAACCCAAATCCTTCGATTTTATGGGAATAAACGTGGTGTAGGGAGAGATAAACTAAAATAAAAAACATAACAAAAAAAACCTTTTAAAAATTATGTAATTGAGACCCAGAATCCCAATGGAGTTTACAGAAAACCATGGTAACACGCACCATTTTAGAATCAAACAGGATGTCTGAATATCACTTTAGATCTCCATTTAGTAGATACGAAAATTTATATATATGTAATATTTTGAATTAAATTTTATATATATTTGAATATTCCAAAAAATCATTAGAAAATGATATTATAAAATTCCATCCAAAGTTGAAATATCCCATTCATAGAAAAATAGATTCATCATAAAATAATTATAATATTTTTTACAATGTAAAATTAGCAATTAACCATTATAAGCACTTTAGAACTAAGAATTTCAAATTCATTATGAATTTTACCTGGTGGAAAAATACAAGTCTTTACAATAATAAATTATTTAAAATGAGTAAAAATAGCTAGAATAAATATAATTACACGGTTCTGTGATGATTATTAACAAAGCATATATAGTTTAATGATGATATGTAAAAGGGGAAACAAGTAATATTATTTTCTATTTCATATTTCAATAAATAGGACAGATATGTTATGTTGTGATGGAAGTGGTTCTTATAGTGGTAGTAATAATATGGTTGCTTTTGTGGGTTATATTAGTGATGGATTGGAATGAACCCTTAGGTATTTATTGTTCTTGACTATTATAAAACTTATGTTTCTTGATATTTTATATTCACTATCACCATATTTAGGTAACCCTACTGATTCCCATCTTGTTTTTGGTTTCATGTGTTTTATAAAACATCCATGTTGTGGAAGGAATGGATGAATGGCATCTACCACTTCTATATTCCACCTTCAAATCTATCATGAGTTTTGATGGATTAGGGAATTAAATTTATATATATAGGATTTAATTGCTTGTTGTTGTAGTGAATATGTGATGGAAGATTTTGTGACTGTGATTTGGATTCATGGTGGCTCTCATGCATAGTGGTAATATTTAATGAGTTCAATGTACATCGAGTTCAAAATACAAAATGGTTTTGAGGATGTAATTTTTTTTGATATCCCTGTGGTATGTTTCATGTTGTTTTTATATGTGCATATATGGAAAAGTGGTCACATAAAATGGGTTAAAAAAATGATGATTATTTTTGGGGAATGAGTGTGACCAAATTAGTGTAGAAGTGGTTATGGAGTACCAACTTAGAATATATTCAATTTATATAATGTCAATATATGTTATATTAGGGGATGAGTCTTATAGAGGATGGGTGATTTTTGACCTTGAATTTTAGGGGTGTAGCAGAAGTACTGGTCGGGATAGGACTCAAAATTTATTTTATTTGATTCATTAAAAAATAAAAAAATAACATGAAGAATCACAATTCCAAAAACAAATTCCCCAAAAAACATTATAATAATCCTAGATCAAAGAACAGTTGATCATTCTTGTTAAATTTAAAAATAAGTCAACAAAAATCAAATATATTATTCTTGAGATATCTCATCGACATAGATGATGACCTTTCAAACACTTTTCTAGGGGTATCATAATCATATCTAGAGGATCCATATTGGGACCCCTCTAGTTGTATCCACAAATGCTCTAGGATCTCTTAATAATGCTAATGAAATATTTGGTACTATTATGGTTCATTAGGCCACGTTTCATTTTTCACCTTCACCGAAGCACAATCATTCTAGTTTGAAGGATTTTAGATCTAATTCTCTCATCCATGAGGGGGAATAATGAGTTTTTGGAATTCCGTTGACCTATATAGAAAACATAGTGATTATCTTCATAGATAGAATTCTCTATTAAAATGGATATTCTGTGAAACCACAAATGAATTCACCTAAAAAATAATTCACACACTAAAAACTATTATAACATGTTAATATATAAATATATTGTTCATTATTGATAATTTCACAAAAAAACTTCATCAAAAAATTATTTCAATATATTATCCAAGCCATATTATTATTATTATTATTATTTTTATTGGGTCTTTCCCGGACTTCCCAAGAATAAATATAATTTCAATAATATAAAAAATTCATTATATATTTAATATAATTTATTTTTAAATCATTTTTATGTCATACCCTCAAAATATAATTCCAACCTCACATTTATTTTTAAATTCAAATATGATAGATGAGAGGATATTTCTGAAATGAAATACGGGATAAATAGTATTCCATGGTCCTGGGAATTTGATTTAATACAACTTTTAAATACAACTATAATTTAACTAACATCAATTGATACACTAATATCATGAACATTTATGCCTCTTACTCATTGTTATTATGTGAGCATTAATAATGTCCATGAACACCATCTTGCAATAGGTCAAAGGACAATGGAGGGTGATGTTAATGTCATAATGAAAAATAACTATTACATACAATAATTGTGAGATATAATCCCGTTATCTCTAAATCTCAAAATGAAATTTTCTTACTGATTTCATAAACCTATATGCTTGATATATCTTTATTTTACATTCCTAAAATGAGAATTGTAGTCACCATATCCATGGACTGTAGTTTGATAGTTAAATTTCATTCAAACAAGATGAGATGTCTTCTTTTGGTCTTATAAGGGAAAATTTCTTTCTTCAATTATTATTTAATTACCTATCACCTATGATATACCAATATTTATCCTACATAACCATGAATATATGTTATTATATTTTTTTAAAACATGTCAAATTACCCAAATCATTATATATATTGCGACCCATATTTTTGATAAAAGTATCACATTTAATTATATGAATATTTAATACATAAAATTATGATCCTTTCCAAAACCAAAATGGTTTAGTGTCTATAGTAACGCAGATATATAATCCGGTTCCAGAAATATTTACATCATCTACCATATAGTACTTCATAACTAGTATAATTCCTAGACACGTCATACATAAATCATTTTATCACTTCATAAGAAAAATAGAACATATTAATGGGTGAGATCATATGCCCAATAATAGTAAACACGGAATATATCAATGATAAGTTAAACGTACCATGATCATAATGGGCATCATAACAAGATATTAAACTTTTAAAATCTTACCAAAATGTTCTTAGAACATAAACATAAGTCTTAGAATAAATCATAGTAGTTCATAAGACATGAAGAATGTAGTGATTTAATAAAATGAGACAATAGAACATAAAATTATAATACATCATGCCATAAAAATTGTGGAATAATTTGTTGAATGGTAAAAATTAGAAATATTTTATGTGAAGACTAACAACCAAGAAATCCATAACAATTTTGGAATAGTATAACTCACTATATACATGTTTTTGGAATATGATAACCTCTCGTGTACCTTATCTCATGATTGGGATGACCTCCAATGTACCCAATTATTTTAGAATGTTATAACCTCACCTGTACACTATTTTTAGAGCTTTGGATAACCTCATGCATACCCTTTAAGATCATAAGCATTGATATTTACCAAATTAATTGAAGGGTTTTATAATTCTAGGTCCAACCGTCACATAGTCATAAATCTATTCATATTTATGCAACAGGATCAGAAAAAACCTTCATAATATGTTAACTCATGGAAAAGAAAGTGGGTTTCATCAATATTTCATCATCAAAACCATAAAAATTCTAGAGATAGAATAAATGTGGTTTTATTGGATTATATTCCCAGTAAATCCTATATAATATCAAATGAAGTTATCATGGATGTAATATTCCTTTATATGATCCCAAGAATATTTCATGAGGGAAATACCCTTTTCATTTTTAAATATAATATTATAATCCAAAAAATAAAAAATATTAAAGAAAACTTTTAATTTCAAAATAAAATTAGAGAAATATTAATGAATATTAAAATAATTGGGTAGTCATGATAGTGGTAAATTCCCTTCATTTCATGTATAAAAAACATTGATTCTTTTGAATTTTTTTGTGAATATCAATAAGTAGCACATACAGTGAATAAAAAGAATATTCCTTTTAAAAAATTCAATAAAAATTCAATGAGTGAAGATAAATGAATTTAAAAACAATAAAGTAATATAGAAACATTATTAAAAATATTTTTTGATAATATAAAAATGGAGGGAAAAGGATTTTGGACCAAAGACAGAAATATAGTTTGTTTTCCTTAAAAAAACCATTATTTATCTTCAGTACCTGATCTAATTAATATTAGAGAAAAAAATTATTATAAATAAATAATAATAATTCAGGAAAATTAATTATATTCTTATGATTTGAATCATGAAATTTCACCATTATAATATTAATCATAAATAATCTCGGTGAACAATGAGATTCTAATTTAACACCCTTACCTCAAGTTTGACAAGTATAAAAAGTTATTTAACCTAATATATAAAAAATATGAATTTATTTTAATTATATATCATGTTTATTTACATAATCATATTATCATATATGATCGACATAAAAAATTACGACAAGCATTTATTAACAATTCCTTATTAAAATAAATTTTTTTAGGTTTAACTATTTCCTTTTTTTTATTAATTTTTTACAGATAGTTCTGTTCCATATACATTGATCATGGTTCCATTATCTAAAAAATTATACGTATGATATAACTATCACATAAATTCCTAATATACAATACAATTTATTCATATATGGAAGAGATATAAAAATTAATTACATTGTGTATAGAGATGGTAGGTTGTACGTAGGCATGAATATTGTTTTCACTTTTCCATGGATGGAATGACAGAACAGAATAAAATAATTCATCTTTCAATAATAAATATAATATCATAAATATAATATATATCCATTAAATATGTCTTTATTCTCATCAATGTAATGTGAAAATTAAAAAATAATTGTATTGGATCATGGAGGTGTTATCCATACGTACACATGACTAACGTTATCATTTTCTAACAAATCAGAAGGTAAGAAGGTATGTGTGGTATTATAATTACATAAGAATAATTATATAATAAATATATTATATATACTTTAAAATCAACATAATTACCAATTCTGAAATATTATAAAGAAAAATGAAACTTATCGCTATGTGGAGGTTGTAGCCCACACATAGGCACGAGCAATACATTCACATTCAATTTGAGGTGAAAATGGTGGATAATGGTTATTATGTAATAAAAATAATATATAAGTATATTTTGAATACTAAATTTATTATTTTTTCATGAATATAGAAAATATAGTGAACATAAAATAATAAATACATTAAAATAGGTTGGGTAGAAAAATTAACAGTTCATTGGTGGGCCATCATTATTTACCATATTAATGACCCTTGGAATGGTATTTAATGAAGCATGAACCAATGATTCATATATATATGGATGTTTATAGGAGACTTTGTTATTGTTTTTTTGGAGCTGGATGACTCAATGTGGTGTAATGAAATAAGAGAAGGGGTGTCCTTTTATATGGGAGGGAAAGTACACACATTAGATTATGAAAAATATTAATGTATAATTAAGAAGTTCTCATGAGTAAATATTACAAATATATATTTATTACAATAAAATGAGTCTATGGTAAAGAAATAATCATAAAATAAAATTTATATAGGATTTTGTGTCAATGTAAACCTTATATATTCATTAAACCCCTTCATAAATTTATTTTAACCAAAATTGCAGTAATAGGTTTTCAATATCATCATGTTACAATATTACATATAAGGTAATTATATTATCATAAATGTTAAAGGGAAGAAATTTTGTACCATTTATGAGTATAATTTTCTACATTAAATATTTTTATTATATTAAAATAATTTAAGAAAACATTATATTTTATAACATTTCATAAATGTCATTGTTGAAAATATTCACATAAATTTAATTTAATGGAATATTTATAGTAAAATAATTTTAATTGAAACCTTTATAAAATTAGTAATATATTTTAATCGTCTATAATTTTTTTTTAAACTATAGTGCACCCAAAAAATTATTACTTTTAGAGGTTTTAAAAACATTTCCACGATTTTTCTACTCCTTTCATGATCATGATGTTGACGCTATGAAAGAATATTAGGTAAATATATAATCCTAGAAAATAAAAAAACATTAATAAAAAATCGATTTATTTTTTAAAAAATAATTTAGAACCTAAATTATCCTCAAATTAACATTATGTAAAAAATTATGACATATTAAAGTCTCGAGAGTTATATTTTGGAATATAATTCAGTTAAAATTAGAAAATTTAAATATCAATGTAAAATGGAACAAAATGAAATATAATATAAAAATGAATGGTTAATGATAAATTTAACCCATAATATAAAATAAAATCAACTATTGTGAGGATTTTGAAACCTTATCTCATGGTTATAACATAGTTTTACACTTTTTACCCTAAATGAGATAAAAAATATTAACCGTGATTATTTTTAGAAATGATCAAAAATAAAATAGAATAATTTAACTAATTCTATCATCCCAATTCCAAATATGGAAATAATTTTTTAATATTCAATTTATATGAGGGTAAAAAATACATTTTATACTATGTACGCAAAGCTTGGAAAAAAACATTTTATTAGAATAATACATTTTTATAATATAAATTGATTTATTATTTTCCCATGCCTAGACAAAATATTAGAAGATTTCTTAAAAAACATTATTGTATATGTAATAATTAAATTCCATTTAAATAATTCAAAAAAATTATTAATTTAATTTATAATGACAAGAATACATAGTGAACATATAATGTTTTGTAGAAAAACATCTCTTTTAATTTGAAATAATTTTTTTTATTTCTAGTCAATCTATACCTAGTGAATTTATTTTTATAAATATTTCAACCATTCATTTTTTATAAATTAATTGTACTAAATAATACACTCCAATAAAAAAACTAGGTGAAAACTGTCACATTAAATACTAATATTTTGATAGTATATCATGGTTCATTTACACTCAATGTTCCATGTAAATAATGATATTAGGAAATAAAATTTATAGATAACTGTATCGTAAAATATTTTATTGTCACATTCTAACCCCCTTAAAATGAATTTTACATTAAAAATTACATTACTTCAAGGAAAAATAATGGGGATATCTTTGTTTCAATAAAACCTCAAGTTCCAAATTATATTATTCGAAAACATTATTACTCTAGGGAAATTTAACCAGGGGAGTATCCTTGTTTCATGTTACATTATCTAGAAGATCAAATATTTCATCTATTTGTTTTTAATATGAAAGATCTTTCTCTAGTGGTACAATATCTGAGTTTTTTAAATATGATGAATAAGTTATTTACTTCTTCAAGATAGATACAAGGAACACATCATGAACTTGAGAAATCTTTGTTGGAAGTGACATGCCATTAGCTACCATCCCTAATCAAAAAAATATAAAAGTGGAAATTATACCTTAGGATTGAACTGTCCTTATTTATAAAACTCTAAAACTTATTCCATGGATAAATTTATAGGAATAAACTCTCGACAACATTAAAATCTATATTTCATTGATGATTATCAACATATGTTTTCTGTCGACTTTGAGATGGCATGATATGTTGTTGAATGACTATGAATTTATCATTCATGTTTGTGGTAGTCTTAGGGCCCAATATAATTCTTCCACTAACACCATGAAAATATGTATAAACTTTACACTTCATTAAATATAAGTAATAATAAGTATAATTATTAATTGTCAAGTGAAATATATTATTGTACGAAAACCCAACTATATGAACATGTTTGTAAGTCCCTGATATTCTAATGTAAAAAATTTTATTCAAGACACACAAATGAAAGTGAGAAAGGGAATATATTAACATGATACATTACGATCTTAAAAAACAAAAAATAATTTATAGATATTAATGCACGAAACATAGAGTAATCATTTTTTACACGCATTATTGACCTTCCTTGATATATTTCATTGCACGCAAGGCCGAGTGTCACCAAATAATAATATATTATTAAAATAATATTATTTTATATAATATGATATAACATAGTCATTATGTTAGATATTTCTAATATTTTTATCTTACATAGGATAATTTACGGTTTATATAAATATAAAATGAATTCATTGGTTACCAATTAATGAGAAACCAAAATATGAACCAATTGGATATAAAACGAAATATTAATATATTTTTTATTCAAAGGGAGTTTTGTCTTAATAAACATTCTAAATTAAAATTACATAATCATTTTAATGAAAAATTTATATAAGATAATCAATCAACTATTTTTCATATTCATCCATTATTTTTGATATGCATAATAAAATAACAAACCCAATTAAACACATAAAAACCTATATTTTAATAAATCCAATTTTACCTCTTTTTAAGGGAAAGGCAGTTTTAAATATAGAATTTGAAATGTTAATTGTTATAATATGTCACAATAAGTATAATATTTTAATTTCACACTTAACTATTATGTTATGGTTAATTTTTTATATTTATGAGAAACATGTCATTTTTAATGGATAGTTAAAAATACTAAATTTTAGTTCAAAATTATTTTTTCATCTATAATGTTAAATTATAATTTTAATTGGTTTGAATTTTTAATTTGGTAATATTTTTATTAATTAATTCAATTTAGGTATTTGGAATCAATATCACTTTGAAATTGATTATCAAAACAAAACAAACATTCTACCATTTTTATTTTAAAACCATGTATTGTCATCTCACCTATGGGGTTAAATATTAATAAATTTATACCACATTTGTGATTGGAATTTGGGAATATGGATTGAATATTTGGAATCATCATAATTAAAAATTTATATATTTTTCACCAAAAAGATTACCGAAAATGATTAAATTTAATTACACTGGTTAAGGTTAAATTAAGATAAATAATGGACTGAACATTATCCTTGAGGACAAAAATGAAATATACACTTGTATAAGATGAATTGTATATCCATATATATTCCCTATAATATTTTTTATCTAATTGTTTCTATTATTGGATCAAATTGCAACATGAAGAACGTGTGAAGAATTCCTTTTTCTAAATATTACATGGGTGCCACTCTTCTTCCACTACAAAAGTCCACCACTTCTCTCCATTCCTCACATCTATCAAACCACTTGTGTTTGGACAATATCTACCCAAATAGATTACCAAAATATAACCCCTATAACATGAATCCTCTCTTGGGAATATATCCATCCAATTAATGCTTTTGTTGTAATCCTAAATAAGTTACTCGATTAAGATATAACCTCTTTTCTTAGGCTATTTTTTATTATTTCCATTGTCCAACTCCTGAAATAATTTTATTAAATGATTGTATTAGAAAAAAAATATCGAAAATATAATAGTATTTTTTTTTCTGAAAATTATACCTACACATACACATAGCTAAATCTAATGTGTAACACACATACTGTTTCACTGGATGGAGAAATACATCCTCACGAAATGATGATTGTTTATTTTTCCATTACCACTTATCATGGTGACCATTATGATGAAAACATTTTATTTATATGTTCTATATGATATTTATAAGGTATTTATACTTATCTTATTATTTTAAAACCCATATACGTATTCTTTCTATTTTCTGTAAAAAGGTTAACATAGTTCGAGGAAGTGTAAACTATGACCCCCTCAAAGCGTGGTGATTAATTCACATGATACATGGAATGTATATAATATTATTTTAATTAATAATATGTGAAATAATAAAATATGATATTAATTACATAATTAAATTTTTAGATATATATATATCATTTTCTTTATTACCCTTTCAAACACATTAAAAAGAGATAATGTTGTTCGTGAACGTGTGGACTACCACCTCGTCGACATGACGTGATTCATTTTACATAACAAGAATTATATATATATTGGTATATTGGATTATGTTATATTATATTTATGATATAATTATCATTCTGTAAATATATAATTATAGTTACCTTCTTTCCATAACGATCATTGGAAATTTAGAATGTTACTCCTTCGTATGTACGACCTACCATCTCGAAGATCTTAACATTGATTCATATTTCATAACCATATTTAATGATTTATTTAAGTATAATTTATTTATAAATATGATAATTATTCCCTGATAATTATACTATATATGTAATATAATTACCCATTTGACCAAAGTTGACATACCAAAATATTTTTTGACACATAAACCGAATTTTGTCAAAACAGCCAGTGTAAACATAATTGTTTAAGTGGCTATATGCAACATTGAAATGAGTTAAATAAAAGAAATTATACCCATGAAAAAAAGTTATAAAGAATGTAAATAGTTAACACAATATTTTTTATTCAAGAATATAATGACACACGAGACAAGTTACACACAAGGTAAGAAAATTCGTTTCAATTTTCTTCCCAATGACATGTATGTGTTGTTATGCACCTACTTTATTTTATATGGTGTATCTACTAGATTTTTTCATGAAATATAATTAATCTCAATACTATAACTATATTATAACTTTAAATAAATTTTATTCATTCATGAGGCTTATGATTTAGAATGTTTCAAAGTGGTATGGGACACTTTGGAATGTTTAAATATTATTTTCCTCAATAATAACTTTTATGATCATTCAATGGTATTTCTATTAGATGAAATTATATGAAAGTTTTTCATTAAAATCATTATTTTTTATCTACTAAGGTTATTAATGACCTTTTCATGTATTAGAACCATTTTTCTACTCATTGGTACTAAGAATTGTTTAGAAATTTTTTTTCATAAAACCTGATATTAGTTCTCTCATTATTCAGAGAACACATTTTCTTCTAAAAAGGTTGTTTTATTATAGTGTTTACAAAAAATGTAAATATTTTTTTTAATAAATTAAACCTTTTTTATTTCACAAATTTCTTCCATGGATTCTTCTTGTCACTTTCTGAACAAGGAATTTTTATTAACTTTTGATCTTGCAATTGGAGTATTATTTTTACCCTATACAACATGTATGGATTTTACCACCATCATTCCTTTTCATATTCCTTTTAATAGTTAAAAGAAAAATTTTTAAATAATTTTTTTTTTAAATGTCATTTTTGTAGAAGTGTCTTTGCAAAATGATTTTCAAAACCAAAAGATATTTTACACATTAACGGCGTTAAAAAATTTTTAAATAATATTAAAATTCATCAATGGAAAAGCCCTTTGTTTTAATCCACTTAGGGTATTGTATTGATACCATCATTATCCTTACAATGAAAGATATTTAATTGATTTGGTCAAGGATTTTATTTATATTCACATCCTTGATTCATTTTTAAAATCCCCTTTAAATATTCAATATCTTATTATCATTGAATTTATCCTAATTATCGATATCATTTATCATGGATATTACTACTTATTAAACCATATACCATTTTAAATATGATATATAATTTGTTAGTTATTTGATTATTTGGGGAAATATTGATAATTCTATATTCTTTATTCAATATTGGATTTTTATAAAGAATGGTATTTGTTTTGATCATTCAATATAAGGGATGTTTTGGACTAGTATGACACGAGTGGGGCATGGTTATAGATAACCCCTAAATTCATCGGTTCAATCATATTGAAATTCATTTGGATATCCACCTTACATTGGTATTTACTATGTATATTGTAAATTTACTTTTGAAAAGTATTTATGGAAAAGTTACCATATTCTTTGGAAACATGGCATCCACTAATCAAGCATTTCACTCATTTAGTTTCAGTTAGAACTCATCAATGATATTTTTCAACGATATATATATATGGATACATATCATTTATTTTTATGGATTAAGTAGAATGTGTTTTGGTTTCATACAATACCATATTGATTTTTCCTCATCTAAATGTGAAAAAATAAAAATAATTATGTGTGAATGGTGTGAAGAAAATGGGGATGAAAGTAGATATTGTATGAAAATTATATTAGAACATGATAAAACCATGAATAATATATTGCAAGTAAATAACAATTAAAATATTATTGAAAAGGATTGTAGATCCACATAAGAAGTTTCAACTAATGTGGAAAGACCAATCACTTATTCTAATGTATTTGATAAGAAGAAGAAGTCCATATTGAGAGGAATCTCTCAGCCTGAAAGTTATATTTGAGAAACTAATAGGCCACTCATTAATATATTATATAGGAATGATTCTTTACTAACATGTAGAGAATTAATGTATATGTATGTATACCTTGAGTGGTATCATTCATGATATGAAGATGTTAAATATTCACTACATATTGAATGTGAAACTTTTAAATTTAATTATAAATTTTAATGTTGAGTAATGTAAATTACACTTTCGTCTGTTTCTCATAACTGTATTAAATATAGAAATAATATGGGAGTTCTTGTTTTGATGAAAATTTTATTCAAATGGGGACTATCTAATTCACATGTGAACTTTATAATGTGTTTACTGATGTATTTTTAGGATTTATTATAACATTTATAAATATGATTATTTCTAAACAATTTAATTAGAATTGATAATTTTTTATCATAATTTCATATTTATGGTTTTTTATATCGTACACATACTTTGTTTTATCTCTCTTGTTTTCTAAACTGAGTCAGCCCACATAGACTTATAGATAATTAACTAAAGGAACTTTGCAAAGATAACCACATGAGATAATTCATCACTATGATTTAATCTTGACAATTTCATATAAGGATGAGACTATGTTTTTGGGATGAACATTCTCATTAGAATACCCCAAATACCCTTCACATTTATTTTCAATAAGGGGAATAAAATTATTGACTTAATAAAGTAAATAAGTATAAAAAAATTAAAAAAGTGTATATTAAAGAGAATAAGTATATTATTAATCAATGAATATTTTCTCCATTTTTAAGTATATCATAATTTATATATATAAATATTTAGATTACTTATATAAGAAACTTATGATTCATGATGTTTTGATTCCTATAGAATTATTATAGATTTATTGATTTGGTGATTTCTAGATAATTGTTAAGGATTTATCTTATAGAATTCGATTTCGAGCATGTAAAATTATTCTTTAAATGGATTTGGATATCATATGTTGAAATTAATTATCATTATAAATGTGATTACTATTTGTGATGATCATAATTTTCAAATTCATGTGATAATTATGTTTTACATTTATTCAATAATAGGAATGTCATGAAATTATTTATATGAATGAGGAAGAACAGATGATGATGAGTTTTTCTAGGAATGTCATTTTTAAAATAATTTGAATTATATATTATTTTATACTTCTAATTTCTATAATAATAATTTATGGTTTCCTTATATAAGAAATTTGGCTATATCAAAGACCTTCCAAGACCATCTCAACTCGGGATCAGATGGAACCCAATGGTAAACTATGGTCAAGGAACCATCCTTGGAAATCCCATATGCATCACAGGTGGGCATAGAAGCATGCCTGAATATGGTCCATCTATTTACCCTTGGTATTCTTGTGCATAGATCCCCTAGAGAAAGATCCCGATGGAAAATAGGGGATGGACTAGTAGCTTGTAGGCTGAGTTCTTGGTGGTGTGTGAAATATATCCAATTGTCTACCCCAGTCCTTGCTTGAAGGTGCTATGGTTGGATTTGTGTAATAAAATGAAGTAAAGTTCAGTTGAAGGATCAATATAGGGAAACCATTAGAATGTATTATTCACCAATCCATTAAAAAATGGAAATAATGATATGTATCCAATAAGATCATCTATTTGGGTTTGAGTAGTCTGATCGATGTTGGAGATCTCTTCATCTTCTAACATACGAGCTCTCCGGGAAAAACATTTCAGGGATAAGGTTTTCAAACTGAGCACCCAAAAATGAACTCTTCCACCATGTGAGATCAACCCATAACTATAGGTATTTTGAAATTTTGATAAGGATAGTTTTCTGCAATGCAATAAAAATGATTTTCAATAATGATGCTTGAGTGGAAGATTGGTTTTTGAGGAGGTGTTTGTGTACTATTTTTTAGTTTGCATTGGAGACTCTATGTGAATTCATGTGAGATATAAGATTATTTTCATTGGAGGTGAAGTAGTTTTCATATAATTATGAGCAATTTTTTGTGTTCACATATGAATTAGTAGAGTTTTCGAACCACATGAGAACCTACTTCTATGAAGACCAAGTCATGCATGCTTTTTGGATGGAGCTACAATGTGAGAACTTGTTTTCGGATGAAGAAATGATTGTGTGGATTCCATAAAAACTAAAATATTAGTTTTCAAAAAGAATTATTACATGGTTCTTTATACTTCTAATTAATTACGGTTGTATATTATATGCTGATAAAAAATAGTACAATGTATATCCCTATAATGCAAGTGCAACATTATGGACAAATAAAATTGTAAAGTATTTTTCAGTGTGAATTTTCATGCATGTAATGTTTCAGGGAGAGAGTTTGTGAAATTTTTTTATTATAAATCATACAAAATAAAATGATATATGGAAATGTTTCATTGTGGTGAGTTTTTTTGGATAGAATAAAAAATTTTAAATTGATATGATTAAAAGAAGCTATCTGGAGATGTTTCGTGGAGTCCATTGCATTGCTTTAAAATGATTCACATGTTCACAAAATAATCATGTGATAGTTGGTTTTATAATTAGTGAATAATTTATTTCAAATATTGGGTTTGATTTTATATGAATGCTTTGTTACATACATGTGTGAGAGTGATGAAGTGAAAATAAGGTTTTTGAAGAATATATTTTGATGCTCATGTCAATATCATTTTGTGAAGCAATATGAATTATTGTGCAGATGGTCTACATTGTAATGAATGTGATGTTAGATAATTATTTTATGTATTTAGTGATTATTTCATATATTAATTTAGAAGAATATATTTTAGAGTGAAGATGAGAAGAATATCAAAAGAGATTACATCTAAGTTAACAGTGTTTGAGAATAAAAGAAGATAGAACGAGCTAACATTATCCAAGATCATTCATGTATATGATATTCATGATGATGTTTTTTGAACCACTTTCACACATAATAGTGAGTTAAATACTTCATCCTCAAAAGTAAGAATAGACCATGAATTTGTTTTAATGAGGCAACTGGTCATGTACAGATGATTAGTTATTTATGAGAAGGACCATCAATCCTTGCAATGGTACATGCATAGTTACATGGGAAAGTGTGATTCAGAAATATAACAATGGAGGATAAAAATATCAACCAGTATTGGATCAATCCTTATATAAATACATTATTCTCTAATGTGGATTCATGAGCATAAATTTCCTGTGTGACATAAGAGTATAAGTCTCTAGTATAGATTCTAGAGTAGGCCTATGTAGATTCTAGTTACAGAATGGGATGCATCATAAAGAACCTCCTATGTGTATTCAGGATTCATACATTGTGAATCTATTTATATGAATAAAATTTATCTACAAAATAAATTATATTTCTGAATCCTTGTTAGGGTGAACAAAAAACATGGAAAGGATTTTGTATTTTTACTGAATCTTGTAAATCATTATTTTTAGTTCCTTTGTATTTAAAAAATTATTCTTCAAAAGGATGAGAGACACAAGAATATAGGATCAAGTCTTTAACCATACACAGAGGTTTAATTGAAACAATACTTTTAAAAAATAAATAGGGATCACTAATTTATGCTCTCCCCCACTCAGGGATCTCACACTAATTTGGGAACATTAGATGACATGAATCTACACATAAACTAATTTTACATTCAATTTTATACAGGAATTCATAGGGAAATAAGACTATTTATTGAATCAATAATTTTTTATTGTGTGGAAGTATATTTGGGATAGTATGTGTTATTTTAATAAAGGTAGTTCCCATGTGTATCCTTTTCGAACCCTCCACACATGGTAACCCCCGTCCCCCACGAAGAGGTCTCTGCCCTGAGGTAGAGCCCCGGCCAGGGAAGGAGTCATTGCCAGCCGAGATGGAAGAGCATCCCAGAGGGTGACATCCCGATCTGAAATAGTTCGTCAAAGCAATCCGTTAGCACATTGGGTCACGCCTCATTTTTTCCCCCTATTTGATATAATAGATACTTTCAAGTTGTTGTAATAGTACAACAAACCATATGGGTTTGCTGTAAATCATCAAGTCCTTGTGCAGTTTTGCTACACCCTTGGGTCATTTCTCAAGTAGAGTGACTAAGAATTTGAGGTTTTTTGTTATCCTCATGATGTTGGATGATGTTCTATAAGGATTGGGAATTTTAGCCCTACTAATCGATTTAGTTTTATCTTATATTCTTTATACTAGTGATGAGCGTGAACATATCCTGCAGGAGCCTCATATGTACTTCAATAGTAATATGATCTATCATAATTTTAAGAAAATAGTTTTCTTCTCCTATTAATTTTTTGTGATTGGTATAATCGTGTTTTCCACATCCAAAACTATGGTCATGGGTACATGGGGCTTGTATTGTGGGATAAGTTCCCATATCTAGTAATCCAATGATAAGGACACTCCTAAAGTGGGGAGTTTCATAGCTAACATTGATGTTGTATCCTTCTATGTATAGTGACCACAATGGTGGGGGACACTTTTGAAATGGTATATGTTATTTGAATTCCTATTAGGTTGGTATATTTGGAAGTGTGTTGGTTCTTACAAGGCATCACAATGATAAAATGGTTTCCATAGTACAAATCCCTTGAAAACATTGTTACTCATGGATAGTCTCCAGTGGTTATGTTTGAGTTGTCAGAAGATTACCTAGTTTTATGGGAATAATTGTTAGGTTTTGTTAGATTATTAAATAGGAAAAGATGACCTTTTTTAACAGAATTAATCCAGATAACTTTTGATAGTCATTTTCTATGAATTTTTGGATATAGTGGGTTTGGGGTCATGAAGAGAATTTGCTATTATACAACAAGAGTGACATGGGACTTACAACTAATCATTGATAACCTATTAGTGTACTCATGGATTTGTGATGATCTTTTCCTCTATATTTACATTATCTAGGGTTCAATTGGATAGTCTTGGTTATAAAATAAGATAAATTAATATTCCATCGTATTTTAGTAAGAAAACATAGTGGGATTTTTTCTCTAGAGTCATGGTTGTTTATAAATGCTTGGATATTACTAAGTGATACTTGGGTTTCTGAGTATGAATACCTTAGAATGACTTATAGACACCAGTTGGTATTTTAACATGATTCTCATTGGGCTTAATTTAGTTCTTCGATATGTGGAAATCTCATAAATATACTGATATCTCACTTGTGAATTCCAGAGTATGGACTACCTTAGAATAGCTCCTTGGACACGATTTGATGATTCTGATGTTACCCAATAATTCCTCTGTGATTTTGTGAGATTCATATAGGGTGAAATTACAATTTTGTTGGATCAGGTATACACCAACATTAATTTTGAGTCACAATAATTAAATGAATTTTTTAGCATAAGGCATCACAAGAAGTTAGTAATGGGCTTTGGTGGACACGATCAAGGTAAATGTGAGGTTCCTTTTGAGATGGTGTCATATTTTGGGTCGTTATATGCCACCAGTTTGATCCAAGGTTTTTCATAATATCTACCATCCCTATCTTTATTTTTCCCTCTATTTAATTTCAAATAATATGTCAGAAACCACTTCTTCTATATCATTGTGATGAGGAATGTACTATGTGAGTCAACAGATGTTTGTCATTAAAATATATCTTTACCTGGATTTTTGGGGTTTTTTTGGATTATACCATTCTTTCATCTAATAATCACATCATAAGAATCATTAAGACACTATATGAATTCTTATGTAGACAATTTTGATGGTGTAGTTATCATGTATTAGAATTGGACTTTAAATTATACAACCTATGGGGGTAGTTCCATAGGCTATATGATTACATATATGTTTTTGTGATCATGTGTCATTTTTTGATTCCTTGTTTAAGTGTATTTTTAATGTTTAAATTTATAATATAATAGTTGTATTTTTTTTAATGTCTTTTGTACTGTATACATAAGTGATGCATAGTGGCACATTGGGTGTTTGGAAATGAAACTGTCCCATTTTTATGAACATTTATGACCATATTATGACATGCGTTGATTTAATTATTTTGATAAGGCTTCTCAAGGATGATATGATTTATGTCGGGGAGATTTTACTATCCAAAAATTTTGACAGGGTGGACTTCTTAATCAAATTTGAATTTTACTGCTTGGTGGATTGTCAATTCTCTAAACAAATATTTGAAATATAAATATGAGCATTGTTAAAATTAAATATGTTTTCTTGGAAATGTTTTTTACCATAATAGGTGGCCCATGGGTAAGATTTTAATGATGTGGGATTCGATATCACTTATTTTTGTGTAATGAAATGAAGAATTCTATTGGTGCATGGTGAGTTTAACTATGAAATACAAACATGTAGTCCCTATTATTACCAGAAAATATTTGATCAAACCATGAAAACTCTTAGTAATATCTCTGGATAACAATGAAGGTTTGTAGGGGTGACTCGCATAAGTTGTGCCTATTTTTCCAAACTGTACACCTAGCTAGTGTCCTTAGTTCCACATAAAAAGTATCTAATCACTATTTGAAAATCATGAAACCCAACACTAACCCAAATTTAAAATGGGAAAGGATTTTCATAGTGAAATACATACAATTAGTGTACGATCAGCTAAACTGTGTTGCTAAATAATGTGGAACTTAAAAGAGAATAAAATTTAATTTTCCCCTTACTTCTATTTCTTTCACCCCTCCTTTATTCATCTCATGGGAGCACAAGAACCACTCCAACCATGGGATATCCTTATATACTCTCCAATTAATGTAGCTATCTACCTCTTTCAATGTGAGAATCCCTTTCCTTCAGTCTCATTGGATTTGTACTGGTCATTTCATTGGCTACCTTTCCATAATTAGATCTATATTTATGTTGGATAATTTCCCTATTTTTTGGGTGATCTTACATTCCTTTATTTCTCATAAACTATATCAAATCTTATTTTTGTTGTTGTATGAGTGTAACGTCCTTTGTGTGAGATTGGCAGTTTATAGATTTTTTCCTTAAGGTATATATCATTATTGAATTATTTCACTGTGATGCATGACAAATCCTCTATTTGTAACCCTTAAATTTTGAAGTTAACTACGATAAACCCAATGCCTAAAATTCATTCTCCATTACACTTTAATTTAGCTAGTTATAGTGGTCCACATTGGATTGATCCATACCCATGGGATATTTCTCTTTTTTTCAATTGTCAATGCTTCGTTTAGGTAATCTAGTCATCCTTCTTGAGTGTTGATTTCAATTATTACAATTGTAATTACATGATTTTTTTTACTTTCCTCAATGTGTCTTTAATTAACTCTTGTTTAAGGTTCATATAAATTATATAAAATGATATGGTTTTTTTCTTTCTCATTTTTATAATAAATATAGATATCCAACTTTTATTTCTTGATTATTACATCATTTTAATGTTAAACAATTGAAAAGGATACACAAAAAATATCCAAAGGTTTAGAAACATGATAACATTAGGAACATACATATCTTTGACATAATAAAAATAAATATTTATTTAATTCCTTATTCATTTTCTTCTTAGAGTCCCACATGTTCTCCTTAGTACAATTATTCTTCGGGAGATATATATAAAAACAAGGGGTGGGATAAAAGCTCATTAAGGGGATGAATAAGAGATATCAATCAAGGGTAAGCATAATAATCAACATCATAACATAATTAAAGGTTAAAAATCATTATCCTAAGAGTGTACATTAGATAAATAAATGGAATGTGTTAATGCATAAAAATGAAACATCCTGTCTTAGTGGTCAAATACCACACAAAGTTGTGAACATATATAACATCATGTTCATGGACATTTCACTTTACCTAATGAGATTAATCAATTTAACAAATGAATTGGAGTGATATATAGTTATGAGTTCAACCATCACAACATAACATTTACATGCGCTATATAATAAAAGGTTCACCCATTACAACATGACATTTAAATGCACTCCACATAGAATGTATATCAATCATGAACATAAAATAACCCATGTATGAGAATGGGATTCATTTCATAATGAAAATAATCATTAATACAGTTTAGGGTTACCAAATTAATGATTTAATATCACACATTGTTTATGAATATTTAGTCTTGAGTAAATAAGAAACAATATCACAAGATGTAAAATAAGTATTTTAGATAATAAGAGTTCTTTTGGAAAAACAATTCCTTGGTCATAAAACTGGATAGGAAACATTAATATCCTAGAAAATATAATGGAAGGAAAAGAAATTTTATTTAATCAAAATTAAATTAACTTCTATATTTAAAATGGGGTGAATGATTGAATCCCCAAATAAAGAGAATTGGGTTCGAGAATCTCCTTACCTTATGACTGAATGCTTTCTTCACTTTAATTTATTAGATAATAGAGTTAGTTTCATTAATTAAAATATAAAGAACTTTTTATACTTGAATTTTATCTTATATATATTTATTATGATCATTTATTTTCTTTTAAATGAGTTATAGAGTTTAATTTTTTCATTCAAGACTGCTCATTTTCATTGGTTACATTGTAGTTTTTCTTGTATATGAGTATAGAAGTTCATGTAAAATTTGAATAGATATCCAGAATTAAAATTACTTCTTATTAATTAACATACATAATATTAAATGATATTATATATCATTTTCTTATATGTTATGAGGATGAGTCATTAGATAAATTGTTAATTAATGTGATTAATTTATTTGGAATATTTTACGACCATCACAAAATCATATCATTTTATTTAATATAAAGTTTATTTATTCCTATAGAACATTATATAACATATAATATGTATATTTAAATATTATTTAACCCAAATTAAGGTTTTATGTCATGCATTTTAGGCGTTAGTGAAAATGAAAACGCATCATCCACGGTGGGGGTAAATCGACACACCAATAATGATTTTTCCATGTTTAGAAAGAACAAAAAGATGATAATTGAATATGAATTATTACATTAACATAATAAAATTAATGTATATAAAATATAATTGAGTTTTAATTCCTCTAGTATAGCTGGAGGTGATGAGGGGATGAGAAAAGAATGAAATTGAAATGAAAATAAAAGAAAAAAGAACGATGATTTTGCCTCCTGAATTTCTCTTATTTGAAAACCTACTTAGGGAAAAGGGTTTGGACTTCTGATGAGACCAAGGGATCTAGGAAGTGGGTGAGGGTCTTGGTATTCTGATTATGATTAAATTTTTCAAGTATCAAACCTTTAATGTTTTGAGTAGAAGATGTCGTGAGGGTGGTATTTATATGGGAGTAGAAGGGTGTTTTCTCATTATTTTGTTCATTAGATTATTATTATTTCTCAACATTATTAATATTTTTAGAATTATCAAAAAATATATTAAAATAATTAATTATTTTAAGATATATTTGTATAACATTATCCATATATCATCTATGAATCCATAATTCATGTATTTAGTCATTATCGTAAATTAACATTTTTTTATTATTCACAAAAAAAATCATTTATTTTAGACAAACCCCCAAAAATTAACCCTATACATTTTTTATGTGTAGAATTCAAAAAAAACTCCATTTTATAAAAATAATTTTCTAAATATGAGAAATTTTATTTTTAATCAAAATAAACTTTTAGTTGGAAAATATCAATTTTTAAATTATAACTGACTTTATAACAATTTGAAAAATTAATTAAGGGATCATAAAATTATCTTATAACCATAAGAAAACAAAATAATAGTTTATTAATATTCTTAATAAAATTAAATTTTATTTTAAATAATTATATTAATAATAAAATTCTATATAATCATTTATGTTTTATAAAAATAGAAACAATTACTTAACAATTTTATAAATATTTATTTTCTTATACTATGATATAATTATATTATCTAATCAATTATAATATTAAAAAATTTATACTTTCAAATATAAGCTTACTATTCAATTTCCTGATTTACTATTTCTAATGGTCACATTAATATTCCAAATTCAATTTTACTATTCTATTTGTAAAAGTTCCTTAACTTCTTAAAATAATTCTTATTCATTAATTATTTATTTATAATGATTTTATTTTGTTGTAAAAGTAATATTAAGTGGTTAATATTATTCAACCAAATTAAAAGATGGAAATTCCAATTGATAAAATTTTCGGGTCATTACATTCTTCTCCCTTATAAAATTTCTCCATAAAAATTTCATTTTACAAACTATGGTGAAAACAAGTTAGTGTACTTTTCCTTCATCACTTCCTCCGGTTCTCATATTACATCTTTGTACTTATGGTTTTGCAATAGTACTTTCACTAGGTGTGTATTCCTTTTCCGTATAAGATTATCTCCATTGTCCAAGATATTAACTGGATTCTCCTCAAAAGAGAGATCATTTTAAAGCTATAAAACCACTAGATTTAGTACATGTAAGGCATATAGTATGTACTTTTTCATGATTGTTACATGGAATACATCATGAACTCAAGAAATCGTAGGTCGAAGTGTCAGTCGATAGGCCATAGCTCTAACATGGTTAAGAATATCCAAGGGGTTGATGTACCTGGAACTCGACATTCCTTTCATCGCAAATATCATGTTCTTCTTCCATTGATATTTTCAAAGGAATACCTTGTCTCTAGCCTTAAACTATAGGTCCCATCAATGATTGTCTGTATAGCTCTTATGTCGACTATGTGATTCCTTAGTGTGTGGCTGAATGGTTTTTACCTTTTCCACGATTTATTTAACCATTTTAGATCCTAGTAAATTACATTCAATGACATCATCGCATCATGTTGGTATTCCTCATCTTTCCCCATAAAGGGGTTCATATAGATCCATTTGGTTTCTTGATTGGAAACTATTTTTATAAGATAACTCAACAAGAGGAAGATGTTGTTCCTATCCTCCTTTGAAGTCCATAGAACATGACAACAACATTTCTTCCAGTTTCTAAATAGTTCAATCAAATTGTCCATTAGTTTTAGGATGATAATCTATGCTGAAGTTCGGCATAGTGTTTAGAGCCTGTTGGAGACTATTCCAAAACATCGAGGTGAATCCCGGCTCTCGATTAGATGCAATTGATAGTGGTACTCCCTGCAAACCTACCAATTCTTTTATCAATATCCATTCATGTTTATCCAGTTATAAGTCCTCTCAAATTGACATAAAGGGATATGTATTTTTAAGATTATCAATATCAACCCCTATATAATTTTTTCATCTATATGTATTTGGAAGTCTGGTGGAAAATTCTGTGGTGATGTTTTCTTAATTCAATGATTTTTTGGGTAACATTTTCATCATCCATGTAGACTTAATTATTTCGACATTCACTTGCTGATATACCAAGCACTTTTATGTAAATTCATATCTATCCTTATTCATATTATCCCACCAATTGTACTCTTAGAGATCTCAACACATATTTTTTACTCTACGCGTGAACATAGAAGGTTGAGCTATGTGTGTCATTCAGAATATCCTTTTTTTTCTTTGGATCAGATGGTACCAATAGTCATGACCCAAATCTAAGAATTCATTACTCATCAATTTTGAAAAATAAGTATTTCAAATTTCTGATAGCTTCAAACTTCTTCTAATCTTCTACATTTTTTCATTGGGCATCCATTATTTTCTCTATAAGGAATGGTTGATAAATAATTTGATAAAGGATTGATTGTTCTCCTTCAATAATGATTCCCATGTCCATTATTTATAAGTCAATGAAGATTGTATCCTTATCAATTCATAACATTGATACTGTTGCATGATCCTTGCTACTTAGATAATCTTCCACATTATTCACTTTTCTAGGATGGTGGTGTATTGAGAAGTCATAATCCATGATGATATCTAATCATCTTAGATTTTTCATATTAAGATCCTTCTTTGTGTAAATACATGTGAGACTCTTATGATCAATATATATCTCACACTTCTCCCCATAGAGATAATTTTATGATATTATTATTATAAATATCACAATGGAAAACATCAGAACATGTGGGTGATAGTTTCTGTCAAGAATTATCATCTTCCTTAAGGTGTAGGATAAATTTATCTTTTCTTCATAAAAAAACATCTGAATCCCTTCTTTGAATCATAATTGTATACCAAAATGTTTTCTCCACTTGTCAGAGGTGTGAGTATTTGCATTGTGCAAAACTTTTTCGTAACTCTTTGAAGAAATATTCACATTAAATGGCCCAGAAAAAAATCTCCATTCCTACTATGCTTTGTAAGTGGGTTTGAAAATCGTGATATGTTCGTCTGAAATTGCTGGTAATACACAGCTAGAATAAGGAAACTATGGATATCTATTATTGATGTTGGAATGGTCCACTCATCAATTTAATTTGTCTTTGAAGGGTTCACATATATATATTTTTGGTGATCACATACTACAAGAATGATACTTCCTCCATCTAAAACACACATTTACTATACTTTTCATATTTTTTATCCCTTATCAAAGTCTATATCATGGTATTAAAATGATGCTCATGTTTATTCGTTCTCTTGGAGTATATCATAATATCATCGATAACGACTCCAATTGTTTTTGAGGTATTATATAAATTATTTATTCATTAAATCCAAGAATATTTCTAGAGAATTAGTTAGTTTGAAAGGAGTAACTATGATCGTATAATGTATATTCCTTATGGAAAGGTGGTTTGGGGAATAAATTACTTACAGATCGTTAATTGGTAATATCCTAGCCAATGTTCAACCATAGAGAAATAACTTGACCTATCTAGTTGATTGAAAATATCATCAATCACTGGAAGAGGATACTTTTTATTTATCATGATTTTCTTAGATCGGAATAATAAATGCATAGGCACATTGATCCATCCTTCTTCCTGATTAAGAGAACCACTTCACCCCATAGTGAAACACTCAAGCATATAAAAACCTTTTCAGAATTCTCTTACAACTTCTTCTTTAGTTCCTTCAAATCAATGGTGGCCATTCTGTAAGGTGTCTTTGGTATATTCATAGTTTTAGGAATAAGTTCCACTAAGAACTCAACCTATTGGTTTGATGGAAGTCCATGAAGTTATTCAGGTAACACAATAGTGTATTCCCTCACAATGGGATTGTCTTCGACCATGATTCACAATTATGTATCAATCATTTGAGCTAGATATTCCCGCACATATGGAAATAATATCCACACATTAGACGGTGGATCTGAAGAAGATTCATCCTCCACCTGTCAAATAAATAAAACCAGAGGATGCTTTGGGATGTGAAGAGTGATCTTCATTTCCCAATAGTGATAATAGTATTTGTATAATGTTTACCTATTCATGCCCAAATATAGCATCAAACTCCATTGAATTAAGTATGAAAATATTTTCTAGGATGTTCAGTCCACAAACATTAATTGGGGAGGATGTATATTCTTTTGGATGTAATAATTTCCCAATTTCTTGTTCTCATGGATAACTCATCCTCTATATTTTGAGGGGTGTTTCAAAAGTTCTACAATTCATTAAAGATATGAAAGAATGTGTAGAAAAAGAATCAAATAGTGTATTTTCTATTATGTAAGGATTAACTAGAATACCTACCACGATATAATTGTTGAGATCAACCTCAACAGTAGTGATGGAATAATCCTTCCCTTACTCTTTTTGGTTTTGGTGGTCGAGGATACCTATTACCCACAATAACTTGAGGTTTAGTGCACTGGATTGCATAGTGCCCTTGCTCCATACAGTTGAAGCATTGTACCATAGTTGTATCTCACCATTACTGAACCAAATTATCATTCTTCATCATGTATTTTCGATATTCAGGTTCTTGGTAGCCTTCTCCCCCACACTTAAAACATTTATCCATCCTTTTGAGGAAATTCTATGATGATTCCTCTCACATTTTTTACATGTGATTTGTTGATATTTCATTCCACCTTTTTAATTAGATCCCCCATCTTAAAACTCCATAATTTATTTAATATACCAATAACCATAGGAACATTATCAAAACTCAATTTACACTTTGAGATCATATCAAAAAACATCTTTATAACTCCTAGAGTCTCGAATTTCTAGATACTTTCGATCATGTGGTTTTAAAACAATAAATAACTGATAAACATTGTTGTCATTGTTGATACAATACCCTGAAGTGTACGTCAAAAGACTCGTAAAACATGGTTCGTCAGTCGTGAAAAATTCACATTCCTTTTGCTTCACCTCTATGAGTTTTCACTCCATATTTATACAAAGGTTTTGAAGTAAATACTTTTTAATAAACATTATATAAAATTAATCACACTCCATATCTTTAATTTCATCCTTCGACTCAGTGTTTTTAATCAATTTCCCCCACTGATCATCATATCTATCTAGATGATAAACGGGCATATTCATTATCTCGTTCCTAGAATAGTGGAGCACAGGTATGATCTTATCCATTGAGTTGACCCACAACTTCATGACTTTTGGATCTAAAGATCCACTAACTACCAGTGGTCATTTCTAGATAAAAGAATCAATGTCTATTTTCTCCCCCTTATGTGAAGGCGAAAATTCCCCAATATTATGGTTATTGTTCATATCTTGAGAATGATGGGTAAGCATCAACATGAAATTTCGAACTCCACCTCTCAGGTCAATGGGGATGTTATTCTGTAATTTTTTGAATTTTCCCTCTCATGGAATGATGGTCTGGTTTCTCCTAGTTCCCACTATTTTCTAAAATAAAAATGGTTTGAACAAAAAATTATTCAATAAGTCATTAATAAATATATTATTCCTTTTTGAAATTAACTCTAAAGGCATGTCTTGTGGGATAACTATGATTAACATTTTTATAAAATAAATATTATTGGGTTCTTACTTATACAAAGTCTCATACTAAGGGTTTTCATACAAATTCTCAAATCCTAATTCCCAAATTAAATAAATTGTTCTGCAATAAAAACTATAGTGAACCTACTTATCATACATGATTATTAAATCATTTTAATAATAAACAACTGTTTCCCTCGGAATTCGGGGATGACCTCCTGGATGGGAGATTCAAACGTTCTGATCGGTTTCTAATGGGTTTGTTCGTAGAACCGGAAACATCCAATGATTCCACATCCATTTGGACCTACTTTCCAAAGGTAGGCACTCATTAGCTTGTGGACTGATGAGGCTTAGGAATTTGCATTGGTCGAGAGGATGGGAGGTCGGACTCATCACACCTTTTTTAGGGGAGTTATTGTCTATTCTGGGACTCTCTTTATAGATTTAAGTTATGTTCATGAATCCTTATTACATTACCAAGTATAAAATGAGCTTTTCCTTAAGTTTTGACAATCAATGATTAAATATGTATGAATTTTAGAGAATCTTTTATATGTATTCGAGGTTCTTCATCAATAGAGAATCATCTATATCTATTTAGAGATTTTTGGTCAATGGTATCCTTCAAAACATTTATATAAAAGTTTCTTGGTCATTATGATGACCAGGCTTGTTTTAAAGCCACTCAGTGGGGCACTTGAAGTTTATTGTCATTCAAAAGGACATGAATTATTTCAGAGTTGGGATCGAACCCATAGATGGGCTACCTATGTATCCTTTGTTTTGAAAAAGGAATCAGAACCCACGTAGTTCAAATAAGGGAGTATAATGTTTATGATTGATGGAACAAAAAAGGATGTCATAATTACTTTTACTCTCTATTCTCACGTGAGTCATGCCTGGTGTGAGAAACAAGAGGTATTGGTAATAAAATATACAATTGGGCCATGAAAAATGTAATCATAAGAAATGGTTTGGGGATTATGTATATATGACTGCCCAGATAAATGAAGGTTAGGATTTACTTTAGGGAGAAAATCTAGGAACAAGGTCCATAAAGGTATATGTGCTTCATGGAGATTTGAATACTCTATCTTGGGACTTATTCCTGAAAAGGAAACCCAAATTAGGAGAGGATTGATAACTGGGCATTACTCCTGAGAAGGAATCCCAGATCAAACGTAAATTAGGACTGGTTAAAGAGAATTTAAGAGACTTAGGGCTTAATCCTGAAAAGAAAGCCCAAATTAGAGGATCTGGGGCTTAATCCTAAGAAGGATGCCCAAAAATTAAGGGACTTGGGGCTTACTCCTAATAAGGATGCCCATAATTATTACTGGGACTTATTCCTGAAAAGGAGGCCCAGGTTAGGGGATTTGGGGCTTACTCCTGAAAAGGAAGCCCAAGATTATGACTGGGACTTATTCCTGAAAATGGAGACCCAGGTTTATGGGATTAAGGTTTGGGGCTTACTCCTGAGGAGGATGCCCAGATTTGGGAATTTTAAGAATTTGGGGCTTACTCCAGAGGAGGATTCCCATATTTAAGACTTATGACTGGGGATTATTCCTGAAATGGATACCCCAGTTAAGGATTCTCTCGTCTTAAAGGATGAGGTTGAATGAATGAACTCTCCATATTTGGTGACATAAAGATATTTAAATCACTAGGTTTTGAGAGATATTCCACAGAATTCCTTTCAGATAAGGAAGTCAAATCAAGAAATCATGCCATAAATGGATTTGAAGAGTGTCTTTGTAACACCCCGAGCTTCCATGATACGCCTCTCTTTCAATAATGCAATAGCTTGCATTGTACGCAAGTTCGAGTTCTAAAACACCGTGACTAATCAAAGTAGCCGTTATGAATAGTAATAACCACTTTTTAAAATTATAGAAATCTTATATTTCAAAATGGACTTCATTTTTGTATTCGTAAAATCAAAATTAGCCTATGTTGAATTTTTGGTATTTTTCTGAGAACTTCTAAATTTTTATGAATAGTGAAAAATACTTAAAAACAACTTTTTTAGTCAAAATAATTTATAGTGATAAATTATAATATTTAGTGGTTTTAAAGTATAATTAGAATATATTTTTACCATTTTATCCAATGATGGTCATTAGAATTAATTTAACATTGAAATTGGACATAAACAATTGCCAATCTTTTGATATAAATTGTTTCTTAAAAACACGCTATTTGTTGTAACAACAGGAATTAATAATAAAATTAATTAATGCAACTTATATGGTTGGAATTTTTTAAAATAGACATCATTTTTGAATTCGGAATATCAATTATAGCTTAGGGTGAAATTTTGGCTTTGTTCTGAAAAACTTCAATTTTTGATGAATAGTGAAACCACTAAGTGGTAGTTAAATAACTGATTTTTCATTTAAATGAAATATTACCACTTCTGTGATTTGATTTTCAAAAATCCGACATACATGGTTATCATTAAGAAGTAAAATGTGGTTCAATGAGAATAAAATAATTTTTTGGTGAATAGTAACTTTTAAGTTCTCAATCGCGATTAGAGGTAATTAGTGTAGTTTAAGGTAAAAATAATGTTTTAATAATATGAGATGAGCTTGACACTTGTCCTACTCCTATTGGATGAGTCATGACCGACCAAGACAACCCATGGGTCAACTTGGGGACCCCATGGAGCCACTTTAGTTGGAAAATGACATTAATATATATATATTTAATGTTAAAATTAAATTGACACAAACATGAGTTGTTTTACTAAAACAGTTTTTAAGTGGGGTTAAACAAGTCCAAATTTTTATTATAAATATTTATTAGAAAGCTAAAAAGATTTCCTACATCATAGTATTTTTTTATAATTTTTAGACATTAAATAAATTAAATTATTTATGACATCATGATGATGCAGTGATGACCTCATTATTTAACAATTTAAATAAAATGGGAAGATAATGCAAAATCCAAGGCTTACACTTGTCCAAAGCCAATTGGATGAGGATATTTCGAACCCTTATCACCTTAGCCTTGAATTATATAAGTGTGGGACCTTTAGAATCCGAAAAGCATTGTGTAATAATGTAACATTTCAATCTTTCCAAAAGTGCCCCTCCTCTCCACTTATAAAAGGCCCCCACCTCTACCACCTCATTTAAACTTTCAAGCCATTTGGCTCGGCCAACCTATTCCCAAATACTCTCCCAACATTCCTCCCTTACTCCTAGAAGCCTCACTTTGGGAAGAACTCTTCCCAAGGAAGCCTTTAGCTCAAATCAAAAAGAGTTACCCGATTTTGAGGTAATGTCTTCTCTAATGTTGTTTTGTTTTATTTTTCTTCTTCAACCCCCTAAACTCTTTTTATTAATTTCTTTTGTAACAACAACAGTATCCTTAATATACTAGGATGTTGTTATAAGAAGGATTCGAGCTACACTTTCACACACCTACATCTAATGGTTAAAGAACATACGGTTTCTGTGGATGGCGAATTTCTGCCTCACGAAACGATGATTGTTCAACACTCATATAACACCTTCAAAGGTGGCCATTAAGATGTCACTATTTTTATATATGATATATAATATGTTTATGTTTTACTTATGCTTCTGTATTTCTCATTTATGGCTACTTTATGATTTCCATTATGGGTAAAACGCGATAATTTCATTTTAGGAAGTGCGGACTACCGCCCCCTCAAAGTGATTTGAATCGTTAATGCCATATGTGGGATGTATAAAGGATGGATTAAATGGTATTATACACTATATTATACTGTAATTATATTATAAATTTATATCATTATGATTTCATTCCATTAAATACGAAATAGAAATGAAAGTAGCGTTCATGCGTACGTACGGCTTACCGTCTCCATGAACGGTGCATTTCATTTATTACCTCTAAATGTTACGTGACATTATGAATGAATGTATATACTGTATATATATGATATATATGATATCTACATCATGAATATAATTCAGGATATAATGGATATTTCACCACATGAACAACTTGTAATTATAAGAAGTTTATTTTTGACTCAAGTACCAAACATCGACAAAACGACCGTTATTAACTTAAATAATTACATAATGTTCATAACATTGTAATAAGTGATATAAAAAGGACAATGAGATTGAAAATGGTTCTTAATAAGGTAGATATTAACTCTAGTTTATTATTCAGGAGGTTAAAGAACGGTTGAGTCAAGTCGGACACAAGGTAAGGGAATTTCTTAACCTGACTTCCATTCTTTGGGTTAATCTCCTACTTTCAAATTATGCCATGATATTATTATGTCCTATTTTGTATATTTACTTTCTATATGTGTACCTATAGTGAATACACATAATAGATCTCTTTTATTTTAAAAATTATCTTTTTAAGGACTTCGTCTCAACCTCCATTCATTGAGGCATATTTTGTTTTATACACAATTTCTTTTGTACAGTGTATAAACCCCTTTGACATTTTACGTTTATTCAAAAGGAATCTTTTTATACGAAGCGTTTTACTAAAAAACAAAGGGAATGTTTTTCTTTCCGTACTTATGCGGCGACAATGACTTCTCCGCCGCCGTGACCATTATTTGAGTTTCGGCTTCCTCTACAAGCCATCATTTTTTTAATGAAAAATAAATACAAAGTTTCAACTTTCTTTTATTTTTGTATTGAAAATGGTTTTGAAAGCGTTTTTATTATATCAATGTGTTGTATTGATATCTTGTGATTGAAATGTGGAAATGTTATGTTTCCTTTATGCATGTTTTATGTGATACGATTATGTTATGGTTTATGATATGTTTAAACCTATTCATATGAGGAATGCATTGGACTTAATAAGTGACGGGTGGAGCCCGCTATAGTTCCTCGATGCATCGGCAGGTCTCATGAGACAAACTAGTGTCTTGGCACGAGGCCTTGACAAAATCTTATTTGTGGTCTTGGCACGAGGCCTTGACTACGTGGTTATGATAGTCTGGCATTATGCATTCCATCATTATGAAAGTGGTTATTGATATTGCATGTGATTATTCGACCAGTAGAATATCCATGTGAAGAAGTAAATGGCATTATCTCATTTTACTTTTGCCATATTATGTTGAAGTTCAAGTTTAAAAGGCTTTTGTTTTAGTTATACATTGCCTTAAATGTTAATGTTTATTTATGAAAGCTTCCGCTATATTGTTATCCTTACTGAGCATCTGAGCTCACCCCTTTAAATGGTTTAATATTTTCCAGTATGTGAAGAAGTATTTTATGAATGGCCTGCAGGGATAGTCAGAAGAGGATATGAGTGTGGACTATGAAGACTTTGTTATGAGTTTTTCACTTTATGATGTAATGTAAGACTTATGAATGTATCTAGTGTTTCCAAGGCTACTAAACTAATCGGTCTTTCGAGACTTGATCTTTTGTGATCATGCCAATGTTACGAAGTAATGCACCGACTCTGGGTAGCTGGGGTCGGGGCGTTACAGTTGGTATCAGAGGCAGTTTAGTACTAACCATGGAAGCTAGATTTAGATAAACTCTGATTAGAGCACATATCCCGAAGATAGACTTTGAGGATTAGTATAGAATAACTTCCTAGAATTTTGGTATTGTAGAGATGTTGTGAGTTTTCCGGGCAATACATCCCTGTCTGGATACGAGCAGGTAGAGGAGGCTCTGGCACAGATGTACCTAGGGGTAAAACCCGAAAACACCGCTTTGAGCTAGACTCGAACGGGAACTGGTGCACGACAACGGGCCTTGCTGCACTCTGGGTTACGACACTCCCGGGGGATATGCTTAGGATAATTCTCATTTTCTTTACAAACCACTATGAAGGGTTATGAGTATATACTTCCACAAAGGAAACATTTCTTTTTATGATTATGGATTATATCTATAAATAGTTCAATTTATGTAAAGTATTTTACAAATATGGAATTATGTATTTTATTTCATAAACTAGTCTAGTTTATTGCATTGTTTAGAAATGGCGCCTAGTGGAAGGAATGGAAACCGTATCAATGCACGCACTCCGTGTAGGGATTGCCCACCTGCTCAAGATAATTATTGTGGATCTAGAGATACAACTGGTGCTGATCAACTTATTACCATACTAGGACAACTCACTCAGGTTATGAATAATAACCTTACTCGTATGGAGCACCCTGATCTGCAACGTGGAGGATCAATGCTAGACCATTTCATGAGGCAACAACCACCAACCTTCAATGGGAGTACAAATCAATTAGTAGCTGAGCAATGGATAAATTCCTTAGAGGAAATATTCCATGCCTTGGGGAGTAGTGAAAGGGAGACGGTTGTCATGGCAGTTTACCGCTTCACTGGATATGCCGATCAGTGGGGGTCGCTGATTCAAAACACAAAGGAAGATGATGACGTATCGAATATGGAATGCAGGGAGTTCAAAGAGCTTTTCTTAGAAAAATACTTTCCTCGTGACCATCGAGCAGATATGGAAAGGCAATTTCTGAGTCTGAAACAAAAGGAGGATGAGAATGTCGCTAAGTATGAGGCCAACTTTACAAGGTTAGCGAGGTATGCTGCAGATTATATATGTAACCCAATAGGTAAGATTGATCGTTTCTTTGATGGTTTAAAACCATTTCTCCGTCGAGCTTTAGTATCACAATCGTTCTCAACATACGAAGATATTGTCTCATGTGCTATCAAGATAGAAAAGGAATTCTCTATGTCTTATGACAGCAAAGTAAAGCAAGAGAAGAAGAGAACGGTGGAACAAGAGACAGATAAAGGGAAAAGGGGAAAGAAGGATTTTCCATTATGTGATAATTTTGGGAAGAATCACCCTGGTACTTGTCTAAAAGGAATGGGAGTTTGTTATAAATGTGGAGAAAAGGGTCACCAGGCTCGTGATTGCAAGGGAAAGAAAGAGGCTGTCAAAGTTGAATGCTACAATTGTAGGGAAACAGGGCATTATACAAATGAATGTCCTAAGCGTCAAGGAAACTTACCTCAGAAAAGGCCAAGCGACCAAGGCCAATCTTATGCTGTGACTACAGTTGAAGTGGAATAATTAATGTATTGGTGCTTTTGGACTCAAGGATTATATTCTGGTTATAAGAATAATGTGATATATATATATATGGATTGTACTGCAGCACTTGTTGATTTCAGTAAGGTTTTAATATGATTAAGGTAATCATATTTTTAGTATGTGACAATAAGAGAAACTTTTCTTTGTTTGGGGAATCTGATGTTACAATTGATTTTGGAATTTAGAGACCTTTTAGAGAAAGTCTGGACGGAGGTATTTTGGATAACTATTAAGGTTGGAATGGATTAAGTTGAACCATGGATAGTATTGTTTAAGGTTAAAGAATTTCTGAAGATTATTTTTGGAATATTATAATACTATAGTTTTAGGAAAAAGGACAACCTGCAGGGTGGGGCATAACCCGTCGCGTCGGACAAAGCTGCAGGAATCGAACCCACAATCATAGTGCGACATGCCTTTATTTCCTACCACTAGCCTACAGGAAGTCTCTGGTTATTACAAAATAATTTTACTAATCTAAACTGTATGTGTTAACATTTGGAACCTTATACAATTAGGATAAGTATAATATTTTTGAGTTCTATTATCTTTTTGAGTGAAAGATGAGTTGAAGGTTGAAACTCTAATTGTCAAGAATAAATATATATATACCTATCTCTTATTCAATGAATTAATTAATTCTTAAACTTTAGTAAAGGGATATTAAAACAAAAAAATGTGTTATCCTAATAACTTATGTCTTGTTGAACTGATGATATTTTAAATCAACATAGATTGAAGGCTTTGAGGCCCTCAATTTGACAGTTGATTCTGATTGATGACCCCAATCGCTCCCTACAAATATTTACGTTTTTCATCCAATTATATGTCTCTAATTGCCACCAATGTTCTCATAATCGAGATCATAATTGGGTGGTGACTTTTTCATTTCCCTTTCCCTCTTATTAAGGATAAATTTTATTAACCTTATTTACGATGTGGGTTTTCCAAAAATGTATTTTCTATTTTCAACCTTTTATTTTCAAAGAAAAATATCAAATTGCGAGGACGCAATTTATTGAAGGAGGGGAGAATGTAACACCCCGAGCTTCCACGATACGCCTCTCTTTCAATAATGCAATAGCTTGCATTGTACGCAAGTTCGAGTTCTAAAACACCGTGACTAATCAAAGTAGCCATTATGAATAGTAATAACCACTTTTTAAAATTATAGAAATCTTATATTTCAAAATGGACTTCATTTTTGTATTCGTAATATCGAAATTAGCCTATGTTGAATTTTTGGTATTTTTCTGAGAACTTCTAAATTTTTATGAATAGTGAAAAATACTTAAAAACAACTTTTTTAGTCAAAATAATTTATAGTGATAAATTATAATATTTAGTGGTTTTAAAGTATAATTAGAATATATTTTTACCATTTTATCCAATGGTGGTCATTAGAATTAATTTAACATTGAAATTGGACATAAACAATTGCCAATCTTTTGATATAAATTGTTTCTTAAAAACACGCTATTTGTTGTAACAGCGGGAATTAATAATAAAATTAATTAATGCAACTTATATGGTTGGAATTTTGTAAAATAGACATCATTTTTGAATTCGGAATATCAATTATAGCTTAGGGTGAAATTTTGGCTTTGTTCTGAAAAACTTCAATTTTTGATGAATAGTGAAACCACTAAGTGGTAGTTAAATAACTGATTTTTCATTTAAATGAAATATTACCACTTCTGTGATTTGATTTTCAAAAATCCGACATACATGGTTATCATTAAGAAGTAAAATGTGGATCAATGAGATTAAAAAAAAAAATTTGGTGAATAGTAACTTTTAAGTTCTTAATCGCGATTAGAGGTAATTAGTGTAGTTTAAGGTAAAAATAATGTTTTAATAATATGAGATGAGCTTGACACTTGTCCTACTCCTATTGGATGAGTCATGGCCGACCAAGACAACCCATGGGTCAACTTGGGGACCCCATGGAGCCACTTTAGTTGGAAAATGACATTAATATATATATATTTAATGTTAAAATTAAATTGACACAAACATGAGTTGTTTTACTAAAACAGTTTTTAAGTGGGGTTACACAAGTCCATATTTTGATTATAAATATTCATTAGAAAGCTACAAAGATTTCCTACATCATAGTATTTTTTTTATAATTTTTAGACATTATATAAATTATATTATTTATGACATCATGATGATGCAGTGATGACCTCATTATTTAACGATTTAAATAAAATGGGAAGATAATGCAAAATCCAAGGCTTACACTTGTCCAAAGCCAATTGTATGAGGCTATTTCGAACCCTTATCACCTTATCCTCGAATTATATAAGTGTGGGACCTTTAGAATCCGAAAATCATTGTGTAATAATGTAACATTTCAATCTTTCCAAAAGTGCCCCTCCTCTCCACTTATAAAAGGCCCCCACCTCTACCACCTCATTTACACTTTCAAGCCATTTGTCTCGTCCAAACTATTCCCAAATACTCTCCCAACATTTCTCCCTTACTCCTAGAAGCCTCACTTTGGGTAGAACTCTTCCCAAGGAAGCCTTTAGCTCAAATCAAAAAGAGATACCCGATTTTGAGGTAATGTCTTCTCTAATGTTGTTTTGTTTTATTTTTCTTCTTCAACCCCCTAAACTCTTTTTATTAATTTATTTTGTAACAACACCAGTATCCTCAATATACTAGGATGTTTTTATAAGAAGTATTCGAGCTACACTTACACACACCTACATCTAATGGTTAAAGAACATACGGTTTCTGTGGATGGCGAATTTCTGCCTTACGAAACGATGATTGTTCAACACTAATATAACACCTTCAAAGGTGGACATTAAGATGTAACTATTTTTATATATGATATATAATATGTTTATGTTTTACTTATACTTCTGTATATCTCATTTATGGCATATTTTATGATTTCCATTATGGGTAAAACACGATAATTTCATTTTAGGAAGTGCGGACTACCGCCCCCTCAAAGTGATTTGAATCGTTAATGCCATATGTGGGATGTATAAAGGATGTATTAAATGGTATTATACACTATATTATACTGTAATTATATTATAAATTTATATCATTATGATTTAATTCCATTAAATACGAAATAGAAATGAAAGTAGCGTTCATGCTTACGTACGGCTTACCGTCTCCATGAACGGTGCATTTCATTTCTTACCTCTAAATGTTACGTGACATTATGAATGAATGTATATACTGTATATATATGATATATATGATATCTACATCATGAATATAATTCAGGATATAATGGATATTTCACCACATGAACAACTTGTAATTATAAGAAGTTTATTTTTGACTCAAGTACCAAACATCGACAAAACGACCGTTATTAACTTAAATAATTACATAATGTTCATAACATTGTAATAAGTGATATAAAAAGGACAATGAAATTGAAAATGGTTCTTAATAAGGTATATATTAACTCTAGTTTATTATTCAGGAGGTTAAAGAACGGTTGAGTCATGTCGGACACAAGGTAAGGGAATTTCTTAACCTAACTTCCATTCATTGGGTTAATCTCCTACTTTCAAATTATGCCATGATATTATTATGTCCTATTTTGTATATTTACTTTCTATATGTGTACCTATAGTGAATACACATAATAGATCTCTTTTATTTTAAAAATGATCTTTTTAAGGACTTCGTCTCAACCTCCATTCATTGAGGCATATTTTGTTTTATACACAATTTCTTTTGTACAGTGTATAAACCCCTTTGAAATTTTACGTTTATTCAAAAGGAATCTTTTTATACGAAGAGTTTTACTAAACGACAAAAGGGAATGTTTTTCTTTCTGTACTTATGCAGCGAAAATGACTTCTCCGCCACCGTGACCATTATTTGAGTTTCGGCTTCTTCTACAAGCCATCAATTTTTTAATGAAAAATAAATACAAAGTTTTAACTTTCTTTTATTTTTGTATTGAAAATGGTTTTGAAAGCGTTTTTATTATATCAATGTGTTCTATTGATATCTTGTGATTGAAATGTGGAAATGTTATGTTTCCTTTATGAATGTTTTATGTGATACGATTATGTTATGGTTTATGATATGTTTAAACCTATTCATATGAGGAATGCATTGGACTTAATAAGTGACGGGTGGAGCCCGCTATAGCTCCTCGATGCATCGGCAGGTCTCATGAGACAAACTAGTGTCTTGGCACGAGGCCTTGACAAAATCTTATTTGTGGTCTTGGCACGAGGCCTTGACTATGTGGTTATGATAGTCTGGCATTATGCATTCCATCATTATGAAAGTGGTTATTGATATTGCATGTGATTATTCGACCAGTAGAATATCCATGTGAAGAAGTAAATGGCATTATCTCATTTTACTTTTGCCATATTATGTTGAAGTTCAAGTTTAAAAGGCTTTTGTTTTAGTTATACATTGCCTTAAATGTTAATTTTTATTTATGAAAGCTTCCGCTATATTGTTAACCTTACTGAGCATCTGAGCTCACCCCTTTAAATGTTTTAATATTTTCTAGGATGTGAAGAAGTATTTTATGAATGACCTGCAGGGATAGTCAGAAGAGGATATGAGTGTGGACTATGAAGACTTTGTTATGAGTTTTTCACTTTATGATGTAATGTAAGACTTATGAATGTATCTAGTGTTTCCAAGGCTACTAAACTAATCGGTCTTTCGAGACTTGATCTTTTGTGATCATGCCAATGTTACGAAGTAATGCACCGACTCTGGGTAGCTGGGGTCGGGGCGTTACAGTCTTGAAGACTGAATCTTAAAAAGGAAAGGCGTAATGGCTTAAGAGGGGTGAAATGGGAAAGAAAGGCACTCAAAAAGGAGGGGGGCGCAAGTCTTGGAAGGCAAGCAGGTACTGCGGCGGCGTGCAAGTATTGGTCATGCAGGTATACCTGCGCGACATGGTGGGTACTTGCGCGATATTCAACCAGCATTTGAAATACTTGAGCGACTCTTCATTAAAGCCTTTAGAATCCTCTTGAGGTTCTGCCAAAGAAAGGGGCGCGCATGTTCTATCGAAGGAGTAAGGTGGCGCGCAAGTGTGACCACTTCCCTTAAGGGCTGACCACTCAGGCGCACAAGTGTTGATGAGTTTCAACACTTAGGCCTTACTCCCTCTCTTTAGATCTTCCGTTCTAGGTAGGAAATTACCTTAGAAGTGTTCCGAAATCTTTGAAAAGAGACTTGGGCGTCGGGAGCTTCAATCCGAGTTTCTGAAAAAAAGATCCTCTAGAATGGGGGGCCCACAGGGTCTATTTATAGGCAGGATAAGACCCCGGGTGGTTACCGGGCAGTTATCAATTAGGTCACGCAAGTCACTTACGCGCCAAGTTGCGTCGCGTAAGTCCACTTGCGCGACCATGAAGGAACTTGCGCGGCCTATGGGAAAAGTTTTCCTTGTTCATCCCTTTGTCGATTTTTGATGTTTTTTTTAAAGGTTGAATCACTTTGTGCTCATATATTCCCCTTTTCCGATCTTTAGATTCTGTGATGAATGGAGCGTCAACAAAAGTCCCCCCTCAGAGTTGGATCCGAAAGAAATGAGGATTTGACTCTGAGGAAATCGCAGACATCCAAAGGAAAGATGGCGCACAAGTCTTGATGACGCAAAGGATGGCGCGCAAGTTCTCTCCGCGCATGCCTTAAGCGCACAGGGTACAGCGCGCAGATAGGATTCCTGGCCTATAAATATACAGCTTTTGGCCGTGTATAGCATCTGATCCCGAATTTCTAGAGCTCTCACCACGCAAGCCATCTTCACCGCGCAAGTCTCTTTTTCCACTCTTTCCTCGCTGTCGCGCTACTCTCAAGGTAATAGGACTTCCGCGGTGATACATGCGCGACAAAAACTTGCGCGGCACATGTAACACTTGCACGACATCTCCATACTTGCGCGCCATAATGCCTTAGACATTTTTTGGATTTCTTTCACAAAGTTTGTGATAAATTAATTCATTTATAAATTAACTTATTCAACTCTTTGGGCAGAATTACTGGCTCTTAGACCCGGATTAATTGATGAACTGGCTAGCAAGCTGATAGATGATATGATGAACATCATTGGCCATGATTATTATACTGTCAAAGATTTTACACTTCCAAATTTGGCTAAGTATCTGAAGAAATTTCATCTCATCTTTCATCAATGCACTTATCTACCTTTGTATGGCTATGGTCATCTTTAAGAAGTCATTATTCCAGAAGTAAAGAATTATCTTCCATTTTCGTGGTTTCAGAATTATACCAACTTTGCTTCAGCAAATATCTCAGGTGGAGGAGTATTTCTAACTGCTGGAACAGTGGAGAAGGCCTATATGATGCCTCATAGCCCTTGCACACTAGATCTGAAAAAACATACACCTGAGCTTCAACCACATTGTCATCCTTCGATCATCCGAAATGCTCAGATGGATCAATCCAAAGGCTGGAAGAAAAGTTGGGACTTCCGTCCTGGGGGAGGTGTGAAGCCAACTAGGATGTGGGCATACTGGGTGCGATAGTCCTGCGTAGAGTTTATCGAGGATCTGAAGAGATCTGCAATATATGAGGTTGTCTGGGTTGGGAAAACATATGTTTACAAACATGATAACTTCGTGCCAGAGATACTCAGCTACTAATTCTTTCCATTTGACTCATGGAGAAGTAGGTATCAGTTTGTGGGATGTCCACAAGATCTCAGGGGCTCCAATTTTGGGCGATATGCATGATGAATTTATTCCTCCCAAGGTGATTTGGAATGATTCAGAGAAGACACCTACTTTAGCTCGAGAATTATTTAAGATCTTCCACAGGCTCAAGAGTTCAGAGACATCATTAACTCATTTTAGAAAAGATATTCATCCGGAGGAATGGATGAATGTGTTTCTTATTGAGAAGAAAGGGATGGAGCCAAAAGAAAAAGGATCCAAGAAAAAGAAATCCAAGGATATCAGGCCCAAACATCCTACCACCTGTCCAAAACCTGAGAAGAGAGGAACTCCTGGCACATTCTGGCCAACTCTAGAAGCAGGAGAGTTTGAAAAGTGGGGATATGAAGTGAATCAAAGAATTCCAAAGAAAACCCATCTGGAGGGTTTCTTGGCAATGTGGCTCAGTGTTTATCTCTTGCCGGTCAGGGATTCAAAGGGAGGCGTTAGGCCAGGGACCTTCGTCATTGCGGCAAAGTTGGCTGAGGGAAAAATGGTTGGGTTAGCTACCCCCATTTTAGGAAAGATTCACAGGATTTTACTTCATGTCTTCCTGGCTAAATCTCCTTTAAGAATAGTGGGACCATTCTAGGTTTTCTGGGGATGGATCACCACTCACTTCAGGACTTACAATGTACACAATGGATTACAAATTCCTGGAAGCTCTTTCAGACCGTTAGTGCAAGAATTCTCTAGAATTGCTCCATTAGATGTTAATGGTTATGACATGAAAGTGAGGCTGAGCATGTTTAAGGAATTAAACTTCTTTCCCTATGGAATTCTGCCATCTGGGCGGTTTGTTGATGATGGGACATCCCATTTGGATTTGAGGGCATACATGCTAGCTTGCTGGGATGGTGTGTCAGTAGCCAGGATTGATGGAGATATCATATGTGAGGCCTATGCTCCATATAGATTTGTAGGCCAATTCAAAAATCTGCAACAGATTGTTGTATCCCCTCCGGTACATGTCAGGTTAGAGAAACATCCAATGGTTGCTCGAAAACTATGGTTGCTGACATCAAGAGAGAAGACTGGGGCAGTATTTGATCTACCAGTTTAAAAAGTAGCACATAATTTGACTACATATTATGCCGAACACTGGATAGCATCATACCCCAAAGGGATATTGAATCACCCAGTATATCAAGTGGGAAAGAGGAAGAGGACTGTAGAGAAAGAAACCCTTCCTCATGAAGGTGACGATTCCCCACCTGAAATAGGTTCAATAGACTCCTCTTCTAGAACTGATTCATCAGATTATCATGATGGGGATGATGAGGCACAACCGGCAGCAAAGCGGTTTTGTGCCCAATATAATCCTCTGGCCAGAATTAAAAGACCCACTCCATCAACTCCTGGTGAGTTGTTTCATTGTAGTAATTTCATTCACTGCTACTTTATAAAGTAATAAGTCTTACTTTCTTATTCTCTATCTGTAGCTGCAGGAGATGGGAAGAAATTAAAATCAAAAATTGTAGGACCTTCCTCACAAACTTCATATCTAAGACCAGAGGCTGTTCAGCTATGGCAGGGCTTATACTGTGGTACTGAGACTGCCTGGCTGGATTTGTGTGAGGGCCTACAACTTCCTGGAATAGGAAATCTTATAGCTTCAAAAAATCTTCAATATGAAGATAACCCCAATGAAGTGCGAGATTACATCAGAGAGCTGGAAATGCTCGTATATGCCATTGATGACTCTGTTCCTATCACTAGGCGGGTGAAGGAAATGATTGATCATGGCGCCACTGAGGGGGATGGTGGTTCTGGAGATAAGGAATGGAAAGAGTACGTGGCTCCTGAAGATGTAAGTTTTCTTTCCTTATTTTCTTTGCAACTTGATTTCAGTTGAATCTGTGTTACTTAAGGAAGATATTTTATTCATCTCGCAGCTTGAAAATAAAAGAACTAGGGTTTCTTTGCCACAGTATAGCCCTGGTGGTACTGCTATCGGGGATGCTGATGATTCTCCTCGCAAACCAGGCGAGATATCTCCAGGCCAGCAGGCCATGAATGAGGCGCTGGACATAGCATTCCATTCGCCAATCCAAGTGCCAATAAGGGAGACTACTAATACTCCGAAAAAACAAAAGAAACAAAGGCAACGAAGGAGGAAATCCATAGCTAAATGCTTCATTAGTAGCGGTAAGTCCTTAGAATAATCATGAGTTTATACTCATAATCACATGGTTACTCATATTTCTGAGGATTGCAGGGGCTTCTTCAATTTCCCCCTTGATGGAAGGGACTGACCCTCCTTCAAAGGCTGTGGAGGGTGCTGTAGAACGATCACAGACCCATGCTGACTTGGTTGCTCCTGGAGAAGAGCTAGCATCCATTCCCAGTATCCCTCCTACTTCTTGAAGATGCTGTCCAGGGTCAGGGTTTGCAGGACATTAGTCGGCAAGAAGATGTAGCAAATGCTCCCACTGGTGAGACTAACCAGGATTCTGAAATATCATTGGATGAAATGATGAATCAAGGAATGACTTGAAGAATTTTATGATCATTCTAAGTTGTCATGTGAATTAGAAGACCTTGGGCGTGAGTGCTACCCTTCACCCATTTTTTTTAAAATTTACACTTTTAACCATGAATGAAAACAATATGCAGTTTCTTCCGTAGAAGCTGCTGAACTGCCAATGCCTGAAGAGGGTGTGGACATTGATGTCAACCCTACCATCACAGAAACATTAGCTCAAGTAGAGATAAACCCAATAAACCCTCTTGAGACCCATCCTTAAAATCCTGTTGAGACCGGGAAAGATGGAGAGAAGTCTTCTCAGGTTGCTGAACCATCCTTGGGTAAGGGATAACGATATCTGTGATTGTACTTTATTCGCAAGACAATCTATTCTTTTGTTATCCTTTGAAGCTAACTAAATCTTTCAATTAATCATGCAGGACCATCAACTGCAATGACTAGATCCGGAGGTGAGGCCTCAGCCTCTGCCCCAACAGGAATTGAAAGTGAAGAACCACAAATCAGGGGGGAAAACGTAGGACAGGGCACTTCTTTAAGTGCATTAATTCCAGATTACAAGCCCCCCCTCTGACAATGATGTTGAATCAGATCCAGAGATGCTTAAAGTGTTCATCTTTTCACGACGTAAGGCACGGAACAACATATGGAACATCATATCTGGGGTGCCTTTAGAAGAGCTACCATCGAAAATTCCTCGATTGTCATCCCAATTTGTTATACTAGGACTTGGTGGTTTTGGATATGAAATAATCCACGCCACGGTGAAACAGATCATTTTTAGGAGGGAGCAGACTCAAAAAAGTCGCGAAGATTTGATCAGAGTGAAACTGTCAGTCAACATAGGAAAATTTGAGGCTGCGGTATCCCAAGCTGAAGCTGATTATGCTGCCAAGATGAAGGAGTTGAAGCATAAAATCTAAGAAAAAGTTGTCCAGTAGGTGCAACTCTAGCAACAGTTAGATTCTGTTATTGAGGAACTTGATCATCTTAATAAATAATTGGATGAAACTCATATGAATGGCATGAAAGCCATCGCAGATGCTATGAAGGCACTTCATCAAGCTGAAAAGAGTAAAGCTGGTCAAGTGCATGAGCTTCAAGTAACTGCTGATAAATCTCAGGATGTCGTACATCAAATGAAGAGTTATGTTGAAAGCCTCTTGTAATTCTTGAAAAATAGAAGAGACTCCAGTATGTGGATGTTATTCTAACTCTTGTGTATCAATGAAAAACACTTTCATCTTCAATCATTTGCACCTGCATTCTTTCACTACCTGCTTCAAATTTACTTAAGCCAATGGGCTTAGTAAGCATAGTTTGATTTTTACTAGGATTATTACAAATAACCCTACAAACTTTGAACCTCTTAATTGCTCAATATTAACTAAATCATACAAAAATGTATATTTAGTGAGATGGAACTTGACTTTTATTCAGAGTTCCTTTGTCTTTTGTGGGCAGTTTAAAGTCATGCGTGCCAGACATAAAGGGACTAATGTTTATGGTCAAAATAGCTTTGACCAAAATGGATTAAAATTGATCCAATTCCTTGACAATTTATCTGAAAACAAATTACCATACTCAAGTATGAGGGAAAATATGTAATCTATGACTTAAGAATATTTGAATCTGAGGAATGTTATAAAAAAGAGCTAAAAGGCATTAGAAGAAGTAGTTTCCAAGAATGAAGTTACCATTATTTAACAAAACCGTTCGGGGGTTGAATTATGCCGGGCCACCTAAGGGCATTGGCTACATAGTTAAATAAAATAGTATCTTTTGGCTAACAAGTCTGTTATGTAGACTGTTTATGCAAGGCCACCTATGGGCACGTGCTGCATAGTCAGGCAAAAAGAACTCTCAGAAATTTACTTTCCTAGTGCTAAAAGCCAGTGAAAGTTTATGGAGATTCAAATTTTCGAAAGTATAGAGTTTGCTATATGGAAAGTGGTACTTGAATATGGAGAAGATATTTCCAGACAAGATTATCGTAGAACTGGATGAATATCACTTCTACGAAGGTCTGACCCAAATGTAGGGAAGAACAATAAACCATAGACTTGAATACTTTCAGATCATGAAAAAGGATATGGGAAAAATATGTTAAGGATGGATATTTTTTTGCGGATCCCTACATACTGTCGTTTAAGACAAATAAGGACAAAAGAGGCATTCTTCCAAATAATGAAGTTATCATCATTTAACAAACCCGTTAGGGGGTTGAATTATGCAGGGCCACCTAAGGGCATTGGATGCATAGTTAAATAAAATAGTATCTTTTGGATAACAAGTCTATTTTGTGGACTGTTTATGCAAGGCCACCTATGGGCACGTAGTGCATATTCAGTCAAAAAGAATTCTCAGAAGTTTGAAATTTTTGTGACTAAAAGTCATGAAAAGGGTTATGAATATCTGAAAATATTTAAGGTTAGGATTATATCACATAAATATGGGTATTGTCCAATGTATATAGAGATACATAGGTCAATGATAACCATAATCATGTTGTTGCTGGGTCCTGAATTGAAATTTTGGACTTCACTTCGTATCTCATAAGAATGAGAATCAAGCCATACATAGTTCTTAAAATGCAGTTTAATGTCGTGCAGGATGAAAGTATGAGAGATCTTAGTTTAGTGTCATAGAGTTGGACCATAATAATGAATACACAGTGTGTGTTTTCATGAGGACTTTTCAGCCAAGGGACTGAAAGTGAAATTTGGGGTTAGGCCCAAAAGACTTGGGGCTGGATTCGAGGGATACTCGAACGTTCCTACATATCCCATAAGGATGGGAATCAAGCCCACATAGTTCTAGAACTACCATTTGTACAAATTTGGTTCGTACATGTGAAGGGTGAAAGGGGACTTTAGTGCAATGATGGTTTAACCTGATATAAAAATTTTAGGCATTACCATGTATGCACGTAGTCTTTTGAAATGAAACATGATTGAAAAATAAATGTCAATAATAGTTCTCTCTCAAATGAGGAAATCAAATAGTATTGTAGTTTATTATCGTACCGGACAAAATTGTTGCATATTTTAACGTCATATAACAAGTACAAAAGTGAATCAATGTAAAGATATTGATTCTAGGGGCGGTTTCACGAATCAACATCATATGGTGGTGAACTGATGTGAAGAGATTTTTTTTTGGGCATGAACCTTGGGAGGTTGCCGATGTACCCAGCCTGGAAGTCAAGGATCAAAGTCCTTGTAGTTCAATTAAAGAATGAATTAATGATCAAGTTGTTCTTGGGGACAACAATCTAATAATAAAAAAAATGTTGTTGGGACTTATACATGGTTAGCGTCCCAACGAGAGTGTTACGGTTGAGGTTTTCTCTAAGCTCACATGAGTCATACTCGGTGTGAGAAACAAGAGGTAACAACAACCTTAACGATGCATAGTTTAATATCATGTGGGACATATAAAGGAACTATGCAGTTTAAAGTATTGCAGTTAGGACTATTGGTGATGCGCAGTTTAGTGTCATGTAGCAGGGACAAAATACAGTTTAATGTCATGTAGGACGTATTATGAACTCTCTGTATAGTTTAGCGTCATGTAGTTAAGACGATGGGAACAATAGAGTTTAACGTCATGTTGGACGAAAGGGGGGGGGGTACTGTGTAGTTTAATGTCATTCAGTGAGGACAAAATAACACACCATTCACGTCATGTTGGACGCATTGGGGATTTTTTCCACAGTTTAACTTCATGTTGGACGAAAGTGCAAATAGTTTAAGGTCATATGCATGGAACGTGGATGGCGTAGTTTAATGTCATGTTGGACGGTGGTGTAGTTTAAGGTCATACAGGACCTTTGATGATTATATAGTTTAACGTCTTTCCGGACGTAAGGGACTTTTATATAGTTTAGCGTCATGTAGTTAGGAAGTCACAGTTTAACGTCTTGCTGGACGTAAGGGATTTTTATACAGTTTAGCGTCATGTAGTTAGGACGTCACAGTTTAACGTCTTGCTGGACGTAAGGGGCTTTTATACAGTTTAGCGTCATGTAGTTAGGACGTCACAGTTTAACGTCTTGCTGGACGTAAGGGACTTTTATATAGTTTAGCGTCATGTAGTTAGGACGTCACAGTTTAACATCTTGCTGGACGTAAGGGACTTGAAAATAGTTTAGGGTCATATGCATGGACCGTTGATGATGCAGTTTAAGGTCATACAGGACCTAGTTGCAGTCTAAGGTCATACTAAACCATTTAGGGAACTTTTTCATAGTTTAACGTCGTGTGGGACAAAGTTTCAGTTTAAGGTCATACTAGACCATTACTATATAGTTTAACATCATATAGTAAGGACGAACTGGTGCTGCACAGTTTAGTGTCATGTTGCGGGGACATCTTGTGAATACTTTGTATTTTATACAAAATATTTCATCAAAAATCTGGCATTAGTTGGAGTAGTAATGAGTTATCCATCCATCGAGATTGATGAATAAGCTCCATTGGAGTAGATCCTATGTATTGAATAAGGTCCTTCCCATTTTGGATCAATCTTGGTAGGTTTCTTTCCTGGTATCATTGGAGTTCTGAGAACTAATACCAATTCTCACTGAATGAATGAACGGAGATGAACTTTTTTGTTAAAAGCTCGTGCTATTCGATTCTAATAGATTTCCAAGTGGTGCAAAGTGCACAATCTTTTCTCATCTAACCGTTCCAATTCATTCAATCAGTTTTGGGACTGCTCATCTATAGATAACTGATCAGAAATGGCTACTCTGAGTGAGGGAAATTGAACTTCAATTGGAAAGACTGCTTCTATTCCATATACCAACGAATATGGAGTTGACCGCGTTGCATTGCGGGTGGTTGTCTGATAAGCCCATAAAGCATGAAAGAGTTTATCAGGCCATGACCTCTTGTCTTTATCCACCATCTTTTGCAGTATATTTGAAAGAGTCTTGTTAAAGGCTTCTATTTGTCCATTGGTTGCCGCATGATACCGAGATGAATTTTTGGATTTAATGATGTATTCTTGATAAAATTTCTTCACCTCAGAAGAATAGAAGTTGGTGCCGTTGTCCGTCAATATGGTATGAGGGACACCAAATCGAGTAATGATGTTAGACTTGATGAAGCTAACAATGCATTTAGAACTGACTTCTTTGAGATGTACTACCTCTGCCCATTTGGAAAAGAAATCAGTAGCAGTAAGAATGTACTTAAACTGCTTAGCCGTAGCTGAAGGGTAAGGTCCCACCACATCCATTCCCCATGTGGAAAATGGCCATGAGTATTTAGCTGTATGAAGCAACTCTGGAGGTTGATGAATGAAGTTGGCATGTACATGACATGAATGACACTTCTTTGTGAAATCAACACAATCTTGTATCATTAAAGGCCAAAAGTATCCAAGCATTCGAATTTGATCAGACAATCTATGTCCAGACTGGTGGGCACCACAGACTCCTGCATGCACTTCTTTCATGACAATCATTGTCTCTTCACCATCACTGCACTTGAAGAGAACTCCATCAAAACTACGTTTTTAGAGAATTTTCTCTAGGTGGTTTGGGCCATCATAAAGAGTAAAATTGACCACACGTCACCAGATTTGTTCTTTCTCGGCTCTATCAAGTGGAAGTGTTCCATTTTGAAGGTATTCCCTGATAGGTGACATACATCCTGTAGTATGACCATACGGTTCCGGAATGGGACTAATTTCATTAGTTTCCTCTATTCTGGCTTGAACATAAGGTGAAATTGCACGACGGTGGGCAATACTGATGGTTGTCTCATCCCGATTTGGATCTTTTAGATCTGTGACTATATTAGCCAGTGCATCAGCTTGAGCATTTTTTGATCTTGGGACATAAGAAAATGTCAGTTCTAAAGGGAATTCTGCCATTAAATTTATGACATAATCATACAAAGGGATTAACTCTTCTTTTCTGATGGCATAATCCCCATTGACTTGTTTGATTACCAAGTCTGAATCACCTTTCACCTTTAAGTGATTCACTTGTGCTTGAAGCGCTAACCCAATCCTGTGATAAGATCTTGGTATTTGGCTTCATTATTGGTACCACCTTCCCACAATAAAAAGGAATAAGGTAACAATGCCTTATCTGGAGAAATGAGTACAATTCCTAAACCAACTTTGTTGAATTTAGTATTTTCCATTTTCTTCCCTGTTGGACTTCTAGAAGCACCATAAAAATACATTTTCCATGTTTGAGGACACTCTTGATTAGAAGAAACTTCCTCATCAGGGAGTTCAATATCTGAAGACGTGTCTTCCACTGAAGGATGTTCAGCTAGGAAATCAGCCAGAGCTTGGCCCTTTATTGCCTTTTGAGATACATACTGAATGTCGAACTGCTGCAAAATAACGGCCCACCTTGCTAGACGTCCTGTAAGCATTGTACAACTAAGGATGAATTTGAGCAGATTATTGAGAGATACCAATTGGACCTCGTGATGTTGCAGGTAGTGTCTCAGTTTCTGAACTGCAAGGATTAATGCCAGACAGCACTTCTCAATACTTGAATACCGGGTTTCTGCTTCAAGCATAGTTCTACTGAGATAGTAAAGGCTATTTTCATTTCCAGAATCATTCTTTTGAGCAAGAAAGGCACACAATGATCGCTCTAGAGCTGTCACATAGAAGATAAGTGGTCTACCTTCAACAGGTGGCATGAGTACTGGTGGACTCAAGAGGTATTTCATGAGAACATCAAACGCTTCTTGACATTCTTCAGTCCACTAGTATGTGACTCCTTTTTTCAATAATTTGGTAAAGGGTAAACTTTTGCCTGCCAAATTGGTGATGAAATGCCGAATATAGGATACGTTTCCTTGAAGTACCCTTAATTATTTCAAATTCTGAGGAGGTGACATACCAAGGATTGACTTTCTCTTCTCATGATCGACTTCAATACCACGATGGCGTACAACAAAGCCGAGGAATTTTCCTGAGGTTACCCCAAAAGCACATTTTAAGGGGTTCATCTTCAAATTATGTTGTCAAAGCTTGTGAAATATGACTTCCAAATAAGCCAAGTGATTAGAACATTGTTTGGATTTAACCACCAAATCGTCTACATAGAATTCAACAAACTTGCCTAAGAAAGGTTTGAAGATATGATGCATGGCGCGTTGATATGTTGCACCTGCATTCTTTAAACCAAATGGCATCACCCGGTAACAAAACACACCTTGAGGGGCTCTGAAGGCTGTAGATTCCTCATCTTCTGTGGCCATTCGGATCTGATTATATCCGGAATATCCATCCATGAAGGAAAGTACTTCATAGCCAGCCGTCGCATCAATTAAGAGTTCTGTAATCGGAACTGGGAAATCATCTTTAGGAAAATACCGATTAAGATCTTTGAAATAAATGCAAACCCTAATTTTTCCGTTCTTCTTCTTTACAGGGACAATATTAGCCAGCCACTTGGGATACTGAACTTCTCTGGCGAAGTTAGCTTTGATCAGCTTATCCACATCAGCTTCAAATTTGGAAGCATATGTTGGGTGTGTTCTTCTCACGGCTTGCTTAAATCCTCGATGTTCTTTTGGTAAACCCAAATGATGAGTAGCAATATCAGGATCAAGACCAGGCATTTCTATATATTTCCAAGAAAAAATATCTTTATTTTGCTTTAGAAAAGAAGTATACATTTCTTGCTCTTCAAGGGTCATGGCCGCACTAATTAAAGTGGGGCGTGGATCTTTCTCTGTACCCAGATTTATTTCTCTGAGTTCATCCACAGTGGTAGAGATACCCTCTTCAAATGCTGGAGGAGAATCTCTAAGATCTTCCTCTTCCTCTTCATCATGTGTTATTTCTTCCGTTTCTACTTGCATAGTAGATGACAAAAAAAAATTTCATGATCAGAAGAGATGTCAAAATTTGCACATTTTGAAGAAGAAGCTTCCATTTCCGACCCTATTGATCATAAAGGGCCTTCATTGGGAAATAAAGAGGAGATGATGGATTGAGAATTGACATGATTATTCACCTCCAATGTTGCTATAACTTCTTCTGTCCTGATTGGCGATGTATAAACCTGTTGGATTTCAGCAGATGAAATGAAGACGTCACCACTTGTGCTTTCATCACTGTTTGGTAGGTTACCAATTTCTCCCATGTTGTCTGGCTCAATTGCCGTAATTGACATTATGGATCTTTCCATAAGAGTATTTTGATTTGGGCCTATTTTGTCAATTTTACTGATAGGTAACACATAATCTGTACTCACATGTGTAAATGGATTTATTGGAATTTTATCCAAACCATATGGAGCATTAACTTTGGTAATTTCCTTCATTGTAGATTTCTCTCTTCCCTTCATGTAATAAAATTCTGCCTCAATGAACTGAGATTCACATGTCTTGAATGGGGTCTTATCACCATACAATGTTCCAACTTGACCATTGAAACAGTATTTGAGACATTGATGGTATGATGAAGGGATAGCCGCATGTTGATGTACCAAATGTCTTCCAAGCAAGACGTTGAAAGATGAGTCTTGATCAACAATCATGAAATCCAAATTGCATACAAGATCTCCAAACTGAGTTCTGAGTGTAACTTCGCCCAGTGGTTCTTGTTCATTTTTATCATATCCTTGTAACATCATGGTAGAAGGAGATAAATCAGATTCCGTGAGGCCCAATCGACGAAGTGTACGAATGGGCATGAGGTTGACTCCTGAACCATTGTCAATGAAAGATCTTTGGATATCTACACCATTGAATTTCCCAGATAAGTATAGAGGTTTTATGTGCCCATGAACAACATCATCTTCATCTTTATCAGTAAAAGATATCACTGCATGACATTCTGCAGGATTATTCTCTATGTGATAGACTTCAGCTGCAGCAATTTCAGCTTCAAACTCCTGAGGACTTGACAAAGCTTCGATGAGTGCTTCCCGAAAATCTTTTGACAGATTCAAAGCATCCAAAATTGATAACTTGGCTGGTACTTGGGCCAAGTGTTTCAATATATCATACTTTTGATCTAAAGGTCTGCGTTTCCCAACAGGAATATTCGGTTTAGCAGGTACCTTGGAAGCAGATGCTTTGGAAGCTGATGCATCTTGTATTGGGATAGAAGTTGGCAAAATCCTTTGTTTTAGAAGATTAGACCAATTAGATCCATTTACTTGCTGAGATAAAGAAGATGGAACCTTCAATCGGCCTTCTAAAATTACTGTGCCAAGACTGAGTTGGCTATTCGCAAAAAAACCTGCTTGTTCTTTTTGAGCTCGCTGAAGGGCTCTACCACGAGTTTCTGCAGCATACACAGTGCTAGTAGGGGTAGAATTGGAGTAGTGGCTTCGGAAATATCCACGTCTTCCCCTGTATCCTGAACCTCCGGAACTTCCTCGGATTCCCTTATTTGATACAGGGAATTCAGGCTCATCAAATTTGAAATTATGACTGGAATACGGATCTGTTAATTGAATCATATTAACAGAACCGAAGATTAACTCTTCATCTAATAAAGACTCTTCCTGACTAGCCTGTTTAGGCTGTGCCGTTTTATGGGGCGGTGCCCGTGGTTTTGAAGTAGATGTCATAAAGTCTGCCAGAGTCAAAGACAATTTAGGCTTCGACACATACTCATCTTCTTCTGATTCTTTTTTCTTCTTTGAAACAAACCGTTTCTTTGTGGACTTTCCCTCTGACGAAGAGGGTTTTACCGCAATATTCATGGCAGAAGACACAATTGGTTTCTTTAATTGTGTTTGCAAAATGTCATGATTCCGGTTGATTGTCTTTCTAACCATCCAATCATCATACTTCTGTGCATTTTTGCCATTGACTTCTTGCCATTCACCTTCCTCCTCTGGAACTGTAGCAGTAACACATACTACCTGAGTCGAAGAACCTTTCAACTTGACTTGTCCCAAGTCGACCATCTTTTGCAGGAGGTATTTAAAGACAAAACACTCCTGGATGGGATCCCCCAACATTTGATGAAAAGGACAATAATTGGGACGGTCTTCATCTCCTTCCTTTTTTGGCCTCTTGGGCACTGGTAATTGAACCAAATTATTTTCCAGAGCTAAAATGAAGTAACCAGGAACTTGCTCATTTCGGAAAGAGTATGTTTTACTCTTTAAATCCGAAAATTGTTTTCGTCGTTGATCTCTTTGATCAATTGGATGAAACGTCCTTTGTTTTTTGTGTTCAGGAGGTGGAGCCCTTCGAGAAGATGAAGGTTTTGAAGTAGAAATAGGTACAGGCGCTTGTTTAAGCATAACTGTAGCAGTTTCTGCTTTACCAATTCTCCTTCCTGAAGCTGATGGAATTACATGAGATTTAACCTTAGCCTGTATAAGGGAATCTCCAATCTGCTGAGCGATTGATGTAAGGTCTCGAAACCCTCCTGTGTATTTCACGGGGATCAATGGCGTGCATAATTCGTCACAAAAATTTGCCATACAGATTGGCAACAGCTCTTCCTGAGGGAGTGCTAAAATCAGGGAATACGTTATTCCCTTCCAGCGAGCAATGAAATTAGAGACTCTTTCATTCTCCCTTTGCTTGTAGTTTGTATGATAAAAAACTGTCGTTTTTGTCAAAGTTGAGCTGAACTGAAGAAGGAATTTTTGACGAAGATCCTCCCATCCGATGATTGACTGGGATTGCAAGCTTGTATACCAGACAAAAGCTGGTCCTTGCAGGGTTCGCACGAAGCATCTGAGTTTCACTGCTTCTTGCTACTCTGGAGTTCCCATCATAGGATCACAACAACACACGTAATGCGTCAAATGTTGTTCAGGGTCGCCTGATCCATTGAAAGTAGGGAAAACAGGGTTTCCAAAACTAGATGGAGGAGAAATTGAATCTACCCATTCAGGGTAAACTTTTTTTCTAGTTGAAATTGCGCCTGTTTCCCTTCCATAGTTTCTAACCCAACTGTTACTGACTCAATAGTAGTTATTGACTTTTGAGAAACATTAGGTTGAATTTGGTATTGGGTAGGTGCAATGAATGGAGCTTGAACAGACATGGTGATTGGTGCTGCAACTGATGGTAGCACTGCCAACCGTTGTTGCGTTTGACCCATAGGATTAGACCCATGAGGGTGTACTGATAAAGGAGGATATTCCTGATCCATCTCACTAGCTACAACAAATTTCTTTCAGCTTTCAGACTTCAGCATTCTTAAGAAGAAGACTACTCTGAAGTAGTTCTGTATTCAACCTTCTTAATTCTTTTATTTCTTCCTCTTGTTGTGCAAACCTTTTCTATAACGAGAGCGATTGACCTTCTCCAGAGGAAGGATATGTAACCTGATTCTTTCCCCTCCCTCTGCTGGATGTTTTTTGGAGAGAAGGAAGTGGATTACCTAGGTTCTGAGTAATCCTTTGACTTCGTGTACACACACCTTCTTCATTTGTATCGGCGCGTACATTTTCTTGAGCAGGATGCTCTTCATCTGAGTCCACTGAGTGAATCTCCTCTGGTGGATTAGAAACAACGGCATTGATGACATTGATTGATGTATAATGCATCGCATCCCTTCTATCAGCATTTCTGTGATATTGTCTTCTTTCATGTCTTTGATAAGTCATTTCCTTTTGTTGATTTAATCTTTTAGGAACTTCTTGACGAGCTATAACTTGAAGGGTATCTCTTGATATTTTGGTTCTTCGTTCCTCTTGGGGCTTCATCCCCAATCGAGAGAAGACCGATATTTTCTGAGAAGGGGATTGATGATTTGAAAGAGTCCCCAGTCTCGAGAAATGGGGATGTTCCTGCTGCTTTCGCTCAACTCCTCGAATCCCATTTGTTGACTCTGAGGGTTGGGTTAAAGGAGTCCCCAGTTAGACAAGCTGGGGTGGCTCTTGACATGCTATGTCTGAGACCTTCTTAAAAGATCTCTTGATCTTGCGAATCTTAGATTGGAAATTAGCTAGATGCATTAGCCTGTATCCACTTTTATCACCTGGTTTAACAGACCATTGGATGATTTCCGAAAATTCTGTCATTTGATGATGTGTTTTCTTTATACGAGAGGCTTGTGCAATATTCTCGCCTGCTTGATGTAGGAGAAATTCAAAAACTTTTTCTCTATATGCTTGATTTTGAGAGGAACTAGTTGAAGCCTATTCTTGAGCAAGCTTTTGAATATGAACAAATCCCATTGACTATGGCCGGCCAGGGGCAATAACATTGCATGAGACCATTTTCGGTGGGCTTTGCTGACTGGAAAGCACTGTGAAATGTTGTGCTCCGTGAACACCCCATCCTCTGATATGAACACCAGATGGAGCATTGGCAATCAACTAACGCAATTTTCATAGTGCGCCAACGCATGAATGTTGAAGGGTTCCCTGTTGCTTTTCATCCTTCGGATACCGAGAGACTGATAGAGATGCCAAATCAATCTGACGTTGTATCCCTTCTATTATCTTAAGATGATTTTCATATTCATCATAAGATAATACCTTCTTCTTCAATTGGCAAAGAGTTTTCCATATATTGAGATGAATATCATGGACTCCATCTTCCATCAACATCTTTGGAATTTCATACTGGGAGTCAGCCAAAGGCAAAAACGTCACTGGTACCTCACTTTTCGCCAGTTTTTTCATCATGTTCAACATTTCCTCTTTATCATTAAATTAAGATTCTTCTACCTGTTTTGACCAGAGTTGGTGTTTCCTTGTTGCTTCATCGGATTCAACAAGATTGTAAAAGAGATCATTGATCAAACTAGAAGATGCATGACTTAGGGGTGGTTCAGAGAATGACCTACACCCTGGGCTATCTTCTGATTGAGAAATTATTTCACTTACTAGCGATAAAGCATCAGACATGACTGGTTTTGCATTTGCAAGTGCCTCAAGATAAGAGGGCATTCTCGGCACTACATTGTCCACTGGAGTATTTTCCAGGCAATGTGAATCACTACTGTGGAGAGGACTTTCGCAGTGAAATTCATCATCATGGGGAGGACCACCATAATGGGTTACAGTAAAAGATGTGATCTTTTGCTCCTTGGTCTTCTGACCACACAGAGGGTTCCTGTGGCTCTCATCTGAAGAAGAAACTTCAAGATTGACCAAATTTTCATGAAGCAAGCCTTTATGAGGAAGTGTTTGTTGAAGACTTTCGGAATTAATGTTCCCGTTATTGGGAACTAAGGGAGTAGAATCTTTAATTCCAATAGATAAATGTCTGAGGGCTTCAAGAACTCCAGCATCGAGCAAGGCCTTGTTACAGATTGGCCTTTGATCTCCTGACTGTGCTGGGCGGATCTTTTTTTTTATATTCCTTCTTACTCTATTTGGAAACCACTTGTTGACGAAAGTGGTTACTCTGAGCAGGTGTATGTGCCTGATCAGGAAAGATGGTCAGGTTTGGCTGACGATCTCCACTCAAATCATGTGTATGTGCCTGACTTGGTTGTCCGTATGATATGGGGGAGTATGCCCCATAACCCTCTTGGACTGGAATAGATGTGTGTGTCTGTTCCGGAGTGAATCGTTGATGTGTCACTCCACTACTAGGGATATATTTATGTGTCTTTCCCTGAGATGATGCTGAAGCTGTTATGATATCCTGGAAAGCATCCAGAATATGAGGATGAATTTGCTTCTGCTCTTTCACCATTGACAAAATATGTTTGGTGACTTCAGCTACCGGAACGGGGATATACGTCCATTCCGGGATTGGAGTAGGTGTATGTGCCTGCTCATGTCCTCCTTTTCTTGTTAGTGAATCCGGACAGTACTCAAGTGTGGAGGCAAAGAGTTGAGTCTGCCTCCTGTTTGTCGTCGGAGCTTTCCGAATGACTTCTCCGTGCGCTACCAAACGAGACTGTTGGTAGGTTTGATTAGTACTAGCAAGTGTATGTGCCTGTTGATTACACTTCGCCAAACGCGGTTGACGAGATCCATCATATGTAGTCAGGCGAGCCTGCTGACTAACTGATGATGTATAAGCAGGTGTATGTTCCTGCCTATAGTACTCCGCCGGAATTGCCTAGCGGGATTGGCTTCATGCTGCCAGACGAGTCTGTTGGACAGCGGAATTAAAACAGACAGGTGTGTGTGCCTATTCGTTTTTTGCCACCAAGTTAGGTTGGTGTACTTCTCCGGAGATGGCAGGGATGAAAACCTTCCCATTGTTAACCGGATTCCGTCTCTGGCGGTTCGTCTTGCCTGCTCGGGTTCGAGGAACCTGAGCTAAATGCCTGGAGTCAGTACCCTCATCATGTTGAGGGTGCACTGCCACACGAGTCTGGCGGAGATTGTTGATGGGAGGCCTTGGGAACGACTCCTGTCTTTTTGAATTAAGGCCCTGAGGGACCAGCTCATTCACTTCCTCAGAGTAATGGAGCGAATGGAAATTGCGTTCTGGGGATAACGACCCAAAACGGTTGGAGACAGTAGTCAGCACCACCTGCCTCTTGATCACTGGTCGTCGTTGTCCGGACGACCTGTGTGAGTTGTTCACTTGGAGGGCCTGTCGGGCAGCCTCCAGAGTTGAGATGGTACCGTGTTGACGGTACTCCTTAACCAGTGCATTTGATACCCAGCGTTGAAGATGCTGAGTAGGTGATTTTATCCTCAGAGTGGATGATGATCGAGTAGGAATAGCAGCAGTGGTATTTGCAGTAGCAGTATTCACAGATGTGAATTTGAGAGCAGCCATTATGGAAATACAGAAGATCTTGGAAAAGAGTGAATGTTTGATATAACAGACGTAATCAAGATAAAATTCATCCACTTCATCGTTTGGATGAGCACACATGTCAATGATTGTTTTTGTTAGCCCTTTTATTGATTTTTAAATAGGGGCTTAACAAAATAGGTAAAACATCATTTTAACTTTGGTTAAGGATTCACATCAGGTTCACCATTTTTTGTTTCTCTCAGAATTCGGGGATGACCTCCTGGATGGGAGATTCAAACGTTCTGATTGGTTTCTAACGGGTTTGTTCGTAGAACCGGAAACATCCAATGATTTCACATCCATTTGGACCTACTTTCCAAAGGTAGGCACTCATTAGCTTGAGGACTGATGAGTCTTAGGAATTTTCATTTGTCAAGAGGATGGGAGGTCGAACTCATCACACCTTTTTGAGGGGAATTATTGCCTATTCTAGGACTCTCTTTATAGATTTAAGTTATGTTCATGAATCCTTATTACATTACCAAGTATAAAATGAGCGTTTCCTTCAGTTTTGACAATCAATGATTAAATATGTAAGAAATTTAGAGAATCTTTTATATGTATTCGAGGTTCTTCATCAATAGAGAATGATCTATATCTATTTATAGATTCTTGGTCAATGGTATTCTTCAAAACATTTATATAAAAGTATCTTGGTCATTATGATGACCAGGCTGGTTTTAAAGCCACTCAGTGGGGCACTTGAAGTTTATTGTCATTCATAAGGACATGCATTTTGGGATCGAACTCATAGATGGGCTACCTACGTATCCTTTGTTTTGGAAAAGGAATCAAAACCCACGTAGTTCGAATAAGGGAGTATAATGTTTATGATTGATGGCTCAAAAAAGGATGTCATAATTACTTTTACTCTCTAAGCTCACGTGAGTCATGCTCGGTGTGAGAAACAAGAGGTATTGTTAATAAAATAGACAATTGGGCCATGAAAAATGTAATCATAAGAAATGGTTTGGGGCTTATGTATATATGACTGCCCAAGTAAATGAAGGTTATGACTTAATTTAGGGATAAAATCTAGGAACATGGTCCATAAAGTTATATGTACTTCATGGAGATTTTAATACTCTAACATGGGACTTATTCTGAAAAGGAAACCCAAATTAGGAGAGGATTGATAACTGGGTTTTAATCCTGGGAAGGAATCCCAGATCAAACGTAAATTAGGACTGGTTAAAGAGAATTTAAGGGACTTGGGGCTTATTCCTGAAAAGGAAGCCCAAATTAGAGGATCTGGGGCTTACTCTTAAGAAGGATGCCCAAAAATTAAGGGACTTGGGGCTTACTCCTAAAGAGGATGCCCATAATTATGACTGGGACTTATTCCTGAAAAAGCGGCCCAGGTTAGGGGATTTGGGGCTTACTCCTGAAAAGGAAGCCCAAGATTATGACTGGGACTTATTCCTGAAAAGGAGACCCAGGATTAAGGGATTAAGGTTTGGGGCTTACTCCTGAGGAGGATTCCCAGATTTGGGAATTTTAAGAATTTGGGGCTTACTCCTGAGGAGGATGCCCATATTTTAGACTTATGACTGGGGATTATTCCTGAAAAGGATACCCCGGTTAAGGATTCTCTCATCTTAAAGGATGAGGTTGAATGAATGAACTCTCCATATTTGGTGAAATAAAGATATTTAAATCACTAGGTTTTGAGAGATATTCCACAGAATTCCTTTCAGAAAAGGAATTCCAATCAAGAAATCATGCCATAAATGGATTTGAAGAGTGTCTTGAAGACTGAATCTTGAAAAGGAAAGGTTTAATGGCTTAAGAGGGGTGAAATGGGCAAGAAAGGTACCCAAAAAGGAAGGGGTTCACAAGTCTTTGATGGCGCGCAGGTACTGCGGCGGCGCGCAAGTATTGGTCGCGCAGGTATACCTGCGCGACATGGTGGGTACTTGTGCGATATTCAACCAGCATTTGAAATACTTGAGGGACTCTTCATTAAAGCCTTTAGAATCCTCTTGAGGTTCTTCCAAAAGAGGGACATGCATGTTCTATCGAAGGAGTAAGGCGGCGTGCAAGTGTGACCACTTCCCTTAAGGGCTGACCACTCAGGCGCGCAAGTGTTGATGAGTTTCAACACTTAGGCCTTACTCCCTCTCTTTAGATCTTCCGTTCTAGGTAATAAATTACCTTAGAAGTGTTCTGGAAGCTTTGAAAAGAGATTTGGGAATCGGGAGCTTCAATCCATGTTTCTGAAAAAAAAAAGATCCTCTCGAATGGGGGGCCCACAGGGTCTATTTATAGGCAGAAGAAGACCCCGGGCGGTTACTGGGCGGTTGTCAATTAGGTCGCGCAAGTCACTTGCGCGCCAAGTTGCGTCGCGTATTTCCACTTGCGTGACCATGAAGGAACTTGCGCGGCCTATGGGAAATGTTTTCCTTGTTCATCCCTTTGTCGATTTTTTATGTTTTCTTCAAAGGTTGAATCACTTTGTTCTCATATATTCCCCTTTTCCGATCTTTAGATTCTGTGACGAAAGGAGCGTCAACAACAACATAAAAGGATACACAACCAAGACCCAAAGTTTTATTATATTTTGATTATTAGGACCATATATAACTTTTATACAATAAAACATATATATTAATTTAATTCTTTTTTATATAACTTCGTAGTGTCCCTCATGTTATCTTTAGTAAAAGTATTCACCTAAGGATACACATAACAAATAATATGTGAGTAGAAGTATGGTAAGAGGTTGAATAAGAGACATGAACCATGGGTGAGCATAATCATCGTCATCATAACATAAGATAATTTTCGTCATTATAATCATATGATAAAACATTATATAAGTTCATATAATGTGTAAATTCATAAAGATAAAAAATCATTCCTTTGTAGTCAAATACCACACATATTTGTGATTAAAGATAGTATCTTGCTCATTTATTTTTCAGTTTATCTTATTAGATTCATCACATTATCCAACTCATTAGAGTGATAAATAATCCTGAGAGAACCTATCACATCGTAACATTTACATGTGATTTATAATTCTGAGTTCACCTGTCACATCATAACATTTACATTATCATGCATTCCATAAATAACATATATTAATATTTGTTATAAAATAACCCATGGATGGAAATGGGTTTCATTTCATAATTTATACATTCATGAATAAACTTGTGGGCTCCCACATTAAATATAGAATATCTTTAATGGTTTAATAATCATCAATCTTGAGTGAAGAAGAAATGATCTCATGATCAGTAAAGGATTTATTTTTTAAAAGAAGAGTTATTTTGGAAAAATCATGGAATTTATCAAAACATAATATTGGAAACATGTATTTCCGAAAAACGAAATTTTAGGGGAATGAAATTAATTTAATGGAAAAATAAAGGAATATATATACCAAAAATGGAGCGAATGACGGAAACCCCAAAGAAATATAGCCGCGTTTGAGAATCCACATACCATTTGTATGAATCATTTCTTCAATTTATTATCTCAAATAATCAAGTTGTATAAATTAATTAGAAAATAAATAACAGGTTATACCTGTATTTTATTTATTTTATATTTATTATGTTAATATGTGGACTTTTAGATGAGTTATATTGTTTCATTTCATCATTCAGGACTTTTCGTTTTCTTGGTTTTCATGATAGGTTAGCATTTCTATGAGTATAAAAGTTCATGTAATATAGGATTAGTTATACATAATTGAAATTATATGTTATTATGAACTTTAAAAAATGATTTTATATATCCTTTGGTTATATGGTATGAGGGGGAAACATTAGATAAATAGTAAAAAAATGATTTAATTTATTTGGATGATTTTTCAACCATCGCGAATGCACGTCTTTTTATTTAATATCATGATTATATATTGATTGAAAAAAATATATATTTAACCATAATGATTGTTTTATTACCAGCCTTGAATGTGGTAGTTAAAAATTAAAATGCATCATCCACAATGGGGGTAAATCGACACATCATGGATGGTATTTTAATGTTTAAAATGAAATAAAAAAGAAAAATCTAAGAGACATTAAGATAAATTATTCTTTAAAAAACAACATTACATTATATAAAATATAATTTATTAATTAACCCTATTGTATAGGTAGTGGTTAATAGAGTATAGGAATAGAATGAAATATAAAATAAAATAAAAGAAAAAGAAAGGGGAGTTTACCTCTAGAATTTATCCCTCTTTATAACCTCATTAGGGAAAAGGGTTTGGTAATTTGATGAGACAGAGGGATCCAAGACATGGGGTAGGGGCTTGGGTGTAGTATTCGGATTAATTTGGTAAAGTCTCAAATCATTGACAATGTTAGGAGAAGAGTCATTGTGGGGTTGTATTTATAGGGGAGGAGAGGGATGTTTTCTCATTATTTTATTCATCAGTTTAAAATTTTTTCTCAAGACTATGAATAATTTTATATTTTTAAAAAAATATTTATATTAAAATAATAAAGGAATGATTGATAGTTTGGTCTTACATTTTCCATAACACATCTATGACTCACGAATTCACGTATTAAGCATTAATCATAAATTATCATATTTCACTATTTACCAAAAATTCATGTAGTTTATAAAAATCCCAAAAATTCACCTTAACATATTGTGGTTGTGTAGAATTAAAAAATAAAATCCATTTTATGAAAATATGTTTCTAAATATGTAAAATTTAAATTCTAATTAACATCAACATTATTTGGAAAAAGTCAATTTTAAAATTATATGTGATTCTTAAATAGTTTGAAAATTTAATTAAGGTCTCCTAAAAGTATATTATAATCATAATACAACAAAAAATATGTTTATGAATCTATAATATGAATATAGATTTTCTTTTATATAATTATATTCATAATATAATTATAAATAAACATTTGTATTTTATAAAAATATACACAATTAATTAATAATTTTAACAATATTTATTCATTATACTATGATATAATTATATCATATTTTCATTTATAAGATTATTAAATTTTAGTTATACATTCATAGATGAGGCTAGTATTCTATTGGGTGATTTACTATTCATAATGGTCACATTACTGTACATTAGATCTGTTTACTATTACATTGGTAATGGTTCCTTAACTTCTATAAATAGCTCTTATTTCATTCATTAATCATTTATAAATAATTTATTGTGTTTTAAAAGTGATTTTATGTGTTTTATACTATATTAAACTATCATAATAATGGAAATTTCATTTATAAATTTTTTTGGGTCATTGCAACAAAACCACCGTTGAGGTGTATTGTCTTATCTACAAAAATAGGGGCCTATAGATATGAGATGACAAAGATGACAAATATCATGCTTAAATAAATGGAATTTACTATTATAAATGAAATGAATAATCAGAATGGTGGCCTTTGTAATACAATATCTTTTATAGAGTGTTTATGAAAATGAAAACTTTTTAATTAAACATAAATGATTAAATATATTGTGTATGTTTGGGGTGACACTTTGTTTCAATTATATAATACCTTGGACAGGCTCATTGGGTGGATTTCTAAATTTACCCATGAGAGATACCTGATTCCCAGGTGGTTTCCTTGTATGGTCTCATAGGATGATTGATATTATTCAATCCATGGGTGATACATAATACCCTCAAGTTTTACCATGGATGGGCTCAACAAGAAATGTTGTTGAATAATTAAATGAGTGATAATGAGTCTACTATGTGGTGTACCATTTAAATACTTAGTGGGTTATTCCTTTGTACAATAATTAGAGAGATACATGGGATTCCTATTTATGAATCATCCTTCTTGGACACTTATGGCGACGGGTAAATAGTGTGCTTCAGGTGAAATACATGGGATTCCTCTTCACAGATCACCTTGGATAGGCCCTTCTTGATTATAATAAGCACTTTAAATCATATTTTTTAAATATATAAGGATTTTTAATTTATCATCATTAAGGTTTCATTTACCAATCTAGAAACATGCTTCGCTTTGGTCAATATTTGTATTCAGACATTTTGATGGAAATGCTTTGACCCATGTACATACACCTGAAAACTTAAATTTGTATATATATATATATATATATTCAAATGAATTAAATCTATAAAGGTATACTAGGGTTTCAGATATTCCAAAATAGGATGAATATTGTATGGTCGGTCTGATTTCTCTGGGGTAATTAATCTAACTGGTTTACAATTATTCATTTACTTATTTTCTGATATACCTTCACACTTTTATGTTTTAAATTCACAGACAGGGTTTCATTAAAAATTGGTGTTGGTGGCCTAATAAGTATATCTCAAACCCTTTTCAGGCCTACACTGCACTGGGGTACCAAAACAGCCCTTGTGTTTGCAGGTCCAACTATATGGATTATGCTTTTTTGTTCACCTATACCAGGAAGAAAGGAGGACATGGATGAGTTGGATAATATGATGATCAAGGAAATATTTTTTGGGATTTAATTAATTGTTTTATACATGTATTTTATTCTATTGCCTCCTATTTTTGTACTATTTTAGTTTACATAGTCACATTGGGACTTGCATGCATAGTTTTCTGTTTGGCGTTGGTCATCTTATCGGTTTATTATTATTCATAATCTTGTATTTTTTTATACTGAAATAGTTGTATATTGACATATTTATTGTACATCATTGTTATACTATGATCATGAGGGTATATTCTCCCCACCATACCATTTTTTGACCCTCACTGCTAGTTGGAATCCTTTGGTGTATAGGGAGGCATGATTAAGGGCCAGTAGGAAACCAGCAAGGGAAACATATTTGAGTGGATCTAGGGTTGGGATGCTACAAGTTTTCATGCTAACATTAAAATGGAACCTTGTGAGGCTCTGTATGAGAAGAGGTTTTAGACTTCAACATGAGGGGAGGAATTTGGAGATAACAAGTTGATATGACCTAATCATATATAAGGTATTGTTTGTAAATTTTAAACCATTCAGTGAAAAATGAGATCTATGATAAGTCAATAGAATAGCTATGCAAACAGTCATTTTTGTGATCTAGAGTGTGATGTTACTCATAGTGTTTTCTTTCATATATTAATAGGTAATTTATTGATAATATGTTGGATGAGGGGATCACTTATTTATAGATAAAATTTCCACTTTCAAATCCATGATCGCATCAGAGTGGTGTCCTTTTGACTAGAAATCCCTCCTAACTTATCTCAATTACATGATGGGTTCCAAGTATCCCTGTTGATAAATTACATAATATAACCCTCCCATGTTATGAATCTAGAGGTTTTATCATTGGAGAATTAAATTTCATATATGGATAAGCCTATGAAGGTATTATACCATAGAGAAATGGTTGTACAAAAAATAAATCTCACATGGGAAAATTATTGTGGTAAAACAACAAAATTGAAGAAGGAAGATGGGAACAAAAATAGTTAATGAAACAAAATTACCATAACCTATTATATTTTATTAAATAAAAATTTCAAGGGTGAAATTTATAAATATGTGAATAATTTAATGAACAAGATTGTATTCCCTTATAAATGAATATATTCATTATCAATTTATATAGTTATATAAAACATGCACCAATATAGTGATCTTACAAAGTTATAAGTTACATCATGCCCTATTTAACTGACTACTACACATCAAAAGCATTTATAATATAGTATATGTACAATTATCATAATTATTAGTATATATTAATGATTATGATAAATTATAATTCACATAAATGGATGAATGGGTGGCCTCGACCCATAGGATTGTACCTTATGAAGCACATTTATCGGTGCTCATAAGGGAGATATAAAAACTGCTATTTTCCCTTTACCAATCACAATCCAATATTCAATAGATAAGGAATAGTTGGAAATATATATGGGTTAAATTTAATCTCTTCGATTTCACAATCAAAACCATGTTCCCGAACAACCCTAAGAAAACCTCATTATCTCACACGATACCCTAATGTAATTCACTGGTGTAATAAAGGGATATGTTTCTACACCCTAACAAGTATGGATATATATATATTTATTGAAAATTTATTATAATATTTATACTTTATAATATCATTTTAATGATTATAAAATCAATATTATATAATTTTAATTTTGATATGAAGAAACCCAATGTTTATTATTGTGAAATTTATAGTTTCAATCAAGACACACTTTTTGATGAATTCACTAGTTTATAAAATAAATGATATTTTAATAAAATATTATACTTAATAAATATTTATTATGTATTAATAATAATATAATTTTTTGAAGTCAAATGTAATTTTTCTAAAGGTCAAAAAGGTTTATTTAAAAAACCCAATATTTTTCAATAAATAAGAAATTTTAATATAAAAGTGTAAAATTACATACAAAACTTTTTTTATAAAATAAATAATATCTCTTAAATAATCATTTTGAAATTATACATTAGTGAATTTTTCATAATTTAATACGATAGTAATATTTTAATGTAAAAATTATATACACTGTAATTACACAATATGTATTATACAACCATAAAATCAGAAAATTGTTGTTATAAAAAATATAAAGAGTATTAATGAAAAAACAATTCCCTTTAAAATAATGTTTTTTTATTATTTTATTAATTTCATAAATCGTTAATGATTCCTCCAAAAATATATTTTATTTAAAATTTTTAAAATCAATTCTTCATATAAATTACTCACTTTGAAATCACCAATGACATCATGATTTTTGTTATTACATTATAAAATAATGAAACCAACTACTATTTGGTAGAAAAAAAATGGAAAAATATTTTCAATGGTTAGGGGTTGTCATTAAATTATCTTATAGAGTCCAAAACCATTGTTTTGAAATTAATAAAGAATTACACAGTCCTTTGATCTATAAATCCACCCAACCTCTCTTTCCTCTTCACTAAAACCCCTATTATCAGAAAATTAATCTAATATTCCATCTTTAAATCCATCCCAAGGCCCCCCACCCATAACCTTAATAATATCTGTACAATCTTTTAGAATCTACCTCTAAACGAAATGGATCCTCTCATACTCCACCTCATTCAAGCACCTTCTTTATGTCATTCCTTGGGATTTCCAAATTTTCAAGTCGGGATATGTTTTCAAACCTCCCTATTGGTATCATAATTCTTTCCAAGTGATGAAAGACAACTTTACATATCATTTTAAAATTCCATTAAACTTATTGCAACCCCATTATGCTACCAATAGTATCCCATGATATTCGATGAAAAAAAATTGCATTGTGATTAACCATACCAGTTTACACTAACGGGAATTCCCATAGACATACCAATGGTTCATTTATTTGGTAATTCCATTTTTTGTGTCCCTCATTACTTAACAATGGAGATAAAAGTGATGGAATAAATTCTTATGTTGTATGATCTATATTCCACACTTATACATATACTTGAAATGAAAGTGATGTGTCGGCCCAGAATTATGTAGCCCTCTGATGCATTACGTAATGTTTTTATCTGATGACATGCTTTGTACGGTTCCTGGGTTGTTATACTAAGAACACAGTTTTATGATTTGTTAGTTTTTATCCTTGAATTATGTTTATTATTTCATGTTTTGTATTGTTTCATCATTTCTTGTTTCCTTTATTTTTCATTATTTAAAATTCTTCAATGTTAATGTTTATGATTCTAATCTCTTTTATATCCTTTGATATGCCTATTGATTGAAATGTCTTACTTTCTTCATGTTATTCTTTTATTATTCCCTTACTATGATTTTTTGCACATCCCGTTCTTATATACATTCCTAGGATACCCCATGCAGTTTTATAAGATTAATAGATTTTTCAGTGTGTGTTAAATAATCTGTAAATAATGATGTTGTATCCCTATTCAATTTATTATGTCATGTACCTACATTCCAAAATAAAATTGGAAAAATTATCTTTCAGGTATGTTTTATTTTTACCTTTTTTATAATAAATCGTGAAATAATATATATACAAATATGGTTTTTTTATAATTTTCAAACATTATTCTATGGTTTAGCCATAAAAAATTGCATGATGTTCACATCGACTATAAGGTGCGTAATCTATTTTTATATAATCTCAACCTTTATTTCATGTGGAATAAAACCATATAACATGGCATATATTCAATACAAATGCCATAAAATTATGTTTATATCACATTGATCGGATGGAATTCAACCCATATCATGCAATTAAATTACATTTTCAATAAAATATCCATATGAACACTACGTCATGTACAGTTACATGGGGTTTTCAAAAACTACATTTTGTGTAATAAAACACACCATATTCTACCTTGATAGTCAATAAATGGTGTAATTAAATTTCAAGTTATGGTACTCCACACAATTTTCAATGCTTGGTGAAACTACATATGTATGTAGTTTCCCATGACTATGTGGTATTTCATTCTATATAAAGTATAAAAATTGTCTATTCAGAATATCTAGTAGCTTTTAATAGAACCAGCATCCGTTCATGGCATGATCTTGTCCATATGATAGTGAAAAAACATGTCATATTGTATTCAGGTATTAATAAACAAAACTAAATTTCAAATAAAATTACAGAATTGTGATATAGATAAAAAAGTATACAATTATAAATTTTATCGTGGTTTCTTTTCTAGGACATAAAGGTTCCTGGCAGAGTGGATCTATTTCTTGTGACATTGAAAAACATTTATTTTATAAAATTAAATAAATATTCCAAATTAACATAAATAATAAACCCAAGGAAACATGACAATGAATCCTATAAGCAATTATAGATAATCATTCACAATAAATTTATATTCAATTTAACTAAAAGAAAAATCATTGTCTTGAGAAAATTATTCAATTTTGATATTGATCGTTTAAAATATATTCGACTTGTACCATCATTTATTTAATTGTATAGAAATTATTATCCCTATACTGATATACACATAGGTATTATAATATCTAAAAATTCTCATGGATCTTCAATTATAACTGGTGACCTGATCACCCTGCCTTGATCGCCTTGATCTAAAAGCAATCATTCGAGTTCTATAGGTTTTATTTCTTGTTATCGCATTCCTGATTTTTAGAATGACGTAGAGGAATTACCACATATTAAAGAGAAACCCCAGAGATTATCCTTATCAAAATAGTTATCCATGGTAAGGGATGTTGTGTCCAACCAAAAATGAATTCATATATAATTGAATTTATAAACACAAAAATTACATAACACAGAAATATATATATATTGGGTTCATTATTGATAAATACCCATCATCAACTAATATATCCATTATATAATAATATTAATACATGTAATTAATATATCATAGCATGCGATGGTGTGTGGAAAATTAATATTATTTTTATTAAATAAATAGTCAATATATTATTTAAAAGATAATTATGAGTATATCTATTTCATTTATAGGTCCCCAAGTCATCTCTTCCTCCTTCCTCCGTATTTTCCTAACCCTGAATAATAAGTATTGTTTTTTCAACTAATAAAAATATACTATATTTGATGGTCTTGTGAATAAGTGTATTTATTTAAAATATGCATAAATAAGCATATATTTATTTAAATAATTATTATTATTAATTACCTTGTGAATAGAACTGGATATATATATATATATATATTTTATTTTATTAAAAAATAAATATTTATCTATTATTCAATGAAAAACATATTAAAACTAAAATATAACTAGTGAATAAATATTTTTTTATCAAGTATTATAAATTAATACTATTACTATGTCTTTATAATATTATTCATCTCAACTGTTGAAATCAAAAAGAATATACCTAAAATAAATGGATACATTAAGTGTGTGACCCTCTTGTCATCTTCCAAAGTCGAATAAAGACATTGCTAAATATGATTATTATCATCTAGCAACTTTTAAATTTACCTATAAAGGATAAAGTTAAGGTCACAATGACAAAAACCACATATGAACCATAACTATTTAATATAATTCCTTTGACTCAATATCTCATCAGACAGTTTGACTACTCATGTCATTACCATATAATCATGATATATCACTCTTTGCCTTCGAAAATTGTACTATTTAATCACCATTTCCATATAAATTAGATTTATAGTTCTATTTCAATCAAAGGGCCTAATATATCATGTTTCTATCTTGGAAGGGAAAATTCCATTCATGACTTATTCATTAATACTATATCACTCATGATGTATCCAGTGTATCCTAATTCACTAAGAACATATGGTTCATCATTTTTGGATATAAAACAATGTATGTAAATCATGTTGTACATTAACAACAATTCCAAGAAAAATTTCCAACAACAAAATCACATGTAGGAATAGTTGTTGACATGAAATAATTTCTATTTACTACTGGAGGGTCACATCCCATAATCTGTATTCGTAAATATTATTAAGTGTGAACATAATTATAAGAATACTAATTTATTTATGATAATATAAAAAATGATATTAAACATCATATAGGTCCAATGATGTTGTTTTTTCCAACCATAATACTTATATGTTCAAGAATATAATAATAGGACATAAAGTATCTCATCATAGTGGAGAAATCTGATGACCTTTTGATCAAAAAACACTCTCAAACATTATCAATATAATGTTATGTAGACGAATGATAAATATGTGATAATGTAATTTTGTATATTTAGATTCTTGGATACTCAAGTAATCTAAATTACATAGTGATAGGTTCTTGGTCCAAAACTCCAAAAACCTAATGTAGATCCTTGTAGGTTCAGGTTTTTATTTAGGGGTGAGTTAGTATGCTTTTTCACAATATATATTTTTGAGGAGGATCCTTCTAAGTATATGAGTATGTTAAAAACTATATATATATATATATATATATTACATGTTTCTAGATGGGAATTGTATATCAAGACTTATAATTCTATATTAAGGAAGTCCTTCTTGGTATTGTTGTCTATTTTTATGAGTTTTATTATTGTATTTCACTAGAGGATTGATTTTATCTATAGATTTAAATGAATTTATGGTATTTTTTATTATTAAAATTTTAGGTAGTTTATTAGAAGTCCATATTATATATTCAAGGTATTTATTCCAGTAATGCCTCTCATTTTTGAGTTGTATACCATCATGGATAGTCTCCAATAAGTGTCCCGTTAGAGGAAGACTTCAAGGGTCACTCTAATCTTAACATGATGCCTAAGATAGATTCCTAATTGGGTGGTTCGTTATAGTAACATGGGATTATTCCACATGTCAACCCTTGATGATTCCTAAACCATGTTCCTCTTTCTCATCTGGTTTCCATGAGTTATTGTTAACCATTGATTACCTTAGATTTTGTGGATTCTCTTTTTCATTGGTTGTGGTTTATCCATTACATATGATAATTCTTGATCCAAATAAACTTATTATGGTTATTTATTATGTTAACATGTGTTCCTTTCTAATTTTTTATCATTCATTTTTGATAGAATCATCTTCCATTTTTCTACAAGTTGATTTATCTTTGAGAGTTTAGTTTCACCATGAGAGAGAGAGATTATTGACATGGGTGAGCTGTAGTGGCCTTGTTTATAGATCAATGGAGGAAGAGTTGAGAAACATCTGAAGGGATCATGTTCATGGAGATCACTATTGGATCCCAGAGTTGTTCCAACCCTGTAAACTAGTTCATCATTCATATTCATCAATAATAGTAGATATCCCTGATGAATATTCCCATTATTTTTGGATAGATTTAATATTCCAAGATGTCTTAGATCTAAATGATGATCATAGTCGGCATCACATCATATTTAAAGCTAAATCGTATATAGTAGGATTAAATAATCCTCTATAAGGTGGTTTGGTATGATTCTTTCCATTTTTTTGTTCCTTAATAATCGATATTACTGGTGATTCATGGGTTCATCATGTCTGTCCATAAAATTATAAGGAATATATCACGTCCTTGGTTTCATAATTACCTTGAGTCACTAGTGTTTCAAGAACCTCATTTCTAATGAGTTTTTGTTGGACTTTTCTTTTTTTGTCTTCTATCACTCTTCTTACAATACTTTTCTTACATAGTAAAAAATGTCATGGTCATTCCACATGCATGTATTCCAATAGGATAAAGATGTAATGATCTATTTTTATTTACTAATTTCTTTTTTTAATTGACCTTATTTATTTTACAAGTCTGTTTTAATATTTTTATTTCTTAAAAAAAGTTCTTTTTTTAAGAATGTTGAGAATCATAAATCTATTTTTATTGTTTTAAAATTTGGAATTGAGTTGGTTGTATATTATTTATTATATCCAAATCATATTAACCTTTTTTGAATGTTTCTTCTTCTATTTTTAATTTTTTCATGAACTTTTTTTTATTCTAGAAATTTATAAATATGATTCTTTTTTTCTAATAATTGGTGATTATAATTTTATGAATATTTATGTGATGGATTTTGATTTTGTGTCTATGAAAATTATGCATGTCATGAATTGTTTTATTTTTAATTTCATTTTATGTATTCAATGATATCATATCATTTATCACAATAGACCTCAAATATATTAATATTTAATTGATCATGTTTTTCAATTTCATTTATTATGAAACTAGAATATGTATAACCTTTATTTTGATTTCAGTTTTTTTGAATTCATTGAAATAAATTTATGATTTAGATCTTCATAGTTAAACACATACTACCATGATAACATAACCATTAATATTTGGAATCAAATACAAATTGGGTATACATTTTAACCATAAATAATCAATCTTGATCTAAAAACATCCATGAAATGATTTATTTTATGGGGCTCTATATTTTGTAAAGCATTGAGGGTTTCTTTGACTATGTTATTTCCCCCCTTTAGTAAAAAATCATCATATGTTATGGTTTATTATTTTCTTACTAGTTTTCCCATAGTTTTATTTTTTTATCCTAGTAGATAACTTACATTATTTTAGAGTTTGTGTTGTAGGTTTTTGATGTATGAAACTATTGTTGTAAACATGGAAACTGTGATAGGTTCTATTATGAGTTTTTGGTGTTCATACTGGTCTTTTAATGTGTCTTTTTTGTGTATATTATTTATATTTTGTGTAGGAGTAAGTTATAAATTAAATCTAATTGTAATCCTTTATTTTTGTTTCTAATATAGGTGGTGTCTCTAGGTTTGGACTTATTGAGATTTGATATATTTCTCCATGTAGAGTCTATGGTGTAAATTTCATGAGAATTAGTCTTCTGATGACCATACATCAATGATGTTCTATTGGGATCGTTCAAGAATTTTTTTGAAGTACTTAGATGTTTGTAAAAAGATATAATACAATGGGAAATCATGGTTTGTCGCTAAATTCCTTTAGGTCATCAGGGTTTATAAAAAATTAAAGATTTTACATAGGACCCTTTGAGATGAATGAGATTTTGTAATAGTTAAATATATTAAAAACTCTTTTGTTAAATTGGTTTAGAAAATTTGATTCCCTAGGTATAGATTCAGGGTCCCATATTTGGAAGTTTAGCCCATTGATTTTTTCTAGATTTAGGTGGTGAATTATGTTTTTCCTTCTATTATGGTGTGAATTTGGTATGTTCATCATTTTAGTATCATTTTCATGAAATCACTTTTTGTTGATTAATTTATTTTTGAATTATCTAATTTTTTCATATTTCAATTTAGGATGGTTATTATTTGTTTCTTTTTTTAGGTACAGGTGATTTGGTCATGGATTTCAAGTTTCAAATCATCACAAAGGGTGACTCGTGTAAGAGTAAGTTTGTGTCCTATTTTATCTAGAGTTTCTAAAATTATGAGTATGTACAACATAATCCAAATATAATTAATAATATCAGCATAATCCATGATGATGCATTAATGATATAAAAACTAATATCATACCATTTTAAGTTCATATTTTAGGGTGTTTTACACCAATTTATGGATTATGTTTTGCAAAATCATTATGAGGTTATGAATTTAATTTTCCTGGATGAGATTATTTGGTAATTTCACAGTATATTTTACCATTAATATTATTTAAAAAGGAGGGAAAATAGTAATTGGGAATTTTTCATTACTTTTTAAATTAAATATTTCTATTTTTTATGATTTTATATAATGTACTTATTTTTCATTTTAATTTTATGGTTAATAGTGTTAAATTTTTTAATTTTACTCTAAATATTAAAAAAAATGTTTCTATATATTTTCTATTATGTAATGGAATATTGTTATGTTAGGATTTATACTTTGGAGTATTTGCACATGATAAACCCCTATAGACTCCCAAAATCATTAATATTATACATTCTTTTCATGTTCACTTATATGTTATACTGTGAGTAGTCAACTAGATTAGATTATAAATCCTCCCTTTTTCATTAGTTTTACTTTATCAATTCAATAGTCTAAGGATAGATATATACTACAGAATTATTACAAACTCATGAGTTACCATTTTTCCCTTGAAATATTACCTTTATACTCATGTTATAGTATCACTATATAGGCTCCATGAATTAGTTTTAGAGCTCTTAGTTTTTCATTGTGGGTCACTACAATTTTGGGTTTTTGGTTACACTAGGAGGGTGTCTGTGTGTGTGCGTGTGAGTGAGTGAGTGAGTGAGTGATTACGAGATAGAGTGAGTGTGTGAGTGTGTGTGATTAGTGATAAGGGAGTACTCCAGTGACCATGTTATGATCACTCTAAAGGATAATTCAAGTAACAACGTTACGGACTATGTTCAATGCAATTCTTGTCGATCCCAAGAACCACTATAACCCCTTATTCTAGTTCGTAGTGAATGTTATTAAATGATTGTGAATAAACCTAATGAATATAAACCTAACTAGGGAACCTGGACATATTTGATAATCCTTTAAGAGGGTAGATTCTATGATGATTTTTATATGTTACACTTTAGTAGGGACTATGTATTTTTAGAGGATGAGAGAACAAACCCTTCTAAGGGGGTACGTCTAGTGATTTTACTAATTGTTATTTTCAACATTATTTAATTGATATTGTTAGTGTTTATTGAGTGTCTCTTGTTTAACAATCCATATTAGAGGAATATGCTTCTTTGTTGAACTCTTCTTGATCATGAACACTTGGTGTAGTTAAATCGTTTTTCATTGATGGTTTGTGTTGTCCATGTGGGTTATTGAATTCATTCGATCATCTTGTATTCCATTTATTTAAATTTAAAATCCATTATGATCCTTACCTATACTCACATGTTAATATGTTGAAGCATGTAAATTTGTGGGTTCATTTTTTAATTACCATTTTTTTCATAGAACCTATTTTTGTATGTTCTTCCTGTGTTTCTTTATCTTTTGGTGGATTGAGTTTCATTCGTAAATCATGTTGATCATCTTAAATCTATTTTCTTTTTTTTTAATCTGGAATTCATTTAGTTATATTTTATTGATTCCAAAATTCTCTCACTTGTCATCATTTCATGTTGTCAAGTTTTTTTACTTGATGGGAAGGTATTTTATATGAAATAATATATTTTGATTCTGAAAATGTATATATGTGAATATATTTTTTACTTTCTCTCGGTTATTGATAAATATTTAATGAAACCCCAGGTATTTAATTTCATTTTTGTCTATGAGAATTACTAAATTATTAAATTTATTTAATGTCCATCGAATGTGACAAATAAAGTTCCATCATATCATTTGTACCCAAGATCCTTTGAATATTTTTATATGAATTATTTAATATTCATTAGATTTATTTTTTATCAAACTAGAAACAACCTTGTTATGGTCTCTATTTCTAAAATTTTCCAATCCAATTTTATACCAAATTGCATATTGCTTATTGAATGTAAACTATAATTTCAACACAGCCAAAAAGAAAATGTTTTCCCATACCTATTTCAATTAACACTCCCCAAAAGTACATGTACCATTATTGAAACATTCCACTATCATTGTGTATGAATTATAAAAAAACATGAATACTATATGATCCCTATGTCCCATATTGATTCAATTGATTTTTTTCTATAATACATAATCAAATGCCAAATCACTATTATAATAATTATTATTATTAGAGGATATCCACCGGAAACATGGGTTTTAACCAATGAAATGAATCATAGGATTTTTTACATTATACATCCCACAATTAGACACCTTTTCTCCACCTATATCCTATAGTTTCCTAATGAAACACACCACTCTTATTCAATTTTATAACATCCTCATTTCATCCTACTTGAGAAATAACAAATTTAGGGTGTTGGTTGACCTTTCCTCACCTCCCCATGTATTGAAGGGTCTTTAATAGTGATGATAGACTAATCTAAACATGGGGAAACAATCCACTCAAATAAAACCTCAAGGGTAATTCCTAAAACCAATGAATATTTGGAATGAACCACATATGACTACAAATTACTCAAAACCTACATAAATAAAATTTGAAACCAAAAGCAGATTTTTGTGACAATAAATATAAATGTAAATTCCCATACATGATATTAATCTTTTGGTATAACACAATAGTCTATAAAAACAAAATTAAATCATACAATTATTAAATATGCATGATCTAGATGGATACATAGGTAATAAAAAATAATCTAAATAAAATATAATTACATATTACCCAACACACTAGAATTGCTCTTATTGAAACATCAAAATCCAATCCATATGTTCCTAAAGTTATAACTAAAACTCCAAGATAATTAATGTACATGAAATGAATCATATTATCTTCCCACATATATAAAACATATACTATGCACCTAGGTTTTAGTTGAGGATAAAAACCTTGTAGGTTAATCCCACTCACTATGGCTCAATGAGTGATAGGGATTACAAGTAAGCAGAAACAAGACTGGGGTGACTTCCACTAAAATCACCCAAACACATGACCCATGAATCCCCAATATATACCAACATAGTTTCTTTACATTTTTATAAAGAAGATACAAAAACCATGAAGGCACATACAAGCACTACCCAACCAAGATATATCCCACCAACTTGTTATCAAACACGGATATAGCCTAATGTACCGGTGAAGTATACCAAAAAAACCACTCCCATCACCTAAAAAATGATTATAAAGGGGTATATATTGATATTTTTTCACTACGTCACTATCCCCTAAATAGTAGAATTAATGAAACTATGTTTTATTATTTTATGTGGTATTCAATATCAAGACATGTGCATATGAAGAATGATATTTTAAATCATTAAAATGAAATTCCCTTGATGGTTATCATACTTATTTTTTCTGATATACCCATCATGTTATGGTTTATATATAAAACATTAATTCTTATTAGAGTTTTAAAATCATATTATTAAATGAGGAAAATGAAAATGGTAGGTAATTTCAAAATGTTTAAAATTTAGTAAATCCAAGAGGATCCTTCGTTAATTAAATGGGGGATTAAATAAAGGTGATTCATAAAACTCATTTGGTAAACTATATGTTTTTCACTCACATCTAATAGACTTATTTTCTCTCTTTTATACATTTTATTTCAACGAATAGTGGCCACCACACTATTTTGAGAAAAGGTGTCTCGTTGAAGAATTTGTTGATTCCAATGGATCTTGAATTCCATCAGGGGAAAGAACCCATTGACTATTTACTAAATAATAGTATCAAAATCACATCCCATGAAGATCAAAATCCCATTCAATAAGGTATACATGGGTTATGATTTTACTATTTATTCCATCATTTTTTTCTTAGTAATAACTTATATATGAAATTAATGCTTCATCTATGATAGATGGGTATATAAATTTCCTATAAAAACCAACAGTTGTATCATTGAAACTACCAATGATAATTTTATAGGGTTGATATCCATCTATAAAATAGTATTTCAAATTTATCCAAACACCAAGATATTACCCCTCAAATATATCCATTTCGATTCTCAATCATTCTATCCATGATGTGGCCTTCATAAAAAATGTTACTATTGTCCCTATTTTCAATTTATCAAGTCCTAATGAACCTAAAATTTTTATTTCAAGAATCATTCTAAAATCAATGAATATATAGAATCATTGGAAATTTATTTATGTTCTGGTCAGTTATTATTAATCCATGTTTGAGCTTCACCCTGAGGACAACAATGTTATAATACAAAAATAAAAGACACTTAAAATAATGACATGGATACCCAAAAATCCCTTTCCTAAAATTCCTAGCAATATAAAACAACTCCCTAAACTAGTATAATATATGTTGTTTCTAAAAGGTCCAAAATATCATAAAATATGTTATAGGTAATTCATTTTGGGGAATTTTTTATGAAAATTATATTTTTGTTAAAATAATCAATACAACAGTATGATTGGGACCAAATATGTTTAACTATAGGCTGTAAAAAAATATTTTTTTCAAAAATTCATTATTTAAGGTCATTTATCTCATGTTAAATAATATAACTATTCTTTTATTTCTATTTAATTATTCAATTATTTTCATATTTTATATTCTGTGAATATTTTGATCTGTATATGAAAATTTTAAATTGATTGTTATAAAATATTTATGTTATTATAGTTATGAAAAAAAAGATTCAGTTTTCATCTTCCCTGAAATTGGTTTGTAATATTACATAGATATTGTAATTTATTTTTGAAGATAGCCTATATGTAATAAGTGATAGAGATTTGATGGGATTGATATAACAGTTGGGTATTGTATATATTATTAGAGAAAATTGGGTTATTAATTTGAAATTCCCTAGAGACTTATGAAATATCTAGAAGAGTATGTGTTAAATATCTATACATACATTCAAACTCTTATATATATTTTTAATTTCATACAATTTTAAATCCTCACATAATATCTATTTACAGTACCTTTTTCATGGGATGTATTTAGATATCTTTAAATATGTTTGAATTATATTTTATGTTGAGTAATAAAAAATATGAATTAGGAAACAAGTTATAGATGAATATGGTTTGAATATATTAAATTTTTGGACGGAATAGGGACTCAAAAAATTAAATTATAATAAGACAACTTCTATAAATGACTATAAATTTATAAAAAATTATTCCATTATTGGATCTATTTTTAAATTCAAAATTCTTGTTATGAATTTTTAATTGATTAGACATTAAAAGATACACCATAATTTACCATGTATGCGATTTATTCCAAATCAAACACATTCCACTCACTCAATAATCAAACTAATTAGGTAATTCCATAGTTGGGAACCCATTGACTATCTTATTTAAGGTATTACAGCAGCTATTGAACCCTAATAGGATAAGGTTTCCATATTCAAATTTGAGATTTGAGTTACACATGGTTGGGAATCCCTAATAGATATAAGATGCCTAAGGAATATATACTAGTATTTTGAGTATAAAATATTTTGGAAAATAGATTTCCACTCAACAATCAAATATCCATATGTGGTATAATTGGGATGATTACTCACTTAAATAGAAGAGTGATGAGAGACACACTATTCCAGATTCATCACATTGAAAAATATGAATATTAGTCCACTAAAGTGAATGATTTAATTTTTTATAATTTAGAGGGAATATACTCCTTAATGTTTCGTGATCAGAATATTTAAAAACTGATACTTATATGGTGATATGTATTTGCTGAATATTGTGGCATGCATCATGTTTATCAATTTTAGGTATTATAAAATTTTGATGAAAAAAATAATAACAGATTGGTATTACATGGTGAAAAGTGTAACATCTCATGATTTTTATGAAATTTTTTTATAAAATATAGTTAATTTTTTTAGTATATTATGTTTTAACAAACACCAAGTTTTAAAAAACCAAATTGTTATTAATATTTTTATTTAACCATGTATGTTGAAACCATACCATTTAAATTGTATGTTTGAATAAGAATAAAAAAATTTAAAATTAAGTATAAAGGTTCTAGTTAAATAAAGTGTTTTGATAAATATGTTCATTAATTTTAGTAGGGTTTTATGTGATTAAAAATTTAATTTTTTCCGAAAAAATTTATTTTCATTTCCTTTTTGTGAAAAATAAAAAATGGGTTTTTTATTATTTTATAAATATTATTTGATAAAATTAACTTAATTTCGTAAATCTATATGTCAAAAAACATTTGAAGGAATTTTTAATAATTTTATGAAAGGATTAACTTCTTGATGAATAATAAAAGCTTATGGTTTTAATTAAAAACTATCCTTTCATTTAAATAATTTACAATATCTGTTATGTATTAAGATAGTTTTAAAAGTAACATTAGTTATATTATTCTACTATTGAACCAATTTAGTTCATTAGAAACAATTTCAAACTGATTTCTAATAATAAACCTACGTATACCTATGAAATTGTTTTGTATTGAAAATAACTTTTCTATCACATCTATGGATTTAATTTTAAATTAAATTCATCCAATTCTATTAATTAAATTTGTTAAAAGGAATTACATATTTTTAAAAAGTGTAATGAATATTATAAAACCATTATAGATTCATTTTCAATTATAATGAATAATAAAATCAATATAAAATAATTCTTCTTGTTTTGGTTAAAATGGGTTAATAATTGGGTTGATCGGAAAATATATGAGTTAAAATGACCTAAAAACAAGTCTATTTCCTATTTTCTATCCTTATATAGATATTATATATTCTATTGTTTTAGAATGATCCATTTTTTATCGTTTTTGGGTGTGTAAAATGGGGGTTATTAATTCTAAATTTCAAAAATTCCATATCATTCCACTCCCCCACATATAAAAGGGCACCCAATATCATCTCCTCTTTACTCTACCAAATCCATTTTGGTCACCCAATACCTACCCATATAAAATCCGTAATTCACTACCCATATCTTAGAGGCCTTAATTTGAATAATAAACCCTCCTATTAAGGGTTTTTATATTAAACTAAGGAGGTTGTCATAATAAGAGGTATTGTTCTTAACCGAACATTTTTATTTTTTTCCCAACCTCCATCCAATCCTCATAAAATATACTGATATAATAAAATCAATATCTCCCATATACTGATGTAATTCATTTTCCATCACCATCTATAACTACTTGAAATAATGATGTATGTAAAATAATTATATGATATTTATTACATAATTATTCTTATATAACTATAATATCACAAATAACTTTTGACCTTAAAATTTTTAGAAAAACAATTACATATCTCATGCGCACATATAGACTACTGCCTCTGTGAATTAACAAGATATATTTTTCATTTTATTTTTCACATGGATGGTTATAAGTATATATTTAATAAATATATATTATATATATGATATAAAAACATTTAATTAAAGGTGAATTAATATTTACCATTCTATTTTCAATCCATTTAGAAAATAGAAACATTGTTCATACGTACATATGACCTAACATATCCATGAATGATGTAAAAAATTATTATATCACTAAATTTTATGGATAAATATAAATATGTATATAATAAATATATATTGTATTTATATCATGATTAACATTCTTGATATTTTGAAACAAAAAGAAAAGTACACGTACCAAAACTAAATAATAGAAATATTCTTGAAAAACAATGAAGTTATTTCTTGAAACAGTAACTTTAACAGAGAATTCTTAGTAAATGATTAATAAAAGTTTATGAGTAAATCATATATGATATGATATAAATATGTGTATTGTACCAAATATGATTTATAATTAATCTATATTTATTATGTTTGGGTATCAAACATGTAGATGAATGTAGATACATGAGTTAATATGAAAGAAATAATTGTTTTAACGTGTATGACATGAATGATATTTCACAAAATCATTTACACTCAATGATTTAAATGTCACCTTACAAGTTCACATGGTTATTTTCAAATAAAATGGATGAATAAATATTTGGTAAATTTTTTTATCTTAACTATGTTTTTTCATATGGAAAAGTTTGTTTTTCACAAGAAATGTTCCAAGTGGTGTTTGAAAAAAAATCCATCTACAATGGGATATTTTGATGTTACATAATATTTAATAGGGATATGATCTAATTATACCATCCTTATTATTTATATTTATGGTATAGAATTATTCTGAAAAGATAATTATTTGACCAGTTCCTTTTAAATGTGTTTTTCTATAATGATATGATGAAAATACTATGAAACTCATTTATTTTCAATGAGTTAAGCTATAATGAAATGTTTTTCAAACCCATTTTCTATTCATAAGTTATTATATGATGAATATTTTATGATATTTTGGAACATATATATTTATATATATGATTCATTATGTGATGTGTGGGACTATAGTTATATATCCTTCCAATTCATTAGGATAATATTGATATATCTTGAGATAAACATGACTGGATTTGTGGTGAACCAAACTGAGAAATATAATTTTTATAGTATGATAGTATTTGGAGTGAACCTTGATTACTACCATAGTATATGGAGTGAACTTATTCCACAATGATAGTGTTGGAAATGATCCTTCAATGCTAAGGAAATTATGTTCAATTCTTTTTTATATTCAAAAAATCCACGTCTTATTAAATTATTACACATGCATGGATTATTTTCAAAAATGCCTTTTTATTCTTGTTTAAACAACCAAGAAGCATTATTAAATGTCTTAGTTTTATGTTTTTTGACATTTGGGAATGGTTTCCAAATGTTAATCTCATGTTCTCACACTATTATGCTTATATTATATTGATATCTCCCGTGTTTACACATACAGAGCATATGATTTAACCCTTTGATATGTTTTCATTCCCTTGGTTATGAAGAAATTTATTATGTATGATATTTCTAATATGGGAGATAGTTCATTTGAACTTAGTTGAATATGATGTAGTTCACTAATGAACTAGTTTTTTCTATTTCCATGAATTCAAAGGCATTAGAGCTATAAATATTTGGTGTGTATCGTCATGTCATGTAATGAATATTCATCATTTAAGATGATATATATATGTAAAAATTATGTGATGATATAATAAGTATTAGAGAAAGTTTTTCTTAACATTTATAAACAATGATGTGAAAACTGTAATGAGAACCCTAGCGATAGTTCAGAGTATAAAAAATATCATGGAATTTTTTTGAAGGATATAGATAGTGGTTTCTAATAAATTATATCTCAATCATGCTATATAAGTGGACATTTATATATAATTTTTTTTCCTTGGGATAATAACTCCTAAAAGGATGAATTGGTATTTGAATCGATCACCACTTGGTAAACATAATGAACTATATTTCATAACTCGTTTGACCCTCTCGGGCGATAGGTTTTGGAAATTTTCAAGATCTTTACAGACCAACATGAAGTATTTGAATATATAATGAACTTGAATAAAATAAGTTAATCATATGGAATAATATATTTAAAATATTATTTCATGATTTAAAACATATTATAAAACTTCTTCCCAGATTATATTTTATCTTACTATGATTGGTTTTTGTCCCACTTTTTTATTTTTGATTTAATTCATTAGAAAAAAAACCCAAAGAACCATGTTAATTCTATTTGTGAAAGAAATTGAAATTATTTCCCCCCAAATGAACTAAAATTTATGGGAAATAGAATATAAAATAGCATTATTATGATAGCACAACATTCTCAAAGAATGAATCATATTGAACACCCAAATGAAAAAAGGTGGGAACAACATTATCTTGATTACTTTATATAGAAATATCAACCTTATTTTAGAGGTTATAATAATCTAATAGTTACTAATTAAAGTATTCAAACCATTGGAATGATATTTTATATTCATTAGTCTTAATAGCATAATGATTTCATTTTGGTTTTTTATCATTTTGAAGGTGAAGAAGATCAGTGGTGGAATCTTATCAAGAATATTAGAAAATATGAAAATTTTGAATCAATATAGTGGGATGATTTTAAGAGATTATTTTTCTGTAATTGATTAACACATATTCATTGAACAAAAATGGATATGGATTCTATGATCTAAATTGGAATGATGAAGAATATGTTGGTAACTATAAGGAAACATTTACAAGACTTGTGATGTGTGATTTTAGTATTATCATCCAATATAATTATAAGTTTGATTAGTTCATAAGTGGAATGAAAGCAAGTCTTTAAAGAATTTTATCCACAAGGTACATAATTAGATATGAGTAAATCATTTTATGTTCTATAAAAGTGGAAATAGATATTAGAGTTAAAAAACAATATCAGGGTTTTGATAAAAAATTAACTTTTAAATCAAGGAAAATAATAAAAAACCAAGAGACAAAAAGATGTGATTTCATTTCTGATAAATGTGTAAAAGGAAACATAGAGAAAATTGTAGTAAGGGGATTTATAAATGTTTTATGTGTGGAAATTATGGTCATCTTGTAATATATTGTCGATGTTATTGGAATATGTTATCTAATCACATGAATAGAGAGAAATCTCTACAAGAATGCACCACCCACACTCTAGTGTTTTAAATGTATAGAGTATATGAATTTTAAAAATCAGTGCTTAAACCAAAATATTAATGATAATGATCAACATAAAAACCCTTTTATATAGAGATAAAAATTTAAATCTCTTTTGATAATTATTTTTTATTAGTTCTGTGAAAATGATGTGGTGAAATGTGTACATAACGTCCACTCTATGAATTCTGATGCCTTATTTTAATCTTGATATACTAACTAATTTTTATCTGAATCATTTACTTAGGGTGTAATAGTACAACCTCAATTATTAGATGTTGAATTAGAGTTTAAATCTCCTTAATGGTAAAATGATCACATCTTATTTCCTTGATTCATTTTCAGTTGACTTTTTTGGGAATGTTCTTCCTAGAAATAATGTTATTCTCTATCTGGTTGAATATTATGTTATCATAGGCATGGATTGTATTTCTCTATACAATGACCACATTAATTTCTAGTAAAGAGAATTCATGTTTGATATTCTAAACCAACATATGATCATATATCATTATGATGATATATATGAACTTCTAAATGAGATCACATCCATTTTATGGGTATTCATTGGAATTCAAGAGGTTTTTTTTATCTTAGATGTTTGGGGAGAAACTAAACATAGATAATATTACTATTATGAGGGAGTTTCATGGTGTCTTTCTATAACTGTTACTTATTATTTCACTGAATCTTGAAATTTTATTCTCAATTGACATCAAACCTAGTTCCACTCCAATTTCAATGACTTCATATACAATATCCCCGATTGAGTTGTAGGAATTGAAGAAGAATATACCGGATAATCTTGAAAATGGATTCATTCACCCATGTGAATCACATTAGGTGAAACTAATCTATTTTTTTAGAATAAATATAGATATATTAGACTCTCCATTTATTATCAACAACTAAACAAGATCATAATCATGAACCTGTATCCTCTACCCTGTAGTGGTTATTTTTTATTGTCCTCACTAACCTCAATAATTATCCAATATTGTTCTACATTTTGGATATCATAAATCCAGGTTAAAGAAGGAGGCTATACCCAAGATATCATTTCATATATGGTATAGAAACTATGAATAAATTGTAATGAAATTTTTTATTCATGATTCCCCTCCTATCTTTTTGGATTAAATTAATAGTATCTAGAGATTTCCATGATTAGTTTCTGGTAGTATGTATAGATAATATTTATATATATTAAAATATATGGGAAGATCATCAAGGCCAGTTGAAAATTGTTATAAAGAACCTATGGAATTAGATGATGTATTAAAAATTTACCAAGTGTGAATTTTGGCTACAAACGATTTCATTTTAAGGTCATATAATCTCAAAAGAGGCTATGTCTGTGGATCCATGAAAGAAGAAAGTTATCAAACATTGTCCCAGAACAACCACTTTTACTAAGATATGATGTTTTTTTGTTTTGGATATATATTATAGATAGTTTCTGTAGAATTTATCATGACTATATAATCATGTCCCCATGTTAACTTATTTGGGTACTTATTTCCTTTAAACATATGAATTTAAGAAAAAGTTCAAAGAAATAATGATATTTTTGGTCATTGCACCTAATCTATCAATACCCTAAAGTGGATAGGGTTTTCTATTCTTTATTTATATAAAAATGAAGGTATTAGGATACATTCTCATGAAAAATGATATGAATATGTCTTATTCC